>OY757260.1:6044126-6750652 GCA_963584085.1 Pyrausta aurata
AAAGTACTACTGTAGTGTATTCAGTATTGAACTCCAATACTTTCGATGGATAGTGATGATAATTAAATTTTGTGCAGTTGAGTTGAGCCTAATCGCTATGGTAGTTAATTATGTCTACTGACTGACCGTATCCATTCTACGGATCCGTAGATAGGGATTAAAAATCCTGTTCAACTTAATTAAATTATGTTGGTGTATACTCTATTGTGGGAACACACACGTGCATTGTGGAAACGGTTCATGTTTTGTGTATTATTTTCCCAAATAAATAATCTAATATTATCATTACTGTTATGTGCATAAAATCATGTAATTTATCATAATATATCTACTGCCACTTATTTTGGTTATTAATTTTAATCAACTGCTTAACCAGTGAAATTATTTGTCATTGATTGTTTTTAATCTGACTGAGAAATTATTAGATAGGATCAAAAGGCTGACTCTTTAATTTGTCATACAAAAAATAATTATTATTTATCGTGTAATTTAAGAAAAATGGTGCAAATCAACGTCTCGCTAGGTTAACATTTTAATTAAGTAAAATTCACACCCTTTTCAAAATTATTAAACAGTCATATACTTACCTTTTTTGAATATTACTTACTCAGTATGATTACAGAATGCACAGGCAGTTAAGATCGTTTTGTTGTGAATGTGCCAACTTTAAGAACGAACACTACTGATGAAATCTTGTTAGACATCTATGTAACTAGTTACCAATTTTCTTTTCTCAGAGTGCATATTTGCATATTATTTCATTTTGTGTGATCTAAAAGATCATGTAGCATAAGTTTGTATTAGGAATTTATTTATGTACCTATTACATTATGAAATTAAAAACTGTAAATAGAGACATTCATTAACCATAATGGTTACTAGACTTGTATTTCCGTTATATGGTAATAATACGCAAAAACGATTGTTAGACTTGAAAATTAATATACGGTTAATGAAGTCTCTGTTTGCAGCCATAAAATAAATGTTATGTGAAACAAACTATATAAAACTTTATGATGTAATTAATGATTTATTAATTATGAGTATTAATGGTAATAAATTATTTTATGAGTAAGTTTTTTTACTAACCCTGTTGATCAGCAATTCTATAACTATTGGTTTTGAAATCTGTTTTACTTTGCATTGCAAATATTCTTGAAATCCTAAAATATGACAAGGTCAAAACTCACAACCTACAATAAGATACAATTTTATATAGAATATATAATAATTTTTATTCACTGACATATATTTCGGCTAGCAATTTTTTAATTTATTTTTTAAACTTTATTGCTCATAAGCTGTACAATTGGCGGACTTAATGCCTTGTGGCATTCTCCACCAGTCAACCGCTTGGTAATAAAAATGGATTTTATTAGATTTAAACATATATTTTATCAGTACAGGAAATAAAACTAAGATGATAAAATTCTAATTCATATAATATTTAACAAAAACAATGATTAAGTAACTGTTTATGACTAGACTTGTACTTGGGGACTAGAATATATGAGATACCTATATAAATGTGTAATAATTCTGATCACAATAATTATACAAATTAACAAAAATAAAAAATGTTTAAAAATTATTACGACTTCAAAAGTCAATATTTGCATTAGACTCATAAAAAATATAGTCAACCAACTATCAAGTTTAACCTCCTGGCTTACACTATAAGAGTTGCAAACACTTGCTGCAAAAGAGAAAATCGTCATCTTTCCTAAACACCTAACATATTATAATAATTACAATCAAAGCTAATAAATATTGAAGTGGCATACATACAACAAATTATTACGAGCAAGTCTTTGTTAATATAACACACTATCACATCAGGAAGTTATGTTAATTCAATCATTTTGTCTTGCAGGCTTTAATTCAGCCAGAGCTTCCTTAACTAACTCCTCTAACTCCTGTGGCAAAACAGTCTTACCAATATTTCTATGATTTGAGTCATCATAGCTATTTTTTATCCCTCCCATAGAATCATTCACATCGCTGCTATCTTTATTCAGCTCCTCTTCACTGTTACAAAATTTACTCCGCATATTTTCAGAACTATCATTAGCATTTTTTCCTTTCATTTCGTCAGATTTAACTGATCCAGAGTCTGGGAAGAACTCTTCAAGTAACATCTGTGAGGGGAATATTGGAATGTATCTTTGGCCATTACACCAACTTTCAAGTGTCTTCTCTAGTTCAGTAATTCTGTTTGCCAAAATCCTAAAAATAAATGAACAATTAGTTTACTGTTTTTAAAACAAAGTTAGTGAGCTAGAAATTAAATTAAGTCTGTGAGTAGACAATAGCTGCACATACCAGTACCAAGTCACATTAGATAAATACTTACTGATTTGTTTTTCTTTGATGTTGTAGAGCAATGGATTTGTCATTTAGTGCTTCAAACAGACCCAGACATAGTGACTTTAATTCTGCAGCTGAACTTCTTTTCAAACCAGTTTTAGAATTAATATCCAAAAACTCCCGCACTGTGAAATGATAGAAATCATTTACTCATTACATGATTTTATTGATAAAAAATATTTTATGTTAGGCTTTATCAATTATCAGTGCTTACCCTGCTTTTGTGTCATTACATCAGCAAATCCTTTTTTGAAGCTCAATGAGTCATTTTTGTTTCTGTTATCCAACAGAGACTGTAAAAGATAACTTATCAGCACATCCTTTTGGAAGTTACATTTTCAACATTAACCAGACAGTAAAAGAGCATTATTATTTATTTATGTTTGAGGAATTATACGCACCTTATACTTTGTCAATGTACGTTTGATAATTTCCTTTTCTACTTGTAACTGTGTTATCCTCTCATGAAGATACTTATTTTCAGTAACTAAAGCATCAATATCAACAATGGGCTTTGGAGGATCTGATTCCTTGTCATTGGACTGAGCTTTAACTCTATTGGACAGAATATAGCTAATCTGCTGATTCAGACGCTGAACTTTGTTTTTGTAATAGTCTCTATCAGAAACTAACTCCTCTTTTTCATCCAAAGTTGCTCGATAATCTAACTGAAGCTGCTGATACTAGAACAAAATTAAAGTAAATTTTTCATTGTTTGGGGAAAATGGTAAAGAATCTTGACATTCCTTTCAAATTAAGTTAGTTAAACACTGAGATCTTATTAATATACAAATAATACATTTTTGGGTTATAAAAAGATTGTTTATTTACAATATTAGCCAATATTATTAGTGGATGTCCTTTGGCTGATAATGATAATGATGATGATTGGCCAAGTGCAGAAAAACAGTCAAGGTCATTTTATTTAACAATTCAACACAGTAGAAGGACTCATATTATGATAACTTACTTTTTTCTGAATCTTTTCTAGTTCCTGTACTAATTGTTCATAGTCTTGGTTTGAGTATGCGAGGTTTGTGGAAGATTTTCTGGACTCATGATTATCATCAGAGGATTCTCTTTTCTGTAGCTGTTTTCTTAGAGCTACTATATCACCAGTAGCTTCTTCCAGTTTACTGCGTAATGTCTCCACCTAATGGATAAACATGAGTGGGAATCAATTCATAAAATTTCTTATAATAAATAATATATTGTTTCTCAATTTTAGAAATCAAACCTCTAGCTTCAGCATATTGTTGTGATCTCTTGTTTTGGCCAGCATATCACCACCACTTATAGTATTTGTAGGGGTAAACTTGTATCTGCTGTTGTTGGTGTCTTGAGAGAGAAGTGGCTTCTTGCTCTTGAGCTGTTCTACCAGGACTTTATACCGGTCTCTTTCCATACTGCACTTATCCAATTCACGGCTCATAATCAAAAGAGCGTCGACTTTACTTTGCAATTTACTCTTTAGGACAGAGTTCTAAAAATATGATCGAATTTAAATAAATTAACAATACATTTAACAAATCAAATTACTCATTACTTCATTATGTTCGCACAAAATCGTCCTTTTTTACCTCCAGAACATAGTCGTCTAGTTGATGATCTTGAAATTTTACTTTAGCACCCTGATTCTTGGTAAACATATTACATCAAATATTTCAAGCCGTCAAGCAGCAAGCGCTTAGTAGTGATCAATGAATGATTATGATTATTGTAATTATTATCTTTTTTTCTCGTGGACAATAGATAGGTACTATCAACCAACCAACAAATAATCAAAAATGTTTTTTGAATCTGAGTGCGTGACCCTGCGTAAAACTAACCACCCAAGAACCACTACCAAGCAAGACCCAAGTCCAACCCAAGTTTGGACCCAAGCAAAGACGTGAAAAAAATTCACACTTCTTTGACACTTGACTGAAGTTGACTGACACTGACAACTTGACATGACAAGTATATGTTCAGCGGCCTTGGGCTTCAGCACTTTGGCCATCACGGCAGCACAGATTACGTAGCAACTGTCAGGCTGACATTAAACCGGAAGAAAGGACGAATGAATGAACGATATTATCTTCATTGTCTATGACTCAGCCTTTTTCTAAGTGGCAACATTAGGTAAAGTTTTGTGTGTGTGTGCCTTTGTATTGTAAAGTATGTATATGTGTATATATGTACACAAGAGAGGAGGGAGGAGGGAGTTGTGCTCATGTGTGCACCGGATTGTCATTTGTCAATTTTTGTGTGCGTGTGTGTGTGTGGTGTAATGTCTAATCTGTCTGTGAATGTATTGTATTTTTGTAAGACAGCGGCTGTTTTTTATTTTGCAGATGTTTTTACTTTCTCAGTGTATAATTATTTCTGGATTTTCATCAATGCAATGTACTCCTGCCAGGGTCAAAAAGCCTTATTCTATAAATAATTGCGATTGTTGAGAATGGCTGCGTCTGGAACTGAAATCGAAGACTTCTTGAACGGGCCCCTAGTTTCGTGGGTGAGTGATCAGCCATCCGTGCATCTGTTTTTATTAGATATCTACTCATATAACTAGAATGAGGCGTGAGACAAAATTACCCAGCCGTTCCGTGTGAATGAATGCGGTATTTTCTTCGTTTCTGTTATGTTGCTTACCAGATCAATTTACAATAATTTCGCAATTCACATTTCTAAGCCAGGGCCAGTCAGACAATTTTTCGGTATTTTGGTCCCATATTCACCGTTTACTTGTTTATCGAAATTTTAATAGGGTTGAAATATCAATATATCAGCGATAGTCATTAATGTCTTCCCATAGGTACATACATTGCATTGTGCAAAATTTCTCATACCTCTGATAGCTACTTAGAAAAGGCTCTTTAATTAAAAACCAATTGTTATGTCTTTGTTCTTTAGTATATATACTTATTTACTGCAGTTCATTGTTCACCACTGCATTTCATGATATAAGTTCAAAGTAAGTATGTAATGTCCGAACTATCATTTGCTTTCAGGTAAAGTCATGTTTGCCAAATCCTGAAATTATAACAGAGTATTCATCCCTTTTCAATGGCGATGTACTCCAGCAAGTCTATCTTCAAATTGATCCAGAACCATCATTCCATATTACCAAGCTTGCTGGTTTGGAAGAGCAAGCTCTCATTCTGGGGCGGGTGAAAAATTTTGATGCAATAGTAAAAAATGTTAAAGCTCTCTATGAAGAAGAATTGGGGATGACCCTATTAGTTGTCCCAGAATGCATTTGCTTAGGGAAGTCCCCAGAGACAAGAGAAGGGCTGGAAAACATGAAGTTGTTAGTCCTCTTGTTACTTGGGGCTGCAGTTCAGTGCCCAAACAAAGAGCTCTTCATCACTCGTATCAAAGAATTAGATGTTGAGTTGCAGCACAATATAGTGGAGTGTATCAAGCAGGTATATACCTATTTATTTATAATAATTATTGCTATGCGAAGATAGTATTTTTTTAGTTTTCATTAAATGGTTTATGTTGTGGCTCGGTCTTTTGTACTATTATAATAATATGCTTAACCAGGCTCAAAAAGGGATTCTGATTTCTATGGGACAGTGGAGAATCAGACTTTAATTTAAACTAATTTGCCTGTTTGTCCAGATTTGTTATATTGTTCACTTTTAATTTGTGTTTCAAAGATACATTATGTGTTTGGCAATGTGTGTCTTACATAAAATTATGTGCTTAATCTGCCAAACCCTGGTGGCTAAGCTGTTTCCTTTTGAAATTTTGTTCATATGCCCTAAACTGTATGCTGACCTTGTATAACTTGTGTTGATAACATTGAAGTGATATATTTCATAATAATAAGTATTGACTGATCAAATGCACACAAAATCTAAGTCAACATTACCTACACTACAAGGTCATAACATGAGTTATTTGTTGTATGTGTAAAAGTGTTACTACTATTAGGCTCATCAGTACTATTATGCCGCCACAATGTCATCTCAACATTCTTAAACAATGTACAAAAGTCTCAATAAGTATATTTTAAGACTGTAAATGAGATAGATAAAATATATCATTTAAAACTGCCTGATATTTTGCTTGCACCGCCATGGTTTCAATCAGATTGATTGCTCATGGGGGGCCCGGAGTTGTTGCCGCAAAAACATAATAGATATCTTGCTAATTCACACAACTGAATTTCAATTATTTTAGGTAACGGACATGCAGACAGTGGTTTTGACTCCAGACGCGATAGACCTCTTCCAATCTCCCACAATGTTCAACCACATGCGGAGACTCGCTAAAGAACGAGATCATTATCTGCAAAATTGGACTTCCTTAGTTCTCCATGAAGATCTCTGTGAGACCGACAGTGAAAATAAAAACAGCAAGAGCCGTTCAACTCAAAATGTCAACCAGAACAATAGTGAGAGTCAACATCTGGCTGTTGAATTGGCGGACTGGAAAGCGCGCTTGCGAAAGCAGAGGCAAGAGCTGTAAGTCTTTCAATTTATATTTACCAGGTAGAACTTTAGCGCACGTCGGTTTGGAAGGCAAATGAAAGCTGCTTACCGACCGGATATAATGAACAAGGACCGAGGTGCAATGGTTACGGTCTTGTTTATTTGTATGTATTTCAGTCCGTACTAAATCTTTGATGTCGCGGCTCAGTTTCCATTCTGTGACTGCATTTATTCTTTATCAGCAGTGTTGTGCGGCGTCAGTACAGAAGTATAGCTAGTAATAATAATCAGTCTGCGTTATTTTCGATCATGTATTGCTATGTGCATGTATTTTATATAACTGTTATTAATGGTATTTTTCAGGGAAGAAAAGTCTGAACAGCTATCTGAATGTCGAGAAGAGTTAGAACACACAAAACTAGTACTGGCCAAGTTGCGTTCAGACAGCCAGGAGTGGTTCAATGAAGCTAGGAAGGCTGCAGGCTATAGAGACGAAGTAGACGCACTCAGGGAAAAGGCGGAACGTTGTGATAGGTAACTATTCAATATAAAGGGCCTGTTTGACCATCGACAAATAAGCAAGCACTAACCAACGAATTCATAGAACGTCATTTTGTAACAAGTATTGGACAGATAACGCTGACCAGAACACTAACGACATCGTGCTTTCATAAACAATTAAATAAAAATATCTATTTTTCTAGGTTAGAACAAGAAATCCAAAGATACAGGGATAGATTAGCCGACGCTGAGTACTATAAGACTCGTGTGTCAGAGTTAAGAGAGGACAACAAAGCTCTTATGGAGACGCGAGATGCCCTAGAGGAGCAGCTACAGAGGGCTCGGAAGCGAGCTGACCAGTGCCTGACGTTAGAAGCTGCCATGATCAAGCTAAAGAGAGAGGCCAATGATATTGCATTGGTAAGTTACATTCATGTTGGTATTCTGATTTATTTTATGTAGCATTTTACAAAATTTTAATGATATTTGAATTTTTAGGAAAGAGATGCTGACCAACAAAAAATACAAGAACTGATAGAAGAAAACAACCACTTGCAATACATCACCAAATCTGTCCTTAGCGAAAGTAACAATAGCAATTTAGATACGGATAACGAGTGCGAAAGCACTTTAGAATCTGGTGAAAATAGTTTGTCTGAACAGTTGACGAGCAACGCTCAAGCGAGAGCACTGAAACTAGAATTAGAAAACAAGCGACTTCTCTCGACGATCGACAGCTTGCGAGAACAATCGCTGTTAGAGAGTGGAGAGAAGCTATTGGAGCTAGAGAAAGAGAAAAAGAAACTCACCTTAAAGTGTGAACAGTTACAAGAGAACTGTAATCGCGTATTGCAACAAAACTCGGAGTTAGAGGAAGTCTTTAGAAATGCTTTAGAAGAAAATAGAAAACTTCAAGATTCTTTAGATAGTCAGAAATCATTTATCGATCGTCAATCTATCGATAGAGACTCTGAAAAGAACAAACTCCAAGATTTCGAAAGACACCTGGAATCGCTCACAAAAGATAAACAAAGGATACAAATGTTATGTGACTCTATACAGAGAAGAGCTGATGATCTAGAGAAAACATTAGATTCGAGAACTAAAGAACTGAACAGTCTGAAACCAGAAGCCGACAAAGTGACGGGCCTGATCATACAAACTGAAGAACTGAAAACAAAGTTATCCTACAGTGAAAAAGAATCACATAACCTTCAAAGGGAAGTTAATAAATTAAAAGAAGCTGTTGAGGAGAAAGATGTCTCTATTGACAAATTAACAACTGAAATCGAACTGAAGAAAAAAGAAATAGAAAGATTAGTCAAAGAAATAGAAATCAGTCAAAACACGATTGGTCGTCTGCAAGATTTAGAACAAAAAGCGCAAGAGCTCAAATCGCAAAAGAAAATGGATTCTGAAACAATTCAAACATTACAGAAAGATTTGATTAAGGAAAAAGTCAATTTCGATAAAATAAGAAACTGCTTAGAAAAGCTCGGTATTCATACAAATGAAATAATGTCCAAAGATATAAATGTGGAAGATTTGTTAGAAAAGATTATAACTAATACTGATCATGAAAACTTAATCTCAGAAATTGCAGCTAAAGCCAATTTGATGGCATTAGTACCGTGCAGTTGCACACATACAGAAAAACTGGACATAGATGAAAATATAGTTAATCCCCAAATAGAACAATTAACTGCCGATTTGAGTGCATTACAGGCTTCACTAGAAAGTAGTCAATCTGAAAACGCAAAATTGCAAGTAAATATAGCAACACTTAATTCTCAAAATGGTTCCTTGATATCGCAGCAAATGACTTTACAACTAGCTAACAGTCAATTAGCCGCTGAAAAAGAAGAAGTCATCAAACAGCTAGAAGTGTTGAAAGATAAACAAGACAATTTGTTAAGAGATCAAGTTGCCCTACAAACCCTTCATGAACAATTAAACACAGAATACGAACTGTTGTTGAGTGAAAGGGAACCTGTTAAACTCGCCCTAAGAGACTTGAAACTGGAAAATCGAGAGTTAAAAGAAAAGCTAGAAAACTACGAGAAAAAGTTATCAGAATTTGAACTCGAACGAGAAAATCTTAAAATAGAATCAAGAAATCTGACAAATCTTAGAGCTGAACACTCGAAATTAAAAGATGACTTTAGAAACCTTTTCACTGCCAGCGACAGGCTCAAGAATGAGTATAGGAACATGCAAGAGGAGTATCGAAACCTCCGAAGCGAAGTAACGCAATTGAAATTGCGGAACACGGAAATGTCTGGCGAAATAAATACAAAAATAGAAATAATCACTAGTATGGAACTGGAGATAAATAAAACTAATCAGCACTGCGAAATGCTCGTTCACATGAACAAGAGTTTAGATGCCGACCGACGCTCCTTGATGGACCACGTGTCTCAGTTACTGACGCAGTACCACGAACTTCTGGCACATTCTTTGAAAGATAAACAGCACTATCACGAGGAGGAGAAAATGTTCGCCGACAAAGTAAACGCACTGTGTCGCCAAAAAGAGAAGCTAGAAGAGAAAATTATGGAGCATTATAAAAAACTCGACAACTGTACCACTAAACGGCGTGGATTTGGAGCTTCGTTCGTTAAAAAGGTTCGGAAAGCGGGTACGGATCTGATCAACAAGACGGCCAGGGGTAACAAGAGAATAGAGGACGCGAGTCGATCCAAGTCGCAGCTAACGTTAGCGGGATCCGAATCGGGGGAGTCTGACCCCGGACAGGACGTCGAGAAAATATCAAAGATGTCCGACCAAGATCAAGGGTCGTCCGTTCCCAGCGTCGAGTCGCCGCGACACAGCTCCGATTCGAGCTTCAGTAGGAGATTCGAGGAG
Source organism: Pyrausta aurata (assembly GCA_963584085.1). Classification (NCBI taxonomy): domain Eukaryota; kingdom Metazoa; phylum Arthropoda; class Insecta; order Lepidoptera; family Crambidae; genus Pyrausta; species Pyrausta aurata. The sequence goes on from OY757260.1 coordinate 6,054,284, forward strand.
AAACTTTTGAAGAAATCTGACAACACCGACATGACGGGATCCATCCCCAGCTTGGATTCGACCAGATTAGCGAGTGAGGGTAATTTTGTTAGACGGCTGTCGACGACGTCGATGCACAGCGGCGGCGGGGACGACGCTCTAATCCGGGCTTCCTTGAGGCGGCGCGCGCACAAAACGGTTCCGTCTTCCCACCGGAACAGCTATCAAGGCCTGGAAAGCGACACGGGGCTACCACCGGCAGGTAATAATTCCTAGACTCTATTTACACTGCCTCATAATGTAATTGAAACGTCTTTTTGCAATGAAGCATACATAGCAGAATAAACGTTAGGTTTTTTTACTAACTAGGTCTGTATGTTATGCGATTGACGTTAAGAAGTTCATTATTATGGTATGCGAGTACAGTTTTATTGCAAAAATTAGATTCCGTGGCAATATAATACAGTGACCCTTAGCCACCTAATCATAAAAATTGAATTTCTTCTGAGTAAACTGCGATTACCTTATTATTGTATTAAATTTTCAGCCTCTACCCCTTCTCCCGTATTCGGAACGGCAGGCAGCCGTCGCACTGTGTACGTCGCGGACGACAATCCCGACATCACGCTCAACTCGAAGCCTCAGAGCACGCCTGTAAAGGAAAACCCTACTTACCTAGTATACAACAGGATCTCGACGGTTATCGGCGACGGCGCCTGTCAGAGCGTCGATCGATCCACCAACGATCTACATCGATCGGCGTCTGAAGTTCAACGATCCACGGATGACGGCTTACATGACAGAGACGACCCTAGACACGACAGGAGAAACGCAAGCCGCAGCGAAAAAGGCGACACGTCGAAGGAGTCTGCGATATGGTATGAGTATGGTTGCGTATGATATTAAGATAATTAACGTCTTCCTCGCTGTATCGGACCACGGCAACCAATCTCAGAGATTAGCCATCGGCGATATTATAGTGCTCAAGTGTGCGCGCAATATATGACTGCAATCTCTGTTCCTTCTTTCACTCTCATAGTTCGGTGAAAAGTGATATTTAGTGGTCACGTATGGATCGACGTTACTAACAGACTGATGAATTGCCTTGCATTTTGAATGTGATTAAAGCGTGTGATCGGAATTTGATGAAATCGATGATATTGAGATTGTGATGAAATATTTATATTTTATATTTGACAGTATTATCTTGGCATTTAATTAAGATAATGATTAATTGACACAAAAAATAACTTTAATTGAAATCCTTTGTTTGAAAATGTGATGTGTTACAGTGATCAGTATATCTGATGATCTACATGCAATTGATTATTATTTTTACAATACTTTTTTAACAAATGTGTTTGTTGCTATATCAACTTTCAAAAGCAGGAGTTTATATTATTTTTAAAAAAATGCAATCTCGCCCAGAGAATATAATAACCGTCAGACTACATACATGTTAAATAATTTATTAGTTTCTTTTTACGTGTATTAATGAATAAATTCAATACATATTTACTTGCAAGTTAGACGCTTGTCCTATCATATACTCTAAAATAGTTTTTGAGGCTACAATTACGTAGGTTCTTGTAAATATATAGAACTAGGACAACCAACACACGTAACCTTGCCAGTGAGTCTTTGTTTAAGTTCAGATCTATATTTTTTGTAACGAGCATAATGTGTATGTACAAATTATTTGTATTTAAGTTTTCAATAATTCTGTATTATTTAATTTTATTAACACATTACTACTCATAGGTAAACAAACAGCTTCATTGAGACTTCGCCTGCGGGGTACAGGGGCGCGGGGGGAGACGAGAGCGGGTCGGGTGACACATCACGCTTCCGCGCCGCTCACGTCCCCCGCTCTCGCCTCCCCCCGCGCCCCGCAGGCGAGGTCTCAATTTCGCGGTCTACCTATACTGAAGATTATTTTTCTCAAAGTCCATTAACGAAGTTTCTATGTGTCAGGGGTAATCTATAAGTTTCTCTCCCCCTATGAATATTATAATTTAAGAATAATTTAGTTAATAAGTTAGATTTTAGTTCAGTACAAAATAATTATTATATTTAGGTTTTTATACGTAACTGAACTAACTTTTTATTATTATTGTTTTGCATAATAAATAATACTATTGAGTTTTCGAACATTTATGATGTCTGTCAAGAAAATATTGATTCTAATAATAAAATTCAATGTGTTAATTTCTGACCAGTTTTGTTAAATATGGGTAAAATAAAATACCTACTCGATGCGCTCAATACTTATTAATCCTAAACTTTTTTATGTACTTAAAATTGTTATGGCTTCCATTTTAAGGTAGCATTAATATCGTGTGGTTCAAAACTTTTTGAATCTCATAGATACTTAAGTACATAACATATTTGATGTCTGTAAGATTTTCCACTGAATAATTATGTACTATGAAGGTCGCCGCCGCCTGACCACCTTAAAGGATTCGCATGCTGGTTGCGGTCTGCGGTCCGGTCCACACAAAATTGCCCGCATCCGGTCAATGTTATATGGACTGGACCGCAGACCGCAGGGCCTAATCCTTAAGAGCCTAAATCACTTGCACCTGCTTCCTCTTTTGTTTGAAGTGACGCCAGTTGTGTCGTGTGTGTGCACGAATCGTTTGGTGGTTAGGCGGCTGAAACCTCGACCGTGTCTCCTTCTGAGATTGCACAATATATAAGTTCGCAAATATCTGTATTAAATACTGTTAAACACATCATCCCTATTCAAAGTATTTCTACGAATGTAACGGTTTTATTTTATTACACTAACTAAATGGCGTACGTACCTATAATGAAAAAATGGCAAAAGATATTGTGGCAGACTGTGTCAAAACTCAAACAACATTTCCATGACATTTATTAAACAGGTATTAGATTTGAGAAAACATTATTACCCAATTAATTACCTAATAAATAATGTTCAACGGTCGAAGAAGGTAACGCAGTACCTCCTACCCTGCATCATCACCATAATATACACAGCGCAATTATCATATTTAACGTTATTCAATGGAGACAACAATTAATATGTAATGGATTATTTATAACCTCTTCCTTTACACATTCTTCCAAGGTGTATAACGCCCTGCTATTATTATACGTACCTACCTTATGTACTTGTCTGTCTTTACAAATTCATCAACGAAACAAATAGTGCTTAGCGAAAGTTAATAATATTAATAACATAAGCACCGCTAAAATTTAAGGTGATAATAAATCATATTGAATGCATTGGTACTATGATAACAATCGGTGCTCATATAGTGTATTATGTATGTCTTGTAGATAAAACATAACATAAAAATGTCTTCAGTAATACCTAAGCGGTTTTTGCTATTATACTTACTTTGTGTATTGAAATAGCCTCTCACCGAATTTATAATTCTAGCACATGCGAGATTAATTGCAGGACTCTTTTTAAATAAAACTAATTGAAACTAATTCAAATCTTTTATTTATTAAATTATTGTGTCATACATGCTCAAAAAATTTCTGATCTATAAAGTCAGGTTTAACTGGTAAATAATTATAAACCAAACTATGAAAACTGCTGGTGGCAATAATAATAATATCAGTCTATGTGTAAGTAATATCCTTATTAATTAAAATGACTAAATTAGACAGTAAAAACCTCCAAACAAATAATGGTACTGTTAAATTCAATTTATCACTGTCTTTTTTAAGTTAAGTACGTGACACACAATTTTACATAATGGGTATCATTAAATCGGCTGTGTTGCATAGTCCATAATTAAACAGGAGTTTTAATTGCTATCCCTCATAAAGGTCTCAATATTATCCTTTTATGTTGTGGTTTACCTCAAATTAAATGACCTTGAACAATAGGAAGAATAAAATTAGGGCTTAGTTAAAGGAATAATTCTTACGAATTAATAGTAATTAATGAATGAATTCGAAAATACTTAACATAATACTGGGCACTGGGAAACCTAGCATAGGTGTGCATACATAATAATAATATATCATTTTAATAAATCCTTGGCCCTCAAGATGGTTCATGATATAAGCTAACCTATTTTCTAAAACAAATCACAAGCTCATTAATACTACACAATGGCAACATTTTATCAAATTATTATTTATAATACCACATTAACTTAAGTATACATAACTAATAAAGTACACAACTAAAGAGATCCATTAGTGTTAGTCTCCATTTTAACCTCCACCTGAAATGTTGGGCAAGGCTGTACAGGAACATTGAATGGAGTACCAGACACAACTGCTTTATGGCCTGCTTCCACTTTGGCTGGTAACTGAGAAATAATGCACTGAAAATATAACTGATATTATAGAAAGCTTAAGATAATTATAAAAAAAATATATTCTTAGGAAAGAAGTCTGCCACTCAAAGTAGGTATTTTATCTGGTCATGCTGGTATTTTAGGTCCTAATAAATTGTAGATAAAGAATGAAAAAATCATAATTTTCGAATTGTATTCTCAACAAGTTACGTGAAAACAACAATACAAAAGCATTTGTAAAAAAACTATCAATGAAACAATAATACCTTAGGTCTCTCATTTTCTGTTGACATGTACCCAATGCACATAGTTTTGGTAGTGTGACCCCACAAGAGTTCCCCTTCTCCAACAACAGGGTCAAAACGTAATGCCAAAGTTCCTCCCAAACGTTCTGCCACATCCCAGAGGAATGGTGAATTTAGGAAATGAGTTTTTAGGCATTTGTCCAGGCTTATTATGGGTGAGGAGTCAATTAAACTTTCTGCTGTATTTTTGGCTAACTGTGTCCTAATCAAATGCTCGCCACAACCAGATGTGCATGCTGCTACAGAGGGTGTCTTATTGTCTAAGCTATTCACAGCCCACACGCCACTGCCAAATGAGGCAGCCTGTCCAACACGACCTTCATGTTTCAAAGAAACACCCCCAGAACTGGCTCCTGAAGCAACTGCTCCATTTGAATCAACACATATTGCTCCCACGGTATCTAAAGGACTGAACTTTATGTCATTCTGAAGAGAGTATCTCTTTAATTTTCTTTTGCTGTGTTTGTAGTTGCGTAGTGCACGTGCTGAAACCATTTTCTTCTCGTCAACAATTTCTAGGCCCATTCTCTCTGCCCACAACCGAGCTCCACGTCCAGTCAAAATACATGGAGGAACTCTTCCCAGTGACAGATTATCACATTGTTTGATACACAAATGCTTGGCCAAACTTATAGGATTCCACACATTCGACACAGCACCACAGGCCCCAAAATGCAAGGTTTGCCCATTCATAATAGAGGCATCACATTCTACTGAACCATCCCAACTCAAATTGGATCCATAGCCTGCATTGGTCAATGAACTATTTTCTAACTCTAGAAACAAAGTAATAACAGTGAATGTAAACCCAAAGTTGACTAAAACTGGAAACAATCAAAATCCCTATAAAAGAATCCTAAAAAGTAAAGTAGATAGAGATGTTAAGATGTGTTTGAAATTTTGGTTGACAGAGAGAACAGAACAAAAGAAGGTGTCCTACCTATTATTGCTTTTTCTACTGCATCAACTGCATTTCCTCCATTCTTGAGTATTTCAATAGCTTTTCGGCAGGCTGCATAACAAACTTTTTGGTAGTCTTTTTTATGATTATCACTGTGATATCCGGCTCCTAGAAATTTACATAAATTACTAAAAGCGATCAATCAATCATTTATCGATCTTTCTTGACTGCCTGTTCCATAAAACAGAACAGAAATACTCTTCAATTAAATTTATGCTCTTAATGTACAAACGATACCAGAAAGACCACAGAAAACAGACCTAAATAGAATATTAAGCTTACCACAATGTACGGCGATAAAACCACTCATTTTATACTCAGCCACACAATAGATTTAATTAGACCATTTCGAGCACTAATTAAAATAAAATGCAATTATATATTTGATTTCTTTCTGAAAGAAATGGAATCAAAAATTCATTTCAAAATAAAATCCACAGATTAGATCAAATCTGCCCCCTTACTCTGGACTGGACACAAAACCCGATCCAATGAATATAGCCATCCCTGTCACACGCATTCATTTTGTGTCCTGTGTCCAGAGTAAGGCCTCAGTGTTCAAAATCAAACCAACCACAGAGAATTAGGAAAAACCAACCAATCAATTCTCAATTCCACAGAGTAGGAAGACAGGCCCACCCATAGAAAGTAGTATAGTGTAGAATGACAAACGCGGATTTTCAGCGAAACCAAAAAGTTACTTTACATGTGTGCGTTCAATAGTGATGTGTATCTTATGGTGGTCCAAGTTCTGTCGACGAGGTTACGATAAATCATGTAAATTGAAACAAAAATAATTAAATTAATGCACTTTTAATTACATAATACTTTTTATTTGATAAACAAGACAACCTCATTTTTGTTAAATTACATATTTATTTATTTATGTAGGAAGACTTGCTAGAAACACTTTATACACGTTCCAACATAGACCTTACCATAGCACAGCTTCGGGCCAGTTGTGTGGGCCAGTGCTGAGAAGAAGCTGTGTAAGAATTACGGTTACCTAAAAAAAACAGTCAAAAAATTTATCGATACTGATGACGTCATCATTTAGTCAAGCCCTAGTGTAAAGAAACGGTTTCTTATTTTACTGAAAATATCTGAATTAATCTATTGGAAACTTTGATATATGGTTGCAAATCACAAAGGAAGTCCTAAATTTACTGTACTATTTGGCATCGGAGTCGATTTCACTCACAAATTTTATAAAATTTGGAATTAAATTTTTTATCAATGATTCATATTTACTGGTGGAAAGTATGATTTTCGGGATTGTATCCTCGGCGCACTTCACAGTTGCTGAAAGCAAAAGTCATTTCATCTGAAAATTGTTACACAAAACTTAAATTATAATTACATCCATTCATAATTTTTCAAAAATTCCAACGACGGAAACTTGACGTATCCACTAAATCCATTATTTCTTAGAAAACGGTATCGCTGTCATATGGTCTTTCGCTGTCAAATTCTATAGAATTTCACTAAGTAGCACGCTCTTTTTAAAGCGAAGATTTTTTCTTTCTCTATGGGCCCACCACCCTTAGCCCACAGAATATATAATAGTACTGCTTAGCCTTAACCACCACCACAGACCTAAGCCACAGACAGAGATTTTATTATTATGACAGATCAAAGATTGGAAAGCTGAAGCTCCAATCTTTGATCTAATTTTAGTATTAAGATGAAATGTAATGTAGGTACCATAGAGAAAGAAAAAATACATTCTATGGTAGGTACGTAAGTAATTTCATGCATGATTATGATACTTAAACCGTTTTTTAAATTTATTAATTGTTTTACTTGCTATTTGGTTCATACTATTATGAGCCCTATGAGCTATAGAATAACACTCATTTTCCCACCGTGCATTAGGTGGCCAATAAAAAAAGGATAAAAATGGTTTGAGAGAGAAACCTCAGTGTCATTTTGAAAGACCTATCCATAACGTAAAGGTTTGAGTAATTTTTTTTTCGTTTCATGTATGGGAGCCCCCCACTTTATATTTTTTTAACTTTTTGTACCTGAATCGGAAAGCCGTGAACAAGATACACCTACCTACCAAGAAATTTTAGATGTTTGAGGAAACTATAAGGGTTACATTTTTGCCATTTTTCTACAGAACCCTAAAAATATCCTTTTAGTTTGCATGCTGCATTTGTTTTCATGAGCATTCTGATATTATATGTCATACATGCCCTCTTGAAAGTAAAAAACAGAATTATGTAACCAACACATTCAACTCATTTGTTTGTCACCCTCATATTCCAAATAAAACAATCAATAAATACATTTACAATTTTTATACCATTTTACATTTGAAAATACAAGTACTAAAATATTTCTAATAACTTTATTATAACAAAACTAAACTCGCAACACAATGTGTATTTTATAAATCATCGGCTCTGTATTGTGAGATGATAAGCATATCATTTAATCTTAATTTTAAATGGTGATGCAAATTATTTCACTTTGAGGTAATATTGTTGAATTCAGTGAGTTTAAACTAGTTCATATGAAAAACTAAAGCTATTTGTAATTTTTTCCTGCTGTCATCATAACTCCTAGGACAAGTGCTGTAATAGTAAACCCTTGGGCAACAATTCTAAGTCTCATCATCTGTTGGGACATTTTAGATTTTCCGGTTCGAAAGCTCCATAAACCATATGATAATGCTCCAGCTGTCGCTAGAGCTCCTGTAATTACAATGAAGAAATTAGAATTATTTTGGTAACAAAAATAACAATTTATTTGACAAGTTGGACTGGAGAATACGAGTAAATTATGGAATAAGTTTTGTTGAACCTAAGAAATGGTTGCTTAGTAAGACAATAAATAAATTTAATAATACATTACCTATAGGAACGAAAGGATTTTCGGAAAATTTGCGTGCGAATTTTTGGCTTGTGGTCTCTCCATGTTGGACAGTTCCCATTTCCCGTCGTAACTGCACCCAATCTAAATCTGTAGGCTCCTCGTTCGACATTATTATTTATATGTGCACAAAGAGATTTACAACAATTATATTTAAAACAGAAAGAAGAAAATTATTCTCCTTTCCGTTTTTCGGTTTTCCTTTTTCCAAGAACAAACAAATTCAAAATGTCATTTTTTTATTGACAAGCACGGTCAGTCAGTCAGCTGACATTCAATGTCAGATGTTGTCTACTGTTGTCAGTGATCAACTCTTGTCTCTGTCTGTGGTAGGAGGTATGTCGAAGGCAAAACGTATAATTCCGCCGTTTACATATGGCGTCGTCAGTTTCAGTTTATAAACGTTTGCGGATTTGCAAAATCCAGAGGGCAAAATGATAATAACTGTTCAATTGTCATAATTTTGACGACGGTTGGTTAGTTCATGCCGATTTAGGGCGACCATTATAAAACACAGTTTTGTGGGACAAATAGGACTTATCGAAGTGATAAATCAAAAAAATAATTGTTATGAAAGTAAATCAGTTTTGTGACATTCATTTTTAAATAAACGATAGCAATGACCTTTAAACTGTTAGGGCAGTCCTTTTTTAGAATAATATAGTCCAAATCACTAATACTCATTCATAACATCTTATTTTGCACCAATAAATTAAAGAACTCTGCAGGTATCCTGTGGGTCTAAGATTCCATGGACACCTTAGCGTTTTTGAGGTGTCGGATAACCTCAATTTTTTTGACATTTTTCCATGGATTTCTTATCATTCCCAAATGAGTATTCTACAATTTTAGTATTTCATTATGAAAAACGTCTTTGAAATCACTATTACCTAGCATAACATCAATCATACACGTCGTATTTCCACTGTTTTCAATCACATTTTTACATATGAATTCACTATTTGACGCCATATTTCTTTAATGCTCAATAGCGACACCCGTGGTGCAAAAAATAACTAAATTTTACATTTTTCTCGGCATTATGTATAATAACACCAGTAAGAGCGAATGGTTGTGCTGTTCAAAGCGGGGTCGTTTAGCTACGCTCACGTCCCACCTGTCTATCTATGTGGCTCGATTCTTAAACGCGTATCGAGTTTTAAATATCTGGGCCACTGGGTTACCGAGGACTTACTGGACAACCTCGATATAGAGAGGGAGCGTAGGTAGGCTGTGCGCTGTAACATGCTGGCTCGTAGGTTTGCTCGCTGTACTAGGCCCGTGAAACTCACACTTTTTAAGACATATTGCCAGTCATTTTATACATGCAGCCTATGGGTTAGGTACACGCAGCGGGCATACAGCGATCTGCGCGTGCAGTATAATAACGCCTTCAGGGTATTGTTGGGGTTGCCATGGAGATGCAGTGCCTCAGGCATGTTTGCGGAGGCAAGAATTAATGGCTTTGCTGCTATCATAAGTAAGCGGTATGCCTCTGCCTTGGCGCGTCTACGTGGCACCTCCAAGAATATCCTGAGGGTCTTTGTGGATCGGTGGGAGTCACCACTAATACAAAAGTGGGTGGTCTTTCATACCAATTTTTAATTTGTATTTTATAAATATTTTTCACCATTTCTTTGTTCTACTAACCATAGTTTTATAAGTCTAATGGTATACTAACATTATATGGGCACTGCCTGAAATAAATAAATTGAATTGAATTGAATTGAATAATGCATTTCGGTTCTAGATAAAATGTTGTGGCATTATATATTATATATAATGACTCGGCATTATACATTTTGCCTTTGTCATTTAGCAAATTCGCGAGCGTTTATAAACTTACAACGCCATATGTAAACGGCGGAATTATACGATTTGACTGCGACATATCTAATCTATATAGGATTCGTCGTCGTGCGTTGTTGTTCCGTTGCGTTGTGGTTTTTTGGATTCCATTTATTTTTTGAGTGTTAAAATGGTCGAGTTTTATTCTTACAACGTTTCAGTCAATACCGTAAGTACCTACTTTGCAATAATTGCAATTCTCTATAAAAAGTCCTTATACAATTCCCTGACTAGATACAAAAATGCATTTTGATTTCCAACACTGACTGGCATGCGCTCGTTTTAGACCTAATTTATTCACATGTAGGAACCTACCTACCTTCCTTCCTTCTTTCTTACTTTACTGCAGTTGATTTTCGTCGTAATAATAATATGATGCGTTGTATTGTATTTTAAATGTTGTTGTTTTCCGAGGTATTTTGCAGCTAGGGGGTATGGTTTGGTATTGTAGATTAGTCTACCTTATTTTAGTTATTTTAGAATGCTTCTTAGCTCGTCTTAGCTCATGGCACATACCATAAATTGCAGATTTCTTACTGTTATTTACATTATTTGCATTTATTCTTTTCCTATGGGAGTATCACGGTAAATTGCAATTCCTAAAATGGTTTAGTTTACTGTACAGCTTTATTGTCGAGAAATTAGCTTAAGAGGTCACAGAGATTGACTGTAAGTGCATAAAAATAAAGGCTACAATAAAATACAAATATTCAAGTTAATTACTTAGGTTTTATACTTCTATGTGACAGTTTTTTAAGTCCCAAACGCCTTGCACTTCCTTTGCTACATTCCTACCAGGTAAATTATGTTTGAAAGAAAAAATAAAAAAAAGGGAAATAAACACTTAAGTAACAAATAGGTACATAAACAGTAACCATAGTCAGGTACTGTAACCAGTAGTCAGGTCTGCAATGTTCTATGCCCCAGCTATGGCCATATTTTGAGACCAATGTAATACATGTTTTATTTTACCTACTTATTAAAGTACTTAATATGCACAGACCACTTCAGTTACCCTCTTTATGATTTTAGGAATACTATATTATCATGACAACTTTATTGCACCTAAAACAACAATTGCAAGCCACTGTATACTTGACTTAACATTAAAATAGTCCCCCTAGCCGATTTCCGACTATGGTGGCCAGTCATAAAGACTAACCGATTGGGTGGGACATATAGTGCACTGGTGTGTGCGCAAGCTCATGTGCACTCTCTATTCCTTTATTTTTTTGTTATCACTATACATAATATCATATTATTTTTGTTTCAGATGGCCTTATCAACTCTTTGTTTGAAATCCAGTGAATCCCAAAGGGTCTCTTGAGTGCTCTTAGTGCTCTTTTTAGGTTAACCTGTTATATTAATTTCTTCTTTGTTTTATATATAAATATCAATGTCAGTGTTGTATAACCAACTGCGACAATCTTATCTTTTCTGCTCAAGATAATTCTCATCATTCAGTTCCCCGCTTAGTATTGAAGCAGTTCACTACTTTCAATATTTTTTTTGTGTTAAATTAAATAAAATATCACAGTTGAAAAGATGGCATCTGATCCTGAAATTAAAGATGGATTTAATCTACCACAATGGATGAAGACCAAACCCACAAAGTGAGTTTTTGTTTTATTTTATTTGATTCAATTGTGTGAATTGTTTAAATATAATAATACAAGCATGCTTAAAATATAACAAGGAAAATTTGCTGTCCATTACCTTCTTTATTTTAGTTTGTTATGGAATAATATTTTACATGTAAATCGGTAAATTAGCTGTCCTTAATTCCTTGTTTTATTATGAATTTATGAGTGTTGTTTGCATAAATAGAAGACACACACAAGACAGATTCAATGCATTCTATTAAGGTAATTAGTGATTTATATTAAAACCTGTTAACTTGTTGTTGGCAGAATAGTTTTTATTTGTATCAATATTTATCGTTCATACGTTACATAATATCGTTTTTTCCTGAAGAGTACCTACTGCTCCCAGTGGAGCCCTTTATCGATATTAATTCCCCTTCTAGATATCCACCAGATGGTTTGGGTGCTTCTCTAGTCGTTTTCTAAAGTTGGATCCATGAGTTTCTATTTCGGATTTAACCATGGGCATGTTCAGAATTTCATGCACCTCTGCTATTTTAATGTACCAGGTTGCATTTGATATTATTGGCTTCACAATGTAATTTTGTACATGTTGGATGACCCTAACACTGGAGGCACTAGCTGAGTCCCATAGTTATATGCCATAGCATCAAATGGGCTTTAAAATCGTTTTATATATAAGCAGCTTATTGTACATGGATAATTTAGAATTTCGCCTAAGCGACCAGTATAGGCCTTACTTTAGGTTTATTTCGTCCCGTTTTGTTTGGATGTGTTTTTTTTAGGTAAGTCTACGGTCCAGATGCATACCTAGTTTTTTTACGGTGGTTTGGTAAGGCAGTTGAACGCCATTTAGGGGAACTGGTGCGCAGTTATCCTTTCTTAGTGTGAAAGTTATATGCACCGACTTGGATACACTCACTGCAATCCTCCACTTGGCTAGCCATTTTTCAATGTCATTCAGGCTGTTTTGTAGGACTATAGAAGCTTGAAACGGACATTTGTTCGAGGAAAGTACCGCTGTATCATCGGCGAGGTTGCTATGGTAACATCCGCATTTTGTGGCAGATCGTACGTATTTAACGTGTACAGGATCGGTCCCAGAACAGAGCCCTGTGGTACACCTGCAGATATCTCATGGAATCTTGATGTCCAGTACTCTCCTTGACCCGAAATAATCTATCACTCAAGTAAGACTTCAGGACATTAAAGAATGTGTGTGGTAGGATGTTCTTTTTATGCAACAAGCCTTTGTGCCCATCTTTGTCAAAGGCCTGCTGTACATCCAGGAAAACTGCTGAACAATATTATTTTTGTTCCATAGATTTTCTAATCACAAATTGTTGATCGACTTCTCTTCGATGGCATTCAGTATCCTATGGAGCAGCGACTTCTCTAGAAGTTTTGAAACTATCTGTAGTAAGCTTATTGGTCTATATGATGTGATCTCGTGAATGGGTTTTCCAGGCTTTTGAAGCATTATCACATTTGATACTCTCCACAAGTCCGGGAAATATCCCACTCTCATGACTGCATTGAATAGCATTGCTAGGTACACTATTGTTAGGTACTTTTGTGTCGATCATGTCATATCCTGGTGCTTTGTTCTTCTTGAGTGTCTTTACGTTCCTCCAAACTCCCTTAGGCGCCAACAGTTTCAGAGGTATTTCCAATTGAAGGTCTTGTTTGAGGATTGAGTCGATATATGTTTCATCCATATTTCCAATATTCCAATTCTTCCAATGGTTACAACAATATTGTATTGAACACACTTCTTCGCATCTGATATTCGCTCATTTAATGTTTAATATCACTAGTATTAGTATAAGTGTAAAGAAATAGTTCGATTAGAAAGTGCTACTAGAAACTGGATCCATTTTAGAAATGAACAGTAATTAATAAATGAAGTGGATTAAAAATATCCACAACTGCGAAAAATATACATAAAAGTACATAATCTAATTTTTTGGAAAATAAGAACAGCAAAAATATTGAAAGCAAAATAAAACAAAACTTTAGAAATATTCTGCCTTACCACAAATAAATAAACAAGGTTTCGAACACTGTTTATATATAATATGGCTTGTATGAAACCAACGTCAATCAAATCAAATGACATAAGGGTGACATACATTTTATTTTAGCCGCATAACATTTAAACAGTTGTTCGAACCTTGTTTATTTATTTGTGGTAAGGCCGATTATATTTGACCCTATATGGGGATGTGTTCTCGTTGAAATTACTCGTAGAATCCAGCCTTAAAGTTTGTCGGGTCCAAAAAACTACATTGAATAAGCTTTATGTAGGTATCTCCAACTCGATCAATACATCATATCGGATTTTGTCGATAAACACCTGACACGAGCACGACGTCACGTCTAATTCCGTCGCGTGAACGGACAAAATTAAATTAGTATCACTAATCGATTAGGGTTAGGATTAGGGATTAGGATTATAAGATGATTTTCAGTAACAGTCTCTTCAATTGAACTATCGATGTCTGTCTGCCTATTTGCTCGTTACGCGTAAACCGCTTAACCGATTAAGATGGTTATCGAGATATTTCGAGTAGTATGAAAGGATATACCTAGTATAGTTTTGGTTTTACTATTCATCCCCTAAGAGGGTGAAAATGAAAATGATAGTTTGGGAAAATCATATTTTTGCGTAAAAATTCTCGAAAACTCGTCTGTCGTCAATTTCCCGGCTACAACACTGATGATTCGTGTCGCGTAGATGCTACCTTTCCTTGACTGTTTCGAATCGTAGTTCACTGGGCGTGGGACCGCTAGTTTCTTATACTCTTAATATGATATGAATATATCTTTTGATGCATTTAAGCCTTCGAACGACTAACAGCAATATTGACATGAATGACATTGAGAGTGGAGTTAGCCAGCTACTACGCAATCTAATGGCAAGCAATAAATGTGTTTTATATTCAAGTTGTGCAGATACCGCTCTTATTACGCAGACTTTAGATTGTGTTTGAAATGCAATCGTTTGTTGGCAGCTGTTTCAGTTTTCCACTCGGTTTTCATATTCTGAGGCTACTTTCATATAAACATAGTGGTTATGGCTTATTGTATTCTTGGAAATTGTATTTACATTTCATTTTCACTAAATTGCAATAGAAATTATTGGTATAGTTTGACGTATAAGTACGTACGTATGCACGCTTAAACCATACATAAGATTAATAATTTGTCAATGTGGAACATACTTATATTATTAATGCGAAAGTTAGTGAGGACGGATGTATGTTTGTTGCTCCTCCGCTTGAAAAACTGAATGGATTTCAATGAAACTTTTTAATAATGTAACTCAGGATATCAGGAATTAGGATAGCACATATAGGTACTGTTTTTTTTGTATACTCGGGTAAAGCTACGGGGTACCACTTGTATCTAATAAAACAATACCATCAGGTAAACTGAATAGATATAGCATTTCTAACGTGAACAGTGATAGATTACGTTAAATTAAATATTTAAAATGTTTGAATTTAGATACTGTAATATTGAAATTTTGTGCAATTTGTTAAAACAAACATTCATAGCTAATATACGTAGAATCCCACTGTACCTCTATAGCCGTCATTGAATGACGTTCACTCACTCAGTGGCAATTGCAACACGTTTTATGACAAATTGGATACGTAGTACGTACTTATCGAGGTCGACTTGATTGCGGTATGCAGCCGGCCCATTTGAATAGTTTGTCTTAGATCTTTTGAAGAAATTTAGACTACATCGCATGCTTGACAGAGCACATAGGCCTCCTCTCCCAAAGCACGCTTACCGTGTTTTGGCTTTCCGAAATAGCTCTTCACAAAAGTAATTTCAGGACTATCGGATTCACCTTACGGCCTATTTATTTCATTTTTGTATATTGTTTATCGTTATCTTTGTTTACGTCTACCTATTGATTGATATTCGGTCGTTGAAATAAATCGCCAATTAACATCATATTAACTCATGTAAACTGTGCGCATAGAGCAGTCATTATTTTGCCAGAAAGTAATGAATAAAGTAGTTCTAGCCAGATTAATGAAAATATCCTTTGGATATTATCATTATGGCCTATATTTTTTAATAGTTAATTTAATTGGCTCATTAATTTTATGAGTGTAAAACTGAAAACATTCTCAATATCTTGGAATTTTAAGGAGGTGCTGTGGTTAAATACATTAGGCAAAAACTTGAGTATTTTTTATTTTATTTGAATAAAGATTATGATAAACGTAGGGATGCCCTGTCAATACGGTGTATGAACTAAAATTAATATATTGGCGACTGAGCTATCTTTATCACAATTGTTTGTCCTCAGCAACACGGGCTGATAATCGGAATGTCAATATTTTTCGTTACGTAGTGGTAGGTAGGTGCCTACTGTAACCTCAAGCATCACCCCACATGCACTTTATCGTACTTTGTTTTTAGTCTTTTTAGATAATTCGAACTTGGTTGGTATAATAGGTCATCATCATTATTTGTTGCTTTTTAATTGATTTTTAGGCACTACTTTATGTTATTTCTTAAAACAATGTGGTAAATTGGAACAGTTTTATTTACCTATTTCTTGAAATTCCTTCGAAACGATAAATTGATTTAATATTAAATGTCATATTCATACATTTGTTTGTTTCCGACATACTATATTCCTTAGACAACAACAAATTGTTTTTTTTCCGGGACAGAATAAAGCATGCTTAGTGTGTGGAGTGAGGAATACAGGTATTTGTTATATTACGTATTGGTTACGTTTTGCATAGTGTTTACATATTAGTTTGTTTTCGTGATGTGTTTGTATTATTTATGTTATAGCTTGCTCCGCTAGTTTATCTGATAATTTTCCATTATTGGTTTCAAAACATCAACACAGAAATTTACATGATTTTCTCATAATATTATATTTATTTCAAATTAGAAACAATTCAGTCATTTCTTTTGTGTTTTTTTTTGAAACAAGAAACTATTAAAAAATCACATATTAAAAACTATCAAAAAATTAAATTATGTAATGTTTATGAACATAATAATGATGAACATAACATAATTAACTAGCGGCCCGCCAGCGACTTCGTACGCGCGCAATAGTTTTACTCCGTTCCCATAGATCGTAGCGAAAGTATTTATAAGCCGATACGCATTAAACTATTTCTATAGCCTTCCCCGATAAATTAGCTATCTAACAATGTATGTAACATATTTTATTACCGGACCAATAGTTCCTGTGATTAACGCGTTCAAACAAACGAACAAAAACATCCAGTTTTTAAATATATGCGTAGAAATGCGTATAGATAAATGTTATATTTTATGTACACGCAACACGTAGCCTAGTCTTTAATCTGGTCAAACTTACACGAGGATAATATCGTTTTATTTAACAACGAAATGGAAATACTTACCACGCCTATTGTCAATCGTACATTTCTTTCGGGTGCTAATAAAAAGACCAGGCTATACTCTGAGCGCTTACTCAGCATCATGCCACATACAGACTGTGGGAGAAGCAAATTCCCTCAAGTCTTCTCCCGCTACCTTAACACGTTCCGGGACAGTGCCCGCCTACAGGCGTGAAAACAATAAAACATCTATTGTGTCTGGAGTAGTGTCCCGGAACGTGTTAAGAGTTTGAACTTGAGCTTTGTTATGGTCATAGCGAATACTCTACTTTCTTTAATTCAAATTGTAAATTCAAAGGGACAATTCTATGCAGGGATCTACGCCATCATCATCATCAACAGCAAAAAGCCGTCCACTGCTAAACATAGACCATAGAAAAAATTCCAGATTGGACACCCTTCGACCACAGAACCAGCGTAGAATGTCCACCGACAATATGAACAAACGATCTGCAATCTACACTGGACACAGACCGCTTGATACCTACCCTGTTTCAACACAAAAAAATATTATTTAATGTTCTAAGGAATAAAATCTCTCCTTGGGCATTTTCTCGAGAGCCACATCAATAACAAACATGTGTCAAAACATTGTGTCTCAGACGTCATGTCAAATGATTGTCAAAAGTTATATATTTTTTTATCATTAGCACAAAAGAGTATTGATATCAAATTCGAAGCAAATCACCCCCAGAAAAACTTTGTAACCCTTTTTACCCCCTTATGAGATGAATTTCAATAAACTACAAAATAGGTCTTCCGTCAATTCTGTAAAATAATGTGTATGCAAAATTTGAAGTAGATTGGACCAAGGGATCTGGTTGTCCCATACAAACTTTGCACCCCTTTTTGACCCCCTTAGGGGTGGAATCTCTGAAAATCCTTTCTTATCGGATCCCTTCGTCATACAAAGAACACACCCTCCCAGTTTCAGGTCTCTACGATCAGCGGTTTAGGCTGTGCGTTGATCCATCAGTCAGTCAGTCAGTCAGTCAATCAATAAGTCAGTAGTTCAGGACAAAGCATTTTATAAGTATAGATAACATTTCATATTTGCCCTGTAAATTGTACTCCGGGCGGGAGTTTGACGGTGTTTCTGACATGTTGGGAATTTTTCTGTCAGGAAAATTTCGCGACGGCTTTCAATCAGGTCGGTTTTTTGTTAATGACATCATAAATTCTAATTCTGTAGCGATCTCTTGCCAAAACGTGTTTTCTCGTCTTCGTCTACGTAACTAGTGGCTCTGCCTGTCTTTGACCTCCGACTCGGCATCTTGTCTTGTCATATGCTCTCTCGAGGGAGTGTGCTAATGAACCTCGCGCATTGGCCGACTGTGTGTGACGTCACGAGGCGTGTTATTTTCATACAACCTAGTCGTTTCGCTCAGTTGTTATGATTGTGATAAGATAAACGCTTATACCAACAACATTCAGCGGCATATAAAAAGCTAAAGCGATGCTAGCATAGTTTCAGTTCAATTTAGTTTTCGTTCGCCGTCTTATAATACCGCTCGGTGTATTTTGTACTCTGCACCACGTTATAAATAAAACCAGTTACATTGCAAGTGTACCGGTGAATTAGGTCGCTACTTGTTCGATTTAACGGGGTCCAAGGTATTAACGTATTATTGCAATGTTCAGAAAGAGGAATCTTGTGGCTCAGCTGAACTGCTATCTTCCGTAAGTTTTCGTTTCTTCATCTTCTATCTTGGTGACAGAACACCTATACAACTCTTACCATACCACCTCTAGCATCAATCAAATCATAGATGAGTTAATCCGTCAAACTCTAACGACATCATATGGGACGCGTAACAATTGATTTTCTATTGTGTCTGGACTCCGGTGCTTGACCAAAGAAAGGATATCCTTTATTTGTGTCATGTTTTCAAAGCTTGAACTTTAAAAGAAAGCGGGCATTATTTTTAGTTAAGATGAAATATAACACTACCTTTTACTTTAAAATAATATTTAGGCGCCCATAAGACGACAGGTTTTGTTGTCATTTGCTGGCAGTCCTGATGGATGATGTACAGGCTATCGTGTAATGGGAGTGACTAATAGTAACTGAAGGAGTTTACTTCACATTAAAGCGAAAGCAGCGTTACAGAAGCGCGTCGCTCTAATGTGAAGGGCTTACCACTGTCATTTATGTATGAAATTTACTTAATTTTGAAAGCGCTCTAAAAGCCCATTTATATTATAGCTAATAGAAACCAGACTTCCATCGGTCATCATCATCATAGATGGTTTTGACAGGCGTACATATTGACGAGTTCAATTATTTTGTCCGCAGAGATTTCGAGGCATTCGCCGGATCGCCACCAGGACCGGAAGATTCGTTCTTCTACATTCGTTACCCCAAGACCGACGTGCTCTTCGGGAAGACGAAGCTAGAGCAAGATCTGCCGAAGCTGTTGACAGACCCGCCAGCTGAAGTGAGGGCCGCGACCGCTTTCAATACTGTCAAGGAAAAGGACTGGTCGAAGCACACCAAGCCCTGCCAGGAGGTGCTGCACAGCTTTGGCCCTATCAACACAGCTGGTAAGATCTAATATCAATTTAAGAGGAATGAAATAATAGTGTTTAGAAGAGGCAGTATGCTTTATTCATTTACTAGTGGCTCCCCGCGTAAATATTGGACCTCATTAAAAATCGTTATGAATTATAATAGCCTAAGTGTTATTCCAGTGTATAAACAGTAGTTTGCGTAAACTATAACACCTAATATAAAAGGTGTCTTGAATTGATTTCCCACTTGATATAGCAACATGATGAATTTTCGCGAAACGTTGACGTTTAATAAGTGATAATAAATTTGAAACTGCACTTCGTCAGGATGATAAGCTTCAAAAACAGGTTTTATAATTTTGTTGTGTAAGTTTTAAACAGCTACAAATAGATATTTTCGTTATCAGCGGTGTCATACGCGGGTATTACCTGAAAGGTGATTATACGCATAATATACATCTGTTATCTTGATGTTTTTTTGTAATTATCACTTATCAATCATTCATAGTGCAACATGTTTTTCGCAAAACCTGGATATTTGCGTAATATGTAACATGTTTACTGATGCCTATTATTATACAAGGTTCCTATTCTGTGCGTATTTGCGACCAAACATTGTCATTCTCAAAAACAATAACATCCTATAGTTAGGTTCTACTTCCGGTGCATAGTAGTAAACCAAGTAAAAAAGAGATGAAAAAATAATTTTCTGAAATTATACTTAAACAAGTATCAACGGCTCATAAGGTTTTGAAAATGCGCTGTTGTTAGCTTTATTTAGTTCCTTGGTTATTGTTTAGCATTTACAAAAGGTTAATTGACACCACCAATCGTTGACGTACTTTTTATTAACTGTCAAAATGGTACTCTTTCATAGATTTAATTGCCATTTGAAGTTTCAAATGGCATAGTTATGAAGTCATAGTTTTTTATGCTCCTGAAACACTTTCCTGCTGTTAAAAATCAAGTTTGTGTAATTAAAAAATAATGATCACTTAAAAGTTAGTAAATTCAGTAAATTGTATTTTTTTAAACATTAGGGTCGGGGATTTTTTGTTAATTGTAAGAAACCCAATTATTTATTTCGTTTTCTTATTCAAACAAAACTTGTGTTATGCTATCTCTGCCTTTATTTTGATTAGGTGCCCAATCTCTGGTTTATCAAAGCATTTGTTCGTTTACTTGCAGTCAACCCCGCGTCATCGAAACCGAAGCCGGCCGGTGTAGACGACGGGTTCAAAGGCGAGGGCGCGGCGTGCGGCAGCTCCGTCGTCAAGGTCAGTAGAGAACTTAAGCAAAAAGTCCGCCATTTAACTTCCTTTTGTATGTGCAATAAATAATAAAATAATAATAACACCCACCCACTTTACACCACTGCAACTAAATTGCGTTTTCCTTTGCTTGTCTAATATCAATTCATTAAAGCCATCGTAATATTGTAAAAACAGCGAGATTGCAATTTTACGATTTTTAATCCCGTAGATTGTAATCTGTCAATTTATTGTGTACCTACTGTACCGAACTTCATACATACTAACAAAAACTGAAATTACATGTTATGCACACACACTCAACTATGCGAGCTAAAATATACTATCTTAGCTTTGCTCTTGGTCTGTCTGCAAAACGCTCTTCAGTTTGATCTTATTAAAAACCTAAATAAAAGTTAATCGTATGCAACGAATACTATAGGTAAACCGCTTCATTAAAAGTTTTCCCTTGTTGCAAAAAGAACAGTATAATAAAGGTCAAGGTAGTTCCACGCACCCCACGCGTCCACCCGAGTGATCGCACTAATTAATACCGCTATCAATAAATTACTCACAGATAGGTACCATGTTTACTTGAAACGGCTCTCATTTTTTGTGACACACCGATAACAGCGCTAGGTCACTCGCAAACTAGGAGTAAACTATACGACTAATTAGTGAAAACCTCCCGGATCGGTTTATTTGATATAGACCTGTAGATTGCCTCAACTTTTTATTACGTTTTTTTAATCGATACCGGAAAGTTTTGTACACAAAAACAAAAACGAAGTTATGTAATTATATTTATCAGCTAAAAACTTAACCAGACACAACAATCCGCATGCGTGCAACCTAAAACCTGCAACAATTCGACCTGTTGCGTCATCGCGTAAACTTTTATCCCAACGGTTGGTGTCATTTCAGGTCGCCCATCAAATGGTGTCTGGTCGATCTGGCCGCGGGTTCACAGTGGCGTCGCCAGCTGACGACCCGCCGGAGCACTACAACCTGGCTATGAGGCGAGGCAGCAAGAGCTTACCGGTCACGCCCGCACATTCGCCAACTTCGAGCCCCACCAGTCGACGCAAGAACGGCAACCGGTATGTAACCAAATTACCTAACAGCGTCTAATGACACCCGGGGCCGGGAGGACTAATGATTTGTCCGTATATTTTCCGATAAATTGGCACGGTTGCCATACTTGTCTTGCAAACACCCGGAGGGGTGTCCAATCCGCACCGAGCCCGCTTAGTGGAGTATGGCTCCTACTACCTCATACTTAAGGTAAGGCCATTGCTCAGCAGTGGGACTGGGAAGTTTACAGGCTAACTTTACTTACTACTTCTGTTGCAAGTGCCAAGATCACGGAGAACATCAGATAGTATTTTAACAGAAAACAGGTTCTGTTCTTTTCAAGTATTATTGAGTTCGCACCTCTCAATTTAAATAAATAAGCTAAGATTACTGCTTTTCTTACTTAACTTCAGTGATCGGATTTAATACAAAAACCTCCTGTCAGTCAGATTATCAATCAAACACTGGTCATGTGAATGGTACGTTGAAATTGTTTAATTCATTCACACGCCTCCTTCAGAGGAGGTTCAATATATCATTCGCGTGCTGACCCGGTAACAAATCCAGTAATCAGACCGTAATGTGAGTTCGGATGTGTCTCGTTACAATATAGAATCATCGTTTATTTTGCATTGTCTTCTGCCACCATGAATCCTTATCAATCGATAGTTGCAGTTGACAACTGATATTTATAGCTTGTAAGATTAATGGTACAAATCAGATACATAATCTACTTTATAATATTAAATAATTCTCATGCTGATTGGTGTACTTCAAATCAAAGAGTGTTATAAACAAAAGGTCTTATCGGTATGTTATTTGTCAAATTCTTATCAATTTTTACACCATATTTCTTTTTTATAATTATCTTTCTGTACTTATTAATAAAAAAATTAGAGATATGTATTAAACAAACACAGAAATCACCAAATGAACTTAATTTGGCAATGTTAAACAGCGTTCCATGTAATTGTTTAAATTTTCTATTGAATCTCTTGTTGTAGTAGTACAATGCCCCGCTCATTTGACTGTACATAAACACCAGATTCGCAGACCATTATACTATCGGCCTTCACTATTGTTGTCCGAACTACAAAGGCTGGTAAAATAAGTACCAAAAACTAAGCTTACGGCTCAAATCAGATAAGAATAGTATGAATGAACGATTGTGCTAGTAAAAATCTCTTTTATAAATGAAAGCTATAACTCGAGAATGGGTGTACCGGTTGTCATAAGTTTTACTTTGTTGAATTTGTCTTGACCTTAACGTAACCTTAACGTCTTCAAGGAGGCCAGGGTGTATCGAGGCCGGGGGCTAAACGAAGTTCCCTGAGACTGCTAGTATCAAAATATTTAAGATGGGGGTGGGGCACGAGCACGACAAATAAATAGTGTTCAATCGACGTCATAAAAAGGTGTGAACTCAGCGAAAATACAAGTCATTCAAAAAATATTTTTCTCGAGTTGTATTTCTTGTTATCGTGACTATGATGCGTCTCTTGCATTACAACAACATTAACGAAACTGGTCAGTTGACATTTAAACAAGTTTCCAATTGTTTTGTTCTGGTTATTATTACAATAAGTAAAGACTAATTGCCATTATGTACGTTTCGGCCGTCCTAATAGTTGAACAATTTACTAAACAATAAAAACATTAGATGTAATAATTGACAATAAAAACGTAATACCATGCCTTTTCCTGTTGCGATGACCAATTAAGAGTAAGGTAATGAGAGGTTTTAATATTCTCGGAATGAAAAATATAATTCATACTAAGTTCAATAGTCCTACAAATGTTTGTCTTGGTCATGTAGGTAATGAATTCATACTAAGTACATTTTTGACAAACACTACGTTACGTCAGTAAAGTAGTTAAAAAGATACGTTTATGACGCTGAGTATACACGGGCAGACATTGCACTAAATCAAGGTGACTTTGGTTTTTTGCTCAAGCGTTAACTAACTACAATCTATTTTGAAGTAAATAACTGCTGGAATATTGTTTTAGATATAACTACATAAATCATCTCCTATAATTTCCTAGCGTTTATAAATATTTAGTCATTTAACGGTTCAAAATACTTTTGGATTGTCAACTAGGTAGTATGTACAAAATCTTCCTCGTTCCTCGTTGCGACAGAACAGACAGACAGATAATCAATTCATACAAGGTGCTCTTGAGTACATTTGCGTCGAATTTGTTCGTGTCTCATCTCAACATTTTATAACAGGATAAGTATATTTCTTGAACGCGTTACAATGTCTTCAAGCTTTCGACGGATGTTTATTATTAGCCATTTTATTTTTTTGTGATTGGGGACAGTGAACTATAATTGAAAAGTCGAATGTATTCTTATACACAATTTTCGTTTAATTTTCACGAGTATTGCTCACAGCTGTCACATGCAAATTGTACAGTTAATGTCGTCGTTACACATCACGTATTGTGCGAATGGACACGCTCTTCTTGGTAAAATATTTAATGTACATTGTGTGCCAAGTTGTGACGCATTTGTTTGACATACATATTTGCTATAAGTAGGTAGTGTTACAATCTCTAGATCGTGAACTCTTTCGAATGAATAAAAGTATCAAAATTCTGGCATGAATGCAACGTTGATTTATGTGTTCAAACAAATCTGTCTGTTCCTTATCTTTAAATATCTATCAAATATGTCGACCTGTACATCATATTATCACAGTGACGTCACAGTCTCCTCATTTGCATTGCTTTCAATATTTACCTGTCTGTTTTTTCCGCGTGATAATTTATTTCATGCCTTGTTTCAGATACTTCACTTCTCCGTTCGAGCCAGTGGAAGATGCAACCAGCCGCTCATGGCTCACTATGGCACTGCTCGGATTCAAAAAGGACCTAACCACCTCCACGTCTACGCTCGCCGAGGAAGACGCCATCGAAAACCGACTGCAAGGTACGAGTGATTGTCTTTCATTTTTTTTAACTACGTTTTACGTAATTGTTTTGGAGCATGCGTATAAGCATAAGCATACACAAAACTTTTCCACAGTTTACAATGTATCGTCTGTGACTCAGTGGTCGTGTTGTCAACAAGTTTGATTATATAAATGTTTTTTTAAACATCGAACGAAATGTATTCGTTCAACGCTTATACAACTAACAAAGTGTACCTTATGTTTCACTGATTATTTCACTGTTTTTATTTATAAAAAACATGATTACTCCATATTTTATAATATTTAACTGCACTTTGAAATACCTTGAAACAAGCACTGCAGATGTTACTTAACAATAGTGTTTATAACGCAACTTGCGAAAGGCGTAACAAAAGAGTCAATCGTTTTCACACGTGTTTCTAATGTATATGTGATGTTTAAGTTTAATTACACAAGTCCGATGACAAAATGGTTTCGTAGTAGGTCATATGTAGGAATGTAGCTATGTCAATTTCGATCACAATGTTATTTTTTTGACACGTGGCGGATGGCAGAGGGATGGAACTTATGTAGGAAAATTTGATTCCTGGTTATCAGCCAGTATGCGTGTGATGTGCAGCGTAGGCGTGTATTGAATTAATATTGTCATTGTTAGTTTGCCATCAGACATAATCGCACGTTCGCCGGGAACGGAGCTCTGTCAGTTTTATTCCGCCCATTTACATTATCTAGTGCGCTCCAGTATTTTTAATTTGTGATCATCATGGACACTTTTAGATTACTGTGTGAGTTTACTGTCATTGAAAGAAGCATAAAATTATTTTTAAACAAAGGACGCCATTTTGATAGCATTTTGTCTTTTACCGAGGGTCAAGTCTGCCGAAGTTACAACTAAATGGTGTAATAATTAGCTCTTACGGCTTTAGCGACTGGTTCCCATCAAGGCTGTGAAACTCATGCTATTGAAATACGATTCTGCTGCAATCGAAATAGCAGACATGACTCCTGGGAAGTATTGAGATAAGTTTGTTATAAACAAAGTGTGTATTTCAATACATACTAAATGCTATGTATTTTACAAGCGAATTGAGGCGCTTGTGAATTTCGACAGTTTTATCGTCTCTTAGCTAGTAGATCGAAACGATCAGGTCTACCTCCAAACACCGTGTCTAATCTCTCTGCGTTCTTTTTACAGTCGGCACACTAGCTGAATCAGTGGAGAGCCTGGGCCCCGCGCCGCGCGACAAGGAACCGCGGCAGATGTCTCTAGAGCCGCAGCCGCAGCGGCCGCCAGCGCGCCCCTCCCACGCCTTCCGCCCCAAGCCTTCAGAGCTACGGGAGATGAACTTCTGGTCCCCCACTTCCATGTGAGGGGTCAACACCCTCGCAAACTATATGATGCCAGGCGCCTTGATGCATGCGCGCCGACTTGACTTCTTAACAATAGTCTCCGAACTATCGTTGCCGATTTCTTCTTTAGTATTTGATTGGCCTGTTAGTACCGGAACGCTATGATTTGATCTGGGGCGATGAGAAAGTGAATTCGCCCGAGGACGCCGTCCGTTATTACCGGATGTTTTTTTTTGATCGGGTGCGGTCGTACGTCTATGATGTGATCTTTCTTTTTATTCCATTAAATATAAGTTGTGTTGTTTTGTCTTTTCGATATTTTGTTGATTGATGAGCTGTCCCCCGTTTTTATTTTCACTAAACTAAATAATGTATTTTGTAGTGATAGCTGTCGATGTTCGTCTGTGTACCTAAAATAGCCTAACATAATAATATTTCAATGTATCTGTGACGTCTATTAGGGGAAATGGAATGAAAGTTATTTTTGTATTCCGTTGTGCAAGAATGAAGAATGATTTAATAAGATTCTGACTGGAAACTTGATATGTTTTAAGTATTCTAGATAAGATAAAAATGATATTATACACTTTATATACTTGAAATCAAGTTTGTATTATTCCACTTGATCGATTGACGAATTTAACAAAATATTTTGAGCAGAAAATTTTGGAATTGTTCTTATTTAATGTTCTATGTAATACTTACCTTACTAATAATATTAAGGAAAAGTAGTTGTAGAGCAATAATTCTCTTATATTTATGATAAAATCAATAAATTTTTGTTGGTTTACTTCATTGAATTAATTGTTTTACTTAATGCCTGGCCTTAGTATAAATAACTATATTATTTTATTGAGTAGGTATAACGTAACTATCGCTGTTGAAGATAAGTAAAATTATACATATGGCAACAACGCTAAGTTAGCTGAAAAGTATAATAGGTAAGTAAGTATAAGTACTTACTTACCTATTATACTTTTAACAGCATAACATAAGTGTTATGATAACCCGCTATATTGCCGCCACGTTGATGAAACGAGAGATAAGCACGAGGCCCTTAGTCAAAGTTACCAAAACATGTTATAACCACAAGCCTCTGCTAAATCACGGGTCTATGTTTTTAAAAAAATATTATCCCTTTTGAAATAGAACGACAAGAGCGAGATGTCAGTAGGATATATCTGTGCGATAAAAAGAGATCGAGATATGATGCAGCAGAACCATTTTTGGCGGCTGTCAAACAGTTAGCAGGCCCTAAGAGGCTCGCTGAAAATTTCTTTCATGTGATTTTTTATAAAATCAAATGAAATTGTGTTATATTTTAGGGAAATTGTGCTTCTGAAACATGGAGACTTGATCGGTGATTGATTATTGTTCATTACAGCAAAATAACCCGTACAACTTTTAATTTAAGATGTAAATTAGTCCAAATCGGCCCGACCCGGGAATCGAACCCGGGCCCTCCGGCGCAGCCTTCGCTTTAAAATGCGACCCTCTCACCGCTGCGCCACTTAATATAGACTTTGAAAATTGTTACTTATATGTACCTTATATTTGTAATTACCTTTCTGCAGGAATAGTTATTCAATATTTCATTTCAAACCTAATCATTACTTTATGAATGCCTTTATTCACAGGGAGGGTAACAATTACTCGTATAAGTAAGTAACATTTAACTACCATATAACGGATTTATATTTTATTTTCATAACAAAGTAGTTACCGGTTTCAGTTGCGTGACAGCGGCTCGTGTACATTTTATGATTACCCGCGCATTTGGCCCGTTTTTTGTATCGTTTTACTGTGCTTATGTAGCACGACGACATCAATATGATCACTATAGGTAAACCGCGAAATTGAGACCTCGCCTGCGGGGTACAGGGGCGCGGGGGGAGGCGAGAGCGGGGCTTGTGAGAGGTGCGGGCGGCAGGCACATTATTTTCAAAATTCAGTACGCTCGCTACACAGGTAGCGATAGCATCTGTTGACAGTTGCGGACGCTTTGACAGAAGTACACAAGAGAATACTGTCTGACTGAAGTCTGAAGATGAGTCGCAGTATATTCGGACACAAAATCTATATTATTGTATTTTTGTCGTGTTTTTTTTTAATTCTATTTTACATCATTCTAGAATTAAGTCCACCGTTTGAACACTGTTTTAATAACAGTGTTTAAATAAATGCTCTAAATATATACGAATATTATAATAGTTTTTTAAAATATAGATCTAAACTCAGTGGAATATAAACTGGTTATGAATATGAACTCGATAATACACTCAAACAAAACAGTCGCAAAAGTTACCTACCAGGGTATGTTATTTGAAGTTTTTAATTTTGCCAAAAAATCTATCTTATTTTAAAATTCCATTTTATTTATTGATCAAAATCCACGATTTTGGATAGTAATATTAAGAATTAATTCACTCTTATTGGTGTAATTGTATTGAATCGAATACTTTTTTTCCAATATGTTATGTAATGTTTATAAAGTGTCGACACTGACGACCACTATTGTGACCACTGACGTCACATATCTTAAGAACTGTCACGACAAATTTCGTCTCTTGTGTATCACCGCCGCCCGCACCCCTTACATTGCCCGCTCTCGTCTTTCCGCCCGCACCCCTGTACCCCGCAGGCGAAGTCTCAATGAAGCGGTTTACCTATAGTAGGATGTTTTAGCTTTTGCAAAGAGAATTTAATTCACATGATGTGCGCATAGAGTTAATATTAAAAAGACCCGAGGTTATAATCTCAGCGCATCTTTCTCTTTGTCGACATCAAATAAAGTAAAAGCAAAAGAATTATGATTAAACCCACCCTGAGTTAGCTAAACCAAAGCCGTCTTATTGGACCTTAGTCATATTAAAACTATAGCAAACATCCGTAGCAGGGAGTTAGTCTAGTTATCTTACTATCTTTGGTCCAACTCTTGGGTTCATGAGAAAATACTTGAGCGCCTTTGGAGATTGGTGAAAAAATACAAATATGATACATCTCTTATAAAGTACTGTGTTAATATAAAAAAAATAGTTATGCTGCCGTAACATTTACAACGTTGTTTACAAATATTTGTAAACTTGCTAACGCTCACTTTGTGTTGGTCGTGCTGCAGTCGTGCTTTTAGGTATTTAGCTTTGTAATCTAGATTTACGAAAGGCGAATTGGCACGCGAGCGATCCTCACGCACACAACTTTTATGTGGGACTATGGTGGTGCCTATTTTATTATCGACTGGTTATTTAGGTAAATGCTTTATTTCGAATTCCGTTTCTGCGAGCCGGAACGGTGCGATTGTTTCCTATTGCGTGTTGCTTTGTTTCAAGTCAATATAATAGACTGCCACGGGGATTCCTATGAGTCATTCGAGCTTTGACTGAAGGCAGTTCCTAAAGCTTTCATAATTTTCATTTGTCATGCTTACCTCCCATTGTTTCATAATAATCAACATAAATAGTTATTGTTCTTTAAAATAAATGTCAGCAAGCTAAAAACTTCTAACTACTTAAATAAATAAGCGGCGCGAAAAGCAAGCATTGTTTTTCCACAATTTCTCTTCCGACTTTTTAATTAGTCCCGTTTCATTACTCAAATCGGATTTGCGTTCGCGCCCGTGGCTCTTAAGGACAGCCTAATTTGCGCGTCTGAAAAAATTAACTAGACGAACAAATTAAAGTCTTTTTTCCCCACAAACTTGACTGAGTCGCCATGTTACTTTTAATTTCCTCTGTGAAAATAAGGACGCCGCTGCTGATTAGAATATCAACCGACATCGTTATGGCAAACAAGCGTGGTAATCGCGAAATGCAATCACAACTTAGATTTGCTTTGTTTACAAATGTTGCATAAAATAAACATAAGTATAACTGGATGGATTCTCATTTGCACCATCGATTTTGTATTAATAAATCTGATAATAAATAGAAAAGTGAAGTAGTATGGATTACACTTGTATTTCGTTTTATACAAGTGAAACTAGGTGGTATAAGTTATAGACCACAGCACTCTTGTATGATCAGAGGCCCTATTTTTGAATGACTCGCGTCGTTATGGCGTGTTATTTGCTTTCATTTATGTTAAATATTCGAGTGAAAATCAGTTAAAATAAACACGGATGTAATTACATAATTATTATGGGTGGATGTCGAGCAGGCCAGTTGCCTTACACCACGCAGACTGAATGAGAAATAAGTCACTATTTGTTATATCACTGTGTGTATGTGTGTGTGTGTATGTTATTTCTTTATTTTCTTGGATATTTTCAGTTTTCACGTTCAGTACGTGTCGAAATGTAAAAGGTTAGGAACAACAGTACATGTTTAACATAAGGACGAGAACTAAAAACTGCTTCAGTTTGGCAGACGTGTTATTGCTAAAAATGTTGTGGTCTTTTGGTAATAAATAAATTTAAAAAGTGTAACACGTTTTCTTTAGGCGTAATTTCAGTTATATTTTAATTTATTTTCGAACGAAATGCACAAGCAATATTGACGCGACTGATTCAAAAATAAGGGGCCCCAGATTTAATTCATGAATACTTAGTGTAACTTCCTAGTAACAAGATTTGAGATGCGCTGGCTCGTGATATTGATGTTTTTCTCTAATGACTTACGTGTATGATATGTATATACACATGAACAGAAGAAACTATATTTTCGTGAATATAAAAGTATTTTTATATTCACGAAAATATAGTTTCTCCTGTTTTAGTGATAAAGCTTTTACATACGGACCAAAGTCGTCAAAAAGCAAGCAACTTTCAGCGCCAGCTTGATATACAGCAAGTTCTTTACGTCGCGATGTCAACAGAGACGTGATATGAAACTGAAAAGGTTCGTCCCGACTTGCCGAGATGACAAATGCGGTGCACTCCTAAATACGGACAGGACACACGAGTATTTTTGTAGCAAAAGAAATGTTAATGTTCACGACTAAATTCTCGACATCGTTATTATTAAAAATTACGGAATTCTAAATGATTACAGCAGCATTGATTTCACTAAAGTTCTACTATTGTGGCAGATGTTTGCATGGAGCACCCTATACGAAAATTTTAATTTGTGACCAGGCTCCAGTAATGTATGTACCTATGACATCCATGCTAACCAACACACAGTTGACCTTTCCCCGGGATGTGTAGCCTCCATTTAAATATGTATGAACTTTCCGAGTCCTCATAGGTCGGCAGGTCGCTAAACAGTCGTATTTATAACGTTTTCAAAAAGTCAAACACCTGGTATCGGATTGGATTCTAGATTAACAACTTTATTTTTAACGGATATTGACACAGTAGTATTTACCTACGTAATTAAAAGGAAAATCATAACTATGAATACCAGTATGAAGAATCTTAAGAGCATCTAATAGTGTCTTCGTGATTGATAAAATTTAATCACACCGCTATAATGGGTTCCCCAAAGTACTTTACTACCCGACACACCTCAAACAATTATCAACAAAGTGGTTCTAAGTATAGATATCCCATCTACCATATTGTGAGAAGGTGAAAATTAATTAAACAGTTTTGGGGTTAAATGTGAGCAGCTGTATACCTAATTAATAATATTGAAACCGCCTCAGACACCCGGGTCGCATATTACAGGCGCGACATCGTCAAATTGGTTAGGTAGTAGGCCTTTACTTAGCCGGGGTCGGGGATGTTGTGATATTATTGCCACTCTAAGTTCAATGTTACGAACTTCCGGGGTCCCGGCACGCAAATGACCACAAGAAAATTTGAAACGTGAATCTACTCAACACAATAAAATAAAATATTGATTGTCTTTTTTATCTAGAAAAACTTTGGTACCACCTTGAATACGAGCAGCTTTTATTTTGTTCAACTCCGTTCTAATATTTATCTAAACTCATATATTATTTTTCTTTCAGTGGTGGCATTTCTTAACCTGGCCTTCTGTCGTACATTAATAAATGATTTACCCACCCTAGGGGGAAGATAATGATTGTTGCACCATTGCTGGCTTAGCGGAGACTCGATGGTAATAGCATCGATACTGCTATTAGTAATGATCAATCGATGCAATAGGCCTGGTGAACTCGCATAACATAGTGCCCAATAATTACCATACAATAATAGGTACTATGACATTCACTAACATGGCTCGATTGCAGTGATAAACTTGGTGCATCATGCAAGAATATCGTCGTCTGATATGATTGGATGATTGATGACGGAATGTGAATGATTTAAAATAAGTGGATTTCCCCATTTTCCCTCATATCGTGTCTCATTGTTAAGTGTAAGTCTTGGGGCGTATGTTGCTTTAATCCGTTCAAGATCAAGGCAGTGCAGTTCCCACACTCAGCTAGAAAAAAAACCGGTTAAGTGCGTGTCGGACCCGCGCACTGAGGGTTCCGTGCCACCCTTAACTGAATTCAGGGTCCACTTACTTTCACTTAACGAAAACATCACAATATATTGCGACAGCAAAAATAACTTTGTTTTTCATAGTTTTTGTATGAAATACAAAGTTATATTTGCGGTTGATAAAAATGTGCAATATCTCAAAAACTACTGGTTCTATCTCCTTCAAACCAATTTTCGTTGCAAGTTTTTGTTGAGATCTACATCATATATTTTTTTCAAAATTTTAACGTTTTTAGTTCAAAAGTTAGATGGGGGGGACGCCCATTTTACCACTTTGGAAGCGTCTATATCTCAAACCTTACACTTTTAGAAAAAATGGTTTTAAAAACCTCAACATCATTTTAAAAGACCTATCCATAGACACCCCACACGCATAGGTTTGAGTAAAAAAAAAATTTAGGTTTTAGTTTCATGTATGGGAGCCCCCCTTAAATATTATTTTTTCTTACTTTTTGTATCTGAATCGAAAAGCGGTGAACAAAATACACCTACTTACCAAGTTTCAGCTATGTGATGCTTATAGTTTCAGAATAAAGTGGCTGTGACATACGGACGGACAGACAGACAGACAGACAGACAGACAGACAGACAGGCAGACTTGACGAAACTATAAGGGTTCCGTTTTTTGCCATTCGGCTACGGAACCCTAAAAAGTACCTTACTATTTCTCACATTAATTATATTCAAAATTAAGACATGGAAATTGGTCGGAATTAAGACATCGCGATATGAAATTTACTAACCCATTTGAAAGTAGAGCAGCGTAACAGTCAAAGCAGGATTTCAATACGCACCCTTCTCCGTTTTATATTTGTTTCGTCAGAACTTCATCAGTAGCTAATAACCAGCAAATATTGCAAATATTTAGGTTAATAAACTAACTAGCTAAAGTAATACTAATTGATAGATGTTTTGTCAGTTTAGACTAGCAGGGAAATGTCACAAACTTATTATGTTACTCGTTCTTGAAAGAAATTTGTTCAAATATTTACAGTCTGTTTCACAATGTGGTAATAAGTTCGGGTTAGCACTAATTACCAAATACTTCATACGAAATGAGGTTCTAATTTGAATTATTCGTTGGTCAGTGCTTATTTTTCGACGGTGAAACAGGCGCTTAGGGTACTAACATCTGTTTACAAATTATGGGTAGAGATATTCTATGTCATCATCAGTGATCGGTCAATGCCTACTTATCACAATTTATCATTTATTTATCAGTTTAAACCTATTTTGCGAATATTGACTGCTGTGTCGTCATATGATCTAATCATTTGTTTACTTAACAATAATGATTTGTGTAAAATTGAAAACAAATTACCATCTTTCCACTATCATGTACTGACGACAATAACAAACGTGTTTATTATTTATAGATTCGTAAGTAAAGCAATGTTTGTATACAAAATAGCGGCGCGAAGATTAAATATTATTAAATCGTGGGCATAATCGCGTAGGGTTCATATGAAATTTAGATCTAATCTCAAATTGATTCGGGCCAATCGGGGGGCAGTCGCGCGAGCAATCGAATTTCTTGAGAGTCTAGTCACGTTCCCGGTGCGACTGAGGAGGCTTCGAGGCTACGAGCGCCCCGGAGGACGGGGCAAACATATAGCGCGCGCACGACCCCTTTACACTTGTCTTTCCCAAAGTGGGAAATAGACATGGCCGCATTTACCATGAGATGAGATCACGGCTAAATGTCTGGCTATACATTAAATAAACTTTAAAAAGCTCCCTATTTGTGGGCGCTGAGGATCTTTATGAGGTCGCTGAAAGAAATAAGAAGGGCAAAGTTAAAGCTCATTTACCCAAATTTAAGTAGTGCCTAGGGCACTAGATAATAGTATTTCACAATGTGGGCAATATCTAGACAAAATAAGTTTAAGAACCTTTGTCCTACACTCTGCCTCTACACAACCCGTTATTTAATGCATTTGACGATACCTACTCAGAATTATGAACGTCTGCTGTTTAAGTGAAACCTTTCTTTTATATTAGACGTAGGTCTCAAAAATATGGTAGATGATTATAAAAGTAACAACAATACAAAAACTTGTAGTACGAATATTGTGTGAAATTTCCTAGATATTACAACCTATACATACAAGTTAGATATGTACCTACTAAATACATAACATTGTATGGACTTTGCTACTCATAGTAATTTTATTATTATTTCCCGCTAGATCCCTAGTCAAGTATAATAATCCAATACTCAGTGTTAGCAGTGTTGTTAAGTCTGAAAGTTAACCGTTTAACTTCATTCTGATAGTTAGGTACTTACTTGTCCCTAACTAAACGACTAATTAGCAATCACTATAGCGGTTATGGTACATTACCGTAACCACACGGGTAGAGTTACATTGTGGGGATATGGATTACACGTTATGTACTTGAAATCGGATTTCCCAGTATAAGGTTTAGATTTTCAGAAGGATTAAGCCCGATCCGTAAAATTTACGGAAATTTTTTAATGTATGCAAATCTAGGTAGGGCTAGTTAACAAGTGAAATTTTCCATTCAATGTATTGTTTGTCATGCACATTGTTTGGAATAAATATAAGAGACTTGTAGCGATTCACATACGGTTCCTAGTCGTAGCAAAACTCGTTATGTTATTATTGGGGTGTCTCTGTGTTTCCATTCCAATAGACTTTACGAAAAAGTCTAGGTAGATACTTATTCCAATTGAAACTTAGTACTATTTGGGCATGATAACATGTCAAGCGTAATTAAATCGACCCCTAATTGAATCCATCGCCTGTGTTTCTCTCCTAGCGCCCATCGCCCGAATGAGTTTGTCCGTTTTAAACTCGGACGTTTTATAAATGTACCCTTCCCCGCTTTGGAGAGGAGCACATCAGTTTTACTGTCACTTGCCGCTATTTCTGACTCGAAACAATTCCAGAAATGAAATATTTTTAAGGCCATTTGCTAGAAAGCCTTCCACCTAGCGCTGGAGGAAATGTTATTATTTATTTATCTCTCAGGCACGAAGAATTGAATTACTTTAATACAAATATGATCTCTATTTATATTTTTTTTGTTTCATCTCCAGTTATAGAGAAATAGCAATTTGGAAATTATAGAACCGCATTATGATTTTATTTGAATACAAAGCTGATGGGTAGGTATTTCAGGTAAAAATATCCATGTAGGTACATCCGTTTCCCATACAGTCTTTAGTGAGTCATAGATAAGTTACAAGCAATTATACATTTAGGGTCTTTCATTGTTTCTACATTGCATTCCCACAAAGCGACGGCGTTAATGTCTTAATGATCTCAAAATCCTAATAAAAATAACAACTAACCTAATAAAGGGAGCTAACTGCGTAGGTATGCCTCGGGGTTACTTTCATTATCATTATTGAATGGCAAATAAGAGCGGTTGTACCTACTGTTGCCAGCAGGGAGCGGCTAGTGACGCGCTGACGCGCCCTGCACACACTAATTTATTTAATTAGCGTACTCGAAACGCAACTAGGCATATCTACCAATATAAAAATAGCAGCTGATACGGTGTTCCTGCTGCCTTGGCATTGTGGTATCTAAATATTAGATGACACAGAGTTCCTGCTTTGACATTGTGGGTTATTAGTAGATTTGATGCATTTAAAGTCGTATTGTAGGACGGAGGCACTTTCCACCTTGTCCGGTCAAAAATAAACAATAAAAACCGGCCAAGTGCGAGTTGGATTCGCGCATTAAGGTTCCCGTATCAACTTGACTATGTTAAAGGACGTTGTTTAATAATAAAAAAAAATGGTTTCCTGTAAAGTCGGTATACGGGCGAAAGTTTTACGTGACAACGACTTTTGATGTCTGTCTCTCTCGCTCTTAGGCGGGCTAACCATGCCCGAGTGGAAGGGACGCGTGCCTCTCACTCGCTCTCATTGTGAGCGCATAACGTGAGCGGAGCGTAACGCAGTTTCTTGAAGTGTCACCCGGCAAACCAATTTATAAGACGTTGTGTGCACACAACGCACTAAGAAAATAAACAAAAACGAGTGGACTGTAAAAATATTAATCTTTAAATTATTCCGATGTGAGAGTTGCGAAATACATATAAAAAATATATGATAACTTACCAAAGACTGCACCAGTTGTTGATATAATAGTTAAGCTCTTCATAGACTTCGTAATTGTTTAATTATTACTATGTGAAATTGTTCCTGCAACGTTGCTGAGATTCCAAGAGAGAATATTGATCCATTTGCATACACAAAAAAAAACAAAAAAGTGCTTTTTTTTCAGTCAGTTTTCTTTTTTCATCGAGCTGCGCTCTTAGTGGCCAGCACGCGCGGCGAGGAGGTTGCTTAATAAAATTACCATATAATATTTACATGTAATACGCAACACGTTGTCACGTCAAAATTAACTCTTTGGCGTCGTGAATAAGTACAGGTACTCATGTCAAATTACAACTCTCTAGTAGGTACCAAAGGGATCTGAGCTAATCCGCGGACAGATAGACAGATGGACGTGGCGAAACAGAGTTCCTTGTTGAATTACGGAACCCTAAAAACATTAATTTGGTGCAGTGAATTGAAAGTGTTTGAAAATGTTGCACATTGTATGTCACTTCACAGAACATAATCACTGTCAAAACCTATGGTCCAAACATAGTTATTTTGATTGAAATTGAAGCGTCTCGTATTTCGCGTACGTTTGTTACTGCACTAACCAATCCCGCATAGTGTCACAAATGTGATTCCTGTCGATTTCGCTTTGAAAACTATTGTCCACTGGTGTCGATACTCGATTTCATCAGTTCGTACAGCGCTAACACCAAACCGGTCAATACGGGCGGATTACTAGGCTTTGTTCCACTGATGAATAATTGTGTCCACCGGTCGACCGGGATTAAACCGCTTTCTGCTGATTTAATTGACAATCCTAGAATAATTGTTAGCTATTAATGCGACACACAGGATACTTGTAATCCCACCGGACTGATGGCCGTAATTTATTTATGCTGAACAGAAGCGGAGAAGCAAGGAGTTGATACACTCAAATTATTTGGTTGATTGATGGTGTGTGGCTCAGATAGATATTGTTTCAGCTTTCCATCAGTTTGATATAGTTCCTAGATCTTGTTTGAACTAAATTGGAACGAAGATATAGGGCGCGTAAGAGCAAGACATGGCATCTTTCTTTATTACTTGACGCACACTTAGGTTTTGCTTGAGAATACTTAGATAAGTCAAAGAGAATCTTATTTTAAATGTTGTGTTGTTTGTTAGCCCTGAAATGGTGGTGCGTTTTGAAAGTCAATCAAGCTAAAGCCATGCGTCATACAAATGTTGTGACACAGCAAATCCCGAGCCCGACCCGTTCATTTGTGCTGCGTTATGCTATGATACGACCATAACTATATCCCGGTATGAATTTTGACAGTCTGAAGCGAGTTGGTATTTATAAATCCTACTAACAGTCCTTCTAATAGGATTACTTATATGCTAATCCTTTTAATTTTGTAAGTAAATACGATAACGTTTTTCAATTAATCTTGACCCAATATACATAAACCATGGCGCTCAAATCCACATTTAGCATCTTTGGTTATCTACAAAACTTAATGTTAATATTTATTGTGTCGCTGGGCTACGCCGGATATCAGTGACATCAGTGCGGCAAGTGAATTACCGGCTTTGTGTGACGGATGGGTCGTCGCGCCGCGCTAATGACGTCACTACTGAAAAACCACGGGGGAACTATACCGGGGGGAATTAAATATCAATTAACGAATGAATAAATTTATTTGTGCAATTAAGCCATATGTTCATTATTCATTTTATTTTATATCTGCGCCGTTTCCCACGGCGACATATCCCGTCTTTTGCAGGTACTGTTTCATGCAGCAGTTAAGTAGAATGAATACGCAATTGTATGCTAATATTCACACGGACATCCCGTTTTCAGTGACCCGCTAAATCCGATACCTGTTCAACTAAAAATAATCATCTCACTATGACTTCTCGTTTTTGAGAAATCCTAAGACACCTACATACAAACATACAAATATGCACACATACATACACTTACGAAATTTTGCACACCTGTTTGGAAGCCTTTATAGATCAACATACTCAAATTCTATCGATATCACAAACATACAGGTCGAATTGATTACATCCTTTTTTCGGTTAAAAAACTGCCGTGTGAACACACTAGAGCTTTCTGCGGGATCCAGTAATGCAGTTTTCCCGCGGAACTGGGCTGGCCGTGGGAAAGCTTGTATCGGTAACCATTTGGAGCAGTGTAGAGGCCCTATGTGTTATGTGGGTAAGCAGGTACTATCATTATTATAAAGTCCACTTATCCACTCACTACTTATTTATTTAATACAACAAATTGAGTCATTCACCTATTTTACCACATACCAATTTATTGTGAACTTTTTGATTAATCTGCTTTGAGGCCTGTTACGTATGTATAAGTTAAATCAGAGCCTTTCAACCTGGATAGTTCAAAATAAAATTATGCAGGTCATGTGAACCGGGGCCTTTGGTCCCTTCGTGGGGTAATTAAAGCGACCGTGGGTTAAATAATGAACTCATTTTCATGAAGCGCGTGCATTGACAAGGCCCTTGGGCGCAGGTTGACATGATTTGTCTTATGACCTAGTTTTTGTCTGCCAAAATAGTACCTAACCGTAGGTTAAGTTTGAGGATATTAAACTAAGCGCCTGTTTAACAATGTTCAATTATTCATTACCTGACGAATAATTCAGTTAATTGAAATCATTTCGTATGAAGTATCTGGCAGATAGCACGTACCGGAACTAACTTGGACATTGTGTAACAGGCCTTTGGTATGACTTCACAAAGAGTTTTCTACTTTTTATTTTTTGACATGTAACTTATTTTATATTACACACCTATTTAAGGATAATAAGCGGGGTATTTTAACACGGGATGGACCATGGAATCCTCGGCACTTCAAAACCAACCGCAGCGTTTCGCAAAGGGCTTGCATTCCTCATCACTGTAATTTAATTACTTTCGGACATAGGTACAAACGACAATATCAAGCTCAATAACAAGGAACCTTATGCGTTTATAATAAGTGCGTTTATGCAATAAAAAAATTACAGTTCTACGACTGAACCTACGTAACAAATGCACTTCGTCAGCGGTTAATCACGATAAATTATGAGGATAAGCCAGTGTCAGGATTGACATGTAACGTAGTCTATTGACTGACGGATTATATTAAAATCATTTTTTTAAGCAGTGTGTACAGTGATGAGGAATGCAAGCCCTATGTTATTCTGGTTAGAAACCTACATCAGATCTGTAAAATGATAATAATAGTATCCCCATGCTATTATTTAAGTCTTTCAGAAATCTAAGATTGTTTTCATAAAATACTCGTAGTAGCTACGAATGCTACAGCATTGTAGCACCGACTCATTCCGTAGCGTCCCGTAATATTTACAAGGCAGTTCACTCATATGTTGCATTTTTTTAAAATTCTTACGAGTGCTCATATGACCCGCAGCAACATACAGTCTATTAAAAAAAAATAGAGCTCCCACACACCTTTAAGATTTCAACAACACTATACTTAAGTAACATTACATTTATTGTGCTACAACATTGAAGTCACGGTGTTTGATACAACACTTGCAGGGAAAATAAATCCAATAAATCAACCAAAATACAAGTTGTATAGTTATTATTCTACAAGTGGGTGGTATCGTAGTAATACGACGGTCGAAAACTATTTCTCAATAGCTCATACTTTTAACAACATTTGGGACGTAATGAACGAAAGTTGGGCCGTATTTCACCTAACAATACTACGAAGAAAACTCAGTTGCGGAAACATTGCCAGAGTCGAGTAATTGATGAGAAATCTTTACAAACTTTCTTTTCGGCTGCTTTTAATTTGTTGTTAGACGAAATATTGTAACTCAATATAGGTACTTAGTGCTTACTTACCGTCTAGTACATTCCTTTCAAGGAATGCCCGCGTTTTAAAGATTATGAAGTCACTCCAAATAATGGCGTCGGAAGGCGTGTATCATCTTTCCAATGCTTTTAGAAGAATTGTCTTGGGAGAGGTGTGCGGTGTCAAGTGTAAGACACTTTTGTTTCTTAGATGAGCAGGTACATTTTTAATATTTTCGGGAGTTAAACTTTCACTCACAATCCACCAAGTTAATTTTTGCAATTTTTATGAAGGCAACATAAATAGCATATGTGTGTAGATCCCAACACTGGTATACGTCTGATTAATTCTGTTAAGATAGTAACAGGGTTATGGTCAAACCTACATTACTATTTTAATAAATATACAAGATATTTACTTCTAATAATCGTTTAATAGCTCTTAGTTACTTATCAGCGTCATATTACAAAAGACTGATTTATGCCATTCGCTTAAGAATATAATAAACTCAAGACTTGTTTCTCATTAAGCTGGAAAGTACTGAGATCGAATTATTCAAAGAAATTTATGGCGTTTCAAAACGTTCGTCTGTTCTTGTTTCTCCCCCAAAG
The DNA here is from genome assembly GCA_963584085.1 of Pyrausta aurata. Classification (NCBI taxonomy): domain Eukaryota; kingdom Metazoa; phylum Arthropoda; class Insecta; order Lepidoptera; family Crambidae; genus Pyrausta; species Pyrausta aurata. The sequence continues at coordinate 6,095,561 of OY757260.1, forward strand.
CTTTACAAATCTCAAAATTACACTTTTGTTCTCGTAATTAGTACATTTTCCGCGAAACTCGTGTTCGAAATAACAAATGGACTGTTTGAGTTTTGAAGCATAGTACGTACAAATAAGAGATTACGGGCTGAAATGTGTTATTACAATCTGCTTCATTTGCATGGCTTTGTTTGTTTGGTCGTTCGTGCCAATGACGTACCAGATAAGCTGTCTATTTGTGATGTATGGATAATTTATCCAAAGTAAATAAGGTCAATTAAATTTATATGAAATGAAATCAAACCAGTACTTCATAAAAATCTATTTTTTTATTATTTAAACAATTAATGCTCTTATCTTAACATTAGGTGGCTACTTAATTTACAGCAAATTTTTAACGAAAGCCGAACCAAAAAAGAAAAAACCGAGTGGTATGTATTTACTGACTAAATCTCAGCTAAGACACGGTAAACCAAACAAGTGGTATGAAAATATTAGTACCTTTTTACTAATTCAATAATTCGCTCTAACATTGTCATATTCGGCAATGAGTGGAAAATGAGGTTGTTTAGTTATCATTGAGCGCGAGTATCGCGGCATGACGATGATTTCCCTGCGGGCGCGCGCCCCGGGGCAGCCACATCACTGCACTCCACTTGATTAAACCTAAATTCGTAATCAGCTCTTATTTAATACTTGTTATTTAGTAACTTTGTAATTCAATAATTATTGTGAACTATTGTATAAGAATTATTGAAGTCATGCAATTGTAACTTTTATTTTATCAATAAATTTTTAGTAACAGTATGTTTGCCGTGCAGCTGTAGCTTATTATAAGGGTTCTGAACTGTTTTAATGCTTATATTTTTATCTTTTTAGCGGTATGAAAAACATTTTCTTCCCATTCTTAGGGGCCTCTATAAATAACCTACATTAATTTCGTCATGACACCAAACATCTAATTATGATTTCAATATACATACGTGATTTCGAACTTAACTAAAGTGAGTCCTTAGGTACTAGTCTAGTGGAGTGAAGTAAATTGAATAGGTATGTTCGAGTCGAGGTGCTCGATCAATTAAGTTCATCCTTGGCACAACTCTCCAGGTATCTCCCGAGGGATGACAACGGTAATAATATTACTTTAATACAATCTACTTAGCAGTGATTAAAATTATTCATGTTGTGTGCGGCGAGCACTAATTTTGAAATGTAGTTTTTAACGCGCTGGCTTCTAATTTGAAGTAACGAGGAACATTGTTTGCACGTAGATTTGCACTCGCGGGTCTATTTAGAATCATTAAGCAGTGTTTCACTTACTCTAGCGTCTAGAGAAACATTTAAGCTTCATCTAAGGTTTTAGGTAAGTCGGTATACCTATAATTTTATTTAAAGATTACTTATGCACAGAGACATGAATTTTAATCAGAACAAATATTTCAGTCTACTCATACAGCTGTTACAATGTTTACTCAGTAAAATCCCTCCTACAAAAGCAAATAGAGCAGAAATAAACAGCAACAAAATGTGCATAGCGTCTATTTAAGGTTGAAATAATAGAGTTTACAATGGCAAAGCCGTTACATCGCAGTATTATACCTACGAGCCAGAGGTTGCCAGTTAATTTGCTTACGATATAGATACGGCACGTTCTCATTCGCCGCACGGCGTTCCTTTGCCACCTTTATAATTCCGCTTTTAATGTCCCCGAAAATATTGCCTGGACCTAAATATTGCACGTTTCTGTACAGAGGTTCGCGCATTAGCATATTTTTACGGGGAATTAATTTCGCCGGATTGATGGCGCTTGACAAATTGCCGTCAATCAGTAGGTACAGTCGGGAAGTCAAATTAAAGTAATGTATAATTTTATTATTGGTCTTATAGTGTTTTGTCACTATAAAAATTAATTAATATTATAAATTTCACTTGTTAAAAGCAAATGTGTCAGACACGGAATCGAGCCTTGTGTCTTATACACATGCGTCCAGATAGAGTTAGACACAGGGTTGGATTCCTTGCCTATCAAAGTTGCTTTTTAAAAGTGCAATTTATAATATTATAATGTAAATATACCATATTATGTAGGAGTAAAGCAACTGCAGCGAAATTAACGAGTCTATTTTAGTAAGATGCTTTAAGAGGATTCAATATCCAATAAGTAGCTAACAGGGTTAAAATAGGTAAGGGGCAAACAAGCAAAGCTCACCCAAGGGAGCTTGTTACGACCGCCCATGAATTTAATAATATTTTAGATTTAAGTACATAGACCGATAACTCTTTATTGCACATCATTTAGGTCACTTAGTTTATAGAAAAAGAATAATTTAAAATTTACGTCGTATCACTAAAAGTGAAGTAAGTAGGTTCATCAAACGATGCGATAGGTTAAAAGTGTTCAGGGAGAGGATTGCGATGTTGCTTTGACAGTAATACAGCTCTGCTTTTGAACGGATTTGCAAATTTGTATTGCGATTTCGAGTGAGTGAAATAACATTAAATGAGTGAGTGGAATATGAATACTTATGGCAACTCAACCAGTTGAGTGTGAATTGAACAGCGTGGAACTTGAAGGAATTAAAGCAAGATTGAAAGACGCCCTTAGTAATGAAGTATTTTTATTATTTATTTATTTAAACTTTATTGCACTGTGAATCGTACAATTGGTGAAGTATGTTATATAAAGACTGACTGAGTGAGTGAGTGAGTGTTTTCTTAGAAATCCGAGTTTTCCAGTAACTTTTCAGTGCGAGCGTACGCGTCAAGGGCAGGAGTGCTGTTTTTCCTCCAAGTTATTGAGGCGCCGAGCTCTCAATCACTTGCCGCCAGATTTCGCCCTGATTGATCGATTGGACTTTAATTTTCAAATGATAATATTGCCTCGGCTCACGGGATATTATACCCATACTCGAATGTACAATATTTTTGCGCTTACGAGCACATAAAGACTCATCGAGCGGGGAAGTTTTTGAAATATGATTATAATTCGGAGTGAAGTGGATCTTTGATGTACACCGCCTGCTTTCGTTAATCCATTTGATTATTTAGACCGCTACGGCGTGTTTCACAATGTCTGAATAAAATTCATTCAGCGTTATCTGTCCACTACTTCATACGAAATGACGTTACATATTTGAATTATTCGTTAGTTAGTGCTTATATCCTTAGTCGATGGTGAAATAGGCCCTTACAATGATATTTAGATTTCGCATAGGTATAGGCATGACCAAGCAACATAACAATCTAGAACCCTTTAGTCAACTTATCCGTGCATCTTTAAAATGGAAGCTCATAAATCTAGCAGAATAAGTTCGTGTCAACTCTACAAAAAAGAGAAAGCGTCATCAGTTCAGTTTTTTGTTGTGAACTACTCCTGTGCAGTTGATGGACGAGATGTAGTGTCGTTTGTGTTGAATGATGTGGGCGTGAAGACTATTGGGACACAACAAGTAAAACGGCCAGCTTATTTAGAATAGGACTATAATAACTTGTTTCACCATCGACAAAATCTCTAATTGACGAATAATTCAAATAAGGAAAGTCATTTCGTGTGAAGAATCAAACACCATCGAACATACAGTCGGTTTTACTCATAGAATGTAGAGCGAAGCGAATTTGGTTTGTCTATGGTTTTACTACAAATAAATAGACTAGGTTTGGACTAGGTAATTTTAATTGTGGCAAAGTAAAATGTATGTCATGTGTCATGTGACTCGTTTGGTATTGATTGAAACTAGCCGTATTATATTAAGACAGTGGTCCAAATCTGGTCTTTTTTTGTGGCAAGGCCGATGTTTAGCTGTTTTCATTGCGCTCTAACACAACGGCGCTGCCAACTGAACAGACCTAATGGTGCGTGCATCGTGTCATGTTTTTTAGTTTCGACATTCTGAACAGACGAGGTTTGATATCAGGATTCCGAGCTCATAATGATGACTGCAGTTTTTGATTCATGACACAATGGATGAGAAGATAAGCAAGATTATAAAGATATACCTTAATGTGATAAATAGTATAGCTATACTACACAAACAAAATAATAGCGTCACGCCAAAAATGCGGCAAAAAATGAAATTGTCAGGGGTTAAATGTTCAAGATTTACAAGGAGAGCAATATTTCTCAGGTTTAATATAGGTAATCCGTTTCGGTAGTAACTCAAAAACGTATTATCCAGATTCAATAGGGTATTGTATGGGATTGAGTTAGTCTACGGCGCTCTGGGGCACCATAACGAGCGGGTCCAAGGCATTATGGCCTGTAATTAATTATCAAACTTCACAGAGCCTCTTGTGCAGCTCATTGATCGCTTCAAGCCCGTACAATGGCTGCCGGAGCTTGTCGGCTCTGATTTGTAATGGAATCAATGACAAATACCAGAGTCCCTCCCTCTGTCCCCTGCTTTTGAGAAAAATGCTCATTGAGCCAACATAGATTTCCACCCGCGACTTTACTAAAAATTTTACGTTTGTGGGAAATAAACGTCAAATAAACTGACAGAGACAGAATGATGATTTAATTCTGGGTTAATGTCATCCTGGGTTAGATCATCGTGCGCAAGTGGACCTTAGGGAATGATTTAAACGACTAGTTATTTACTGACATGTCCAGAAACCTTTGCCACATTGTGGGTCCAATAGCTGTCGTGTCCTCGTGTGAGACGTGTGACTTAATGAATGAGTGAGAAGGTTTTCGTTTTTATGATATAGATTGATAGATTGTATAATATATCACTTTACTTGTACAAAAATAAATAGTTTATCATAACATAGTAAATTACTTTTCCTTCTTCTTTCTTTCTAACATAAAAATTTCAATTCAACGAAATTTTTTCGATTAAACAGCAATCCAAATTCGGGTTTTCTGTCGAATTCCAATAAAGAGAACTTTCACCAAAGGACCTTTTTCATAATAAATAAGGACTAATAAATTACCTTATTGCCACGTAAAGTTACTGTTGACTCGGCTGTTTGCCTTCGAAGAATTGTATTTACTTCAATTAGTCACCTCTTTTACTGGCTCTTAATCACAAGTTTGAGCACATCCTTGACTATTCTTAAGTCAATTTGTCGTGAAGAGGTAAAGCAATCATAAAGATTGTGTTAGAGTTTCCAAACCGTGGAGATAAAATAAAATTCAGATTCGTTGTAACTGCTGGAGCGTATCGGAACACTCAGACGTGGAAAGGGGAAAGTTCGAGAAAGGCACGTCAGCCACTGAAGTACAACAAACCAATGAAAACAAGACTTGTTCGAAAGATCCCGGCCGAAGTTGTGAAAGCAGGAAACATTCAATGATTCTCGACTGCGGCTCGGTCCGACCTACCAAAATATTTTCGCGTTGCTTGTGGGTAAACTTTGTCGTTCGTCTTGTGGTTTGTTTATTTGTGTAGTGCGTGCCGAGCGCTGACACTAGACGTATCGCATCCTCAAGATGTAGAACTAGGGAAGTTGAGAACTCTGATAGAGTTTAATTAAAAACCGCTATGAAAAGTTTACTGTTGAACGTCATATGATTGCTACCGAATACTCAAGTCTAATACAGTATAAATGATATGCTCACATCAAAATTAACTCAGGAATACCTTAGTAAATGTACCATTCATAATAAATATTTTCTTTTAAGATCTAGTAGACGTATAACATTGTATAATTACGACAATGAGAAAATCTGTGATAATAATCTCCAAAAGTATATTAAATTGTAAAATTATTGGGCATTTATGTGGTTTGTAAGTTTTTTGTTAAAAATGTATCACGAAGTTTTCCACCGGAACAGCTTCTGAATTCCGTTTATTCAAGTAGCTACTTACTTTAGCGATTTCGTGAAAACGAAAGTAAGGTCATTAAATAAATATCCCTCGGCTGAGAACTTCGTCAGAGTTTTGTTCACAACAAGAAACGTAGTAAGCCTACAATCTGTTTTTCAAGTTACTGAATCTTGGCAAAACAATCAATACTCCTAAATATATAATGATAAGAGTCCCCCTAGGCGATTTCGACTTCGGTGGCCAGTCACAACGACTCAGGGTTGCCAGATGGCATTTAATGTTTTTCCCCTAATTCATTTCTATTTTTCCCCAAAATGATACGTTTGTGAAAAAAAACCCCCCAACGATTTAGCTTTAAATAAAAACAAATATACACTTAAAAATGGCTTTCATTTAATAACTTAAATTATTTTCATTGAATAAATCAAGTGCTTCAATTATATTGTCTTCGTTTGCTGATTGGTATACATTTTCAGAATTAAACAAACTTAACATTTTTTTGGTTGGCTCTGCTTCTTATGCCGGTCTATACCGTCGGGCCATTTTGCATATTTTATCTTAGTACATTAACTTAATTTATAAGACACACGCAGATGCAGTAAAACAGCTCCAACAACAACAAGCGCAGCAGAGAGAGATGATCAGATTATTTTGACAGATCGGCATAGACATAGAGTAACCTTCTATATACTGAAAGGCATAGATAAGAAAGACTGGGGGCTGGCTTGAAGACATAGACCATAGACTCGATAAAATATTTGTTTTTACTAGCTTAGAGTTCATGAATATCGGCAAAAAAGTCGTGGAGAAGTTCGTTTATTTTTAGTTTCTTTTATTTTATGGTTTTAATAAAACGCTGCCCCCAAAACTCCCCATTGTGATTTATTTTTCCCCAGTAGTTTCCCCAAAGATTCCTTTTCCCCAGGTTTTCCCCAGTAGTCAAATTTTTCCCCAGAATTGCGAAAAAAAACCCCAATCCGGTAACACTGCAACGACTATCCGACTGCGCAGGCCATTTTGCGCAGGCAGTTAAATCATATCAAATTTTACAACTAATCATAATAGTACTTATTATAACATTGCATTAAGTAGGTATTGTCTTCAGTTGGTATTTAAGAACTTTACTGCCGAGAAGTTGTTCTGCGAAGTTCATACGAACATATTTTAGGGACTAAGTTGTTTGGCTTCCGTTAACTTATGGAGGAAAATGGATAGTTGAGCAATTCCTATTCAGCTCGAGTTTACTTGTGTTTACTTAATCTGAGATCTTGATGGAGCAGTGCTTACCAGGTTATTATTATCTAATGGGATAATAAATATAGGGTTTAGTAGCTATCTACATAAGAGTACTTAATTAGGGCAATCTTATACGATTAGATTTTGAGTCGTCAGAAGTATAACTTATTCCGTTTCCCAATGGAAACGGAACAGAGCGAAGTCAAATTGTCGTTGCGTTGCGTCTGCGTCATTGCACGACTGTTTCAACGACGCAACGCACCATGTGGCAAGCCGTTCATATTATAAAGGAGTTGCACCGCTCTGACGCGCAGCGCCGACGCAACGCAACAGAGACGCGCCTATGTAGCTCTGCTTACAGCTAATCCGTTATCGGCCGAGCAATGGTCGAAAAATAGCGCTATGTGACAGGTAAAAGTGTAAGTATAAAAAATATACCTATATAATGCGTGGTTATTATGACCGGCACCGTCCGATAGCGGCAATAGTGTATGCAGTATTCAGTCGTCCGAACAGCTCCGACCAATAACTTTATTTTTATATTTTTTCTACATAATGTGTCGCGACATCGATTTTGTTTTAAATCAGAGCATAGTCACTTGTAGCTAGTCTACTCGTGCAAAGCACCCCGTACCATTCTCCCTCGCTTCCTTCCTGGTGTTATAAAATACAGTTGGTATACATGACATGTTCAAAGGAGTTAACTCATAAATCAAGACAGCCTGCCACCGGGCGTAAACCAATTTTTCAATTGTCATATTTAGAGAAGCCAGACGGCTCGAATCCGGAAATAGGTTTATACACAGAATGCACTCAGAGATAGCTCGGATATATCGGAACTAGCGAAATGTGTCAAAATCAATTTCACATTTACAGGTCGCTATTTTCAGTTTAGTCGGGATCTCTTCTTTGTAGACCAAGGGAGTGGATACATGTTTTAACAGTGAATGATACATACTGAGTTATTTTTTATATTTAATAATTCATCTTACTAAGTATACTTTTTTTGTGATTCATATTTAAGTTTTTTTTGGGGGGGGGGGGGGGGGGGTGTATTTGCTAATACTCGCCACGCTTGGCAGGCGGGTTGGCAAGTGCCGAGGCGCAGCTCTTTGTAGCAACGGGCAGCAGCGTCACAGCTCAACATTTAGCCACACCCCGGACACTCTGAAGAAACTTTTCATTTTGGACATACATTGACAGCCGGCGTGTTGCACAGACGCTGCGTTTGTGTGCGTGCTATAAGGGTTGACAAAGTCTATTACGCCGGTCATAGCATTTTTCACTTAATTAAACAGATACCTAAACAACGTAATTTACTATTTAGTATACAACGTAACAAGTACTCATTTCCGTAATGTCATATTCACGTGGTATCGTGGAGAAATAAAAATATAGTATCTACCTTAGCAACACCTAATTTCACTGATCACATAAATATTACAATTAAAATTTCTTAAATACACATAATTCTAAAGAATGTTACCTTTAACCTAACGTTTTTAAAGTTGTTCACTGTAACTGAATAGTTTGAATAGGTTAGTTATGGTTGCATATTTTGTATAAGTTATTTACTGTCTCTCATCTTTTGGGAAACGAAAAAAGCTTAAATCGGAGTCATTTCTCGAGGAAGAAAGAAACCCGTACACTTCACAGTACTTAGGCATCTCTCGTACACAAAACTTTGTACTTCCGTTAACGTCGCAAACATGCGCGTGCCATGCGAGCTAGGCGGTCCCCTTATATATTCTGTGATTTAGCTGCGCCTTTTATTGGATGGTTATCCCGCCATCGGTCGGTCGCCAGAGCCTCGTCTGCTGAAACAGGACGCACCACGTGAAGGTGAGGTTGGCTTGGAGCTTTGGGTCTTGGCTCCATGACGTCCTAGATTCTGGCCGTTGGGGCAGAAAAGTCCTACATTGGAGACCCTTTGACCAAAGGCGCAGCGTAGGACGACCACCGACAAGATGGACAGACGACCTTGTAAAGATAGCAGGATCGCACTAGATGCAGACCGCTCACAACCGGTCGCTGTGGAAAGCCGTGGGGGGCCTATGTTCAGCAGTGGACGTCCTTCGGCTGATAATGATGAATGATGATGATGATGATTTGAGATTCTGAATCTGCAGTGATTGCAGATTACTCTATAAAGTAAATTAATTAAGTAAGTATACTTTTAAGATTGTGCTGAAAATAATTTGCTTATTTGCGCCAGGTGACGCAGCTGACACCCAGTTTTCAAGAATGAGCATAATTCGAGTATGAGCCAAATGCACCAGCCGGGTGGCTTCCTCAATATGCACGTGGCAGTTGTAGTTACAATATAAAGGTGCAAAATACCTCGATGCGTTTCGCCATGTCACGTAAAATCAGGATATGTTATAGCCTCGGCGGTGATTTGACGAATGAAATTTTTATTCGTACCTATATAGGTACCTGGCGAGAAAAGATGAAAAAGAGATTTCTTCTTCTTTGTCCTCGCCAGTTCCCGTTACACGGGGTTGGCTTTCCCTATCTTGAGGCACCACTTTGTTTGCTGGTATGCGTCGTCACTGGTCAGGCCTAACTCCTTCATGTTCTTACAAACATTCGTCCGCCAGGTAGTTACTGGCCTGCTCCTCCCTCTCCTTTCTGCAGCCATGGAAAGGCACTTTTTTGCAACGTGGATTTCGGTCGGTACGCATCACTTGTCCGAACCACCTCAGCCTGGATACTCGTACCTATCTATGAACGATATTTTAGATTTTCTGTCCACAACTATTTCTAATTGGCCATAAACTAATACACAATATTACCCTCGTAATAAAAAGTACCAGTTGTTACCTGGATCAAGCTCTTGGTTCCCACTGATTGTTCTATTCGGGGGCAGACAGCCGCCAGTCCACCGGCTCATACAGAACCTGCAGCGACACCGAACTGCACTCTGCAACCTGAATCTTTAATGTGCCGGTTATTTCGGCGTTAACTGACTAATTGACTCGTCGGTCCGAGGTTAAAATATTTAAGCCACCCTCCGAACTAGCGATACGGCTATTTTTGTTCAGTTACAGTTGAGGTTTTGCGACTTAAAATGCCCTCTTAGCTCGTGCAAACGTAACGCGATAATTGAGATAATAGCCAAACGAAAATAGCAATTTTCGGAATGTTAAAATTCACATTATTACTCACGCAACTGAGCCTGTAATTTCATAATCTTATCATGTGCATTTAATTCAAATTTAATTGCCTTCGAGAGGCTCCTTAGTTAGCTAATTTCGTTATTCTATAATATTAAAATCTAATGAATTCATTCAAGACACAAGTTCAAGAATTTTCCTTACAGTAGTAGTGTCAGAAGAATGCAAATACGAAAAGTTTGAAACAAAGTGGCCCTTGAAAGATTTCAAATTTTGCTTGTTGTGTTTGTACAGCTCAACTTCAAAAGCCAAAACTATTTGTGATGCAAAAAGTTTCATTACAATGAAGAATGAGGAAGATTTTAGTTGTTCAAATAGCTAGGATTTTAGTACGTTATCAATAAGACCTACGTTGGAATTTGCTAATATTTGAGTATGGTGATCTATTTTTGTTTTAGTTGTCCCATTTATTCTAATAATTGGAAACGAATTAAATGTAACACACTGGCTGGCTATGAGGTATATAAGAAAAAGTTGAATAATATTTTCTATTATTTATTTCGTGTCAGCATTGAACCATTTTCGTTTACACTGGAATCAAAAGACCGGAGCAAATCACGTACGTTTGGTATAATTGCCTGCGATAGGTTTTTTCAGCGCAGCCGCCGTGTGCGGTTGTGTTCGCTTTATTAGCACCAGGCTTCAATACGCCGCTTCTGTTTCTGAGTAATTGAAAATATTTCTGGGGTTCCGTAAAGTTAGTACTTCATGTAAAAATAAATATACCTAAGGTTAATAAGGATTCAATTAGGTATCACAAAAAATAGAACTCATCGACTTAACCCTGCTATCCGTTTATAGAGGCCTGCTTACGTAAACAGACATGTTTTTAAAATCGCCCAACCAAAACCTTCGCTGACGAGGGAGTTCATACTTGACCGATTTCCTTTTCATAACTCGTATTGACTCGGGATCGAGTGTGCTGATCAATTGCGGGATGCGGCACATAGGTAACCGAGCCTTTTTAATGCTTACCGGTGGTGGTTTTATGCGAAGACATGTCAGATTCTTACATTTCTTTCACATTGTGTTAGTGAATTTGCATTAATTTGATGAGTCGAATGTTTTTGTTAATGTTCAACTCATTAACAAAGCATTCAATTTAAATAAATTGCAAATACACTTGCATGTCACAAGGTGATAATTATAAAAAAAAGTCCTAAGTCGCGACTGCCAGCCGCGTCCGAAAATGTGTTTCCAGCTTAACAGAAAGGGTCGCTCCTGTCTCCTGCATTTTTTTAATGCTTAGCTAAGTACAATCTCGGCATCATCGTGGTATTTCATCTCATTACGCCTCTGATACGAGTCAATATTTAAAGTTTGTATTTACTAACAACTGTTGAGAGTCGATTTATAAATTGACACGTGCGTTATTAACAGAATATCTGACAGCGGACGATGGAGTTGACCGCATATGGACTTCCCACATTCAACGGGTTTGTTCTGCAAAATTCAGTTTTATAGCCTTATTTTAAGACGGAATATTGCGCTGTATTTTGAAAAAGTCGGTCCATATCAAAGGGTGTTATGATCACATGGATTGTGACAGAATCCTATTTAATTAACATGAGCAAAGGGTCCACTTTTGCGTGGAACGTGACAATTAAGTGTAGGATTGATTAGACTGTGATTTTGTGTTAGACCCTCGCTTCAGACTGAGGTACATGCTTAATTAAACTGTCAAACGTCAGCCGGCCGTGGTTAGCTTATTTATTTCAATTGGACGGCTTAATAGATACAGGTTAGAATATTACAGTTTCAATTTAGTATCATTCATTTTAATTATCTTACTTAAGGCCTGTACTACTAGTATTTAGGTAGCATAGGTAACATATGGGAAACATTTCGGTACTTAGTAGCTTTAATTTCGCTGTATGAAAAAGTATTATATTAGGTCAATCATATTTATTCAAGTTACAAAAGATACATTAGAAAAAGTACTTCTAATCTAGGCCTCACCCATTGGGTATCGTTGACGGACAAATGAGGCTCGAAAAGTTGTGATTCGTAACTTGGGTCTGCAATCTGCATCCCAGCGGGCGCGTAATGTGTGTGTGATTAATTCGCAAGTCGTTAAGCCGCAAAGTTGGGTCTTGTTTATAAATTTTGTGGCTAATGAGACCCCACACTTTATTGTGCGGTCGGGCTGAGTCGACGACGCTGATACAGGGACGTGTGATGTTATAATGACCTTTTAAAATTCGTGACGGAACACAAATTATGCATATTGCTGCCATAGTCGTACATTTTACGATGGAGTAGGTACCTACACTTTTGATAATTTAAATATTTACTGAAAAGCATTTCTTAAGTTTTATTTAAGTACAACCCAAAATACGCAAAATGATAATATTTTAACTAAAACGACTATTAATAATACTTTCACTATAATTATTTATAATTATCGTTTTAGCTTTAGGACAATCGCGGTTAAAATGAGTTGACATTAAAAATTCCACCCGCCTTTTATTTCCCAGATGGTCCGTTCAAGTAAGCTGTTGTTACCGACTAAATAAATTGCCGGATTTTTTAAAGGCTTTACGCGTCTGTGATCAATGAGGAGGCTTTGCAGTTTGTAATGGAGGATTTTCCCTGTCCTTTTCCGACTCATTCGTTCTAAATAGAGCCATCTCTTTCCCCGAGAGTGGAGGCTATTCCGAAGGCACGGTGAGCTGTGGGTTGTCAATTCTTGTTAGCGAAGGTTTCGGTTGTTCTAAACGTGTTACTGGGGAGGCTTATTTGATTGATTCGGTATCATTTACTGATGCTTCACCCGGAAAATAGGTAAAATGTGGAAAAGTTTCTCCTGCTGTGCGAAATGTACGTAATATATTTCTGACAAATGCGGATTATTTTTAATCTCAAGCTGTGCTTTTGTTTTCAGATAGGATTGTAAAATGTATAAAATATAACGATAGCGTGATTGACGAACGTGAAATAACCATAGGAATATTATCCCTAAATAACGCAAGTTATTTAAATTAAAATATTGTAACTGGTTCCAAACTCGATTATCAAAGCAACGAACCCGCAAACACAGCGAGCGCGCGACAATACAGCCGCACATTACCCAAAAACGTGCCGCAACAAACTCCGCACTGAACTCTGGGCATGCGACAGTTTCATCAATCTTAGCAATCAAAGAAACAACTAATTTACGCTGACCCCTCCCCGGATTCTGGCTCTTTACCTCCTTTTACGCAAAAGAGGAAATTAGGGGAGCCTGAAGTTTCTTTGTAAATTGGTCGGGCCGCACTTATTGTTGTTGAGGAAGCTTGGAGCCGGAGTCAACTTCGCGGCGAGCCATTCTGACAGCGTTAACTGATGGTTTAATAAATTGTATAGAAATTACGCCTTTGTACATTTCACTTAACATTCTTTGGCACTTGACACGAGCGATTTGTGAGTGATGGATAATGCAAATAATCCTCTCAATGTTACAAAGACTGCCTGATAATAAGTCGTCGTAGTCGTACTAATAATAATTAAAGTTTAAAGGTTAATAACAACTATCTGTATGGATCTTTATTGGTCTGAAAACGATTTATTATTATTGTTATGTTGGTCATTTTCCTATCTCAGGACCATGGGGTCCCGGACCTTTGGAAGGCGTACATGGGGCCGAAGCCAACATGCAGAGGCCCGTTTGACAACATTAATATAAAAGCATTTTGACACTATTATTAGAGATTTTGAAATAAAATAAAAATATGAATTAACAAACCTAATGGCAATAATAAATTCATAAAGTCCAAATGGTTGGATAAGCAGAAAGGTCTACATCTAGAGATTAAAGTAGTATCCAGTTTGAGTCTGTAATCACTCTTTGGGTCGCCAGTTTCGTTACGAAATAGAAATGTGGAATTTATTTTGCTTTTCTTTTGGACATCGAAGTTTTAGTCCGTATATTTTAAACAGAATTATCTTCTCGGAAAGAAATGTCTCTCCGAGCTCTCTTGGTTCCATCTTATTACGGGGACGTTGAAATCTTTAATGAAGCGCTGTTTTATTAATTCCAGACCCTAATTAGAAGGCTTGATCTAGATCCAGATCCCGGTAGTGTCTCCCGGGATTTCTGTCGGTTGGCGTGCACAATTGCTTTGTTAACATTCTCATGGAATTATGGCGACTCTAAAACTGAGGAACGGTAAGAGATTTTAAAACTGTATTTTTATTGTGATAAAAGTGTAAAGCAAGATGAGGTATTACTGTTTTTTTTAATCAATTGGCGATTGCTTCCAACACAATTCTGCAATTATATTTCTTCGGCCCTTGTAATATTGTTATATTTTTTGGTTAATGAACTGTGTCACGTGTGTAAAAAAATACAATATAAAAAAAAATACGTTATTTTTACACGGAATAGGGTTGTAAGTACAAGCATTTAAAATATCATTTAACGGGCCATAGTCCGACTCCAAAATAGGCTTATGTTTTAAAGCCGAAAAAAATTACAATACAAAAAATACCGTTCGGTTTATTTAAAGCTTGTTTGTAAGTATGTAGAATAAGATTTAATTGTGAATTTTAACTCTTTTAATTAATAAAATTTAATCCCAGTCGCTGCGAAATTTATATGCAACATCTGGGTAAAGTCTGCATAGTATACAGGCTTATATAATTTCGGTAACGTTGTGGAGCATATTAGGCGGTGTCGCATTACCGGCGCTAAGGAGTCGCTAAGCGGGCAGCGTGTCTGAGCCAAGATACCGCTGCCGACTGGAGAGGTGGCGTGTTGAAAGGCGCTTGTCCAATGCTGTCGAAAACTAGGTAAGTTTGTTACATTAGTCGCGCTATGGAGCCCCTAAGCGGGTAGCATGTCAGGGCAAAGATACCGCTGCCGACTGCTGGGGTGAGGCATTTTTCCAATGCTTCCGACACAAGAAGAGGTTGCTACTTCAGCTGAGATAAGGAACCGCTAAGCAGCGTGTTTAGGTCTAGAAACCACTGTCAGCTGCTAGGGCACTGCCGCGTTACAGCGCTTGTCCAATGATTCCGATGCAAAAGGAAGTATTTTAGGCTGCTACATAAACTGTGCGAGGCTTTTAGTAACATTACTTTTAATTTTAAAACATCATATATTGATAATTAATAACATCACAAATGATATTCTTAGCTATACTCGTACCTTAACGTCGAAGCCATTGGACAACAGCATTGCTAAAAGGAACACATTAATTCCCGGCAACTTGTTAGCCGGCAGGCGCTGTGGCCCGCTGCTGCTGTTTAAATACCAACAATACAGTAAACTGCGTGAAATTTTAATAAACGCATTAATTCTGCAGTTCCGAACAGCTTGCTTAACATTTAGTGAGTGCATCGGAATTTGTTATTATTGCAGATATTTTGCAGATTAAACATTCTCAAAGTTGTAAAGTTACTTGCGCTTGATTTAAACTCAGGGCGGGGATATTATTTTTTACTGAATTGTACTTTAAATAAAGTTTCGCATCTCGTTGACAAAACTTGTAATAACACTCGTTTCACCTCGGAATCCAATTTCTAAAATTACTTCAGTAAAAAAAATCTGCTTACCCCACGTTATCCGGGCAGCCATCAAAATTTAATTTCGTAGAAAGCGCACTCCCTGAGTAATGTATGCCGAATGCGAGCGCTCGTAGCTCGTAGCGCCACGCCGTAGCCCGTAGTCCGTAGCGTAGTTGGTCTCGTCTCGTAGCCGTAACGACGCTCGTAGATCCGCGCACTTTTCTTATTTAGGGCGAAGCACACGTGCCGTAAATTATCTTTGTCATTAACTTTTATGCTTTATGTTGCCGCGTTCCGGATTCTACGCTATGAAATATTTGGTAATTTAAAATTGTTTTAGAAATAGAATTTCCTGTTACTTATACTGTGAACTGAGAATATCTATTGTAAACGTCGTAGGGACTTTTGGAAGACCGCTATTTTACTCAGTGAGAATGGATGACGCAAATCAATGTTAATGGAAAAACAACATTTATACTTCAAGACTCATATGGCTGAAATAATATTCATGGAAAATATTGTTATGAAATAACAACAGAGAGTTTCTAACTTCAATTATCCGAAATGCAACGAAATCGCAGTCTGCAATTTTAGTCAGACAACGGTATAAGGTTCATCTGATGGAGTATTCGTAGTGCCATTAGGAACTAATATTATCTTAGAAGCTGAGACCGTCTAGTTTCAAGATGGCGCCGAGAAGTTACGAAAATCCTGTAGAATGGGGCTAAATTAGGGTTATGTTAGAAATTCGGTAACACTTATTCCACATACTAAGTAAAGGATTTTAGTTTGTTGTCGACTCGGCGCTTTTAAACCTTTGATGCAAATTAGGGAGCCCCCGTACTCGTAGTTTTAGGGTTAAGTGATTACTTACCTCTTTTAGGATTTATGTTGGTCAGTGAACAGACAAATGGAGATTGTACAAACAAATACTCGGTCGTTATTCAAAGGATTTGGTGTTTCCTGTACAGGTTTTTTTGTGTGTGCGGCTCAGCTGAAAGGTTTCTAACGAATTATGTGGGTAGATTATCGATATGCACAATTATCTTCTTAAGACAATAATGTTGGTTATAAAAATATACAGTTAGGTAATATTTTTTTGTTTTACTATTTTTGAAGATAAATTACTATTGAAAAAAATTACATGTTTAAAGTTTGAACAGCAAAGCTAGTTTTCAATATCAAAGACGACATGTGGCGTTCAAACAAGAGAGACAACGATATCAAAAAGGATTTTTGGCGCAACAAGGTTAGGAAGGCAAAGGGAAGCGCTTCCTACCGACCGGGTGTTATGGCCGGGGACCAAGGTCCAATGTTCACCGTCTTGGTTTATTCATATGTAGTTAGGTCCGATCTAAATCTTTAATATCGCAGTTCAGTCTCCATACATCGGCTAACAGCGCCATCTAGTCGTGTCGAGCCGAGTCAGCGTGCTTGCGATGATATGTAGTGACATTGGTAGATCATAGATGTCGCTACATCACTCCCCTCCGAAGAACCGGAGGTTGATTGAGCCAGGGTGGTTAAGCTCAGCAGTCTGTGCGTAGTGAGCTTGCAAATGCCAGTGTTCGACGATGAGCCGGGATGTGCATGCGCGATGTCCACGGTGAGTCGGGATGGGCATACTGTCCACGGTGCGTCGAGATGCGCGATGTCCACGGTGAGTCGGGATGAGATGCGCGATGTCCTCACGATAAGTCGGGATGAGCATGCGTGATGTCCACGGTGAGTCGGGATGTCCACGATGCGTGAGGATGAAGCTCGAAGTCCACGGTGAGTCGGGATGGTGAGCTGGGTTAGGCTGCCGAGGAACCAGGAAGAACCGGTGCGGTCTGCGGTGGTGTCCTTAAGGCTGGAACTGGCTTGGAGGAGACTGCTGGCTGGGTGCGGCTGGCTGGTGGTGGGGAGAAGGAGGCGACGCTGACGACGACGGTGCGGCTCCACGGGTATGGATGGTATCACGTCGGGGTCACCAATTTGGCGCAACAAGGTTAGGAAGGCAAAGGGAAGCGCTTCCTACCGACCGGGTGTTATGGCCGGGGACCAAGGTCCAATGTTCACCGTCTTGGTTTATTCATATGTAGTTAGGTCCGATCTAAATCTTTAATATCGCAGTTCAGTCTCCATACATCGACTAACAGCGCCTCTAGTCGTGTCGAGCCGAGTCAGCGTGCTTGCGATGATATGTAGTGACATTGGTAGATCATAGATGTCGCTACAGATTAAAACTTCAAATTGAAACGAGATCACAGTTCAATGTTCCAAATGGCATAGATTGGAATTCCGTTTGCTAATCGATACTAATTCATGGTACGTTCTGCTACTTACTGAGCTTAGGCGTGGTGGTGGGGGGAGGCAGGTCATAGCTTGGAAATTGTAGCCAGTCCATTATCATACGCTAGCGTAGAACTTCAAATTCATTCGAGACATAAATGACATTAATTATTTTAAATCAAAACTAGTGGATTGTTTAATTGACAAATGCTATTATTCATTTTATGAAATTTATTCTAGGATTGTGTAAAAATAATGGAAGGTAGGTACATAATATATTAATGGTTTGGCGTAAATGACTAATTGTAATATTTAATAATAGTAATGTTAAATGATGATAATAATAATATATTTAAATTGTTTGACTGTACGCCTTTGTGGCAGGACACGGTTAGTTCTAAGCATGACATTTTATAAGACCCTTGTTGTATACCTGTGTTCCACAATAAAGATTTATGATTATGATTCAATAAATTATTGTGCTGTAAGGACTGCCGCATGCCTAGTAGGTACGGTCGAGGTTTATAGAGCATAACCTCCTTAAAGTTGCTTACACCACGCGTCGTCTTTTAAAGCAAAGCCCAAAAATTTTGGTTGAAAAGTGGTAAAGCGTGTGAGGAGATATCCACCGACCAAATCAAAACAAGGTTTACAGGAATAAGACATGAGATGGGTCTAGAAACTATAATTGTAGCGCTACGCTAAAGTATAAAATATTATGTACAGGCGTTTCTTTCGTCTTTTGGTCAAAAAGGAAGAAAAAAAAATACAAATATAAGGTCATTGAGCAAAATAGAAACGAATACAGTGTGAAACTAAATGTTTTTTTGCGTCTTTTTTTAGAGCTAAGTACTTTAATAATTGAGATCAACAATTATCTCATGGTAGTACAATAACCCCAGTTCAACATGGGTTGTTTATTCAATTTTGTCTGTGCCTATGCGCAAGAGAAGGGGCCCGCGATTTATGGGCGCATTAGATTCGCATTTGTAGCGCGCGTCGAGATGTGCCGATCGGTGACCTCCGCGCCGCACTAATGTGAGTGCTAATCAATTAATTGTTACTGCTCTAGTCCTCCTTTGTACCATTTAAATGTTTATCAGAATGGGTGTATGGAGGCTAATTACAAGTTACGAGAACTGTCGTGAGATTACCGCGGCAAAAGAAACAAAAGTGATACTACAAGTAATACTGCTATTGAAAGTCATTGTCGTTCCAAGATACAATAGTTTTACTTTCTTAGGAAATAATAAAAAGATCGCGATGAAAATGTTTTTAAAAACTTTTACCTACATAAATAACTTTATGTGAGTGTTGTGACGATATCTCCGGAGCCGTCTATAAACAAACAATAAATTGAACCAATTTCAGAAATCATATTAAGCTCCACCGTCTAGAATTATACACAGTTTTTCCAGCGGGCCCGGTTGAATGGCGGAATATTCGTTGCCATGGTTTTGCATAAAATAATTGTTGGCCGTTCAAGGGCTTTTACCAAGGACTAAAATTATTGATGATAAGATTTTATGTTTCTTTCAAGTGCTTGAGAATGTGTTTATGTTCCGTAAAACCGTGGTTTCATGGTCGTGGTTTATTTATTTAGATCAATTTTACCTCTGCCTTACTCTTTGTCCTTAAGCCCTTTAACGTAAAATAGGTATTTAAATATCAGGCTAACGTACAGATGGTAAATTGAATTTTGCAGCAAATATATGCTTGTTTAAAGAGTACCCACCCACTACATACAGTTACAGTCATAACTTAAATTCTTCAGTGAAAAATATTTTTTGTGTAAAATACTATCAATAAAATGTTCACCCAACAAACAGCTACATTTCATAAGCTTTTGACATTCTACGAAGCGCGGGATAATGTATTAGCTTCAGTGTAAGTTGCGACTGCATTCCGGATGCAAGCACTGTTTGCACAAGCTATGATGGCCAGAACATTTAAATATTTTTACCATTTTCGGTTGGCCAGCAATGCTTTTTATGGCCCAAATACTTTTTTCTACTTTTCAGCTCGATGTTAACTTGAATGATGATCCAGTTTAACATAAGTATCTTGATATTATTCAGGATTCTCAGCTCAGTTGTTTTGTTGGCAAATTAAAAAAATGCACCTAACTAGACCTAGGATAAGATAGATAGAACAGCTAAATACACAGAGCCTATTACATTGAGTAAACTTTTCTATTGTTATTTTAATACGATCTTTACAGTATGTAACAAAAGTACGCAGCTAACAGTTCTATAAATTAAAAGAATACATCGTCTGTAGTTGCACAAAATAACACGGACGCCTGAAACTTGGAGATGTAAGCAGATGGAGGTGCGAAAATGATTTTATTAAAATATAAGGAGCGCGCTGTGGCTCTTGGCTCTTTCAGTGAAATTTAATATAATCTTTATTAGATTTTGTGTGGAGAAATTTTTGAGATAAGTTAAGCGAAAAGGCATCACTCAACCCATTTTCTTACTTTAGAAAATGCATAGTGTTTTCTGTTGTATGTGTTTCGTTGCGACCAATTTCTATCAAGGCATCTAAAGGTAAATTAAAATTTTTTATTCCTTAATCATTATAAATATGCTTATGTTTCAATAAATATGAAAATGTCTCTGCGGCATGAGCAGCATGGCCGCGCACATGCCGCCGGGAGGTGTGGATACACCATGAGATTATCTCTCACTATGTAGTCGCGTTTATAAGACGCGAGTTTTCACACTCTATACACTCATATGGCAGACCCACCTGGTATCTAAAGCGATCTACACTATGACATGATTACACGCAACATTGTACGCAGTGACCACTGGTTTGTGGTCAGCGCACATGTATATCCGCCGACGACAGTTATGTCTGCCGGGACCGCATCAATTCCGCACGCACCGACTCAAGTGCTTATTGATAAACTTGCCCCTAATATGGACCGGCATGTCTGCTGGACTTGCGGATAACTATTTTATGTATAGTTGGTCTCGATGGTTTTGATGCCATGCCACTGTATAAAGCTTATTTACATAAACAGAGTTCTGTATACTTTTACAAAGCGATTAAGGGGCTATTGAATAGTAATGAATGACAACTTGAAAGTTCTATTTATTTAACATAGTATAGACTAGGGAATAGATAGAATTAAGTAGCTATTTCATTTTCGTTATGCTACTAGCAAGTACCCGTGTAACTCCATATTGTTATGGTAGACACTGGAAGAAGGTAAAGCAGAATTAAGGTTGTATAATACGTAAAACTATCCGTTGTACCTCTCCTTGTATTGCGCCCGCGGAATTTATGATTTCATTTGGTGTCGCATATTTCAGGGATGCCGCATTTTGCATCGGAACGACCGCAATATCCAGGGCATACTTACTTATAAGTAAAGTTGGGAATACACATGGCTATATCTGTTACATTTACAAGCTCCTAGGCCGTGACTGTCTTTCATGTGTCTCACCGAGAAGCTCATAGCGACGTCACCGTCTACGTATCCAAACAGATATGAATGAAATTTATGGTTGCAAATTCTTCGCTTAGTGAGTTAGGTATCATATATTTCAATATGGCGTCTCGGTGAGGTAGGTACGGCTCTTACAGGCATGCCTATCTGTGTCTGTCAAGGAAAGCGTTTTTGACATTTGGCAATAGGTACAGTGCGACACGGATCTTCTGGCCAGCGGTGACAGTCGGAACTAACGCTGTCAAATTCAAGAATGTGGTTGCCAGACCGAGTGTAGCGAAATCTCCCCAACCTTATAGGAGATTTTTCGATTTGCCCTTTTGTTTCATTTTCGTACGTGTTCTGTGTAAACTATTAATATTATTGTTGTTAAATACCGTAGAGCTAAACTTCTCAAATAAAATTCTAACTTTCAACGGATCTTATTATTACTACAAAAGTTTTGCGTCTAAAATCGTTGGAACATACATGATATACCTGATATGGCTCCCATTACCGTTCCCATTGGTCCTATTTGTCTTGTTGATCGAGAAATAATATAAAGATAATAAAAAAAAGACCCCAATAAATAACAGACTCCCCGAGTCAAGGGACATTTCTTACTCTGGCTACCTTTTTGAATACTAGCGCCCTCCTGTCAAGGTCATCCGTTGGCCAGAAGATCCTTGTCGCACTGTACATGCATGTGTATCGCGGCCTTAAAACCAGCCGCACCACGATTCACCTACACGTTCAGTTTTACGCGATACGCGCCCGACTTCCGCATCGTGATGGTTTGCGGTGTTGTCATTATTGATCACCATGCGGTGGCAGTTTGTATTAATAAAAACGGCGAGTATGTCAAACACGAGCCAATTTCGCTGAATAAATGTATGTTGCCCGAAATTAATTGACATCATGCCATATTTTAGGATCGTTTTAGTGACGTCCATGAGTAAAAATATGTAAAATGAAATATCCTTTGGCACATGGTGGGTAATTAAAAGGACTGCACAGTATGTTTTAGTTACTTTAAATATGATTATTACTATTCAAGAATTTAAAAACAACTGTACATTCTTATTATTGTGTAACTTAATATTTAAATAGTTTGAAAAAGACGAACGTTCCATCTAAACTGTAACTTTTTTCTTACGCAAATAAAAATTTCATTTTATTTAATTGTACAAAAAGTGGACTTAATGCTAAAAACAGCATCGGGATGTCAAAAGTTTAGGTCATACACATGTTCTGTTCTTATCTTACTTAATCGAATGGCCTGCAATACTGAAGCATATTTCCTCCAACAAATCGTAGCAGTTGTATAAAGTGACAATATCTCGAACCAACATCTTGATGAGCTTACACATTCCAGGGTTCTAATTAACAACACAAAGCGAGGTGTGATAGTGTGTTTGATTATGATTAAATGGGCTCGATCGGGGACCCGCTCGCTTCGCTCATAAACGACTTTATCGCTCCGACCGCGACTTAGTTCGAGCGTCCCGTCGTAAAGCCTAAACGTAGATACTTATTGGCGATAGCGTGTTACAGGTTATTTGAGAACTGGCGTTAGGGGTAAACGAAAATGTTATTACGCGAGTTCTGTAATAAATCTTTCAGTTATACTTATTATTTTATTGCCATAAAGATATTGCATTGGCACACGCAAGCTTTTGCTTTGCGTATCCTTTTGGATATACAAAACGATGACTACATATAAATATGTTTGTACGTGCCATATTATTATTACCCCCTCTTATACAATTATTTATCAATCTTCGCTCCAGTTATTTATTTATTTAAACTTTATTGTACTGTAAATTGTACAATTGGCGGACTTAATGCCTTAGGGCATTCTCTACCAGTAAACCGCTTGGAAAAGCAGAAAATATCAGTGGCGGAACGTTTGCACTAACAGTTACTTTGATTTTAGATTGGAGATTAAACATGTATGCTCTTACAATAAACACTTTGTTCATGAAGGGATGATCATAGAAAGACAAATAAATAAATGTAAACTATTTCAGGCATGATACCAACAGTAAATACAGCGGTGAGTCGGGTAACAAGGTTCATCCGGATTTGCGTACGTGTTTTGTTTAGGTAGCCATTGTGAATGCAGCAACAATATTCCTTTTTCCTCTCCGCAACAGCGGGAAGCAACCTGTTGTGAAGTTTTTAATTAAGTGCACGGATCGGGTTGCCCTGAGCGCCTTTTTGCTACTCCCCACAGCTGAAATTACTAGTTTTCTTGGCTTAGAGCTAATTCTACATGCTTGTTTGCCGTGCGATGGCGTTATTTTTCATATAACCCGGTTTTAGGAACTTCTAAATACAAAGGCAAACCTTAGGGCTCTTGCGCGGTACAAGAAGTATAGTCAGTAAAAGGAATGCTGTAATTATCGGTATTACATACTTGACAATTAACACAGTTTTCATATCAGGTTTTTAATTTGAGCACTGCCTCAGACTCAGGAACTTTAAAGAATATCCAACTTTCCGCTTTTATGAAGTTATCTAGTTGTGTGTTTCCTTTATTCTTCGACGTTTTTCATAAAGTTCCTGTAACCCGACTTTGCCCCAAAAGAATTCGTGATTAATATTTCAATTAAGGCGTCTTTTTAGCGCCGTTTCATAAAACTGGATATTAAAACGGTATTATGTTTTGACGTTGCCTACCATTAGTTACTTTTTAACGAGTTTACTTGTAAAATTTTAATCATTATCCACATCAGCATTGTTTAGGAGTTGCCCCGAGAACGGTTTTCGGGACTCTTAAGACAACACGACAATAATTAACACGTTTTATTTATTATCCATATAGTATAAACTCTTGCTAATCTCACAAGGAGCATGTAAGTTCAGTTTTGTACATTTATGTATTATCTATTGATACTATTTAATTTGAAATTCTTTTCGCGAATCCAAAGATAGCTTACAGAAAAGAAATTGAAACCGAGTATGTTGTATGTGTGTACATTAGTACTACGAGTACTATATGTATTTGTATATACTGTGCTACTCGTAGATATAAAAAAAACTGTGCATATTGATTTGTAAGTAAACAAGTCATACGTGGATTTTTGGCTGTTGCAAAATCGGATGAAATATTATTATCAACGTAAATATTTTTATTTTTACTGTCCCATTCACTTCGTCATAATAAACGTAAATTTAACGCTCGTCGTTTCCTATATTTCATCTTAAAAATAACGTAAAATAAAGCTTTTCCTGTCTCATTAAGATGGCTGTTTCCTTTTGTGCGTCTAAATGTTCTGCATTATTTTTATTATCATATTTCAGGAATTGTTACTTATTCCATTAAGCATCTTCAAAGGCTATTTTATAATAATTATGTCAACAAACATAATTTCAGCTGAAAGTACTTTCTTGATCATATGGTTTTCTTTGTGTACAAAACTCTTTAGAGCCTGTGTTTCACACTCACTGCTTATCTCAAAGATACGCTGATAAGTTAAGTAAGTTTTCATCAATATTAAGCTCCTACTGACGCAGTCGAGCTAAAGAGCGTGGTCGGTGGGCATCAATCCAGTCGGATATCGGCTGCCGAAGCCACCAGCGGAAGAGCGGCCATAACCGTAACTCACAGCAACTACCGTCCAAAAGTGATGTTACGTGTTTACTATTTATGTACTCGGTCTCCACTGGATTGATGGCGGTATAAAGTCGCAAATGTTTTTATGCCCTACTCAGAGCGTTAGGATTCAACGCGTGAGGCTCACACGTGTCATGATTTAGTTTGATGGCCCGCGATGAGCCTAGTTCTGCTTCGACAAAATGGCGTTGTACGATGTGTGATGCGTAAGTAAGCGCGTTTCGGGAAAATTACTAACTTATTTGGAAAATATCCTAAGTAAATTAAGAGAAGCAACATTGCGTTGCGTCTGTGAGTGGGAGCGGTGCAACTCCAGCTTACAAATCTAAACAGCACACCACCACCAGACACACGGTGCGTTGCGTCGTCAGAGCAATGTGGCTTCGCTCTACCTATCGTGACTGTTTTGTTAATTTCATATATATTTTTACTGATTATCATAAATCTTATTATTGTTACAATCACTTAAGCCTCATCTTAATCAAAAGGTACTTCAGTTGTAGTAGGTTACTGTTCAAAAACGTGTTTGAAATCGGTAAGAAGTTGTACAAACATCAACAAATGTATATGTACTTACGAGTGTGTAATCTGTAATATAAGCATTCATTGGACTTAATTTTAATCAATCAATTTATTTATTGCATGGTTTTAGGTTATAAGCGCGCATCGTCAGCTGGTCAGCTGCACTGGGATTCACGTAAACGCATAGAGCGCTTACGTGAATCCCAGTGTAACAGTCAGTCTAGGATGACGGATGGCACGCGGATTATAGCTCGTAGTCGTAGGTGCCACCGACCGCCGAGTAGCAGCGAAGTAGCGAACTGGAACAATTTATGGAGTTGCGTTTCTTGCAATCACATCGTAAAGCGTTAGTGAAAGAAAGATTATCTGAATAAAACAGACTCGAGAAAAGGTTTTCTTATCCTCTCTTTAGACAATTATTATGTTGGAATCAAAGACTCATTAACTTGATTGCTATTACATGTTATAGTTCAACTAAATTGACGCGACTTCGCTTCTTCATTTCATTATTCATTTATTCGCTATGTTCTTTAATTTAAAAGAAATCTTAAATCCATTTTACAAAGTTTATTTAGTTTGCCTTCAACAAAAGGAATTTCAAAAATCTTGCTTCTACAATAAGGTTTACCGGGTAAGCAGGTATTTGCTAGCTTTCAAAGGAAAGCCAATTGTTGGTAAACCCGCGATTTTGTTCCTCCCCACATCGTAACAGTTTTTCCGTATACACATAAACTCCATTTTGTACCAATGTGCGATGATTGATGGGCCGAGTTGACTTCCCTTTGCTTTTGGGAAAAGGTATTCTTGTTTGTTTTGTTTTAGTTTTGTTGTAGCTAACATGAACTGTTTGCTGGGTGGGGAAATGAAGCGGCGTGTAAAAAGCCGACTTCATGCGGGAACTTAAATATGTAAAGAGATTATAGAGAAAAGAGATAAGGGAAGAAGAACCAGAGAAAAACGAATAAGATATCAGGATAGGAAAGTAATTTCAGTGAAATAAATAATTCCTTATACAACCGGAAACTGGATGGCCTGCTTGCCTTTAAAATAGCTCCAGTCCCGTCGTGTCCTGGCCGCACCTTTGCTGTGCTGTTATAGCACCGACGAAGCGGCCGATGATGCTGCGCGCTTATTTAAGTTCACTTTATTCCTTAAAATGTTATTTTATCACAATTTAGGTAGCAATTACCAATAAACGTATTTTTTTTTGCATTTTTTTTAGTTGTATCCTTATAGATGATGTAATACAAGACTTTTGTTTTATTTTATTTTCTGACACAAGTCAATATTTGAGTTTACTATGAAAACCTGATAAGGAGGTGGCATTATATAATACTGACCTTGCTGTATCAGACGAAACCTTCACAAATTGTCAAGGCGCAGGATCCAAGCAATTTCCAGTAAAATGCATAAGGGATTATTTAATTTAATTTAATAAAGAAATGTGCTACAATAGCAAGAGAATATTAAAGATGGAAATAGTAAAATTAAATATTGGGTGAAGTATGCCACGCCCAACCACTGGGAAATAAATAATCCCACGTTAATGACAATGTTAATGCTTTACTTTTGTGTATGTTTTGTATTCACACGTATTATGTTTTTACACGAACCCGAAGTTATTAATGAAATGGAAATATCCAATCTCAAATGGCATCAACATAAACTCAAACGCAGTAATAAGGAATGAAAAATTAATAATAAGCAATTTTGATGTAATGACCAGTATTTATATTCCTTTTCAAGCCTCAGACTTACATTAAGTATGAATATCATTATATTATTTGTATGTTTTATAAACATATTTAAAAAAAAAGTATTTATCTGTTTAATTTAACATTCAATGGTTGGCTACATATCCGTTATTAATTCTCATGAAAGCTTCATTTTGTGTATTACTACTTTACCTCATAACTAGTATGCATATTATCCTGTTGTATAAAATGGTACATACTAACTCGTAAATTAATAGTTAATCCGATAAAGAAATCTTAGAAGTATAAATCATTTAATTTTGTAAGCCCGCACACGAATTGCGTATATTGCGACCAAAGAAGAAAAAGACCAAATCCGAACAACGGTTGCCTTGATTACTTTCTGAAAAGTGTGGATGTTGCATGTGAACACAACACAAACTTAGGCCGAGTGCACATAGGCATACATTACTGCGTAGTACGCACTACGCAGCAACAACATATACTACATATTTGATACGCATCAAATATGTCAGACTCTACGTAAGTAAAATAAAGTGATTTCTTTGGAACTCTGTAAACTTTGTATTAAAGTACGCTGTGACAACTGCTTTACTATTTCTTTATTCCATTTTGTATAACAACATATACTACATATTTGATATGCATCAAATATGTCAGACTCTACGTAAGTAAAATAAAGTGATTTCTTTGGAACTCTGCAAACTTTGTATTAAAGTACGCTGTGACAACTGCTTTACTATTTCTTTATACCATTTTGTTCTTACTCAATCGACGTTTTTTATTTATTTAGTATGGTATTGATCTTGACTCCAGACCAAGCCATGTACGACTAAGATAGAGTCGAAGATGGAACGAGCTCGCCCAGAAGAAGCCCGTCCACTCTAACTTTAAATAGATTCGGATTGTAATCTAGGATACACCGACGCGGGCAGCGGACACTTATTTGTCGAATGTTGAATGTTGCGCAGCTGATTGTGACGCAAAACATAAGAAGTGTACTCACGGCCTTATAGTTAGGCTACGACTACATGCTACTTATTGTTCCCGGACGCTCTAAAAGCGGGTAAAACGTTTCTGACTCTTCGTGTGGTACTTGTAACGAGTTCTGATATTATTTTAAAAATCAATGCATGTCGTGTCCACACATGAAAGTACTAGATGAAAGCGAATGTTGCTACTTATTTACCTACTGTAAGTATTGATTCATTCTCATATGACACATACTCAAGCCCTTGAAAACGAAGAAATAGATGGTTAATCTTTAAAAACACATTAATTCGATAACGGGTTTATTGACGATAATATAAAGCTTACAAAGTATATCTTACCTTACCTATAAGGATATTTTTGGTTTATAATACAGTGTACATTTACTTGTATTGATACTTTAGTAAATGGATTTGCACCTTAACATCTCAGCTTAACATAACAACATAACAAACATTCTTAAGGAGGAAATTATTATGAAGCAGTCGACAGTAGATAATTAACTTTTAATGTAGCACTACTAAATGGTACGAAATATAAGTAAACCTTTTATGTACGGCCAAGGTCTCTCGTGCCTAACCACATTGAAAACCAAAATCGCTTGCACTTCACGTCGTCTTTTGTTTTTACGCCCGTTTTTGTGGCGCGATTGCAAGCAATTTTCGGTAAAAAGTGGTGAAGTGCGAGAAACTTCTAATGTAGTTCTTCTAATGTGGATGTAATATGAACTTCTAATGTGGATATCAAGTGAGGTGCTTAATTCATGAAAAAACAAAATTAGTTTTTGTATTGTCTCAATACGTACGCTTTCCTCATGTACTTTGTACCAAGCACTACTCAACACATCTGGCGAACGTAATCTTGTTATGAGGAAAAACTTTCTTAATAAGAACGCTGTTTGGTTTCTAGTTATTTCCCTCTACAGTTATCGCCGTTAGAGGGAACGATCAAATAATTACTGTATCTTTGGTAACTACTACGTAGACGATTTGTAGATACGAAAACAGTTATGTAATAAGGTAAATCAATATGAGGATTACAAGACGAGGAAAGTAAGTGGTATCACATTTATTTTATCAAACTTTTTTAATAATTGATTGCTTGGGTAACACAGTTCATGAAATTGATAAGTGCCTAACTATATTTCTTTATCATCATAATCCTTTGAATTCTCGCAGATCTCATTTTTATTATATTTTTCATTTAATTATTTGATTAATCCACAACATTGTCCTCATTCTTATTTTTGGTTATAATCTTTGGTCCATTTGGGTTCGAGGAGTCGGACTAGTACGGCTTGATTGGTTGGAATCCTGGGTTTGGTATAGTTGGGTGTTCTACGAAGCCTGGTTGGTGGTGTGGTGGATGTGGGTGGTGATGTGGTGGATGCGGGTGGTGGTGGGGCGGATGCGGATGATGATGCGGAGGATGAGGATGATGGTGGGGATGGTGGGGATGGTGGGGATGGTGGGGATGGTGGTGCGGCGGCTGTGGGTGATGTTGCGGTGGGTGAAGGTGTGGCGGATAATGGTGATGGTGTTGCGGGTGGTTAGGGTCGTTGATTGAGATGCTCACTGGCGGCTCGTGAGATATAGTGATAGTATTTCTGTAGTAGCAGTGCGGTGCGCAGCGGCCGGTGCCACATAAGGGACCGCAGGGTATAGCGTGAGGAGGCGGCATTACTGGAAAAAAAGTTAACAGTATAGTTTGGTTAAGGTTTGAAGGTTTGATGCTTTAGTCCTTTAAATCAATAAACTCGAAGGCAGCATGCACAGATCAGAGTTAACACTCAACCAAAGTTTTTGTATCAACTCAAAAGAAAATATATTATCTAGCTTACAGCTAACCAGGTCTGCTGCACGTTCCGGGACAGTGACCGCCTCCAGGCGTGAAAACAATAAAACATCTATTGTGTCTGGAATAGTGTCCCGGAACGTGTTAAAGATGAATTTAGATTTTTAGCAAAATCACTACCTAAGATTTTAATCTAAATTATATTTAAAGCTTAAACGGCCGAAGATATTTTGCCCAATAGGCTTGTTTTAAATATTCACTTACCTTCTTGTGTTTATATTTCTTATCAACTTTTGGAATCAGCAATTGGTATTCTGCACAGTATCACGGACACTGAATGATGAACGAGCAGCCGATGTTTATATTCGTTACCTTTGTTTTAATCTGAAACACCCATTTTCACCGATAAGGTGGGCGTAAATTTATTCGACCTTTTTCCTATTGTATTATAGTCGTTATTGCCATGACTTGTGTATAATATTTATCAGTTCTTTACTGATAACTGATAAGATACATCGATATTCAGTTATTGAGCCAAATGACTAATTTATTATGCTTAGGTACCTATGTTATTTTTTTTTCCATAAAAAAATGAAAACAGACTCACCGTTGAAATACTCCAGTTTAATCAACGTTTTATCAATTTGTGACATTTATAAGTACTTGTGGTACCTATGTTTGATTTCTCTAGCTAGTTTTTTCCCTTATGTTTTCTTAACTTTCGTGCCAAACATGTTTTACTCATCAACGATGTACTTTGTATCATTTTTCAAACCTATAGATACAGATAGAGCGAAGCCATATTGGTGTGTTGTATTGCTTCGGTCTATATCACCCATATCCGTTGCAGTCGCGTTCACAGTATTGCATGTAATAGTTGAAATGTATGTAAAACGACGGAACTATATCGCTCCGTCGTCGCAACGTCGACGTAACGCATCGGGGACGCCTATGTGGATTCGATCTAAGGTAAGTAGGTAATATAGTAAGTAGGTAATATGTTTGTTTTAAGGAAATGTGTGAAGGATGTAAATGGGTTGAATTATAAAACGAAAGTAAAACAGATCAAGTCGAAAAAATAGTAATTTCATAGACGACGCGTTTGGTGTAGTGGTAGCGCTTCTGACTACTATGCCGGCGTCGCGGGTTCGAATCCCGCAAGGGGCAAATGTTTGTGTGATGAGCACGAACATTTGTACCTAAGTCATGGATGTTTATATGTATTTAAGTATTTATGGGAGACGCCCCCGTCATTATCGTTGTCTGGTATTCGTAGCACAAGGAAGAAAATTCCTTAGTTCGAAACCAAGACAATTGGTGTGTTGTCTGGCGCATATTTATTTATTATTTATACGTACTTTAACACCACCTGCATATTACCATGTTTTTAGCAAATAAACAATTTAATTTCATTTCATTTCAAAGGACTACTAAAAATATTTAATTATAAAAATCGTAAGTACTAAGCCAGACATGGCAATGAGCTCCTTCAGCTCATAATAATAACGAGGATGTGCATGTCCGCACCGATGGCAGACTGTTTATGTGTTATCAAAAAACAAGTCCGTGGCAAAAAAAAGCATGAGGTGGTCGGTTGGAACAAGCATGTTCAACCTGTACACGCTGAGGCACGGTCTCACTTTCAGGCTTGGAGGCGGGAGGGTAGCCCACCAAGTGGTGCGGTCTTTGATAAAATGGTGGAGTCTCGGCGTGCATTTAAAGCAAAACTTAAGTGGTGCCAAAATAATGAAGATAAACTTAGAATGGACATTTTGGCATCACATCACGCTAACAATAACTTCAAAAACTTCTGGAAGTGCACTATGAGACTAAACCCTAGACCAACTGTTCCTCTTTGTGTGAATGGAGTGACTAAGCCTAAGGATATCGCGAACTTGTTTAAAGACCACTTTCAAGTTGAACCACCACCTCAACCTCGTGTGCTGCGGATGCCTGACTCTAAGTCAGTCCGTTCCCCCCAGTCGCCAGTTATGTTCACAGCCAAGGAAGTAGCTTTGGTTATAAAACGGATGAGCAAGGGAAGGTCTCCTGGACACGATGGGTTGAGTATTGAGCATTTGCAGCATGCGGGTGCTCACCTGCCTAGGGTTTTGTCAATGCTTTTTACGTTCTGTGTACGTCACTCATACTTGCCGGCAGAGTGTATGAAGACGGTAGTTGCACCAATAGTCAAGAATAAAACTGGGGATCCATCAGACATAGCCAACTATAGGCCCATCTCGCTGGCGACGACTGTGGCAAAGGTGCTGGACGGTTTGCTTGATCGCATTTTAAACAGACATTTGCAGTTGAACGACGCCCAATTTGGATTTAGGTCGGGGCTGTCTACAGACACTGCAATACTGTGCATGAAGCATACCGTCCGGTACTATACTGACAGGAAGACACCAGTCTATGCTTGCTTCCTGGATCTGTCTAAAGCCTTCGATTTGGTGTCCTATGAGTTGTTGTGGAGTAAAATGCGGACCATTCCTACTCTCCCAGGTGAGATAATTGATATTTTTGACTATTGGTACAAAAACCAAACTAATGTTGTTCGGTGGGCGGGAGAAGTCTCCAGTGAATATAGACTCAGGTGTGGAGTTAGACAGGGTGGCTTAACCTCCCCTCGTCTTTTTAATTTATATATGGATGGACTTATCGAGGAACTCAGTAGCACTGGTGTGGGCTGCTCCATAGATGGTAAAATCATTAACAATCTAAGTTATGCGGACGACATGGTGCTGTTGGCTCCCTCGATAAGCGCCATTCAAAAACTTCTAAAGGTGTGCGAGGATTACGCCGGAGCTCATGGACTCAGATATAACGCAAAGAAGAGTGAAATCCTGATGTTTCAGTCTCGGGGTCACAATATCACAGCAGTCCCTCCTGTCTATTTAGGCAGTGTTGCACTAAAACGGGTATCGCGTTTTAAATATCTGGGTCACTGGGTGACGGAAGATCTCTCTGATAACGAGGATATAGAACGGGAGCGACGGGCGTTGGCAGTCAGATGCAATATGCTGGCTCGCAGGTTTGCACGCTGTACTGAACCCGTTAAGGTGATACTTTTCAAAGCTTTTTGCCAGTCTTTCTACACGTGTAGCCTGTGGATAAGCTATACGCTGAAGACGGTCAACGCCCTGCGAGTGCAGTATAACAACGCGTTCAGGGTATTGTTGGGGCTGCCGCGTTACTGCAGCGCGTCAGGCATGTTCGCAGACGCTCATACCGATGGCTTTCATGCCATTCTACGCAAAAGAGCCGCCTCGATGCTAAGCCGTGTCCGCGGGAGCTCCAGCAATATCCTGCGTGTTGTAGCAGGGCGAGTGGACTGCCCGTTTATGCAGCATTGGGTTCGACTGCACATAAGTAACCCCTAGATGCCTCAAATGTTACGTTTATTTTTATCTTTTTGTAATTTTTTATATTTGTGTAGTGCCATGGTGTTACTGACTCAACGATATTGTATTGCGATATGGACTTTGTCTGAAATAAATCTTTGAATTTGAATTTGAATTTGAATAATGCTGATGGCAGTTAGATGGGCACTTCGAGGTGACGCGCGGCGGCTGGTTCTGGGGAAGGCAGCACAGCTGGTTATCCACGATGTGTATGACGCAGCTGCCGCTGTTCTAGTACTAGTGTTTTGGGATTTAAATCTTTTCATGAAAGTATGTTCTTTACGAAACATTGGTTGGATTGCAATGTAGGATGAAAAACCGGTTAAGTGCGTGTCGGACCCGCGCACTAAGGGTTCCGTGCCACCCTTAACTGAATTCAGGATCCACTTACTTTCACTCAACGAAAACATCACATTATATTGCGACAGCAAAAATAACTTTGTTTTTCATAGTGTTTGTATGAAAGACAAAGTTATATTTGCGGTTGATAAAAATGTGCAATATCTCAAAAACTACTGGTTCGAACTCCTTCAAACCAATTTTCGTTGCAAGTTTTTGTTGAGATCTACATCATATATTTTTTTCAAAATTTTCACTTTCTTAGTTCAAAAGTTAGATGGGGGGAACGCCCATTTTACCACTTTGGAAGCGTCTATATCTCAAACCTTACACTTTTAGAAAAAATGGTTTTAGAAACCTCAACATAATTTTAAAAGACCTATCCATAGA
This sequence comes from Pyrausta aurata, assembly GCA_963584085.1. Classification (NCBI taxonomy): domain Eukaryota; kingdom Metazoa; phylum Arthropoda; class Insecta; order Lepidoptera; family Crambidae; genus Pyrausta; species Pyrausta aurata. Next base: position 6,129,690 of record OY757260.1, read on the forward strand.
CACCCCACACGCATAGGTTTGAGTAAAAAAAAAATTAGGTTTTAGTTTCATGTATGGGAGCCCCCCCTTAAATATTATTTTTTCTTACTTTTTGTATCTGAATTGGAAAGCGGTGAACAAAATACACCTACTTACCAAGTTTCAGCTATGTGATGCTTATAGTTTCAGAATAAAGTGGCTGTGACCTACGGACGGACAGACAGACAGACAGACTTGACGAAACTATAAGGGTTCCGTTTTTTGCCATTCGGCTACGGAACCCTAAAAATGGTGGGATAAAAAAATAAAAAAAAGAGCTTTTGTTAATTTTATATTTAAAGCTCATGAAATATACAATTGTGAATTAACTCAAATACTTACCAAAATACACTCGATAATATCTCGATAAAAATACATGTTAATAAATTTTAAAAAAAACGAGTTGAGTTTAAAAAGAACGAGTAAAAGCTTACAGTCACCCGTTATCCGTGAACCGAAGTTTACCATAAATAAATAAAAGATCTTCATCATTCCACCACAACATTAACGAGGCTGTGGCCGGCCGCACGGGCAACTCTGTCCATAGTATAGCTGCTGTTGGCAGTAAGCGCACGGGTACTGCGGGGTGACGTGCGGCGGCGGCGGGTACTGCGGGTAGTGCGGCGGTGGGTACTGCGGCGGGCAGCACGGCTGGTTGTCCACGATGTGTATGGGGCCGCCGCCGCCACCGCCGTTCAAGTAGTAGCAGTGAGGAGCGCAGCGGCCGGGTGTGCCGCAGTGCGCTCCGCAGGCCATCGGCATTTGGGACTGTGACATTCCTAGAAGCAGAAAGTTGGCAAATTAGAAAAGTTTAATTGAAGAGTCGTATGATTGACGTCAGAGGGTCGGTTGCATCAACTTATTTTATGTTTAACAATCGGCCATTATAAGTAGAAGTAGGATGGTGTAAGAGCCTTAGGCGACTAGGCTCCTAGGCTAGGCTCCCTAGGCATATATTTATAGGCACATTTTGGAATGAATTATTCTTTGAAAATTGAATCTTAATGCTACATTTAAGTAAATAAAGATAAGTTTTAGAAAAATGGGGCTCACTTTTAAACTTTGTAGTAGTTTACCAATAACAAAACTGCAAGCTGTCTCTACACGACAAAGACTGACTTGAACTAGTATGTTTATCCGTAATCAATATATTTTGAACAAATATCGCACGTGAGCGGTGTTCCAATGATAACAGGGTTCATTGTATAATACACTCTATGTTAACTACATAAAATACAATCACTGCAATCATCAATCGGTCAAGTTGATAAGATGCATAGATAGCATTTAATTTATTAGTAAAACTAATCTTATCTAACTATTCACGGATATATGAGTAAGTACAAAGTGTACACAATGATTACAAATACATTACAATACTTAGCAAAAATGTTCACGATAAAAACCGCACCAGCTTATAACTCCATTTGGAGCAGCATTTTATTTTATAAAATCTAACCTCAACCGCAGATCGGTAGTGCAGATAGCAATTTATAGAAAAACGATACACCGCAAAACAATACCCAGTCACGAGAAAGAGCAATCGTTAAAAGTTGTTTAGAGTTTTTCATCGTCCGTTTGTTTTCAGATTTCCACAAAGCAGAAAATGCTATTTACTTATTGCGCTTCGTTTACTTACAAGGTATTTAGGTTTGTTCGTCTGTTCTCAGTTTTGTATTTGGGAAATGGAATTTTCCTGTTGGGATGGGAGGGCACAATTCCCAATCGGTTTCTAGAAGGATGTCGTGTAATGGCCATCCAGTTTTTGTTTACAGTTTCTTACTTTTGTTTTGAGTTCTAATGGACTGCCATTAGGTATGTTTATTTATGGTGCCTACGCACATAGAGAACGAGAAACTACAGAAAACTGATACCTTATTCAATAGATTTAATTGTCATCTTAAGGCTTAGATATTCCATTTTTACGATGTTTCGATTGAGTTTTAACATGGAAACACTAATTATTTAAATCTCGAATCTATATATGTTATAGAAGAAGATTACTAGAAAGCTGGATTGTGGTTGGAAACACGATTGTAATTACTTTGCTCGATAATAATTACCTCAGAAGTGGGCCCCTTTTTTTTCGTATTTTCTATGTAGTTTTCAAATTATTGGACTTATATTTATGAAAATCACATATTTTAGTAGGTAATTCCATTCTACACATATACATGTTAAAATGATTTCAAAATGTTTGTTATTTAGATCAGAATAACGAAATATCTAAAAACACTTTATTTGACCTATTTCGACTTTTTTGATCTTGATTTGCTCAAGCTACACAGATGTGAGGAACAGGGGATTATAAGAATATACATTTTGACCACATAAGTGAGATCTCAGCTATGAATCAAATGATTTTTTTTTAGTTTTTATCGGTGTTATGTTCAGGCAAAGAAAGGTCCATTTTTTTCATTAGTCTGTATTCTTTCTTACAAGCAGCAAATTCTTCCAATTGTCTTTTTAAGATTACTTTAAACACCAAAGATGTTTAGGGCGTCCAATCGTTTTTTTCCAGTTTTATTAACATTTTCATTCATAAAACACTGATTTAGTGATTCTCACACTTGTGACGATGGTGATTCGCGCAACGACTTTGACGCAACAGTTGATCGTCGTGTCATCTCTATTCTATACATGCAAGCAGAAATAGCGCTATCTTTTTATTCAAATGACAAGCACGAGATACCATTTCCTCATTCCCCTTGACGCCACTGCGAACGCTGGACCTATGTCAATTTTTGCAATTTTATTTGCGTACTTAATTACGTAAAACACCTAAGAACTAATAATAGCTAATTTCGCCGCGCCGCGTCACGCTCAGTTGGTCAATCAAAGGTCGCGAGTTCAAATCGGGAGTATCATGAATATTTTTCTACATAGTCACAATATTTTTTTAGAAAACGAAATAAGTATTTATTTTAATTTTTGGACATTTTAACATATAAAATAAAAAAAATTAAAAATAAAAACTAATTAAATTTTTAGGTTTTTTTTTAAAGTAGCAAATCCTATTAAAAAAACTACATAACAATGAAAATAAATTTCAAAAAGAAAATTAGTATCAAAAACATCATCACCATGCGGATAAATCTCCTCAATGCCATGAGGATGGAACCCCCAACCTCTACGTGTTAAGCAAAATAAAAAGAGAAAGGCTGTAGCGACATATATAATTGATGTGAATAAATGAACTATATTTTTGTACCAATCGTAGAGATGAATCCGTTTCTATAGTAACAATATAAACAAAAAGCATAAAACACTCATGTCAAATTTTTGTAGTTTTGAACATTTTCTCTATTTGGAAAAATCAGAGCTAAACCATAACTGTAGGTTTAGCAGTAATCTCAAATGCTAAAGCTGTGCCCTGGTGACTCTAGTATATTGGAGACGAGAAAATATTATATGAATTTGAGGGAGGGAGAAAATTATTAGGTGATAGGTCTATTTTAATTTTATTTATTTATTTACATCTAGACTCCTGTGACAAAATACAAACATTGGAGGTTAAGTTAAGGTCGGTCTAGCTCTCTTCGTGTATGGAACTCAGGTTTCCATGTTATTTACGTCGTACGTACACATTTTCTGAATCGTGTAGTAATAATGCATTGACTATCTATCTCTTATTTGGTGACATGGACTTGAGCGACGAACATAGAGATTACTCAGTATAATCCAATTATATTTGCATTCAGAAATGTCAAATCTGAATAATTTTTTCAATTTTGTTCTTTCGAAAATGTGTGGAGACTGTCTTAATTTTATTTTTATAACCGTTGTTCCTCAAATTGCTGTTACTGAATATCCAAAACAACTTTGGTGTTTGTGACACATAATAATTCTATTAATCTTGTAGTTAGCGCGAAATGGCGCTTCGGGGTCACGAAGGGTTCCGTACCATTATCTATGAAAATGGCATAAACATCATATCTGTTGTCAGGGAGTCCCATACAAAAGATATGAAGTCCTAATAATGGGGCAGCCCCTCATTATTATCATTATCAGAGTAGATAAGTTGTATGAGAGCAACCTGAAAAAAAAAACTGTTTTTTAAGTTTTTGTTTTTTCAACGGCAACATGAATACATCCTTCCTGAAAATTTCAACTGTCTTACTATCACGATTCATGAGATAAACCCTGGTGTTGCCCTTTCGGTGTAGGAACTCATGCTCATCATAATTCATTCCTTGTAGGGAGGTGTCCCAAAAATATTTTAAAATACATATTTTAGGCGGTGTGATTAGCATATAAAGAAACCCATGCCAAATTACAGTTTTATAGTAAAAAAGGTCTATAAGCTAGACTACAAAAAGTCAAACATGGCAAAACCATATATGGTTTATCAAAGTAATTGTGTGGGTGCGGTGCTCTAATTAACAAACCTAGACAGTTGAAATATGGCATCTAGCTAGGTAATAATGTGTAAGCGAAGGAAAAAATCTGAAAACAAAAGAAAGTTTTTTAATTGTAGGGTCTGAAACCGTTATAATTAAGTGGATGGAAGCTTGCACAAAATATGTATTAATGATTTATGAATAAGCAAATAAATATTTCTATAAAAAGTTATGATATCCCAACAAAAACATCAATGTGAAAAATGATAGCCAAGTTCAATGCTCAGTATATTTGATAGTGAACTTCGCCGAAAAAAGTATTGCATCTAAATGAGAGATTACTACTAACTACTTTTGCCTTACTATTTTCTTACTTTCTAACACATGATAGTCAAGTCATTTTTATAGTTCAGGCTGATATTAAGCGAGTATTTTAAGCGTGGTGTGGGTGACCTCGATAGTAATTACTTTAAACCATTAATTTACTTGAACCATTTCACGGGACATCCAAAATATACGCGGGCGACGTCGCGGGAGACGACTAGTAAATAAAAAACTTTGATATTATTAAAGGATTACTGAAACGATAAAGAAACCTTTGTCTTTAATTTAGCTTTCCATATTTGTAATGTTAAACGGAAGCGTGAAACATACTGCGCAGACCCTAGATAAACTGGGAACAGGGCAAGAGAATGATGATGATGATTTGAAATGTTATGAATTTCAGTGTGTAAAAAAAACCATGACAAAATTCTCGTGATGGGTGAACTTTGACTTATATACCTACTGCTGGTTTGTACGGAACCCTAAATTTGAAGTGCCATATCTGTAATGGTCTTCAGTCATCATCAATTGGAAGACTGATGGAAGATAGTAGTGAGACTATAACTGTGTCGACAAAAAGGATCTTAATATAAACCACCTAAATGTTATTACATTACATTTCCTACACCTATGGGTTGGCTGGAAGAGGTATCTTTTAGGGATAAGCCCACCTTTGTTCACATTGTGACTTCTTGTACCTATTTTCTGTACATCTTATAAGTGCAATAAAGAATATAATAAATGTTACCGGATATTCTTTCTTGTTTTTATAATGGTTACAGGTTGCTGGCATAAAGTGCTGACCAGTCGTGTGAGAATGAAATGCCACTCTTTGCGTTCCTTGTTCTTTCGATAAACGTTTAGACTAAAAAGCATGTATGGTGTACTAAAGAAACCATTTTGTAAAAGTTCTTAGGGGTTCTGCTAGATGGCGTGGGTATGTTACTTACAAAAGCGCATGAAGTATCTTATTCAAGAAAATTTTGTTCCTTAAATAAACACTAGATGGCTTAATTATACACGAGATTTGTAAGACAAAGTTGACAGAAAAAGTTTTGTGCGGGGGTGCTGGTGGGGGAAGCGCCCCGCACTTTTAACAAGGGGGCGGGGCTTATGAGATAATTTGACGGAATAAGACGGCCTTAAAAATGAAATCGATAACCGATTAAGACCATCGTGAGCAGTCGGAACGCAGCGCGAATTTGCCTACAGTAGCGGTCGAAATATGCTTGCGGGCAATAACGTTTTCCAACCCGTAAACCTTTATAGAATAAGACAAATTTGGTCTCACTCATTTTTATATACATATAGACCTTAGCTTTTACGTTTTTGATTTTATAAAAATTAAGGCAGGATTGTTTCAAATTGGTCGATATTCAATTTTTTTTTATCCAACAAGTTAATGCTTATGTTCTTATATTTACTGAAACTTACACACACATAACAACAACAGTAGCCAGAGTAATTCGTAATTTTTACATTAGTTAGATGGTGTTAGTTACCGAGCGAGACCCTTTCGATATCTGTACCTACCTATCCACCACTTTTTGGAGAATATGATAAAGTTTCACGAGGAAACTTAGGACTGACATATTTTATTCAGTATCCCCACATTTATTTCCAACAAGAACCGAAAGTCTGGAAATATTGGATCAGATATACGCGAATGCCTATTTCCAGTACACCCACTTCATGTAACCGTCAGCCGGCCAAAGTGCCCTCGTGAGGAGTGTGTTTTTGTGGATATTCCTTAAAACGGACACAAGACTATTTTACGGATCGTTGCGCGTGGACATTTCGGGCATATCTCCTTTTTGTGGGGTATTCATTTCGCTTTCCTTTCTGGGTATGCCTTTATTATACGCGCTTCCTCGACGCAGGGAACGGTCCACAATACACCCAGTTTATGCGTTTATCATAATAAACTTAACTAAGCGTATCGTACAGCGAGCAATGCGCTTTATGGCATCTGGTAGATAGGCCTCGTATATTGAGAAATACGTAATAAGAAAATTTATGAAATCAAGAATATTGCAAAAAATATATATTGGCTGACAACTCGCTAAGAAAGTTAACGCCAAAACGGTAGACCCACTGATTTAATTTTATTTGTATTACAAAATCCACAGCTCTTAAAGATGATAACATAATATACAGACATATCGGACTTATTTACTTACTTATCATGTAATCTTTTTTGGTAGACCAAAGATCGAAGGCATATTGGCGTTTCGTTGCGTCTTCAATGTTTTGCGTCGGTCCATAATACACATAATATACGACGCACTCGCGTTCCAACGACGCAATGCATCGCAAATTCGCAACGTATGATTTGTACCTATATGACTGTAAAACGACATCGCAGCGTCGACACTACGCAACAGAGATACAACACAATACAATACCAACGTGGCTTTGCTCTATTTTTAAACCGAAAGATATAATAGTACTGTTTTAAAGTCATTCTAATAGGAAAACCGGCCAAGTGCGAGTCGGACTCGCGCACCGAGGGTTCCGTACAAACCTGCAAGGTTTACAAAGTTCGTTCATTACGACAATCGAGTCATAACTATGGTATTTATGTATATATTTTGTAATGTAACTAAAAATTTAAGGTTTTCGGAATTTTTCCTTTATGTGTGCTATAAAACGTTGCTTCATGCCAAATTTCAAGATTCTAGGTCGACTGGAAGTACCCTTTAGGTTTTGATTCCCTTGCGAGTACTTGCGAGTTTCAAAATATGCAGCTTAACTCGTCAAGTATGTGTAAACGAGACACAATAAAAATTCCATTGTTATGCGACTCTCGGCATTCGTTTGATACCTGACTGATTAAATTGCTGTTTCTTTTGATTGCGTTGACATAGAAGTTTGATTTTGTTACAGCTTAAAGGTATTATAGACCTGAGTATTTGGTATGAATTTCAATTTAATACCTCTACGCGTTTATGAGGGTAGTAAGTTTAAAATTATTAAAAAAAATATATTATGTGATGTAACTATAAATTTATGGTTTTCGTAATTTTTCCTTTATCTATGCTGTAAGACGTTGCTTCGTACCAAATTTCAAGATTCTGAGTTCACGGGAAGCACCCTGTAGGTTTTGATTCCCTTGCAAGTGTCGAAAATTTGCGGCATAAACGGCTGTATCTTTTGATTGCGTTGGCTTAGAAGTTTGATTTTTTTACAGCTTCAAGGGACAGTAGACCTGAGTAATTGATATAAATTTCAGCTTCATACCTCCACGCGTTCCTGAGAAAAAGGGTCTTGACAGACGGACGGACGGACGGACAGACGGACAACAAAGTGATCCTATAAGGGTTCCGTTTTTTTCCTTTTGAGGTACGGAACCCTAAAAATAAGCACAATAAAATAATAGAGAGTAGAATAAATTTAGCTCCCTAGCTAATTAACAAGGAAGTCCCAAGTCGGAAGCTGTAAAGTAAACGAAAGGAAAAAAAAGTGGTGGAGGTATTTATTGACCGGAATTACTGAAGAGAGCTATGTAAACGTATTACTACTAACTGGGGAATCTAGAGGATTCCGTGGAAAATATTTTGTTTTTCTTTATTTTCTTTTAAAAGAATTTCTCTGAATAGTTCCCACAAAGTAAATACAGTATTATATTAATTTATATACAGGTATTTTAACCTAGTTCAATCTAATATCAAAAATATATTATATTATGTAATGTTAAATAATATGGACTTTCTTGTGAAGGTAATAAAATTATATTAAAGTTGGAACCTCTCATGGGTACTAATCAATTAAGCAATGTCTCAAACGTTGTGACCACAAACAATATCAAAACAGCTTTACAATAGAGCTTTTCTAATAAAATGGAGAACTATTCGAACCCTAATAATAATATTGCTAACGTAAGGTTTACTTTTCATTAGCCAGCTTTGCTGTTGACGCACCTAGTTTTTGTGGTTGTGTTCACTTCAGCCACGGTTTTGCTTGCACCGACTTTTGCCGAACACAATAATGGAGTATTGTTTGAATTTGACTCAATTTGTATTTATAGTCAATTCATTTTTTTTACTTTATTAACATTAAAAAAACACTAAGGTTTGAGTTAATGCTGCAACTCACATCGATACTATTATACAATATGGTTCACTAATTACAATAACATTTTAGGATAAAATAACAAATACAAGTAACAGTGGACTGATACAATACTTCATCTTTTAATTTTTTTACGAGTGGTGACTACATTCAAGCAAAAGTTGCAAAAAATGAGGTTTTAGTTTATGTTTTATGTTCATCGGAGTAATACTATTGCGTAGGTCACTGGGTCGTTCGTTGAAAGCGCCAAGACGATTGCGTATTCAAAAGTGTGTGTGTTGAGAGTTTTAATAAAGTATTTAGATTTTAATGTCCCGAAATCGGGTTTTTATAATATTTACAGCAAACGTTCATTGACGTATCGTCTCCCGGAAAGCTTAGCTAAATTCACTCGGCTAATTGCTCAGTCGTTCGAGCGGCTTTTCAACGGATTATTTTGACTTAATTAGTTCCAAATTTCCGTCGCAAACAATTATAAAGAGCTTGATTGCAAAGTAAGCGAGTTCAGTCAAGGTTCCGTTAGTTAAATGAGAACGTTACTGATGGGGAAGTATTAGGTGCTCGGAGTTGAAGCGGGTTTAATTGAACACATGGCAAATGACCCGTGTATTTAAATGTTGAAACCCACTTTTCGAAACTTTTGGTTTGTTTGATTAATTATAAAATTCAAGTTGGTACATGTTTTTGATCGTGGTGGTCGTTTCATTTAGGAATCTTAAATTAAATTTAACCCCCTAGGTACTTGATTTTTACAAGTGCGTCAAATAGTCTTCAAGTAGGTTCGTTTGTTTATTAACAGAATAGTACAAAACATACTGCTTATCTCTGAGTAATGGCATAGAAAAGGACATAATCATCAAAATGGCCCCCATTTGACCGAATTCCGTGGCGTTTTTTCCTTAATGTTCAATCCACATATCCCATTGTGTTTGAATAAACATTTCAATCGAGAGGTTTCATTGGCAATGTCCAGTCGACCGGATCGCACATTCAGCTCTTTTTTACGGTACACTGGCTCCCGATGAATGAACTGCCGCTGGGATATTAGAGTTCACCCGCAACGTGTAGGGTTAAACTAATATACGGAAAACATACTGCGAAAGCTAACGACTTCGCTCGAGGGCTATGAAATTTTTATTTGTAACACTCATGTTTGATCCCATTGAGATGACAGTTCTGGTACGGAAACCAATGGTTTGACTGCAATCTTTTTCTCTATGCTATTTTTCTTTAACTTTCATCGAGAAAAATAGTAGTAGCGGCGTAGTTCTTATTGTCATGGGATTTAATAAAACTATTTTCTGAACTTAAATTTACAAAGTCAATAAAAAATATAATTTCATTTCGGTGGAGAGAACCGCAGCTAAAATGCTAGTATTAATTTATAAAGTTGGGAGAACGTGTTTTGTTTGTTACGAAAAACAAATAACGAAAAAGGGCCTCCGTACCTTTGTGTTTAATCACGTATTTTGAGGCGGAGTAAGTGTATACGGTTTACCAAAGCACTCAACTCAAAGTTGGAGCAACGAAACGCCAGAACGTCAGAAGTTTAGGCGGGCGTCAAACGCGATAGTCGCGGCTGACTGACAGATTACATTTTCATCTTCGCAATATTAGCGAAAGAAAAGTTTGGCGAGGTTTGGCACCTTGTCTATTCAAGTTTTCGATTACCGGTCTCAATATTGCCGTGATCAATAAAGGTATTTATAGCGTTATTCAATTTGTTGTAAGAAGTAATCCCTGCCGCGTCCGCAGAGCATAGGGCTTCCTTAATTGAATGGCGGGACGACGGGAGACATTTTTTGACTGATCGGGATGACTCAGTCATGTAAAAAGGAAAAGAAATGAAATAATTGAGGATAAATTGATAACAGCAGTAAAAAGAGTTATTTTGAAAAAAAATGTGTCTTGTTAGCCTTTTATATGATTGAATAGGACGCAAGAAAATACGTTTAATAACTTTTTTGTAAAGCCGTCCCGTTTTTGTAACGCTTCTTGGACACAAGAATATTTAAGTTCTATTTGTTTCAATATGTTCGTTCGTAGGCAAAGATGTTTCGCACCTTAATGTGGTCCTGGGGCCCGTGGGTCCTCTGGGCCCCTCCGTCTAAGTTAGGCTTAAGTTAGAGCCGGCCTTCTCTATGTGCCTCTCGTGGCACATTCCGCGCTACTTTTTTGGTCACACTGTGCCCCAGTAAATAATTCTGGCGGACTTTTCTGCTTTTAGTTAGGTCTGTTCTGTATGTGTAAAATCCACATGTAGTTATATACCTACATACTTGTGCTACAATCTAGGATGTAGTGGTAGTGTGAAGTGGTTTTAGATTTATTACATAATTTGGAGATACATATTAGAATGAGCTTAAAAATGTGTGAAGCGATATAAGACTTGAATACCTGCGACGAAATATTTTTGAGTTATAGTCACATTTCTCTTTGAAGTGATAATAAATTCCATCTCGCTGGGGGATGCGTCTTCTCGATTCATGTGAATTGATCAAAGTTTTATATTTAACAGCCAAACGGAGGGTGCTGCCCCGACGGCACGAGGAAATTTTGTAAGCTCGTGTGAAATTCAATAGAAAGACTACAATGTCAACTTGAAAATATTTTATGCCGGCACCGAGCCCGTATCACGTAGCAGCTCTTCGAAATGCACAAAATAAAACACCAAACGAAGAATACGAAACTGCAATCGTAAAGTAGCCAGCGTCAACCTATGCAAATAGAAAATTTAAAATTCGAATTGATTCGGCTAAATGGATATGCCGGAATAAGCATTTTCCATTAGCCGCTGTCGCGGCACTAGAAACGTCAATTTGGTTTATTAATTAGTGAGTCTTGCGCCAAAATAATCGCAATTAAATATTCAAATTTGGAAGTGCAGAGCCGTGTCGCTGCTGCGCGGTAGTCTCGCTGTCACGGTTGCATTCGGCTTGTCGGCGGAATGAACATGTCTGGCCGTGCTGCCCAGGAATAGCATCGGGACAGGTCAAACGGAAATAAAGCAAGCTGCACTCAGCAAAGTTTGGACATGTCTGATAGCTTTACTGGCGGCTCGTGAATAAAATACACGCTATTTCTGTCTGCCTTTTTCATTGCATTTCGAACACTATTGTGGCGATTGTCGTTTATGGAAATAATTTTGCTTTTAGTAAGCTGCGAGGCTGCGACCGTTATTGTGAGGTTCGTGTTTATGTTATCATACCACTTAGCGTTCGTTTGCGGTAAGACTATGTTAGTGGCATGAACTATGAGATCGATCATGCACGTTTGGAGTACCCACTCAAAGTCTAGAGAGTTGCAGATGCAATTTGATCATCATACACATAATGATGTCATATTACATCATGTTTTCTAAAATAAATTATTGTATATTCTAATTAAAAAACATAAAAACATTCCATTTATGATTTAAAAAATATCGAAGACTTATCCAAACAATATTCAAATTGTGTTGGTACAAATGCGAAGGCTATAAAAATGAATATTTATGATTTCTGCGCGCAAGCAGTATTTTCACTCTGCCTAAGCAAGGGAGTTAACTTAATTTACGAGCTATTCTGATTGTAAATTGGACATTAATCTTTAATAGACAGATGATAAATAGACAAGTAGGTAAAGTACGTTCTTAAGTTCGTAGGTAACAAGGCTACATAAATGCACTTGGTATGACGTAATGCATTCAAAGAAGGTTTAAAATCTCTATTTGAATTCGAGTCGACGTCGTCGCATGCGGAATGTCAGCCTTATATTACATGAAACCAGAGCCGAATTCATAAATTGTCGACAGGCTTATTGCCAATTCGGGGTTCTCACGCTATCTTGGAATCAATTACGCCATTACATACGTCATCTGATAACAATTGCACGGCAAATATCTTATAAAATATCTTGGCAACGCGGGGCGCAAGAAAATATATTATGGAGGCGAGCGGTTTTACAGTGTGGCACTAAAACGAACGAATTTGCATCGGGAATCGAACCAGAGACCGGGGGCACAGACACCTCACAAATCGACGATCGTAAAACGATCCACCGGTCACCGGACTCATGAATAAAGCCGACCGCCCGACCTTAGGGCGTAAAAAATTGATAACATACGGTCAAATCGTTAAAATATTAACGTCCAACCTATGTGCTTTCATAATGTTTCACGCATTTAGAATATTTATATGTCAGAGATGGTGTGTTTTTAAATTTTCATGCTAATTTTAATACATTTTTGTATAATTTCATATAATCGAGGCGGTTTAATACGAGGAAGGCTTTTTGATGGTATGTAGGTCTCTTTCAATATAGCCATAGTATTTTTCCAAAATAAAATTTGAAAAAAATATCTTATCATAGCCTGCCTGGCCCGCCTGAAAAGCATTTTATATTTGGGTTTGTGGAATCCTGTAATAAGCCTCAACATCTGTGTCAAAAAAATACAAGAATAGGAAATTATACCACAGTGATGCACGCATTCATGAAAAACGTCACCTGTGTTGCGATTACTGAAAAATGATCTCTATACTTCAAGTGTTAGGGTTTCGTGTGATTTCGCCAGGTTTTTTCGGATGCGCACATTACATTGTGGTTTCTGGAGTCACGTTCAGACAATATTTGCTGTATAAAATTCAACAACGTCTGCTCTAGAGGTACGATGTGTATAACGAGCACCAACTCATCACTGTTGTGCCCTTTAGCATTTTAAGCTGCCGTAAAATCTTTTCAGTTTATTACTACACTCAGATGAGTGCAAATACAATGCTTTCGCCATCTAAAAGTTTTTTAGTGTAGTGTCGATAGTAGAAATAGCCCTGCAGAGTATTTTAAATGAGAGTAAGTGAGTTTTTGTATATGAACTATTTTTTTTTAATCTTCTACAAAGACAAAAGGTTCAAGAAGCTCTCAAAGATTTTGTAATGTTGTGAATGACATAATGTAATTTAAAACTTTGTATCAAATAATTATAATCAAACCATGTCACGTCACGATGATGTTTGATTAAATTTGATTCCAAGAAAATGTAATTTACTGTAGATATCACCATTTTGTTATTACAAAACTCATACCGAACTTTGCTTTGTCAGTTGGCATCTAATGAGCTGTCCAAACGGAACGCTTTCGTCAAGCGCGAAATGTAATGAAAATAAGTTTGGGAAGTGGGAAGTGTAAATGAAACTATTTAATCCTAGTTATGCAGCTAAAACATCTAGTTAGAGCTGAAATACTCAGATTTATTTATGGACTTATTTTAAAATGTAGATGGACTTTTAGCTGTTTAAGAGTTTACAGTAAAATGGTACTCTGTTATGGGTTTCTATTGATGCAATAGAAGATTATTAGAAGACGTAATAGATTAATAATTATTGTTTATTGATTTTTTGTAATCTTTTGTTTCTTACAAATAAATCAGAAGTACAATATTGGTGGTCTTATCGCTGAAAACTATCTTTTCCAGACAACCACTAGGGACAGGGTAGTGGAAACGACGTTTATTTCAGTGAGGTAGAAAGCGATGTGTTAAGATGGCTAATATTAGCTTAAATTCTATTTGATGTAACAAACAATTTTCTAGTTTATAGACTAATTTACTACTAATTAGGTTATTTTTTAAGGGACGAAATCGCTTGCACCTCGTGTCTTCCTTTGTAATGCTGGCGATTTTCGTTTGAAAGTGGTTAGGCACCAGAAACCTCGGTGTACCACGACCTGAAAAAGACATATTTTGTGCCTCGACCGTACATCAAACAATCAATAACTGACAGTTTTCATCAATCGATTTGAAAGCAAAACATTTCATTTTGTTATTTGACAATGGTGAACAGCTGAGTTGTAAAAGGTTGTGAATTCAGACTTTTCTTTTTTTCTTTGGAAAGACTAGTTAGTTTGACTTGTGAAGTATGGTTGTCTTGCAGGGCAAACACGAGCCAATCAAGATCAATCTCCGCCGTTAAGAACACGTCCGCCCTTGTTAGCAGAAACTTTTTAATTAGACGTAGTTTCTTTGGAAACTACGACATACCCGTTTTGAACAGACAGCACATTGAATTATCTGCTAAGGTGGATTGTACTGTTTAAAATACGTAGAAGGTGGAAAATACCAACTTTTTACGTAGGTCTAAGTATATTTTGTGCATTCATAATTTATATTATGCAATAATTAAATAGTTATACTCGGTTCCACCATTCTAACTAAGGGCCGGTAAACAGCGCTAACCAACGAATTATTCAAATATGGAACGTCATTTTGTATGGAGTATTGGACAGATTACGGTAACAAGAACTTATTAGGACATAATGAAAAAGGCTGTAAAGCATTATACGTTCGTCAAAGCGAACTTCATTTAAGAAGAATCTTGTGGTTTTGTGTTTGGGGTGTTTATGACTAATTGAGAGTATAAGTTATTTACTCTTGTGAAGTAAAAGATAATTGGAGGGTTGAAATAAAATTCCTTCCTTCCTCAACTTAAAAGCTGCGATCTTGTCGGTGGAGTAATCGCCATTCTTTTCTTTTATATGCCTTCTTCTTGACCTCCTGGTACGACAAAAAATAAAATTACGATTGATTAATTTAATTTCAAGATGTCTGTACTCTTTGAGGCATGTCTGTTAGAGTCAGTAATGTGGGTTACTTAATTGTTATAAGGCCTAAGTGGGAATTAATGGCGGTCGCGTCGAACCTAGAACCTTAACTTATGGCGCCCGTCTTGCTTCCGAGTACTGAAAGCACAATTAGCAACTGATTTCAGGTAATCTAATCTGTGTGAATCAAGTAATGATGAGGCGAAGCACAATATTATACTCTAAAGTTAATTTAACCAGGGGGCGTATGCAATACGAGTGAACGACAGGCTTATTTAGGGTGCTTCTCCATCGTCTCTTTCTACACCATGGGGCGTATTGCGATCCAACTTAATCCGTTCAATTCCGAGGCAGTTCAATTCCCACTCAGTCGAATATTATCAATATAATAATAGTATGAATATTAATATTATAGTAATGTTATATTATAGTAATATTATCAATATAATGCGAAATTGTAATAGGAATTGATAATTGACTGTAAAGCAGAGCGTTTTAACTGTCAAAACTGCATCGCAATACGCACCCTGTAAGGTCTGCAAATATTTGGCAAGATTAATTTAGATTTCTGATCATTTCAATTGGTCAATTTAAATCTAAATTTTTTTAAAAACACACATTGATATTATACTACCAGATATTATACTTGATATAGATACATTGATGATCTTTTTGTACATTCAAAGGACATGAGGTATTGCGGTTCTTTTTTCATTAAAATTATAGCATTACATCATGTACACGTTCAACTGAAGAATAATTCTTTTGTATTCTCGTTTGAAAAGAAAGGAAACAATACAAAAGAAAAGAGTCTACAGACGATGGACTTACAAACGTGGGTACCCCAAACTAGGGGTACAAAGTACCTTGGGAATTAGTACCTTAATATTTTTGTCTCAGAGAGAATCCTTTACGTTTAAGTTGGTAGAGCAGCGGTAAATTATGTTTATCCTGCATTTTATCGCAGAAACGTGACTACGCCCCTGTATCTGGTGTAAAACGTTAAAAGTGAGGTTTACTTGCAAGTGTTAATTATTTTTTACATTAAAAAATTCTATGTTTGTACTTTTAGAGATTAGAATTCTATGTTTTACTTTCATTTTAAAACATATTTAGACAGCTTTGCAAAGTTTAGTGCCCTTTTTCATGGTCGTCAAAAATGCACTAATCAATGTAAAAAGAAAAGTTAGCCTTTAAGCATCCCACTTCTGGGCAAAGGCCTTACCTCAATGTGAGGTTACTAACCAATGAACAATGAAAATATGGAACGTCATTACATATGGAGTAATGGACAGATAACGTTACTGGTTACATATGAGAACATTGTGAAACAGGCCGTAAGTTTGGCAAGGACCCCCACATTTATTTCCGACCCCTATACGAACTAATAACTCTCTATGATCGTTTCTTTTTTGGTACGTCGCGGTAGGGGATTTTTTCTTCATAGCTACAATTTCTATTGCTGTATTAAAAGCGCAGTTAATCGTAATGGTAAAAGAAAATCCAGTGAGCGCTCACGCAATGCGCTGATTTAGGTTATGTGTGGGCATTTATTTTTACTAACTACAAACAAAATATGATCATGCAATCGTAATCGCTTGGCGTTTCGAGATAATTTAACAATTATCATATCTTTAGTTAGTCAAATATACTCAAATGTGTGTTTTTAAACAATTAATGTTACTAACTTTATAGAACGGGCAAAACTTTAGAACGTTTGTGTAGAGATTGTTCTAGAAGACTGACTAGAGCAAGTTTAAGTACCTACTTAGGATTAAGTAAGATAAATAATGTTAGATAAAAAGAGGAAAATAATGTCTTTGTAGTAGAACTAAAAACCTAGTGCATAGTTGGAATAAAAATATTTTTACAATAAACTCATAATCATGTTGTGGCTCCGCTTGGGTAGTGATGTGTTTGGGTGGGTGACCATTCCGACATAAGTGACGTATACCACGAGCATCTACGTGCTTCGAAACGCACGTTAAGCTATTGGTCCCGGCTAATATCGTACGTTGATATAAGTCGTTAAGCCTTGTCAGAGGCCTTAAGGGCGGCTTGATGACATCTGACAGCAAGGTTGGTCGTTTGCCTTTTAAACACACCTCCGCTAATTCAAAATGAGCCCGCGTATGGCTCAAACTACCTTTTAGTTCAAGTAAGGCCTTTTCCCACAGGTTTATTTTACTTGTTTCTTTTTACTAAGCTAATAGAAAAGTTGTCAATGAATTATTATAAATTCGAAAAAACAGCGAGTGAAAAAAGAATCAACCTTTAATTTCCCGGGTTCACCCGCAAAGTAAAACGGTTTTTGAAAATTTTAGATAAAATTTCCATAATAACTGGAACTCTGGAGGAGTCGGTGAAACTTTGGTAAAGGATAGGAATGATTGTTTCATGCCCGGGGAACCCCTGTATTTTTGCTCATTAACTTTCCCGAACTCCGACCGAGTTTATTATTGGGATGAGTGGGATGAAGTCATCAGATTTACGAAGAGAGGTATACTCAAAAGAGAAAATTTAAAACTACCTACCTACACGACTGAAAATTACTCTTCTAACACTCGTTTTAATAATAGTGAAATAGGACTGTAAGAGTGATGAATATGTATGTAATAGTTAATGTAGCTACTAACCTGTTTACATGAATGTAGGTAAGTACCTACAGTAACTGTAGTAAAAAAAATATATTTTTTTTACTGTATATTTGACGTTCATAAGTGTCACTTCATGACCTAAATTTAAATAAAGATTTTGAATTTGAATTTGAATTTGAACAGGGGCGCTATTATTTCGACTTCCTTTGATTAAAAGATACCTAAGTACAGACTTAAGAACACATTTTACGAGCATTGACAAAATGTGATTTGTAAGATCTTTATAACCTTAAAGTAATTTAAATCTGTCAAATACCGAGTAATCAAAGGCTTAACTTAGATCCTTTAACAGTTCAAATTCGTGACTTAGAGTGAACGACAGGCTTCTTTTGGGTGCTTCTCCATCGTCTCTATCTATGCCATGTCTGGTCTAGTCTGGAGACAAGAGCGAGCCCATTTATTATAAAAAAGAGTGCCATATACCTCCTGCAATGCATTTGTGAGTATCCTGCCTTACTGCGGGGTGATTCTGACGGTGTGGACGCGCGTAACTCACCGCCAGGTGGCGCTTACTCCCACACAATACGTTATAAAATCCCGCCCATTACACTTTACGGCCATACATGATAGGCCTTTTATTTCACAATGTTCTGGAAAAATACTTAGAAATAGTTATATTTTATTTATGACATTTTTTTAGTACTATGATTACTTAAAGTATTACTATTACAAACATAATATTTAAAGTCAAGCCTAAAAAATTTAATAACTACTGTGAACATTATTGGGTAATGTTTTTTTTCAGTTTTCAATTGTTAAGTACTTAAGAGAAATTATATTTATTTCAAAAAGTGATAACAGGAATCCATCATTGTAACTTATTACAATTAAATTAAATTATTACAATCTTAATTGAGGGTCTGTTGTATGGATGGTGAATCAAAACTTAAGTACTTATACTTAGTATCTTAAAAATAGCTCGAAGCACTGCACTTCCTACAAGCCGTCTGACTAATCGTTCGTTACGCAACGCGTGTGTGTAGACTTCTCTGACTCGGTCCAAAGTGTAAGTCGAACTACGAGCTACAGCTATGATGCTACGGGCTACAATTGTGACTACGATTCTACGAAATGTATTCGGTTCAACGTTTACATACGACCTTTCGTTTATAAATAACTGCGGTATCGTTTAAAGATGACTGGTTCTACCACCACACAGTGTTATGAAGCACAGAAATCAACCGAAATTTCAGCTAAATTTATGTAGAGTTAACTTAAGTTATAAGTCGTCGTCCATCGCCGTCAGTGCATAATTTGCTATAACTGTACCCTGTAGCTTTAATATTTGAGGCGTGAATGTGGTTGCGGGTAGTTGGCGAGTGAGTCAGTACTTATGTGGCTCGAGTATCTGCAACTTGGATGAATTCACTTTCAACGAAGTTGTGTGTGCTTTGTATTTGGTCTCTAGTGTATGGCTGATATTACTTGAACGGCTTGCAAAACATAATAAATCTCTATATTAACCAGAATGACGAAATTTTGCAAAATTTTGAACAAGTTGCTCCCAACCCACATAATATTGATATAGACAAGATATAATACAAAAAAAAACATTAAAAATGCAACAGAAATAAACATGAGTTTTCCACATCCCAAGATTTATCACCAGATGCAAAAGGAAATTTCCAAAAAAAAATGTCTGTGTTGCATGGCATTACAATCGTATAAACGTAATTTATCTTTCTGAAATTGCTGACACCAGAGGAACCCCACTGGGACTAAGCCTTCTTAAGCTCGCGTTTTTATATATTTAAAGTGGTGTGTCCATCCGTTTCAAAGGGGTTTCATACCCCAAAGTTAAATTACCCACGTCGAGTGTCACATTATGTCAAAGATAACACATATGAGAGACTCAAGTTACAAAGAAGAAGAAGTTACATAAACAATGAATCATTCAATCGAAATTTATTATGTATTCCGGAGAATTTTACGTTGTGTAGTTTTATTAGAAATATATTGTAAAAGTAAAGTAAAATTAGCCTGTAAGTATCCCACTGCTCGGCAAAGGCCTTACCTCAAATGTGAGGTAGTATGAGCCATACTCCACCACGCGGGCTCAGTGCGAATTGGCGGAGGGGTGTGTTTGCAAGGCAAGCGACAAACCAAGGCCAGAAATATATTGATACAAATAATTTTAATTACTTTGTTGTTTTATTTACACGTATATCTCATGAACTGGGGCACAATGCGATCTTGTTAATCCATTCAAGTTCCAGGCAGATCAATTGTCACTTAGCTAACGAAGTCGCCAAATTAAAATTGCGTTGCAACTTATAAAATAAATTTAGTAACTCTTTCTCAGTCACTAAATTATGGTCGAAATGAGTACATGGAAATTGGGGATTAATTAGGACATTGCTATATGATATCTGCTAATCCATTCAAAACGAGCAGCTTTTAACTGACAAAGCAAAATAGCAATACGTACCCTGGCTGCTTCGGTTCGCGAACATAATTTTATAACAATGGCTCTAAGACACGATTTCACGGAAAAATAAAATCCTGAAGGAGCAATTGAACCGTGTTCAATGTAAGTAGCGCTCGGCTCGTGAAAAAATAAAACGAATTCCTGGCACCAATCGAATTCGCGACGAGTTATTGCTCCAAATATCATGATTTCAAAAATATGTAGAGCAAATGCTTATAATTCCTAAATTATACCAACTTTATCAAATTCTATAATATCTTGGATTTCATTTTTAAATGAGGGTGGTTAGTGAGAACGTTCCAATCCTATTATCCGAAATAAATATATAATGTGTTTTATTGCTTTTAGAATTAGAATGATAGAAAAATAATGAACATTAATAATAGAAGTGTGTATAATAATAGAGGAATCGTTATGTATGTTCTCATAATAGTGTGTAAAATATGTCACAGATTGACGAAGCTCTTTGGTAAAACATGAATAGTTCGCTATGTATCAGCCAGCATACGATGATAGACGCTTAATAGGACAATTGAACCAATTCAATAGACCGTTTAGGCACTTTATGATAATGACTTATTAATTTACTACCACCTAATACAAACGGTGAAGCTATTATTAATTACTTCATAACAATAATCGAAGACTATTAGCAGCGATGCGATTACTGAAACCCGATTCAAATAATAAGCGAGAATAATTCGTTCGATTTCACCACATTTTGGGAATAGAACTGAAATCGATACGAGCGAATAATACAATTAACAGCTTTTCACACGATATTAATAAGGTGTAATTTTGAACGCAAATAAGGTTTCCTTCCTCGATACAGCGAGCTCTTGCTAATTCCAATTCGCATGTGTCGATGACGGCAACTTTTATTTTTTGGTACTTCCCTATTGGAAAAGTAGAGCTAAGAACGTTCAGTGGACACACACATTTAGAAAAGTTTTAGCATACATGAAACATGCAAAAATTATACAAATACTTTGAGTAAATACACATTTAATTGATAGTGATAATTTATAATTTTTTCCACTCAGCAAAATGTAGTATATATAGTTTATTCAAAACAATCATATTATAAGCGAACGAATCCACAACAAATTAATGTCAGCTTTCAAAGAAGTTTCCTTGTTCTTTAAGCTTTATGAGGAACGGTAAATAAATATCAATTAATTAAATATCTTACAACTTACCGCCCTAAGTAATAAGAAACGTAATTAATTGGCCTCTTGTATAAAGTTTCTTTTTGTCATGCAATGCTGCAACTCTTGATTCCATGTCTCGATTCTTGCCCAATTTAAACAGAACATTATTTGCTTTAACTTGGCCTACAAAAGGAAAATTCAAAATTAAATTCTACGGCACAGATAAATAAATTGCAATTTATAATTTGTTGTAACTGAGATCTTACTTTCTAATCAAAGTCTTTTTGTCTCTAATCGAATCTCTTTAAGGAAGGATGAAGAAATTAATTTGCTCTTAACTAGTTATACAAAAAGTTCGGACAACAGCACGTCCATAGTAAAGACTGCAGTATCTTAAGCAGCAGCAACAAAAATGGGTAACCTGATGTGCTGGCGACTGTACTTAAATAGGGCGGCGTGCAATTGGATGCCCTTATTATCAAGAGTAAAATGAAAAAGTTAGGTGTCGCCACTCAACATTATTTAAGAACGCATGCCAGTTCTAACGCCTCTCAGTGCTATGCGTTCGGCAGCGAGTGGCGGGCGGCGCGCAATCGGCCCGCCCTAATTACCAACAGTAAAAACTAATTGCCGCCGCCTGCATGTACTCACTCACTAATGCACTGAGGGAAAGGGCGATTTTTAGTGAAACAATCGCGACACCAGTCTAGTAAGTTTTTGAGATTGTGTTAATTTTGGAATCGGTCGCTGTGGAAAATCGATGGGGGAGGCCAGTTTGTAGACGTCCTTTGTCTAATACTCTTATGATCAATGACCTATTACTATTATTTATAACTAACTTGTAACATAACGTTACAGGTGGCATACAACACAAAATGCTCATTAAATAGGTAACTATAAAAAAACATATTTAAAACAGAGTAAGTAATATGAATGTAAAAAGTTGAACCAGAAAGCAAACCAATTCCACATTACTTTTCGAACAATATAAATAAAGAAGTGATAACGATTCTCAAGTATTTGTTATATTTTTCCCTACGGTACGGTACCTGTACTAATTAATAGTATTCCAGTAACTTGGACGTTGTAATTATTTCCGTTCTTTACGTATGATTAACAATGGCTAAAATAATTGGAAATGTCACATAACCATCCAAAATTAGTAGAATATTTTATTTAGTCCAAAGACAAGCTTATATACTCCTTATGGGTTTTTCCACAGTACATAAACCGCTACAGTGCATTAACGTCGGCAATGTCTTAAATCCCACTATGTAGACGGTAACGGATAATGGCACAATATCTGTTGCTTACCTGAGTAACTTTATACTCGTTTATAGTTACTGCTTTATTATTTTGTATTTATTTTTTTTATTTTATAAAATATGGTAACCAACAGCATACATAGAGAACATTTACAAACAGTAACAAATAATTAAGGTATTATTCTTCTACATATGCCAATTATAGGCATACACATCATTGGCAAGAAAACTACAAAGTTACACTAGTGCAAAAAATCAATAAAATAGTTACAATTAAAAATAATAATCAATTAATCATTATTAACAGAAAAAATCAGTTGATTTATCCAGTGTTGTCTGTTATTTTATATATAACTAGCTTTTGCCCGCGACTTCGTCCGCGTGGAATAGTGACTTCTTTCTCCCGTTTTTTACACATTTACCACTATATCTTTGCTCCTATTGGTCGTAGCGTGATGTAATATAGCCTATAGCCTTCCTCGATAACTGGACTATCCAACACAAAAAGAATTATTCAATTCGAACCAGTAGTTTCGAGATTAGCGCGTTCAAACAAACAAACAAACAAACAAACTCTTCAGCTTTATAATATTAGTATAGATTATAAAATTATAAAATTATAAAATTCGTCAGTTACTAACGTTTTACTTACTTTTTGTCGCCTGTACTTAGCGCATATCGCTCATTACATGTCTTACACAAAATTAATTATCCTTACTTCCATTTCTAATTTTTTTTCTTAAATTGGCAATACACTTTAAAAAGTACTCGTATATGAATAAATTTAAGCCTTTGAACAACTCGTTTGATAAACTTTTGCAAATTGCAGAATCAGATCACAGAGTTTCCTAGTTTGCTTTTCGCGTTTCCCAGCTCAGTCATTGTCAATAAACCGTTGTCGAGCGTTGCAATTTTTGCGTGTCGAAAAAGATTGCACTTGCACGTCCCCTAAATTCTGAATTATTTTTCAGTCGTAACGTATTTTTTGCTCTTACTTTTATTCGGAAGTATTGGATGTCGTGTTTCAAACGAATAAGTCGAGTTAGTCTGTATAGCTTATAATAAGAAACAAACAAAGAAACGTTACCCCTTCCTTTCACTTCAACACAACATAAAAGCGTTCTTTATTGTTATTACAGACAGGGGTCTTCGAGGCAACTGAGCCACTAAAATTCGACTTTTGCATATTATGCCCAGTGTAATTCACGATACAGACTGGAACCGCGTTGTACCGTGTCCGGACGTGACGTCACGCCCGCCATTACACGTGCGCGGCTCTCTGTACGGTATTGCCGCACGCTACTTGATATTCCCGGCCGCACGCTACCACATTTTAACCCGGCGCCGGCTGGTCTTAGGATCTTGAACTTTGTTGTTTCACGTTCTACGGTTTTTCCTTAACCAATAACACTTCGTTAATCCGCAGACGTAATCTTTAAACCGGATTAATCTTTGGCAGAGTCATTTCCATCGGACAATTTTCTGGCCGAATTTCTAAAATCCTTGATGACAAAACGTTCTCAAAAGAGAACGATCACCATCATAAATTGCCGAACACTTTAGCACAATGTCAATGTAACAAGTTCTCCTTAAAAATATCTTGCAAACAAAGTTGTTACTTTTACATGGTGCTAAATCGTTGATGATGCTGATCATACTTACCGTACTATAAACAACATGTAAAATATATTGAAACTGATAGAGAGCTAAGGTATCGATCGACTTCAGTTATTTTGACAAATATTGACTTATTTGTTTTAATGGTTTAAAATGTTTTTAACACTTACAGTGTTATATTTGTATTCTTAAAAGATGAATTAATAAACCGAAAATTGTGCTCGTGTGGGACTCGAATCAACATCTTTCTGGCTAACCGTTTCTGTTTTGCCCATATCTATTTACCACATGAAATCCATTTGCGAATGAGCGAAACAGCAAAGTTGAAACAAACGCGGTTGATTAAAAGCGGCAACAGCACGAGTATGGACGAGGTTACAAGTAAACAGAGTTTGTAGCGCTAGCCCGCGCGGTGTTTTGATTCTTTTACTTAAACTCGCTTGTGTGGTTGTTGTTGCTGTGTCTCAGGGGAAACTGATATACGCATTAGCTTATAATTTAAATTGAATGTTTCACTAGTAATATAGTAGAATGGTTTAGCTAGAAGGAAAACAATAATTAAACAAAAGCTGTAAGCTGTACAAAAGTATTGACGTTCTGAAAGGCGAGGTGTACTATATTCGGTGGTATTATACAGCTGACATTATTAAATCTGTCTAAGGGCCTGTTTCAACATCAACAAATAAGCACTAACCGAATAAAATACAAATATGGAATATCTTTTCGAATGAGTGTTGGACAGATAGCGCTCTCCAGAATTACCTACTGGGATAGTGAAAATGGCCGCATAAAAAAACTAACCGTATTTATAGAAATTTGATAGATCCTACTTAGAAAAATAAGAGTAATTCTAAATTTAAAGCTTTTATGATTAAAACCTAGTGTGTTTTGCAATCTGACTATGAAGCTAAAACCGCGAGCGCGTTGTTTTGATTCTTTTACTCCTACTGCGACTTGATTTGTGTGGTCGCGGCCTCTGCATGCGACTTCGCTACGCTACGTGAATTGATATAAAGCTTTGACTACGTTTTTGGGTCATAGCTTTTAAAGTTAGAGGTTCTATTTATGATGTCATAAAGAGATACTTTGTATTTGTTGTGATATTGTTGCGATATGAACTGCTTGCATGATATTGTCAATTTACGTGACATCAGTACCCTGAGCACGAAAAACTATGGAATGCGTAAACGTATCGTGAAATGTCAAAATACATATTAAAAAAGTGATTTCTTTACGCACCGCCAGGGGTAGTCCAATTTCTATACGAATTGACATTTCTCGATACGAACGAATGTTTACGAACTCGATAGTTTTTCGTGATTATGGTACAGAGGGCAATCTGGAAGGACGAATGTTCATGGTTGATAGGTATGCAAAGGTGAAGGTGGCTAGTTATAAGCAATATCTTTCATTTATTGAAAAACCATAGTATGTTGTCGACGAAACACATTAAATGAACACAGCGTAGAAAATGATACTCCATACATTTTTTACCTATTACTTACTAAACCTACCCTTACAGAAATTATACGTTTCAGACTGGTATAATCAGAGAGCGATAATTTGTTTGCTTTATTGGCTCATTAAGTTCTCTTCTAACGAGGCACTTTTAATGGTGATATTAATTGTGATATTTAAAACCAACAAAGCCAACTAAATCCAAGCTTTTATTCATAACATTTTGTTTACTAAAGAACATTAGAGCTTGAGTCCGACACGCGATTTAGTGATTCAGCTCCAATCATTAAGTAAAAACATAACGGCTAATCACTAAGTCATGGTTGGATTCGATTTGGTACGATTAAAATAATGCAGCCATATTTTCTTAAGGTTTATAGTTAGGGAAACATAAAGATAGCAAAAAGGATAACAGATATACTCAAAAAATAACTTGCGGTCCAGCCAAAATTCGCTTCGCCACTTCCTCATTGTTTATAAATATTATCTAATTCGCAACAACAAAGTTAAAATCATGAAAATCGGTCTACCCGTTCTCGAAGTCATAAGTAGTGTAACTAGTAGAATTTTATTTTATGTACATACTAGTACACACTTAGATACACATAGAAGATGAGATTCTTAACACGTTCCGGGAAACTATTCCAGACACAATAGATGTTTTATTGTTTTCACGCCTGTTAGGCGTTCACTGTCCCAGAACGTGTTAATTTAGTAAGTTGATCAAAGAAAGCTGTATACTGAGTTAAAGTAGTTAGTTACAAAGGGTACTAGCTGTAGCCTTAGGCCCCATTAGAAAAAGTTGAGCTCTATACTATTCATATTTATCAGTAACAGACTATGCAAATGACTGCGAAAATTATGTAAAATATGCGTTGAACATAAAAAGCAAACGATAGTGCTTGACCTCGATTTTATAACGTCGTTTGGGTGTTACATTTTCAGTTAAGAGTGAACCACCCTGAGAAACAGAAAAACTCCGGCACATGTTTTTGGCCCGACCCGGGAATCGAACCTGGGACCTCCGGCGCAGCCGTCGCTTTAAAATGCGACCCTCTCACCGCTGCGCCACCGAGGTAGTTATAAAACATAATTAAATGATATTTTATATAGTATGTATGTAACCACTTGCACAATACAACTACGTAGTTATTTCTGCTGTAAATTTAAAGATAATGAGGTTGCTAATATAACTCTGGCTGGATGTTTGGTAGATAGACGAGTATGGATCCTTTTGATCTTGCGATAACTATGGTGATTTATACTAGCGTAAAGCTTGAATTGCGTATGCGCCTACTCACTGGACTTTATTTACAGAAAAACACTTTGTTTGAACATTTAAAAAGTGGGCTAGCAAGTAAAATTTGTTCAATAATATTACCACAGAGTCTATCTCTGAATTACTTCATACTTTGGTTCAAAATTCATATTTTAGACACTGATCGTTTTATTCATGCCTTGTCGATACTTCAAAAATAATACGTCAGCACCTAATTTAACAAAATCATTCCCATCACAAGGAAAGTAAGAATTTCTCAAGTTAATAACATGTATTGTATACTAATTATTGTGTAATTATGATTATTAAAAAAATAGGTGGTTTTCACTATAAAAGTCTTGGTGAACACAAACGACAAATTGTTTTAGCGCAAAAGTGATGACTCCGAACTTTTCCGGATTGTCCAGTCGAATGCACGAAAAATGTTTCATGGGACGCACGCCCCGGACGTGACGTCACGCAACGTCGAAAACCGTGTAAAATTTGCCCATGCGCTTTAATAAGGAATGCTTCGCAGCAGCAAAATATTGCGGCCTTGCGCCTTGGGTGGGATACGTCACGTTTCATGAGAAAAGATTCAGGCGTGAGGGCAAAATAATCGAAAAATGAGGTTTCATAACACAAGAAGCCGTTTCTGTTCAAGGTAAAATCTTAAATGCATAAACTCCATTTATCTTTGCTAGTCCAAAAATGTAACAATATTTTTGTAACTTTTATTATAACATCAGCAAATAAATTTAATTTACTATATTTAAAAAAATCTCAGTGTTGAACGATGAACTAGCAGTGTATGTTGTAATTTTGTAAAACTTGTTTTAAAAGTAATATTTTCGCTAAAAAGGAATATTAAGCGGTCAGACCGACAGCACGGTAGCTCAATTGGAAGAGCAGTTGGCCCGGTTAGCCAGAAAGATGCTGGTTCGAGTCCCGCCCGTGCGCAATTTTTGGTTTCATATTTCATCTTTTAGGAATATTAAGATTGTTTACATTGTTGGACTAGTAAAGAAAAACGGACTTTAAACGAAAATTGATATTCTGCATTGCAAAAATAACTGACTTAGGAAAACGAAACATTACAAATAGACAAATTATTTATGCGATATCATCGCTGGGAGTCTCCTGTAGATAGGCATGTACGAGTAAGTTTACGTATTGTGATTATAATCGGTAGATATCGTATGCTTGTATAGGATACCTGCGTTACAATTTAAAACTTAAACTACTACTAAAATGTAAGTATTTATTCTATCAAAATATTAGAAAGCTAAGTAGGTACTACGTTTAATACTTTGGTACTTAATAATTATAATTTCAGATGAGGACCTCAGAGTTTTGAGTCAAGGAATTCAAAGTGGCTTGAAGAGTTTTCCGTAGGTAACATTATATTACCTAAGTATAACTTGAAATCGCGTCAGAATATGAAATATGAACGTTTTTACATTTTATACATTAAAACATGTTTAAACATGTGGCCTGTAATTGGAGCGAAAATCCATGATTCTACGGAGTATACGTGGTAAACTTGTCATGTTGATAGTGCTTCAAAATGCTTCAACCCAGAGATATGATAATACGAAGTTATAGTCCCTAATCAATGTATTTCAAAATCGATAACTCGTTGCAGTAAATGACAATGTCAATTTCTATGACTGGAGACATTTGTTGTTCGATTACTTTTGTTAGAAAATAACATTAAAAATAAATAAAACCATTTAGAACTGATTAACTGGTTACTCAAAGAGTCTTAATTTTAAAATTATGCTCCTATTACAGGCCACACCTGTATTTATGTGTCGTTTAGATATATTTGGAGTTTTCTTACGCTCTTACCAACTTTTGTAACTGAGTTTACTAAAGTATTGTCAGTGATTGTGTCCACTGATTGTGTCATACGGTGAATAAATCAGTCGCAAACGAGCGGAATAACGGTGGTCTCAACATTCGAATAAAGATTTACCAAGTCTGGGAATGTTAAACGCCTTAAATTTAGGAGCGGCAATCTCCCTTGCGTATACGATACGTTACGTAAGTAAAGCTACGCAGGAACGTGAAAATTATAATACTACTACACCAGCAGGGTGTAGTAACTATGTCTTACGTTGTAATATAACGTTGTTACGAAGCAAGCACATTTTGCGCTTAGTTATAAATGTTTAGTTTTATTTGTGGTATAAGTATGATATGCGAGTTACAATAAGTATTCCCGAATATGAGACATATGAAGGTACAAAAACGAAATAGGTTTTCTTATTAACTATAAGTGTACTTAACTCTAGTAAAAATGAATATTCAATTGTACATAACTGACACTTATTGAGATGAGAACTAATTAATTTCCAAAATTACTGTTAATGTGAAACAAAGCTATGCGACCCGATTTCTAGAGGAAGAGGTTCTTCAGTCGTGGAATAAAACCAATCCCGTTTAAAAAATATTATTTACAAACACCTTAAGACTGAGAATTCCAGAATATAGGCATAGATAAAAAATTCAGAACGCCTCCGATTCCGTTTTTTAATATCGTTCTGACCTTTTTTTTACGATTCTACTATAACTGCGGCAGTTTTTCATAAACAAGCCATGTGTCGTCTCTTGCGACAAACGCACAAGTTTAATTTCATTTCGGTAGAGCCAGCCGCGTCCTGAATACGTTTTCAGATTTTTATACGCAAACTTTGTGGATTACATTCAATAGTGGTATCCTTTGACACCACTTACTGCGACGACCGTTGGCAGAATAAAAGTATTATTTATCTTTCTCATGCGGGCCGCTTCTTTTTATTTGTTCAGACTTTTTTTGAGGGTAACCTTGGATTTCTTCTTTTTAGCCAAAATTAAGTCGCATTGATTAATTATTATCTATTTAATCAACTTACTTTAGTTATGTTTTTGCTAAAATAATTTGAGTAATATACAGGTTGTAGCCTGTAATCGGAGCAAACATTTTAAAAACAGGCCCTTTCAGTAGCCAGTATTCAATTTTAAATAGCTTTAATTTATTTTAATGAAAATAATTTTATTGTTATTTTCTAACAATATAAATTGAACCAACAATGTATTGCAAATAAATTTGTCCAGTCCATAGAATTATTATCACTTTTAGGAATATAAATTTTATGGTCCAGTCATAGAAGTTGATATTGCCATTTACTATAACGAGTTCGCGAGTACTCTGTAGAATTTTTGATTGAAATTTTTGCTCCTTTTACAGGCCACACGCTGTATAGCGGAGTTTGAGCCTAATTTATCAGTCGAACTCATGATTCTAAAAATTGCCAAATAAATGATGATTTAACCCCAAGACTAAGTTCATTGTAGTGTGCAAGTGGGCCTTCTTTTAATATGGGTTAGGATGATTGTTCGTCCTTTATCAATAAAGAAAATAACGATAAATTTCACTTTCACACTAAAAAGCAACTGTGACTGTAATAGACGAGGAAACAAAAATTATAAAAATTATTATAATTCAGAAAAACATTAATTTTTACTATATTAAAATAATGGTGACAGCGAAAGTGACGTAAGTCGCGTAAAAATATCAATTATTGAATAACTCTTAAAACATAAGACTTTTCTTAACCCATGTTGGCCTATTCTGATAGATCATGACCTCTTCCATCTGCGGTTTTCGGTTGAACCACTACTTACGGGATACCCTGTATATTAAAATAATATGCATCTAGCTAAAAAAATTTATACCGGTGGTGTGATCTAACCAATAAACGTAGTTGCGGATCGTGCTCTTACAAAGTTTCATTTGTTTAGTGCCGCTGCAGTCCCGCACTATAATTTTTGTTAAACAACTTTGCAACAGTTGCCGCCGCCTTCGCCAGTGATCAGAATTTGGATTGGAATGAACACAATTTTCATATTTTGTTATGTGCCTTTTTCATGTTGCTAAGCTAAAAGTTTAAGGAAATAGATTAACGAATGAGGAATATTTATTTACGTTTAACACATTCGTTCTAACAACGTTACAGAACGTCCAAAACTGATCTTCGTGATGACGCACATAGTCTAACCACGTCCTAAGAAAAATTTAATTTCGAGGCACAACGGCAGGCAACGTCGAATCTCTGTATAATCTTCAGGTAGCTACGTCATTGCGCCGCATCGTGTCAAATTTTTAAAGTTCTACCGCTATAATACATTTGTTTTTTAGTTACTTGAATATAAGTCACACTCATACTGACAAGTACCCACACAAACAACTGAACAACGTCGTCAGACGTCATTTTCGGTTAGAGCTGCCACGTTTAGTAAACGTTTACTGACGTCAGCGACAAGTCATTATGCAATTTTTTATTTGCTCTACGGCGATACGTATAAGGACGTCCTCAAACTTTGTATGGAGTACTCATGCGCCACGACCTATAAGTTGACTATCATGGTATGTGTACATGAACGTGTTAAATGTCTAAACGCGACCACGCAACAGTTGCAACACATCCAAAACGTTAAACAGTGAGTATCACTCATAAGTTTTTATTCGCGTTTAGACCCGTCGTGTCTATACTTATTGCAATGCAACGCGATAGTTTAATAGTAGATTATTTGCCCAGGGCGTAAAATAGTGTCTTTCGGCGCTACCTTGAATCACGAGCGAAGCGTGAGGATTGGAGATTTGAGGCCTGAGCGAAGAGAGGGCAATAACAATTATTCCCGAGCGTCAGCTAGGAAGGTAATATAAAATCCTGAGTTTAGCGAGGGATTTAAGTTCGCCCAAGACAAAGACACCTTTCTGCCCGAGGTGGATACTCTGCTTTTCACGCTTTCTGTGAGGCAAATAAAATGATCTTAAATAATAAGTCGGATGTATGCACCGGTGCACCACGCTGCGCTGTATCAAATCATTACAAAAAAAATATTGTACACATCAACTGAAATTAGCTTAGTTAAATGCAAGGATGGGCATCCTTGCTTTTAACAAGTCATTTCAAATAATTACGCAATATTTTTTTCTGATACCGGCGCGTGGTGGCGTTGAATAGTTGTGCCACATTTCCGACTATCGCGTAATGGATTTTCATACAATTTTCGGCCCGTGAGCCGAGTGAGACACTTTACGTCAACATTACATGACATATAAATTTATCTTTGCCGATCAGACAGCGTGAAAATTCCTATACTATGTTCAAGTTTGATCAATAAGAAGTTAAATAAAATTTCATTTGACAGGTCCTCCTCCTTTTACATGGATTGGATGTACTTATTACAAATAGCAGCTTTCATACTTACCTAATTATTTATTTTATTGGAATTCAAAAGATTCCGGAATACATCTAACCTGTCTTATTTCGGTTCTTTGATGTGGCGACATTTTCTCGGAACATCTGGAGAACGTTGCCGATACCGATGTGACAGAAATATTGATTCCACAACTTTGCCGGCCAACATTCTGAAATTCATCTGGCCGCACGAAACTGAATTTGAAACAACTGTGAATATAATTTATTTGAAAGTGTTTTCAATAAACAATAATATACCAAATAGATACTCGTATGTGCCACACAACAGATGGTGTCATGGCTAAGATCTTGAAACAGTGTATTTTCTCTGTATAGACCAATGGTTGACTGGCAGAGAATGTTTTTAGCACTAAGTCCGCCATATGTACCTTTTCTTTATGCATGAAGTGTTATTAATAAATATAATTAAATAAAGTAAGTATTACAAATATATTAACCTTTCATTTTTTTTCAACTCAACAATATTTTTGAAAGAACATTGATTTAATACACGTGGTTAAAAAGTTAAGCCACTTACGAGTTAGTCTATGCTATAAGCTTTTAAAAGCAAATTCATCTCGTTTAATTTTAATATTTTATTTAGATTTCAACTCATTTTACAGGCGATTATCATGAGTAAGTCTTCAACTTTGTAGTTACGGCACCCTTTCTTAAGCTCTAATTAATATTTACCATTAGTTAAAGCGTAAAGTTTTAGTTAATTAAAGTTGCCTACGCAGTTTTTACGAGCTGGCCGAATGGGGTCTAGGCAATTTGCAAAGTGGAGTCCTTTAGAAGTTTATTCTCGAAGGAGACATACGGCTCACAAAGAGTTTCCCTGTTTAAACTAACTACGGAGCTTGTTACTGCGACACACATGCACGCACTGGGAAGAGCTTTCAAGGACTGCTGCAGTGGAAGTCTCGACATCATCTATCTGTCGAACACCAGTACCGTTACCATGAGTTTACGTCGGTTTTACTCGCTAGCGACGACGTTACTTTTTGTATGGAAAATTTGAGTTCTGCAAGTGACCACTAGGGGCGCTGTACAATTTTTTATAGACTTATTTTACGTAGTCGCTAGCGAGTAAAACCGTCGTAAACTCATGATGCTGAGACAAAATTCGTGTTTTTCTGTTTTTATTCATTGAGAACAATTTGGAATAAAGTTTAACACGTTCCGGGACACTACTCCAGACACAATAGATGTTTTATTGTTTTCACGCCTGTAGGCGGGCACTGTCCCGGAACGTGTTAAACAGTTCCAATTTTTTTAGTAAATTTATGGTACAGCGTTGTTTAAGCGCCATCTGTATTCGGTAGGAAATTTTTATCGAAACTTTCAGCCTAGTAATGAATTTTTAAGTATGTTTCGTACACACCTAAATACGTTACAGGAAGACTATACCTATTGCATTAAGTCAAATACGAAAGCGATATCTTGTTGGTACGAAACGTATACTAAGGAGGTAGGTACTTTGTTGCCACATCCATGAAGAATAGAAAATAAGAATAGAAAATACTTGAAGAGTACTTGGCTATTGGGCTACCTGAATTGTTTTAGTTCAGTCTTTTTAATTATTAAGAATACCTACCTACCTACACCTTTACTACAAAACAAAATGTTAATAAATGACAAATAAGCACTTACGAACAAATAATTCAAATATTGAGCGTCATTTCGCACTTCCAATAGGACAGATTTTTTTAATTTATTTAAGAAATTTATTGCATAAGTAATAGCAAAAGTCCCCCTAGCCGATTTCGACTACGGTGGCCAGTCACAACGACTACCCGACTGCGCGGGTGGGACATATTATAGTGTACAAGTGTGTGCGCAAACACAGGTGCACTGTTTTCCTTTCACTCTTATCCGATCGTGTCAGATTGCTGTCCCATCGGGCTGATTCGAACCCGGGACCTCTGGCGCAGCCGTCGCTTTAAAATGCGACCCTCTTACCGCTGCGCCACTGAGGCAGTGTGTGCACAAGTAACAGTGTACAAAAGGTGGAATTATTGCTAAAAGCATTCTCTCCCAGTCGTACCTTTAGGTCATGCAGAAAGATTGTAACGCTGACCAAAACTTATTAGGGAATTATGAAACGCCGTTAGTAGATAACGCATTTGTTATTTACGTCATTACTGTGTGTAACGCTAGCCAAAATCAAAAGCTAGATAGCGGAATTTGCAGCAAAGTTATCTTTAATTCGGTAGCAGAATAATTCAGACTCGTGTACACACAGTTGGTATCTAATGCGATATTAATGATATTCGCGCTAATTTGCTGGCGGAACGGGGTCACGCCAAGTTTTAGCTGTCTAAATAATTACTTACTACTGCCTCCGGTGTCAGTGAGTCTTGTTTTAAGCTTTGTAACTGCGTCGACGCGAGTTCTGAATAGAATTTGGGCTTTTTATTACTAATCATTCTGGAAGTCAAAGCGATGTTTATTTGTTTTCAGTTCACATAGCTTACAAATACCTACTTAAATATGTTATTCATAATTCTAGTGTTTCAAACAAAATAATATACTGTAGGTAGAACTATGATTAAGGATTATTTTCATAGGAATGTTGTTTGAATGTTCAAATTACAATAAGGTCGATCAAGGTTTGGACATTTTGTTTTTGACAAGTCAAATAATTATAGTGCCTAACTTCTATAGAGGTATTCCGGGTCTCAAAACAACAATTTACGAATCTGAGAGCAGATAATTTGATGAATGCAAATTATATCAGATTAAAAAAATATGGCAATATTTATTTGTTCCGAGAGACCGATATTTGTTATGATAGGTACTTACTTACATCGTTTCAAATAGATACTTACGACCACTTTAGCTTAGTTACTCAGAGAATGCTATTTAGTCTTTTTTAATCTTAACACATGTACGAAAATAATTTGAATCTTTTTGTCTTAGACAATTTGCATTCTCTAAGTGCCAGAATTTTAGTTCCACTGACGCCAGTTTAGTAGGACCGCTATACTGCATGCTGCTTCCATTGTGTTCTCCACTCTCTTATAATATTATGATGACTAAGGGCTAGGAGGCCTACGATAAACAAAATCCGTCTATACGATTAACGTTTTGCGGATCCAAAGAATATCGTAGTAAGATATGCTTTAGAAATGATTCGGTTCCGCGCAGCGATGATCGTATTGATGGATTTCGTATTTCATAGTAGGCCCTCGGTTTCACAATCGAAAAGCTAGCACTATACTCCACAAAAATACAGAACTCCGTTTGTATGAATTCAGTGACAGTTAAACTACTTGAATGAAACTCAATAAGCGATTGTGAAACAAGCACTCAGAATCTTCGTCAGGATATGATTTAGATTTATAAGCATTTATCCAATATTTAACCTTTTGTATTCATGTAATAATATAATTGATATTTTAACATTATAAGCTCAAATTACTAATTTGTTATTTCTGATACATATTCTAACGATAAAAAGGCTTTTCAGCAGAATAAATGTGAATAAAATTTTATTTCTTTTTTTTATTATTATTCTAATGATTTTAATTGATGTCAGATGTGTACCTCAGAAATAAATAAACAAGAACTTTAGTTTGTCACATATTTATTCCCAATCTTTGGACCCTATAATGCTTTAAAACTAATAATAACATAAATACAACACTGCCATACGTTAACTATTTAAATTAGGAGACTTCATAGCATTTCACCGATAAGTCATTGCGTCCTCTGAGATAAACCAATTCGTATGACTGCAAGACCTCTCGCTCAATACGAGTCATACAAATTCGTTTTACCAGGAGACGAATAAAGCAGATAATTCTACAAAGCAAAGTTCCAAAGCTCAACTTTAATTATATCTTATTTCAGTTATCCTACTCTAGACACCTATAGTTTTAGTACTTACTAAATTTTGATTATTACAAGAATATTGACAGTACGACTTTTTAACATAATCGAACTTTCCAAAAGAATATTATGTCAATCACTGATAGGGATAGATTGAAGAATTAGGTGTATAAAAGTTTCAATGAACAGTATAAATTACTCAAAATGTAAGTTGGAACACCGGTTGCGTTATAGATGTATCGCATCCAATATGTTTTTGGAGACAAATACATTAAATAGGGTTATCGATTGAATAAAAACTTCGATTGAGGATGAGCTCAATTTATTTGAATTAACAATGACGTCTCCAATGCCACAATACTCCATAAAGTAAGAAAAGAAATTAATGAACATCTATAAAAGTTGTAATAATGATAATATAATTAAGCTAAATTTATTACTATTTTTACAATGTCATTATGTTTTTCTTAAACCACAATAACACTTTACCTCTGCCCTAAAAGCATTAAATAATCCAAGTCACACAAATCTAACAATTAATTACTAACTATATAGTTTGTATGGTTTACTTTGCTCGATATACAAATAGGTTTTCAGCAACGCTCTAACTCTTGTCACCGAAAATTAAAACAATTTAATTAATACTGGATCGCAAGCGAACTGTCAAATCAATTTGGTTATTAAGCCATCATTAATCTAAATAATAACAATAAAAATAACATTTGAAATCTACGGCGATAAGTTAAAAATTAAATCGAAACTTGCGCGACACTACTCGGGTACTATGCGTAATGATCCACGTTTATAAACACAATCTAATCGACGTTATTATAGTACTTCATCAACGTACGAAAACAACACTTATTAGGTATCTGATACTCCGAACGATTATTTTGTTTCTTTATTCTAATCATATGTATCTCTTAGTATTTAACTAAATTTATTAAGGGGCACAGAATTGATATGTTTCCGATGCACGGCGTTTGTGTGATACCGTTCACTTAACCTAACTTGCAAGGCGATGCTACACCCCTACTCTACCCTATCACATGCGGGCCATGTCACGCGTCCTACGACGACCATTCCGAACACCATCTACTCGATTTCACAGTAAACGTTAAGAAAATATCGCTTTAGGTTACTCGTATCTGTCTGTCTTCTGTTTCGATTTGTAGAACTAAAGATCACAACGCTAAGCGGAACTCGAATCGAGACACAGGACACAAATGCAAGCGAACAAATCGAGAACTCAAAGTTGAATTTGTGTTAGCGTGACATGTAGCCGATTGCATTACAGTAATAGACGAGATACAGAATAAACGTCTCTATGAAACCGCTTTTTACTCCTAATTACACATTAATATTACACGATGATATGTATCGAGTAGTCCCGCAAAAGGTGACGTAGCCGTGTCCGCAGCCACTGGACGTCTCTTACTCGCTATCTACGGTTGTTGGACGGAATCATGGCGGCGTCGGGCTCCCTCGCGCGTCCGTGCACTCGTCCGCCATTGCACGCGCGCGCCATTTTGTTCTATCATGCTGCGCAAAATGGCGGACGACAAAATTGCGCGCAAATCAAAAGTGCTCAGACCATCCCACAGATCCATAGTTTCCGTAAACAATTAACCTATCCGAGATATTCATGTAGAGAGAGCTCTACTGCAGAACTGTCGAACGGTCTGGATAGCCACAACTGAAAAGAAATGAATAAACTTTTCGTTGTATTTTAGTGTGCGGTCGTGGACGCCCGACGCCGAAGGTATGGGAGATCACTACACATTATTACACAATACTTACATACGAATTAGCATTATATCGAATTAAATAAGTAAACATTGACTTAGCTTAATATTAAAACCGACAGTGAATTACGAATTAAAGAGGATCCAATATTTTTAGGTCACACAACTTTTCACTGCAATAACCTTTTCAGATCAAAATTAAAATGTGACTTCTCATGCAAATACAAAATTGTCTTAAGTTTGGTTTTAAAAATGGTTAGAGAACTTAATTAAAATTCTATCATTGCCTTAAATTGGTAGATATTTAAAAAGTTTTGGTTCTAATAAATAGCATAGATAGGTAACAAATAAAATAGTATCGTCGATGCCAGCCCCAGGCAGGCACCGCGCCGCGCGAGAGCGGAGCCTCAACCCTGATTAACGCAGTTCTTTTCGAAGCTTCCGAGCTAAAAATAACGTCAAAACAATGTTCATCTTAGTAAAACGTTATTGCCAATACAAGTTTGCCTACAAAATACAAGTTTGGTACGGTCTGAGGTTAGTATTAAAATTATGTATATCCATATCTTTGGTCTATACGCCACGACGCTCGGTAAACTGTGAAAGTCATAGTCACTATAAACAACGTATAAAATTTTGCTAAGTCAAAAATTGACGAAATTTCTATTATATATTGACTAAGAGATTTTCATAAGAATTCACATGCGGAATCTCCGGCCACCGACCGCCGGTCGCGTGAATACCTCATAGATATCTGTCGCGTCAAGGTTTTAATCCAAATATCCGAAACCTTATCATTATAGCCTAAGCAGGGATTTTTTTTTACTTTTTTGTATAATTTTTACATGTTTACATCAGCAGATTACGTCACTAGATACCTATAATAACATTAAGATTCCATTTTTGGTTTATTGCTATCTCGCACTGATGTGTACTTCGACCGTCACCGTGTCTCAAGAAAACATATAGGTAACTGAGTAGTCGATCTGTATGCGATAGACAACTAGCTAAAAATAAAAAATATATTAATCTTTTCCTTTGATTAATCTAAAACTTCAGTTAATTTAAACTCCATTACATTGTTTCATTATTATGTATGAATAACTTTCATTAAATAGTAATGTAACTATGCTGATTTACTACAATAAATACCCTTATCTAGTTTATTGACCTAAAGATTACACAATAAAAGTAACTACTAAAATTTAAATTAGATTATTACCAAAAAGCTCGTCAAAGCATGCAGATAGTAGATAATTGTTTCACTATTCAGCGTTGGCGTGCACGACGCCATCATTAATTACTATTAATTAATATAATGATTACATTTATTATTTAACTCTCATAAGGCCAAGGCTAAATTCTCGCAACAAGACTGAACTCATCTCGATTGTGTCGCATCGCATACTAATCGTAAAGACAACAAGAACCCGTAAAGTTTGTCAATGAAACTTTCAAAGAAGAGCTCCAACTAATTAAGAATTATAATCACGAGGGCTTTAGATTGAATCGTAATTTACTCAAGGCACAAGAAATTTTGATGTCGCTTTTAACAGGAGATCGGTTAAGAAGGAGCATGCCTCAGTCTATGTAGCTTGCAGGCAGACTGCCGCCGCGCCGTAGCGTCGGTGACGGCAGTGTCAGCGAGTTATAGGCGCGGCGCAGTCTGCCAGAAGCATTAGGATGCGAGCGGCTCGAGTTCAGCGGCCATTGATCAGCTCCTCGACACTCGGCAACCGCACCACATTACTTATTGCGTACCTCCATCTACACGGAGAATGGTTCGAAAGTCCAACACTAGAGTGCCAGCGCTTTAACGAGTGATTGAACATTATAAAAAGTTACTAAGAAAGTGTTAGGTAAATATAATTTGAAATAGTCATGAAATTCATTTAAATACGCTAACATTATCGAGGCTAAAACAAAAGTATCGTAATTATTACATACAACTTTATTTAAAATCATTCAACTTGAAATATTATTATTAACAAAACGTAATCTTTCTATGAAGGGCACCTTTGGTTTTTAGCTTATTCGAATGAGATATATCCTAAAATGTTTAATTTCTGGTTAAACGCTATATTCATAATAATAACAAATCCTCTCAATTGTATACATCGGCCTTGTAAAATCAAATATACAAACTTCCCATACAATAAGTTAGTTGTAAATAAATCTTTTATTACACAATAAAATGAATAATATTAAATAAACTGATTACATTTATAGGAAAAATAATTTCAAATTATATTACTTTAATTATTAACGGTAAACAATAAACCTGGAATGTTAATAATAATACATTTAACACTTGCTACATTTGGTATAAACGAAAACACACCACACCTCTGACGTTCTCATAAGGAATCGTAACTGAAAAGGAGATAGAGCTTATGACTTTACTGTACAAAGTATGGGTTCTTATACAACGACCCGTGAATCTTGATCCGTGGTCAGCCATAGTGTGGGTAGACGTTGTACGCGCCGTTGGTGCTGGCTCCATCTCCTGTAGCGGTTCCGATGCGACTCAGAGGATCAAGATTGCGCGTCCCTCAGTTAGCTGGTTGTCAAGTGCCGAGAGCCACGAACGAATTAATGCTGTTCGCTCTCTTCTCCGCCTTTGGCTCCCTGGCAAACAGACGCCACAGTTAGCAACATGCTTTTAAATCATTAACAAGTCAAACAAGGCAGGCATTATGAACTATTGTGCGAGGTGCAATGGTGAAACATTAGTAACTTTACTATTTCATGACTTTGTAACCCAACAGTGTATCAAAATCAATCAGTAGATATCAAGTTTGATACACTCAAATGCTATATCTATGGTAACCAAAGCGGTAACTATCCACATCAAGCTGTGTACGATAATAGTGCGCGTGCATACTTCATGTGCGAGAATCCAGCCGTTGTGTGCCATCTTATGCCTGGCGTATTCGAGGTGGATGGCCCCCTCTGAGCTGAGGAGTAGGGCGCCTTGGAGGCGGGCAATGGCGGCGGCGGCGTCGGCCGGGCTGGCGAAGTCGACGAACGCCACAGGGCCCGATGAGCCCCCGGGACCCGCGCTCAGCAGCCGCAGCCTCGAGAACCCGGCGCAGCTGCGCGACGATACTTAGTTGTGTCCGCGCTCGTACCCCCCGCATAATGTGTGCAATCACATGGCGCCAGATTTTTGGTTAGTTTACTAGTCTAAAGACTACTGCCGACAAAGGACTGGAATCCTAAGCGTGTTTGCGTGCAGGAGATAAAATGGACTTGCTGTGCAAATACTTAGCTCAAAATCAATGAAACATATTAACTTTATTATGTAGGGCACAAACGCGACAAAGAAGCAAATCACTCTGATGTCAATGAAAAATGCTGGTTAGCTATTGTTATTATATTATTATGGGTTGCATAGACCTTCATCATAACTGTGATGAAGCAGACTTGGACATTTTAAGATAATTCGCAAAAAAAAAACTCAACATTCTTATGTAATTTAAAATAATATACTTGTAACTGTTTATTTCTCATACGAAAAAATCAAATTACGATTTGGCTTCTTATTTATACGGCTTTGACTTCATTGATTCAAAAGTAACCGACGATGATTGGAAGAGAGTAAATGTCGGCAGTAGACCCCAAAATATTTGGTTCACTTCAGTTTAGGTAATGAGAATATTAATCAACTATTTGATGCCATGTGATTTAAGTTTTGTATGTAATTAGAGTTTATGTATTTCTTAAAGTTTAGGAATTCTAATGTTATTCTATTCAACAGTTATAATTGATCCCTGATTTTTGTGTGGGCTGAAATTTTAGAAACAATCCTTTCTTGAGTATTTGTATGCAACTAAAATATGAACTGAAAATATACTTGTGTGTATGTCATACGAGTACTTGTGCTGATAACAATACGACTAATTTGTGTGAAGTGTGTCTCTCTAGCGAAATTGCAAATGTGCTGGTTGATAACAAGATATCTTTACGAAGAAGGTTTTATGTTTTCCAACACTAAAATGATAATTTCGTTAGAGAGTTAGTGGTACTTAGATTGTCATGCTGAGGGTGGTACGGGTGCAGGCTTTGATCTCACACAAACCGAACATTCAAAGATTAATCAAACATCGTAAACTTTGTAAATCCATTAAATTTTCGTTTGTGTGAGAGTTATCACAGAATCGGAACATAAAATTAAATTCAGTAGATAATGTTTATGTGGACGACAATTATAGTGACATTCGGTGCGACATGCACTGTGGAGAATACATTTATTTGATTAGATATATCATTTATTGTGTTGAACCACATATTATTTTATCACTTTAAAGTTTTTAATCTATGTTCATGGGCATGATATTGCAACTGAATAGTAGCTTGGATTCTCACAGTTTATAAAGGCTATTAAACAACAACAATTGTTGCATTAAAGAAATGTTTTGATTTCAAAATATAATATTAATAATTATGGGTATTTGGAATATCATGCTCATGGCTTTGTGTTTCAAGTTCGACTGAAAATAAAAGACGTGTTGACTGCCATAAATCTAATAAAAAAAACGGTTTGATACGATTGTTACTGATTTGTATTATGTGATCGTGGCATAAGTAATCTAAATCAGTCTTTTATTTCCATAAAGAATCGTATTCCAATTTCAAATCATTTAGCCTCTCACCTGCTAAAGATTTCCTTCAGCTCATGTTCGGAAACGAACTGGCCTAAGTTGGCGACGAAAAGCGTCGAGCAGGGAGGCGCGGGATGCGCAGGGTGCGCGGGAGGCTGCCCGTGAGGCACCGCGGCGCCGGGAGATCCCAGTGCCGGCGCAGGTAGTACGCACGCGCCCAGCGTCAGGGGGGTCTGGTGGAGATGTGATAGCAAAATAATGTATGCCTCATATTGTATCCATTATCTTAACCATAGTAAATCTAGTATTCATTGAAAAAATACGATTGATTACCTGCTGAAAGGTCTTACTGATTTTACAATGACAGACACAAAGTGTATTAATTATTGAGTAATGTATTGTTTGACAGTACTTACGTGGTGTGGCCTATCGGCGGCAGCTAGTCAGAGGTAGGAGCGCACCGGCGCCATCTGCGGATGGATGGCGGGATGCACCAGGCCGTGCGACAGCGTCGGCAGCTCACCTCCGTACGCCAGCGGGTGATGCCACAGTTCCGCTCCTCCACCAGGGAAGAACGGACTCGCTAGGTCTGCATCCACAAAACCACATGTTACATTTTACAACATAGCCACCAGAAACAACATCATCAACATAGCTGAACATACGCGACTGTAGCTGTATCTATGTGAATTAGGATACTGCTGAAATTCATTATTTACAATGTGCTATTACATGTTTTCACGTCAGGTACTTCGTCAAAGACAAACAAACGGATATACGGATAATCATAATTGGGTAGTTGACTGCAATCACGTTCTATATCTACGATACGACGAGTCAACGATTGGTGTTGTCAACTAGCCTATTTTAATCGATATAATGTATATTACAGTGTCATCATGAAAACATGTGAAATGTAGACAACAGTGGTAAAGAACCCGAAAGATCAATCAATATAATAGCTTCGCGGAGCTAGGCCTTGCGTGGTACGTGTAAGCGGTCACAGATACTTGCCCATTGCGATCGCTCGACACCCCATCACGTTTGCCTAACTTCTTGCTGGTAGAAGGTGAGGACTCGAGCAGTTTAGTGTAAGGATCGCCTCAGAGAAAGGTAGTGAGGTCGTTAGTGAATCGATGAGATCGGCAGGGTGTGGGACGGTCGAGCGAGCGCCGGACGGAGTGTGCGTTTGGCGATACTTACGTCCAGTGAGTGGGTGCATCAATGCGGGGTGTGCAGCTGGCGCGGCTGTGGCAACTGCCGGCTTCGGCTTGCTGACCTTCGTGTTGCTTTTAGCGAACTCCAGCCGAATGGTTTGCGGCATGTCGGGGTCGAATCGGACGCCCTGCTGTGAACAGCCGCGAGCGGTGCGGCGCTCCGATATAATGACAATGGAAGGCCTGCCGTATGCACCCGGCAGACACGGTGTCTACCGGGGCAGTGAACGCGTGGAACGGAATCAAGGCGAGGATACTGCATTTGGACTTTGACAATTTAGAACCACTTGCAATATCCCCTGGGTAACTTTTTCGAAAGAGGAGTAACCATCGAGACAAGAATTTGGGAACTA
This sequence comes from Pyrausta aurata, assembly GCA_963584085.1. NCBI lineage: Eukaryota > Metazoa > Arthropoda > Insecta > Lepidoptera > Crambidae > Pyrausta > Pyrausta aurata. The sequence goes on from OY757260.1 coordinate 6,173,852, forward strand.
TATTCAAAGGCTTTAATGTTGGTTTTGCTTCTGTTCTAGTCCGCGCCCGCGCCTGCTAAAGTGACAGAACACAGTGCTCGGGATGTGACATCAAAACCTGTCAAACAGTGACATGCATTGCGTATTTACACCGTATCGTTATCTTAGTCTCCGGAGCTTAGTACCGAGCTCGATGACCCATCGGGGCCCATTCAACATGTGCATGGGTTTAGCATAACTTACGATGCGGTTACTCGAGTCAGGAAAATGTTATTCCAAGTCTACAATGAGAATATTAACTATAGTGCTCATTGGCTGTGTTGAGGCATGTGATGAGAAGAGGTTTAGTAACACCGTGCGTTTTACATGTTTTATTAGTATTTACAGTAGCATTGTATGTTTCTCTGTATCTCAGTCTTTTAAAGAGACATTGATGTATTGGCTTGTGGTATTATACTGTGTTTGAAGCCATTCATACTTGTAAGAAGGCGATAATATAGTGTAAATATGTGATTTCATTTTATTTTTGTTGTGTTATTTTTGCACCATAGAAGTACAATCGACTATGATTAGGTAATAATAAAATGATTATCATCTTTTATCTACGCCTAAATACCGATCTAAATTGAGCATGTTCCAATTTTAATCAAAGAGTGCTAACTCTATTATCAAGTTATTGATATAACAAGTTGACTTTTAATTAAATAATTTTATTTCGATCATTGGAACAAACTCAACAAAAGTAATTGAAGTACAATATTCAGTAGCTAGACAGATAATAACAATGAAGTCAATACCAACCTGAAGGTCTTGCTTAGCTGCTTCTGCGCCCGCGCGGGTGTGGAACGTGACGAAGCCGACCGGCTGTAAGAAAACACCAACATTTGATAACGAGTATAATTAATGGTACGTCTAATTAATTTTGACAAGTAAGCAAATTAGTACAGCAATAAAAGTTTAAGAACTCACCGAAGCTGTTTTTCCATTCTTGCTGGTTACCTTTAGCAACGAACCCTCATAACCCTGCACAAACAAACGAAAATAATTTGTCAAAGTTATACTAAACCCTGATTTGGTACTAATGCTACATGCAATAATCTATTTTATATTATCCAGCATTACCAAATTGCTTCAATTGCCATTGTCATCACGTCAAACCAGAATTACATTGAGGGAGTATACAATATACAATACAGCGAACAAAAAAGGTACCTGTCCGCGCTTGGCACCGCTGGGAACACGCGATACACCAAAACTCACCCCCTATAAGTTTGGGTGCCTGTCTGCCGCGCCATCCGTACCAGCCAGGCTTCGAGTGTAATCCCCCTTATCGGTAGACAGAATTGATTCAATCCGAATATTACGAATCGGAGCATGACATTTGATATTTACGACGCAGTAATCCGAATCGAGATCTTCCACTCGCGTGACGGAAGTGATGGGGCTTTATTTTCTCTTGGGGTAAGTGTTTGAACGTTCCTAGCAGTTCGATTTATGTGATGTGCTGCTAGGAACTTTGAATATTAAGCTCTATTTTTAGAAATAACAACTCTGAAATACTATGTGCCATTCACTGAACATGTGTGTTTTATCACGAGTATAGTATAGTATATTTTTCTCAAATAGCAAGACCTTAGTTCAAGATATCTTCACGTAAAACTAAAACACGAAACATGTCGCTGTCTTTCCCTTCGTTAAAGTAGAGTTGGGTTAGCCGCTAGTTTGCCTAGTCATGCTATGTCTATTAAAGGAAAATGTGCGGTAGACGAGATACGGTTACCAACTTTTAGTATTTACCAGAATTTGAAAACTAATCTTGTAGTTTTTTGAGAAAACATACTGTGTTTCACGTATTCCATCGAAAATAATTTGGATATATGTTATTTTCCCTAGTACCAAAAGTCTGTCCAGCGAAACCGTGACCTAAGAAAACGCAGGAAATTCAAAATATCACTAGTTAGTGATATTTGTCCCTGTGTCCCAAAACAAAGGACAAAGGTTTTGATTCTCCATCATTTGCTTTTTTATGTTTAAGGACTCTCTCTGTTCCACTCCAGTCATTGATGTGAGAAAAAAACATGCAAGTAGATTTATTTGATAGAATTTAACATAATATTATTTACCTACTTTAGACATTTAGTTTCTTATTTTTTTTCAAATATATTATAATATGTTTAATTGAATGCAGGCTGATAATACTGATGATAATAATAATAAGGCCTCGATTTTTCTTGATTATCAAATTTATAATCTTCTACTATATAAAAATAAGTGAGGTTTTCCTTTCTGACGCTATAACTCCAGAACGCACGAACCGATTTCCACAGTTTTGCATTCGTTGGAAAGGTCTCGGGCTCCGTGAGGTTTATAGCAAAGAGAATTCCCATAAAACGGGGCCGGGGCAGGACGGGGGTGGGGGTGAAACGAAGTTCGCTGGGACCGCTAGTCATTATTAAAAAAAGTATATCATATTCTTACATCAACTAATCTGCCCAAAATGATCAAGATTATTTTGTCCTACAATCACCAACTGTGACGTGCCTTTGACATCTAACGTTGCCATAATCAGACTTTTAAGAAAATTTCAGGATACGCTTTCGTAGAACAGACTCTAGTACCCATTACGCTTAAGGAGATGAAATACAATAACATACCTCATATGCTCGGAACAGCAGGTACAGCTCCCGTGGCTTTGCGTCCATCGGCAGGCCGCTCACGAACAACGTCCGCACCTGCGACAATATGAAACTTACATTGTAGCACCAGTACGTCATAAATTATTCCAAGACTGACCCTGGGTAATATCCCTAATGTGATCCAAGCAGGGTACATTCGGCTGTACTCCACAACGCAACCCGAATCACCGTGAGAAGATCTGACAGCTTGGCCGTAAAAATAAACAAAATAAAGAAAACAGATATGCCATTATGATATCACGATAACGGAACAAAACAACTCGGACCGGAAGATATTTCAATGTGCGAATAATTGAAAGAGCAACAATTTCAAATTTACCTAAAAGGTTTTGGATTAGCCGTTTCGGTGTTTTAAAGGTTATTTTCCCGGACAAACAAAGACAGGACGTTTTTCACGGAACCACAAAGGGGGCACAGAAATCTTTGAATGGTTCTCTCGGTCGATTCTTTCTTTGTGGGAGGCGCATTAATTCGGCGGTCCATTTAATGAAATAAAACAGCCAGTAATGGCGGCGCGATTTGGCGAGTGCGGGAAATGGAGATTAATTGCTGGCAACACCGGCCGGCGCGCCATCTTGTTGCACTCTTTATTTATGCGTCTGAGTTTCACTCACCAATTTTGTTTAGCTTAACATTAAAGTATGTGTTAGTTTTGTTTGAAAGGCTTTTATATGTATAAAGTACAACATTCTAACTCAAGATCTGAATGTATTACCATACGTGCAATGTAATTAAGGCTTCTCAATCGTGCGACTTTTTTATTGAGAAAAGTTTTTTTAGTAAGCCCTCAAATTGCCTAGGTACCTAGTAAGTTTTCAAAAGCAAAACTAACACATCAAGCAATACATGAAAACCGTTCAGATTTACGCACACTATGGCACTCGATCACAGCGCGCTAAGGGCCCTCGCACACAACTCTCCGCGTCGCCGACCGGCCCCGGTTGTCGGACCTTTATGTCGGCTATTTTCCGGACGGTCGCACAGGAATTCCCAGTTTCGACGGTCCGATATATTTTTACTGCGACCACTTTTAATATAATGCTTGCCGAAAATATTAAGCTGATATTGCATTAAGCGTGGATTCTCAGTATATCGCTGCAAAATAATTAATTATAGATCTATTCATTACTTTTACTTAAACCCAAAATTATTTCATTAAATTATTTTAGATGTTATTTTATTTATTTATTTTTTATTATTTTTTTACAGACTGCATGTACCTATTGTGAAGTACGGGTATTAGGTTTACACACCGAACTCGTGTGAAAGGAAAACTGATTTCATTTATGAAAATGAAAGAAAAATGATAGAGCAAACAACCAGCCCGGTTAAGGCATGTAAGTTGCCTTAATGAAAGTTTGTGAAATGCAAACATCAACATTAAACATAATAATAAAATAGCAACCATAAAACAGAAAATTTATTTTGTAGAACAACATTATGAATGATGAAGGTTGTTTCGAAGAGAAATGTTAAGAAAGAAAATTACGGCATGTTTGAGGCTCGCATTTTTGGACGAGTATGTAGCAGATATAAGCATTCTGCTGCTATTTTCCGAGTGACTGCTTCTCTTTGTCGATGTAAAATATTTTACTACGGCAGAACACAAAAAGTATACACAGATAAAACCGCGATGTACCTTATATTTTAAGAAACTATAGACTTTCTCATATTTTGGATGAAAAACCTTTAATAAGTCTAAGTATGGAATAAACGTTTGCTCGTCATATTGTTTCGTTGAGACTTTAGTGGAGTTAGTTGACAAACTTTTGTGCAAGTCAATAAAACAAATCACACAACAAAAAATAGAAAGCAGAGTTCTTAAATAAGCGCAGCTCCTAATCTTAGCTTTAAAAATGTGTTTGGTATTTGCCCAAATATTTGCACTAGGCAATGAAAAATATTCGCCGATAGCAAAGAATGACACAAAGCATGTCAGATAACGGAGCACCTAACATATTTCAGGCGAGCAAGGCAGGTCCGGTCAGTTCGAAAATGCCCCTCCGTGCCGACCATTTTACACTCGGTTGGCTATGAAATCGCAGATAAATGATTTAAAAGGTGGAAGTTCATTAACATCTTTTTGTCATTATGGAGGTAGAGAAGTCATGCACATTAGAGTAATACAAGCAAAATGGTTAACTAAAGTTGTAAGTAGTAGTTTGTGAAATAGGTTTGAATAGATAAGATAGGTCAAAGTGAAGTTATAAGGCTAGCTAATGACTTAGAAACAAATAAAAAGCGAAGCAAAAATATACAGAAGTGTAGTGGCGTGAAGCGTCAAATTCTAGCTATCTTTGTATATTGCAAGTCCATATTACACAGAACAGAAAATATTTCTAACGGAAAAGCGTCACACGTCTATCGGGCGGAACGTCAAACTCATATTCGTTCACGTTCGTTAAAGTTCGAATTTACTTTTTCTAAGAAGACATAGCTTTTGCTTAATTAGGGTCACGATTTCTGTGCAATTTTTACATGTGGATATTTTACTCGATTTTTTCGTCAAAACGGTGTAACTCATAATCGAATTGCCACACGTAAAAAGTTCGATTAACGTTAGAATCGAGGCCCAGGTCACTTCGAAAATGTTCTCTCGTGTCGACCATTTTACACTTGGCTGCCCACAGACGAAGCTATAAGTGCAAACAAAGCTACCAAGTTATTTCTTATGTTGCACGCGGGACGGGGAAGATCTGCGATAATATCCCGGCGGTGATGACTGTCTTATTTGAGTTGTGCACTTTAGTTTGGGGATAGCATGAACTTTATTTGATTTTGTCTACTTTCTGTGTATAGTTTTTTAATTTATTTTTTTCTCTACGAGATCGATTTAGAAATAAGGAGATACGTAGATTAACTAAGATAACGGACATAGCCCTGCGAATCAGAAAGCTCAAGGGGCAATGGGTAGGGCACATAGCGCGAACTGATAGCCGTTGGGTCAGAAAAGTTCTAGATTGGGGACTCCGACCAAAAGCGCAGTGTAGGACGTTTACCAACAAGATGGACAGACGACCTTGTAAAGATCGCAGGATCACACTGAATACCGACCGCTCAAAACCGGTCACTGTGAAAAACCGTGTGCGAGGGCTATATTTGACAGTGGACGTCCTTTGGCAGATAATGATGATGATGATGAGACGCATTAAAAGCCTATTTAGGTGATGTTATATAAATATAATTGAAAAGTTCTAGCTAATTATGAAAGCCATTTACTTTGAAAATAATATACACGTTGTAAATAGGTACTAGTAGTTACTTTTAAAATCTTCAAACCGTTTATCATTCTGCCTACAAACAGAGATAAAAAGGGAGCGTGTTATTTAGCAGGTATTTTTCCTTTTTAAAGCTTATCTCAATTTTCCGCTTTCGCGACTCCTAAAGCTAAACAGCTATTCGATTTGTCGACTAAGGCCAGATAGCATCTATGGCATGACATTAATGTAAGGAAAAACAGGGGATATTTGTTCGAGTGTAAAATCGTACTGCGGAATGTCTATCCCGAATCTCGTGACACTTGTATGAATGAGTAATCAAAGCTTTGACATCACGATATTGTTTCACCCTTTAGCGTTTGGTCTTAGATCCCTTTTGAAACATTCTTCTTATCATTGAATTTTAGAGATTCAAATAAGAGGATACTCAGATTTGTTTTAGCTTTTTGCTTCTATTCTATTCATCATGTAAACCAATATCATAAAATTACCCAATTTAGAATGAAAGCAATTTGGATAGTTTACATTAAAATTAGACAAATTAATCAGACATCGCAAATCGCTTGCACGCACTAATACGGGCGATACTTAGCGCGCCTTCACATAAGGACTAGGTTGGACTAGCTCTGTAAACTTGCAAGTGTTTTGCTAATACAAACAAGGGCGACAGCAGCGCGGAAGCAGCGGATGCCTTCACATTAGCAGCGCGTCTGTCGCGCGACTGGGTCGTTCCTACTTCACCTAATACCCATTTGCAGTGCTAATATGGGGATAGTATTACCACTGCAATGGGTAATGGGTATAGTGGACGGACCCGCGCGACTTACGCGCCGCTGCGGCGCTGCTACCGCGCTGCCGTGTATAGTATGAACTTATCGGCAGCGTGACTGTCGCGCGCAAGTCGCGCTGCTAAAGTCGCCTAAATGTGAAAGCGCTCTTAAAACAAAAGTCGGCGTGAGGTGCAAGAGATTTTGGAAAAGGTGGTTAGCCGCGAAAGACAGCGACCGTACTGCGCAAGAGAAAACCACTTTACATTTATAGCCTAGCTAAACAAGAGGTAAACTATTAGCGAAGACGCATAAAAATTGTATAGAACGATGAAAACGTTATAATATAACCACATACAGCTTGAGGTGGCATAGTCGTAAAAAAAATACACTACACTTTTCATCAGTCCTTATGTGCCATAATTTCCATGTATCATACGTTACGTAAGTCATCATCTATGTCCAGTTTGTATACTCAATTAGGTAAATAAATGACCACTTTGCTTTGAACAAAGCTTTGTTTTGACCTAGACGAGTGCACCTAGGCCTTAAGGTTTAAGTCGTTAAGCACAGTGGAACAAAGACTAAACAAATGTGTCCCATGCCTCTACACTGACCAGACGAGAGCGGTGAACCTCTCCAGTGTCCAATCGAGTGACAATTCAATAGGCATGCGAGTAAGCGATTGAAATCCTACCGCCCATTGCATACTCGCTGTGAAGCGCGGTACACATAAGCGTCTTTGGTTACAGGCGTTTAATTTTATGTCTGTTACCGAACATGTTCGATTTAATTAAAATGTGAAATGAGTTCAATCAAATAGCTAACATTTTAAATCTATTCAGTATTTTTAATTTTGGTCAACGTCCTTAGTGTATTTTACAATAGGCAAGACATTGAATGGCGTAGCTAGTTTCATTGAGAGAAAAGTGTCATACAAGGCAATTGAAAGTTTTAAAAAGGGAGGATGATCGAATCTCTTAGTATTTAAATCAAATCAAATCAAATATCCATTTATTGCATCTAGGTTTTAATTTTTAATCTAAGTTCCATTAGGACGTGACAAAAAGCAAATGGAAACTTTTAATCACATTAAATATTGATTACAATTACATTCTTCAGTTTTAAATAATAATAAGTATATTTTTCAATACGAATAGTTAACCACTTAAATTAATTAAATACAAACGAACTGTGTGTACGTGATAATTATTATGGCGAGTTCGATCCCAATGGGATTTCAGAATGGGTCGTTAATAAAGAGTTTCACTTTCGGGGAACATTCAACAGAATTTAACACGAGAGAAAATTCCGAATGCCATGTTTGACGTTTCAATTTACGCTGATATTTGCATATTAACAACTGACAAGAGATGCATTGAATTAGGCTAATTAAGTTGCGATACAAAACTGACATGTAGGCCTAACATGCATGACACACTATTTCTTTCGATCGACATGACAAAATTAGTCGATCTATGCTATTTTATCATATTCCCTAACATGCCAACCACATTGGACAAATTTATCCACAACGATAACGAGATATGTCAATTTCTAACCATTCACTCAATTTTATGTCAGATTTGGCTCAAAATGATCAACTTGACACAATGACAGATTGACTCGATATTGCCCACAGATTAATAAGTGTATATCTAATATTGCCCACAGATAATGAATTCAAATTAATAAATATGTTAGGGATAAAAAATGTTCCACGGGGACTTTCTTTTCAATATTTTACACTTTATTGTTTTTTGAGAGCCGAGGATAAAATATGGCACGACTCAGTCATATATTTTTGCTCTAAATATGTTTTTTTTTATTTGTCGTCGTCGCTAATGGTGGACGATAATGTTACACGGCGAAATGTCAAAATTCGATAAAAATATGTGTGGCATGTTAGGGTTCAATGATAATTTTGTCATATTTCGAATTGTAACTAGCTAAATTTTGACAGTACGACATGACTTTCATGGCAGCCATGTTAGCAACTGCGGGTATGTCGATTTTTGACAAACAAACACGCTAAAATGCCTCGATAAATTTTTATCACGGCGTGCATCTTAAGCCTGCTGGTTAGTTACTGCGATCACGTTACAAAATTGTATGCAAATATGCTCAACTATACTTTTTTTGCATGGAACCCCTGAATATTCTACAATTCCTAAGGCCGCACGATGATTTAAACCAGGAATTAAATCTTATTTCCGTCTCTGTCAACGCTTCAAATAAACTGACAGAGACAGAATGATTTAATCCAGAATTAGCGTAGTCCTGGGTTACCTAAATCATAACGCGCAAGTGGGCCTTAGAGCACAAAATATCATAATTATACTGAATATTTGCAGTTGTCGATATCTATAAATTTTAATTTAAAAATAGATGTGACTCTCTTGCTACAAGTATTAATAAAAAATAAAAGTAAAAAACGGATAAAGGTGTATTCACACGATCGATCGCACGGGCCTGCATCCGAAGCGAGTGGAGCGGAAACGCTCGGGGCACTGCACAGCGAATTTATCATACGCCAGTGTGTACATGCCTAACGTTCAACGTGAAATATTATATGGAAACTGACTATGTAATCTATGCGAACTAGAATATGTTACCGTTTTATTCTGTCACTGTAAGTGAAAGTAATATCCTGTTTGCATTTCTATCTATCTAGAGTTTTTTCAAATGGTTAGATATTATCATTTTACATTGCTGTCAATCTAACTTACTTGTTTGTGTTCTGAACATTATTTTTTGGTTACAATTCCTTAGATTAAAGAAAATTGCAAGTCACTAAATAGTTACGCGTATTTTATAACTCACTACGAATGCATGAATGCCGACGAAAAAAAAGACGAGGGTTAAATTTATTTACGGCTCGAAGTGTCCAACATGAAAAATTACTTTATTTCATTCACCATATCCGATTCCACGTTGCCAAATGGGCGTAAATTTGTTCCTGGCCGGTAAAAAGTAAAAAAAAAAACATATCATGCTACAAACAGAGGGTTAATCAAATTGAGTCTGTCAGGGCTCGAGTGCTTATAGGAGGCGCGTCACCTTTTCAAAAAAGCACAATAATGGAAAACGTTTTCAGTTTTACAATACAACGCCACAAAGAGAAATTGAAATTAAATGTCAACCGTTCCTTGGTCATGAAACACAATTGCGGATTTATTTATTCCTATAACGCTTAGGCAGTTTATTGTCCTCTTTATCGGATATTGCAGTAAATATTTGGTGGATGGAATTTCTGAGTGAGTAATAAAATGTAAGCGGTAAAATAAGTAATACTGTTTAAAATAAATCATTGAACGCTTAAACAGTTTATGTGCGCCTTCACATTAGAGCGACAGCAATGTGAAGGGCTTGCTGCTGTCATTTATGTATGAAATTGTCAGCAGCGCGACTGTCGCTCTGCTGACGCGCTGCTAAAGTCGTCTATGTGTGAAAGCGCTCTAACACATTCGCTTTATTTATAAAATAAAGCAATTCTACTGCAAAGTGCTTAATACCGACATAAATTTTTCCAAGTTATTCAGATCCTAGAATGTTACTAAAAGTATCACATTGTGCAAATCCATTTTCCAATTTAAAAAGTATTAGGTGCCTTACCAGTTCGTAGCGGTAAAAGCGATCCAATTGTTTTATTTCTATTTCGTTCCGTGATTGAAACAACGGCTCTATTGAATAGGAAATCGGTGGTAGGTAACTTTTAGCCTGACCAATATAAATAGATCTATAGCCATCCACTTGTTTTCCACCTTTGGGGGTCGTCGTGCGGAAAAGCAGACCTTGTTTGATGGGCCTTGCTATGGTGGTTTGGTTAACCTTTCAATTTTAGGTCAAAGAATAAATTTGTATGTTTTTTGCCAACTGGTGGAATCTGAAATGTTTTCGCTGATCGAATATTGATGATTAAATGAATTATAAGTGTTTGTATTTTATAAAATGAAAGAATTACTACGATAATACAGGGTGTTATTACAAGGGGGTGCCAAATTTTTGGAGGTGAATGAGATCGTCAATATGAACAACTTTTACTATCGGGTCATGGTCAAAATCTTAAATCAAATTTCAGGTTCCCCATATAAAATCAGTCACCTACATTGACAATAATGTATGGAGAGGCAGAAAATAATATTAATAATTGAACGATGGTCCCATAGTAAAAGTTGTTCATATTGATGGTCCCTTTCACCTCCGAAAATTTGGCACTCCCTTGCAATAACATCCTTTATAATTGTCTATACCCAGACAGAACATTAATGCTATTTATCAAAGTTTCCATTAAGGTCATAAGAAAGAGTACCTTCCCAAGAAGATTTGCCGAACACGATTACAAAACAAGTTGTTTCTTCTCAGACAGAAGCAAAGAGCAGGGAGAAGCGCCCGGGTTATCGGACACCGGTTGGCCCGGATTGAGATATTTCTAATTTTTCGGTTCACTTGCACCGTTGTTGAAGACTGTTGCGCTTCGGAATACAAACCGAACGCCCACCCGACTGGAAACGAGGAAAACAAGACAGATAACGGTCAACCCACCTTCAAGACATCGTATTTAAACCTTTATTAATTTATTTACAAGCGACGTAATATTAGACACGGCAGAGCACTTGAAAAACTGACAACCTGTTTCATTAATCCTACTAAACGAATAATAAATCACCGAAAACGAGATACCAATTTAATTGCGAAACACCGTTCAGCATTAATCAAAACAATGGGAAATTAAATCAAAGTTGAATAAAACAATTAAATAAAAGAAAATGTAGAAAGAGTTCCAACGAGGCAATATTGTCGGCCACCTGCTCCACGGAGATAGGGATCATAATGTTAATTTAATTAAAGGACTAATCTAAATTTCAGACGACCCGACACCCCAGCAACCATTAAAAGGATATTTCGCTGGCGACAGCAAGTTGGGAAAAGTTACCGACTATAAATATCTCAGGGAGCCAGTCGGGCGCGATTTACAGTAAAAACATTAAATAAATACGCCACTTGGAAAAATGTTGCCTATTTATTCGTGATGCGATAACGCTACTCTTGAGATAAGAATAAGAAAATAATTTAGAGTTTGAAAAAGGAGATTACTCGTGTTTTGACTGATATTTTTATACAAGTATTTTTAGCAGGCAATGTTTGTAATTACGACGGATATTATTTTAAGGAAAAGGTATTACATATTTTTTTTCATAACACAAGGCAGAGCAATAAAAAATATATCGAGGGAACGATAATAGAGGGAAGAATAGAAGGGAGAAGGAAGAGAAGAAGACCAAGAATAAGCTATATGCATCAAATAAAGCAAACATTGAATATTGCGTCGTATTAAGAGGTCAAGGGAATGGCGCAATAGCGTAAAGAATGGAAAATACTCCATTGACAAGAGCTGAGCTCTTTAATTAGATGATGATGATGTTGAAAACTAACCCTTATTACAAACTACATAAAATACCGTGTTTAACTTGACGCGCTGTTGTAAATATGTATTTTTAATTATAAATCACATATAGAGGTATAGAAATAAACTAAACTTTGTTCTCATAACAATTAAAATGGAAGATCAAGGGTGAAATTTATCTAAATTGTAGACGGCCAGTTAGAGATCCATTAAAAGGGGTCCGGAGTCAGGCTCCGAAGTCTGTACACAAGGAAGAAAAACTTTCGCTGGAAGATAAAGATGCCTTTCATCCTGCAGGGAAACTTGCCGGGTTGGTGGGCAGAAAACACTTTATTATTTCCTTTGATAGCTCAGTCTCGCGAGGAATTTACTAATTCAAAATACTTCTGATACCCATTGTTTTAATTTATATGACACGTTTTAATTAATCATTTAAAAAAGATTATCTATGTTATTGCATCTAAATATAGAATTTATGATAGATTATTCCCCGTTCATTATTCTGAATAGCTAGTAATCAATCATCATAATTTAAGTCAACACTTTTCATGTAACCCAATTATTCTGTTGACATTTTTATTTACTTCAATATTAGTGATAGGTCTAAAAATATAAATGAAATAGATAATATATATTCCGTTGTCTGATTCACAGAGAATACCTTTTATAATACAACACAATGTCAGCAACCCAAAGGCTGGCTACATCAATAGCTATAATAAATAGATCGGTATTTGGTATCAATTGAGTCGGACGGCCCGATCTGCGGCTGCTGTCCGATGCCGCCCAAATTATGTTCAATGGATAATTAATCGTGCCTGTTCACTCCACCAACAATGGCCGCCATATCGAGATCATCATTATAAACCTATAATTTAACGATAGAGAACGCAGCGAATGTACGAGAAGATAGGTACGAGATGAAATTGCGGATGATTAATCAGTCAGGTATCAAACGACTGCCGGGAGTCGCATTATAATGGAATTGCTATTGTGTCTCGTTCACACATACTTGACGAGTTAAAATTAACGTATGTGCTGGGTCAATGCACTTACAATAATAATACAAGTGAATTTGTGTATTAGTAATACTTTTACAAACTATTTCTTCTTTTTTGTGATTTGGTGATCTGCGATAAATATGACTACAAAATATCATAAAAAATTGAGAATTACAAAGACTACAAAATACCTATGAGAATATTACATAACTACTAAATACCAAATAAATAATGTAACAGCATACATGTGGTTATGTTACAGTAAGTATACTTTAGTTTTTGTACGTATAGTGTACATAAAGTACTGGAAAATATTATTTTCATGAAGGTAAAAATCTGCAAATGTTACATATTAAAATCGCGCAGTCACACGGGGTTGTCTTTTACTTCAAAGTGCTCGCCGCAGCGAGTTTCTTACTCGGCATTTTGTCCCAGCGGAAACATACTCCACTCGTGTAATGTCATTTAATGGTGCCCAGGAGACGGGGTGGTCGCAATTAAAATTTTCCATTTTATTAATTAACGAGCAGCAAGCCACCCCGGTATTTCACTAACCTTTTACTAAAAGCTAAATACCTGCTAAACGGTGTACATACTCTTTCTGCGTATGCGAAATGAAGTGGTTTAGTAAATCAAGACGTTTCATGAATGATTATGTTCTTACGGGATACAGCTGAAAATAAAACTCACTATGAAAAAAGGTCAAAGGTGAGGTTGAACAAGAAGAAAACTTTAAAGAAAGACTTCCAGTCTATTTATATTTTCAGTCTTCAGAAATAATATCTGACGTAAGCAGAATTACGCCCGCTTGCGCAGACCTAGGTTGGCTTACTTTGGGTTGAACCATTATTTAATTTTGATGCTGTCAGTTACGCTGATGATGTCAGAGCCATTTACCCTTGGGTTAATAATAACTCTGAGCAGTGCAAGTAGGCTTTAAAAGAAAAAACATTGAAGGCTCTTTTCTGGTTATGGTACAGTGGTTTGTTTGTTACTTATAGAATTTGTTTCTATACTTGCTTATGCTTGTTTTTCTTCTTGTACTAAATATTAGGCCATTTACTCGTAATATTTTAGGGCCATTTTAGTGATGTTGAGTATCAAGCACCCAAAAGCATTCTTCCATAAACGGTTCAACGTACACCCAGGGTTGTGAATTGTGGCAACCCACACAAATTGGTCCCATAACTAAGCCATGAAGGCAATTCGGCACAGACTCACACTGTCTCGAAAACTATTGGCAGCGATAAACACACAGCGTTACAACGGAGCGGGGTTTGTCTCATCTTATTTGAATTTCAAATCCAGGTGCAGGTGAGGATACGATTGGCCCCAACTTCCTATACGGTTTAGATTTGCCAGCCTCAATTGAATTTACACCAGAAGTTGTACTGGAAACCGGTGAACTTGCTTATGAAACCGACTACCGCTATTTTATTCAGAGAGCTATGCTGTTGCTCAAAGACAGTTGAGGCGCCTTGAAACTGAATATCTGAGCGCGTAAATAAATATCTAAGTTGTGTCTGTGAGTTTACGAACTCTTGGAATACGTCAAAGTATAACAGATGAATCTCTGTGTTGATCTAGTACTATAGTTAAATCAACGCACACACATGTTTTGTTTTTAAATAAAGATTAGATTTCAATTTCATACGATTAATCTGTATTTCCCTGGGTAATATTTTTCTAGCAATATTGTCACGTTCTGTGTGACATGAAAAGGGCCGCAAGTAAACAACGAGGGGATAAACAAGTGGACTTGGCAAATATTGGAAATCTGTTTATCAAAACAATCGCCCATCTTTCCTTAGTTGTTTTTATTTTTCTGCAAAATAACAAGGGGTCGATTGAATTAAATCGATACCACCAGTTGTGTAGATCAGAAAAATAATATTTTCTTACTTTATGTATCTTTCTAAAAAGTACAATAAAAATCAAATTTATATACTAAGTAACCAACTTTAAGAAACCAATCATGAATCACTCGCCGAGCGCTCGTATCTTTAAAGTAACAAAGGTATCCCGCAACCGCTCCTAAGTAGAGCTTCTGATTGATGGCTCTAATCTCAACAACTATAGAATTCTTACGAAGATAGATAACCAGGCTAAACTGGATAGCGGAGCTTACACGTAGGTAATATTTTCCGAGGGAACAATGGAGCTTCGTATATTTTCCTGGAGAGTTTGGTTTATCATCAAAAGAGTTGATTTACGGCGTCGCTCCGTGCAGGGTGTTAAAAATTAAAGGGTTAACGTGAACGGGATTGCTGAACAATCAAAAAGTTTTTCATTGAACGGCAGAATGTTTGTACAAGTCAATTTTAAGGGGGAATTCAATCAGTCCAAACAAGCAGAAAATCGAACCCAAATCATCCAATTGTGGTAAATCTCAAATTCGGAGTACGCAGCTAAGGAGTCGGCCCGTCCCGACCAAGTCCCTGATTTAAATTGCAGATGCCGGTCGGCAGCGAGCGCCGACTGCCGCGATATGCTAATCATAGCCAAGCCAAGGATTATCCCTGTTTACACTCAACAAACTCACTTAATTTCGCACCGACCGATGTCTCGCCATATTTATGTGGCTCGAGCTCGCGGATGGACCGACCGACGACAGCTGAAACCACTCAGTTATATCTGAAGGTCGCGTCATGGAGACTTGATAACTTGTAAAATGAGACTTTCTCCAAGACATAATATACATATGTACGAAACCCTAAGTACGTATTTCATTCCTTAACGAAAAATAGAAGTCGTCAATTAAATACTAATCAAATTATTTCAAAGCTCTTAAGTGATCGATCCCGTTCTGTAAAGTATTAATTAGTCAAGTATTCAGTTGTATTTTTTGCTTCAGAATTTAATTAATATTAGGCAAACTTCGCGACACCTCTAACGACCTCTTCGTCGCTTTAAAGTTCATCTTTGGGATGAAACTTACTTTATCATTTAACTTTCCCTCGGCTCAAATCATTTCTGATCCAAAATGCTTACCTTGAAATTTATATATTGAAAAAACCATACATATTTTTTTTATGTATGTTTAAAGATAAGTATAGTTTCATCATAACATCGCCAAGTTAATGATAATTTAACTTGTCTTCCTTTAAAACTATTTGTAGACACGTCAAGACTTTACATCTTCTACTTTGCAGCTCGACCTATCGGTCGTATTGGTTCGTTATTATGTCGTATTATTTGAGTAAACATTTAAGGTGCAGTAATATCTCTGGCGAGGTACGCTGAGGCGTCGTAAAGTCGACCGGAGGAGGCACTAATGCGAATTTATGTCTGCGGACCACGGCCGCCCGATATCGATCCCAAGCCCATAAATGTTTCAATTTTCAAACGGACCGTTTTATGTAAACCATGCGTGGTGCCACGTTACGGCCCCCGATAAAACCCAAACCTAACATTCTAGAATTCACTCCGACGATGTGATTAATTCTATGGGATTAACTGTCTTGATTGTTTTAAGGATATCGCGCTAATTCTCGCCTTGTTTGAACTAAAGCTATTCAATATTTAACTGGCTGTAATATTAAGTTAAGCCACCGCGCCGTGATGTTTAGGTAGAGACTATTAAGATTTACTGAGTATCACATTTAACCAATTAAACGTTTATCTGTAGACATTTTGTTTGAATTTGTGTCTGGATTTGATTCTTAGAAATCGTGAATATTATGTTTAGTACCAAGGGTTTTTACAGTCTGGTAAGGTCGGGTAAAGTTGTCAGAGAAGGATCAAGTATTTTGTTAATAGAAAACAACTGTTAAACGTTAAACCAAATCGAAATCAACAAACTAAGCTTACGTTAGATATAAGTATGCCGAAATATGTAGATAAATAAATATTTGATTATGCAAAATTAAATATGTCAACACCGTTCGAATCCGTACCGTCATAAGTTCGATATCTTACAGAACTGACAAACAGGAACGCGTAAATCTGCCGTTTAGCTTTATATACCGAGTTTGGAGGGGGAAATCTCGACGATTTACATTAGAAAGCCTCGCAGGAGACCGCGCGAGGGCGTCTTCGATAAGAGACGGGAATGCTTCGGTATCCGATGCGCGCGGCCCCGCTCGAATATTTGATTTAAATCGTGGAACTTCACATGAAATTCTCACGTGATTGCGTTTTTACGCTGCCGGCTAAATTAAAATAAAACAAATACTCAAATATTGAAGTATGACATTTTGCCTGCGGTCTAAAATGATTGACATCGATAAAGCAATTTGTGTTTGTTTATAGAAATGTTGTTAGCCCGGTATGTGCAATTACTTTTTGTTTGATATGAGTTTTTTAATCGAAATACGAGTAGTTTACTGAACCAAATACATTGAAGCTATTTTTAATGAGTACATAATTCTCTAGTTTATTAAAATCTTGTTTTAAAGTGGATCATAAGTATACAAATTGACAGGTTAGTCGGAAAAAAATATGTATGTATACTTCCCAAAGCGACAAAAATATCACAATATATTACCAACCAAATAAAACTTTTTCTATTATGGAAGTTAGTTTGGTAACTGAATCAAGTTGATATTAAAAGGCAAACACAGTTGAGACAAACCCCACGTTGGGCGCCAAAATTTGCGACGTGTTGCCTGCATCACGAATATAACTAAGTATTTGGTTCCACTGAATTCTGTTTTGTAAAGGTAAAATAACACTTAAAATTGAATAAATACACGCACGATACATCAAAATTAGAAAACTATACAAGTGTCATCTATGCATGCTGTTAACACAGCATCGCCATCTATTATTATCGATACACAATTCTTGCAATAAACATAGCGACATCTATCCTTAATCATTCGAATCATTTGACACAATCTAGTATTGGCCGATTCAGTAGTAGTTTGGATTGGCAGACCCAAGTTATTCTAACGCGGTTAACTAGATGGCGCTGCATATATCTATTTAAGGAATTGCAGTGAATTATTTCTCCCTTGTTCTACCAAATTATACCTACATACTACAACCAATGTGTTTCGTCTCATCCCGCATCCTGGTGGTCAAAGTAACACATGCACTTAAAAATGGTTATTTTGAAAATAAAAATTATAAGCGTAAATGATTCGTTTATAAACAGATAAAGATTTTTAGGATTTTAAGATTACTAAGTTAATAAGCCAATTAGATTAAGGCCTAATTTTTCAATAGTCAGATAAGAAATATTCGTCGAATAAAATACAATATTCCTAATTTGAAAACATCACCTTTTGTCAGCTATCATTTATGAAAATGTCATTTTAAAATCGGCCGTTTTATATTTATTCAGTCTGATAAGTTTTATTGACGTTTGAAAAATCGGCCCTAAAAACATAAGCTGACAATAAAAGATAAATACACTGACGACACCACGTTGGGCGCCAAAGTTCGTGACATGCGGCCTGCCACATGAGTAGTGATTAACAGACGCCCCGCACTTCCGAGCGCCGAGTGTGCAGGGCCGCAACTAGGGTGGCAAATGAGACACTTGTTACTGCATTGTAGTGGTACGTACACTAAAGACTACACATTTTTGTTGAAAAATTACCCTTATAGCATCTGCTTTGAGTGTTTACCATGATGATGAGCTGTTGACGTGGCTACTTGACTTGAACAAAAATGTTGCTATACCTGTAGTGTAGTTTTAATAATCACAAAACTAAATAATCAACGCACAAAAATCTGTTAAAGTTTAAACGAAAATTTTGTTGATAATTGCTACTGAGAAAAGAGCATCAAAGCAAACATGCAAAGAATATGTAACTACGACTAAATGTAGACAATTTATAGCTCGCTTAAACACTGACATAAAACATAGTAGCTTCAAAGGCAGATGAATAATTTAGCATCAACAAACGAAAACCAACATCACACTCTCTTACGTGTTACTAAAGATATGAGCAGGCTAGAGTGAATAATTAAAAAGATCTCAATCTAATAACGCGTGCCCCCTGTTCCCTAGGTACGTACCTCTATGCCCCCTACCCCGCTAGCGGGGCACAGCGATTGAATTAAACTTCAGCACGGTTGTTGTGGTTCGGAACCGGGCTCGGTTTTGTCGCGTTTCGTGCAGCTGCGATTAAACTGGCAATGCTTGTTCGACGTTTATTAGTTTTGTCACTCTGTTTTTGTTTGGGTCGAATGTGAAAAGCGGTGTCCGGTACGCTTCATGGAATTTGGTTAGCGAAATACGTAACAGGACACAATTAGGTAGGCACATGGTGAAAAAAAAAAAAACTACAAGAAAGTTCAGAAGCAAGTTTCAAATGCTAACATCAACGCCAATTCAAAACATTTCAAAATTTTTAGTTTTTGTCACTTCAAACAATTTTGAGCGCTTTTGCTTCTCCTTCAAATCGAATAGTTCGCATCTTCACTAATGCGAGTACGTAAACTAGTGTTTAAAATCAATGAATATAATAAATATGTATATAGCACAACGGCCTCTTTCGCGAGCGAGAGCGAGGCTACCTGCGCAAAATGATATTAATTTGATAAATAAATGCGACTGCGATGTTATTACAGCCGGCGCTTTGACAGTCACTCGAATTGATGTTTGTTTTTATTAATATGTATGACAGAGCGTAATAAATGTCAGGAAAATGTGTTAAGCAGCCCCCGCGGCGAAGGAGCCCCCTTAATTAAGTAGCAGTCATGAATCACTTTGACACGTACATAAAGTAATAATGGATACACTTTTATGGAATACTTGCATCGAAACATAAGTAATATTTTAAATTAAAAAATTAAACACATAAGCCTCAAGCACCATCATCTACACGGTACGAGTAACGTAAAAATTGTTTTGCTGCTTTTTCAGAAAATAATTCCATGTGATAAAAGAAACGATATTACGATAACCAAATTATACAGCATCATTATGTCGTGTACGATTAATCAGTCAGGTATCAAACGACTGCCGGGAGTCGCATAATAATGGAATTTCTATTGTGTCTCGTTCACACATACTTGACCAGTTAAAACGTTAAATAAAGATGATTGGTTCACATAAAGGCTGACGATTGTGCTGCAAATGAACACCTTCACACGCAGCATTAAATGGTCGTAGATACTTTAATTTGTTCAAAGTCAAAGACCCCGCTAACGAGATACAAAAATGAGGGAACGGAATTAAAAAGACACGACTCTTTCAGGGCACACGGCGCGAGCTCAATGTCAACAGTTGAAACTTTTCTCCGGGAACAATGAGACCAGAAACAAGGAGTGTGGAGCACTAGGTAGAGAGGGCGCAGGGCTGGCTAACGTTAAATAACTTGTCAACATAGCGTAACACGTTTCGGGACACTATTCCGCTACTACTCACTATTAAAAAAAACGTTTTTTCTTTTTTTCTATTCCAGACACAACATTTGTTTTATTTTTTTCACGCCTGTAGGCGTTCACTGTTCATTGTTTAGCAAGTAAAAAAAAGCTTTGAAATTCGGCATGGGTTTAAAAGAACAAACACGTAAGAGAAAATACTTCAGGACGTACTCGTAACTATATCGTTATGCGCTGTCTATATGCGATGCTAAACGCCATGCACACAGAAGTTAATCAAATAACACAATCGTAGCCTCAAATTCTCGAAGTTTAGCATAAAGCAGCATAACATACTTTCTGAGGGTGTCGGCAACCCTGTTTCAGAGGGCTATGAAGTACGTAGGCGACAATTAGCGCGCGCGACTCGACGCGGCTTGAGTTTTAACAACATGCAGCGAATACTCGGCATCGTTGGCGAGCCACGCGCTAAACCTGTCCAAGGATAGAGGCATCCTTGTGCAGGTTTCTGGAAAAGCCTTTT
The DNA here is from genome assembly GCA_963584085.1 of Pyrausta aurata. Taxonomy (NCBI): domain Eukaryota; kingdom Metazoa; phylum Arthropoda; class Insecta; order Lepidoptera; family Crambidae; genus Pyrausta; species Pyrausta aurata. The sequence continues at coordinate 6,194,721 of OY757260.1, forward strand.
AATATTTTTACTAACTTTTAAGCAATGGCAAAACCCATTGCGCTCTCTACAAAGCAAACATAAACATGTAAACTTTAAAAAACATAAGAAGTATAAGATGACAAAACTCTTACTGAAAGGAAGAGTGAGTTAGGGGGAGTGAGAGAGAAAATAAAAGCGATTAATAAATGAATCAATTAATTGTTTCTGTCACCTTTAAGCAAGTGTGATGAACGATAAGCGGAGATAGTGTTCTCTTTCAACATCTTAGACACGCACCATGAAACCATAATATATTAATCTGCTAACAAGCTTGTCACCGCTCCAACACTTAGTGCAAATGCAGCAGGAGGCATAATAGGCCGCTATAAGCAATTACCTTGATAACGAGATACACATAAGCTCACGAAGCACCTAAATCTAACTGGTAATTAACACTGGGACTGCAAACACTCGGCTATGTTTTACTGTGTGCTTCCAAGAATACATTATTCGCGGCACAGTAAATTCAGTTACTAGAAACAGTATTAACAATCCATTTTGTGTTACAATTTCGAATTGCAACATATTGGTTGTACGTCGATAGTGTATGCAAATGATATACCAGACTGAGACTTGCAAAATGTAGTAAAATATCTGTGAATATTGAACGATTGAAATATTAGACTTAAAGTTTGATCTAAATTGGGTTTGTGAAAAATAAGCAGATTTAAAAAGGAAATGAGTATGGTACTCTTGTCTCTAGACCAGACGTGGCAAATGACTTCCTAGAGTAAAAATACGAATATTCGAAGCTAGTTACATAAAGAAACATGATAGCTATTTTGATCTCATAATCTCGGTCTTAGAAACGTTGATCCGATTAACTGTACATTGAAAGTCGAGCCTTCATTCATTTGTGTAGGTAGTTGAGGGTTTCCTCTTATGGCTATTTCTAGCTATTAAGGGTCTAGTTGGCTATATAATTGGTTTGAAAAATACGATCTCATACTTTGTCTACCTACAAAGTGAATACACAACAAGATAATATCACTAACACATGCCAAATAGGCAAAATATATAAATAAAAAACAAAACTGCAGGTGAGTTAAAACGCTACTGTATCATAAATCGTTTAACGTGTGAGAGTTCAGATACATTCATCAAAAACTTCCAGAGTAATGTTGGTCCAAGTCCAAAATATGATAGAGGACTTACAAAATAACCATCCATCGTATTCTACCAAGCTCGCCAGAAATACACTGTACTTGATCCTCGAGAAGTTGTGTGGTGACGTGGCGGGTTCATAACACAAACATGGTGTTGAAATTGGGTGTCAGCGCTGTTCTGTAATTAACGCCGGCGTGCCTCACTTTGTGTGTTTCACCACGAGTGAGGTCACGAACTAGCTAGTTACTCTGCGATTCTAAACCGGGTACAGACGACCGCACGTCAAGCTCAAGTAGATGCATTGTAAAGTTGTAATAGGGGTGAATTTTGCAACAAAATTCACATTCGGGTGCTGGTGACTATTCTTTCAAGCCATACTTTATAACACAGAGAAAAGAAAATACTCCGTAAAACTTTCCAAGAATAACATATACTGTGATAAGAACCAAATAGACATTTGTTTACACTTAAGGCCCAGATATTCCATTTTTACGATGTTTCGATTGAGTTTAAACATGAAAACACTAATTATTTAAATCTCGAATCTATATATGTTATAGAAGAAGATTACTAGAAAGCTGGATAGTCGTTGGAAACACGATTGTAATTACTTTGCTCGATAATAATTGCCTCAGAAGTGGGCCCCTTTTTTTTCGTATTTTCTATGTAGTTTTCAAATTATTGGACTTATATTTATGAAAATCACATATTTTAGTAGGTAATTCCATTCTACACATATACATGTTAAAATGATTTCAAAATGTTTGTTATTTAGATCAGAATAACGAAATATCTAAAAACACTTTATTTGACCTATTTCGACTTTTTTGATCTTGATTTGCTCAAGCTATACAGATGTGAGGAACAGGGGATTATAAGAATATACATTTTGACCACATAAGTGAGATCTCAGCTATGAATTAAATGATTTTTTTTTAGTTTATATCGGTGTTATGTTCAGGCAAAGAAAGGTCCTTTTTTTCATTTGTTTGTATTCTTTCTTACAAGCAGCAAATTCTTCCAATTGTCTTTTTAAGATTACTTTAGACACCACAGATGTTTAGGGCGGCCAATCGTTTTTTTCCAGTTTAATTAACATTTTCATTCATAAAACACTGATTTAGTGATTCTCACACTTGTGACGATGGTGATTCGCGCAACGACTTTGACGCAACAGTTGATCGTCGTGTCATCTCTGTTCTATACATGCAAGCAGAAATAGCGCTATCTTTTTATTCAAATGACAAGCACGAGATACCATTTCCTCATTCCCCTTGACGCCACTGCGAACGCTGGACCTATGTCAATTTTTGCAATTTTATTTGCGTACTTAATTACGTAAAACACCTAAGAACTAATAATAGTTAATTTCGCCGCGCCGCGTCACGCTCAGTTGGATCAGCACCAGTCTTATACTAATCAAAGGTCGCGAGTTCAAATCGGGGGTATCATGAATATTTTTCTACATAGTCACAATATTTTTTTAGAAAACGAAATAAGTATTTATTTTAATTTTTGGACATTTTAACATTTAAAATAAAAAAAATTAAAAATAAAAACTAATTAAATTTTTAGGTTTTTTTTTAAAGTAGCAAATCCTATTAAAAAAACTACATAACAATGAAAATAAATTTCAAAAAGAAAATTAGTATCAAAAACATCATCACCATGCGGATAAATCTCCTCAATGCCATGAGGATGGAACCCCCAACCTCTACGTGTTAAGCAAAATAAAAAGAGATAGGCTGTAGCGACATATATAATTGTTGTGAATAAATGAACTATATATTTGTACCAATCGCAGAGATGAATCTGTTTCTATAGTAACAATATAAACAAAAAGCATAAAACACTCATGTCAAATTATTGTAGTTTTGAACATTTTCTCTATTTGGAAAAATCAGAGCTAAACCATAACTGTAGGTTTAGCAGTAATCTCAAATGCTAAAGCTGTGCCCTGGTGACTCTATAGTATATTGGAGACGAGAAAATATTATATGAATTTGAGGGAGGGAGAAAATTATTAGGTGATAGGTCTATATTAATTTTATTTATTTATTTACATCTAGACTCCTGTGACAAAATACAAACATTGGATGTTAAGTTAAGGTCGGTCTAGCTCTCTTCGTGTATGGAACTCAGGTTTCCATGTTATTTACGTACGTAGTACACATTTTCTGAATCGTGTAGTAATAATGCATTGACTTGATCTCTTATTTGGTGACATGGACTTGAGCGACGAACATGGAGATTACTCAGTATAATCCAATTATATTTGCATTCAGAAATGTCAAATCTGAATAATTTTTTCAATTTTGTTCTGTCGAAAATGTGTGGAGACTGTCTTAATTTTATTTTTATAACCGTTCCTCAAATTGCTGTTACTGAATATCCAAAACAACTTTGGTGTTTGTGACACATAATAATTCTATTAATCTTGTAGTTAGCGCCAAATGGCGCTTCGGGGTCACGAAGGGTTCCGTACCATTATCTATGAAAATGGCATAAACATCATATCTGTTGTCAGGGAGTCCCATACAAAAGATATGAAGTCCTAATAATGGGGCAGCCCCTCATTATTATCATTATCAGAGTAGATAAGTTGTATGAGAGCAACCTGAAAAAAAAACTGTTTTTTAAGTTTTTGTTTTTTCAACGGCAACATGAATACATCCTTCCTGAAAATTTCAACTGTCTTACTATCATTTTGATGAGAAAAACCCTGGTGTTGCCCTTTCGGTGTAGGAACTCATGCTCATCATAATTCATTCCTAGTAGGGAGGTGTCTCAAAAATATTTTAAAATACATATTTTAGGCGGTGTGATTAGGATATAACGAAACCCATGCCAAATTACAGTTTTATAGTAAAAAGGTCTATAAGCTAGACTACAAAAAGTCAAACATGGCAAAACCATATATGGTTTACCAAAGTAATTGTGTGGGTGCGGTGCTCTAATTAACAAACCTAGACAGTTGAAATATGGCATCTAGCTAGGTAATAATGTGTAAGCGAAGGAAAAAATCTGAAAACAAAAGAAAGTTTTTTAATTGTAGCGTCTGAAACCGTTATAATTAAGTGGATGGAAGCTTGCACAAAATATGTATTCATGATTTATGAATAAGCAAATAAATATTTCTATAAAAAGTTATGATATCCCACCAAAAACATCAATGTGAAAAATGATAGCCAAGTTCAATGCTCAGTATATTTGATAGTGAACTTCGCCGAAAAAAGTATTGCATCTAAATGAGAGATTACTACTAACTACTTTTGCCTTACTATTTTCTTACTTTCTAACACATGATAGTCAAGTCATTTTTATAGTTCAAGCTGATATTAAGCGAGTATTTTAAGCGTGGTAAGGTGTGGTGTGGGTGACCTCGATAGTAATTACTTTGAACCATTTCACGGGACATCCAAAATATACGCGGGCGACGTCGCCGGAGACGACTAGTAAATAAATAACTTTGATATTATTAAAGGATTACTGAAACGATAAAGAAACCTTTGTCTTTAATTTAGCTTTCCATATTTGTAATGTTAAACGGAAGCGTGAAACATACTGCGCAGACCCTAGATAAACTGGGAACAGGGCAAGAGAATGATGATGATGATTTGTAATGTTATGAATTTCAGTGTGTAAAAAAATACCATGACAAAATTCTCGTGATGGGTGAACTTTGACTTATATACCTACTGGTTTGTACGGAACCCTAAATTTGAAGTGCCATATATGTAATGGTCTTCAGTCATCATCAATTGGAAGACTGATGGAAGATAGTAGTGAGACTATAACTGTGTCGACAAAAAGGATCTTAATATAAACCACCTAAATGTTATTACATTACATTTCCTACACCTATGGGTTGGCTGGAAGAGGTATCTTTTAGGGATAAGCCCACCTTTGTTCACATTGTGACTTCTTGTACCTATTTTCTGTACATCTTATAAGTGCAATAAAGAATATAATAAATGTTATCGGATATTCTTTCTTGTTTTTATAATGGTTACAGGTTGCTGGCATAAAGTGCTGACCAGTCGTGTGAGAATGAAATGCCACTCTTTGCGTTCCTTGTTCTTTCGATAAACGTTTAGACTAAAAAGCATGTATGGTGTACTAAAGAAACCATTTTGTAAAAGTTCTTAGGGGTTCTGCTAGATGGCGTGGGTATGTTACTTACAAAAGCGCATGAAGTATCTTATTCAAGAAAATTTTGTTCCTTAAATAAACACTAGATGGCTTAATTATACACGAGATTTGTAAGACAAAGTTGACAGAAAAAGTTTTGTGCGGGGGTGCTGGTGGGGGAAGCGCCCCGCACTTTTAACAAGGGGGCGGGGCTTATGAGATAATTTGACGGAATAAGACGGCCTTAACATGAGTAGCGACGTCCGTGCGGTCTTTTCACATGGATAATTGAATAACATCGAATGTCCCTGGAGATGGAACCATATTGAGACGGATAAATAGAAATACGTTATGAAATATATGACATATGATACTGTATTTAGGTAAATATTGACATGATTGGGAGACATTTGCTTATTTGCGGAAATTGGATTACGCTTCTTACCCTGAGGCAAATCAACAAACTAAATAAATACTGCCATAAGTTACAGATCTCGTGAATTTAATGTGAGTAATAATAGTCCCCCTAGCCGATTTCGACTACGGTGGCCAGTCATAACGACTAACAGACTGCGCGGGACATATTATAGTGCACAAGTGTGTGCGCAAACACAGGTGCACTCTCTATTCCTTTCACTCTCATAGCCCGATGGGACAGAAATCTGACACGACCGGAGAGAGATCAGGCGCAGGACCAACGGCTTTACGTGCTTTCCGAGGCACGGGGGTGAAACACCGCCAACTTCCAAACTCCGGGCTACCCTGAGAATTTCTGAACAGAAAAACTCCGGTACATATTTTTGGCCCGACCCGGGAATTGAACCTGGGACCTCCAGCGCAGCCGTCGCTTTAAAATGCGACCTTCTCACCGCTGCGCCACCGAGGCAGTTAATGTGAGTATCAGCTTGACAAATGCTGCAAGAGTTGTTAAGAAAGCAATTACAGCCTCTAATCTTGCACTCGGGAACATCGTGTTGGATTAACACCGCATACAAAGTACGTGCGTCAGATTTCCACATTTGTACGGAATGTCGTCGTATTCTTAGAAGTCCTACTTTACGCGCCTATGAATCAAACTAGGTTATTAAGGACACTGTACGAGCCGTAGCTACGAGTTGAAAGTGTAATTACGTTGTTCAATTTTGAACTTTAAGCCGTGACAATAAGATTATCTGGAAGTAAAATGGTGCGCGGGTGTCGAAGCCATACTTATCGAGTACTTGACAAGCGGGGTCTCTGGGACACTCCAAACTCTTCATAAGCCGGATAGAGCGCCCACGAGTCTCTTTCTCCCCTGATACTTGCTCACTTATTCTTTACTTCATCTTTGCTACTGTTCTGAATAATTCTTATAAAAAAGACGACCACGTAAAATACGTTTTTTATCATGATAACCTTTTCTCATGAACCGGTATAACGTTTAAAGGGTCAACTATAGCATTGGAATTCTAGGAAATTGTAAATAATAGCAAGGATACTTCAGTTATTATATCATACAAAGTAATTTCTATTCTCAAGCACGCAGACTCCTCACATTTATTTAAATGGTGATGTGTTCACATTTCCTATCCCCTTCCGTATTGGAATCAGATATGGGAATGGGAAGTTCGTATTATCGTCGGAATCTAGTGAACGGGTAACTCGAGCCGGGCTTAGTACTACCAGTGATGTTCCGAATATCCGTATCCGTATCCGTATCCGTATCCGCGGATATCCGAGGAAAAATAAAAATCCGTATCCGTATCCGTATCCGTTACTTTACACGCGGATCTTTTACGGATCTTTTTCAGTTAATCATCAGGTAGAAATAAAAAAAAAACCAGCTAGTTTCTCTTCTTAGCGGAGTCTTCTTTCAAAAATAAATCATATTCTTCGGAATGTTTTCTTTGTAAATGATTTTTTAAGGAAGTTGTGCCTTTCCCCTTACGGGAATACTTTCCATCACAAATTTTGCACTTCGCACATTCATCATTCACTATCAAAAAATACTTCCAAATTACACTAGAAAACTTCTTAGTAGACATTATTTAATAAAATGTGTCTCAAAACAATACACAAACGTTATGTATGCGGCACAGTGTCACACTAAACCAAAACAAAAAAAACCGGTTAAGTGCGTGTCGGACCCGCGCACTGAGGGTTCCGTTCCACCCTTAACTGAATTCAGGGTCTACTTACTTTCACTTAACGAAAACATCACAATATATTGCGACGGCAAAAATAACTTTGTTTTTCATAGTGTTTGTATGAAAGACAAAGTTATATTTGCGGTTGATAAAAATGTGCAATATCTCAAAAACTACTGGTTCGATCTCCTTCAAACCAATTTTCGTTGCAAGTTTTTGTTGAGATCTACATCATATTTTTTTTTCAAAATTTTCACTTTCTTAGTTCAAAAGTTAGAGGGGGGGGGACGCCCATTTTACCACTTTGGAAGCGTCTATATCTCAAACCTTACACTTTTAGAAAAAATGGTTTTAGAAACCTCAACATCATTTTGAAAGACCTATCCATAGACTCCCCACACGCATAGGTTTGAGTAGAAAAAAATAATTAAGTTTTAGTTTCATGTATGGGAGCCCCCCCTTAAATATTATTTTTTCTTACTTTTTGTATCTGAATCGGAAAGCGGTAAACAAAATACATCTACCTACCAAGTTTCAGCTATGTGATGCTTATAGTTTCAGAATAAAGTGGCTGTGACATACGGACGGACAGACAGACAGACAGACAGACTTGACGAAACTATAAGGGTTCCGTTTTTTGCCATTCGGCTACGGAACCCTAACAGTACCCACACCCGCGCAATGCAAGTCAAAACATGTCGTGTCTGACGTTGCGGCGAGCGAGACGTCAACTATCTTTTCAAGGCCGCGCGCGGCCGGCGACACTAATCTTATGAGAAATTGAAGATCCGTATCCGTATCCGTATCCGCGGATCTTGACACTAAATATCCGTATTCAGATCCGTATCCGCGGATCTTCATTTTTAGCGATCCGGCACATCACTAAGTACTACCTACCTATGTATGCCTATGTGCATATGCTATTAGATTAACACCTGGAAATATGCTCAGCATTATAATTTCGAACACTCCGAATCACGTCTCGGCTATTACTAGATTGAATATTGCATTAAGAATGTGAGCCAAGCGTGCATTGGCGATTTTATTAAGATTCGCTTCAGTGTTTAATTATTTTGGTAATGGTTACTCATGCCGTAAAAACATACTAGTTACTTTGGCAATTACTGTATCATTGAGATCGAACATATTCAGTTGTACCATTGAGATCGACAAATCGTGCATTTGGAATTTTTATTAGAACTATGATTATTTTATTAAATGTAATTCAAAATTAGACATTTAGTTGAAAATGCTCAATCTCATAAAAGGGCACAATATATTTTTTTGTGTTTAAATCGACTTTCACTAAACATTTCTCTGTTGTTGCACAGTTGTATGTATGTAATGCTCCGGCGTCAAGTTGCATTCAAATCGGTGTCTTAGCATATGATATTAGGGAATTCTCAAATGGTGCGCGTCGGTTCGCCCTCACATTTCGTGCAAATGAAATTTCTGTATCCAACGACACCTCGGAGATTGTACATGTGCATGCAAACTTTTATGCGGTTGCGCTTCTTTTTATACGTACAAAAATCTGGGCTTGCAATTTAAATTTAAATATGAGACAAGACCAGACTTTTGACGACTCCTACCTACATAAATCAATAACTTAGGTAATCGAATTTGGATAAAACTTAACATACTTATTTATGTAAAGTAAATTAAATAATTATTTAATTTACTATAGGCAATTGCCTAGAATAGTTAATAAATAAGGCTTACATGCATTAACTTTATGTTCTTGTAATCGTGTATGTATTGTAGAAAATACACTTCCTAATTAGGATTCTGATAAATTGAAGAATCTCAAATAAATCTTATACGATTGAGGTTGATTTTAAATACACATCAGATTTTTCGAGGATATTAATAGCAAAATTTAAAAAATATTCCGGCTGCGGTCTTAAAATCGTAACCAATTTCCCGGAAGGAAGCTTCGTGTTCTCGACCAACAGGTCAACGCGGGCTCAATTTTAGATATCTCCTCGCAAACGCTCGACTATTTAACTATTAAACTGGCCCGGTGGCGGACTAACGTATTCATGACTTTGAGAATACCACCCCCCTTTACGAGCGGTGGTCGCAGTGAATCGGGAAGGTAACTATTCGGGGGTTTCATGTGAAATATCAGGCGAACATATGCCGCGTAATTTGAGGGATCCGTGTAATGTTTTTGTTGGGCCAAGTGGGCCTATTTGTGAGGAATCCTCGGATTTGATAAGAATGTGCTTGTAATGCTAGGTTGTTATTTGTTTCAATAGCCGTTTAGTCATTGTGTATTTTTTCGAAGAATCGTTATTGGTATTGAAAGCGATTGTAATGTTAGATATTATATTAGATGCGCGCTTTGTTGATGTTCACTTTACGTGGAAAAGCTTAAGTATATGCGTTTATATTATAGATCTTTTCATATTTGAGCACTTCGACCTTAACTAACTAGGTATAAAATATAAAACGTAGGCCGCTTAACATTTGCCGAGCTTTCACGACCGTACCATTGTCCAAATATTAAAAGACAAGTCGGATTACAAGCATGTTTGCATTCGTCGGAAATAATTCAATCTCCATAGTCGGCCGCTACCCCGGCACGCACGATCGCACCCCCACCCCGAACCACCTCGTTACGCGATTTCCGTTTTCGACCTTTATTTATATTTGGAACGACCTGCGACCAATTAGGCCGCTGAATTCAAATTGGCAGTTCATGTTGACAGTTGCCAGGTGGCATCCGCGGACGGCGGACGTCTCGGAAACACGAGATTTATATGTGCGTGACATTTAATGACCCCCTTTGAAGTGCTAGAAAATGATCGTAAAGCTATTTCGGCCAACGTGACGAGTTTAGACGGTTGTGCTGAAATGTTTCAACAACATACCGCAAACTGCTGCCAATCAAAGCTTTTTTATTACCTGAAAAGAAAAAAGAACATCATTAATAATGATTACAAGCATACATACCACAAAAAAGTATAAACAAATCTTATAGAAGTAAGTAATGGGTTAAAATTTTATGTTACTGCATTTATCAGTTCAAGTTTGGTAATTGCATTCTTAAAAAGAGCAAATTGTATAAAATACGGAAATTTTCGAATTGATTTAGTACCTTACTTACATTTTTTATAAATACTTGCTATTACGACATTTTGTTTCCTTTGCCACCTCAGAGCTACAACCGTATATTTTGCGTCCACATAGTTTTACTGCTAACGTATCACTTTGCGTTGTCATAAAAAATATTCTTGCGGACAAACGGCCGACAAAATATACTGTTTGATAGTAAAAACGAGAGTCTGACTAAGTGCGCTACAGACGGCATCTGCCCGCGGCCGGATTTATCTCGGGACAAATTGCATCGCCGGCGTCGAGTGTAGTGCGAATAAAACGGCTTGTACACTAACAATAAAGTAAACGTTGAAATAACCACTACGTAAAACATTTGCTTAATCTCCTCTTGAGTAGTAAACACAATTTTATGGTACCCTTGTGTTAAAAAATTACAGCAAAAAGAAAGCTGTAATTTTAGTAGTAAACTATCAACTGCGACCACATATACAAAAATGTCATCTTTGCTTTGTTCCTCCCTTACTTTTTTTTTAAATTTTGTTGCATTTCGTACGAAACTTATCAATACACGGAATATCTACAATGCGACGATACACTTATTAAAGATAAAGATATACCTTCCCGACGTTTTCAATAATTGTATCATGCATTATCTCCCCTGTGTTGTTATGTATCGTATAATGTTTATGTATCTTACAATCATTTCTGCTTAGCCCAAAGGTATGACTGGTAGAGAATGCCATATGGCGTTAAGTCCACCTTTTGTACAAACTGTGGTTGTGCAATAAAGTATTAATAAATAAATAAATAAATAAATGTTTGATAGCTTTTATGTTATTTGCGATTGTGTCTTATCCAAGAAATGTACCTAGAAATTCATGAATGTCATGAATTTCTAGGTACATTTCTTGGAGATGCAAGAGTCAGTTTTTTCTTCCCTAGGAATCCCGCCGATTCATTAGCCTTAACGACCGTGATCCGCGTATTAGGCGACTTAGCGAAAGTGAACGGGCTTTTATCTGCGTGCTACAGCCGCGGTGAAGCCATCCTTTGTGCAAATGAGACACATAACAATGCCCCAAAACGCTCCGCCAAATTAATATGTTTGCACCGTCTTGTCTTACGAAGCGACAATCGCTCAGCTTTCGCTAATTAATTTTGTGCAATCGTTCGCTACAATTGCTTTGTTACAATAATTTCGTTACAGTAGAATCTATTGTTTCTCGAGTATTCTGTGGGGATTCGAGTTCTCATCAAAGGATAGAGAGAATGAAATTGTTGTTAATATTCGGATAGAGCGAATCATTTCAGCTTTTATGGTATTATATTAAGTTAGGTACAAAAGCAACTAATTAGTACTCTTAATCAACTTCTACTTGTAGTAGCACAGGATCTACTAATTAAAATACGCCTGTACCAATTCTCATCTAAAAGCAACAAGCCTAAAGTCAAATCGGGACAAGTTGACAAAATTTATCCCTTCAGCTCGGTTTGTTTGAGCGTTAATTATCGTTTTATTTATGTTGAGAATATTCTAATTCACCCGGCTAATGCTGGCTGGAGACAAGGCGCCCGTCCCGACATCTGACAGGTGTCTTACGCGTTCGGATTTGTCCCGAGATAAATTGCTACAAGGCCTTATTGTATTACGCGGTCATGTGGAAACACCCTTATATTTCTCGCTTGTTATGAATTAAGGCTCGCTCAAATATAGCCGTGCCTTTGTGAGCGAATATTATTTAGTGCGATTCCCTTGCTTATTTCCATGATGTTCCGAGTCCGAGGCAGCGTGAAATAGAACTCCAGTGTTCCTTCATACCTCAGTTGGAATATTATTTCCGTTTGCGTACAGAAACTATAGTTACAATGGTTGAGTGTTATAAGCAATTCTTGTTTATTTTGCATAAGCGACTTAAATATTTCGACCAAATACATTTCGAAAAGACAGCCCATCGGAAATACGAGTCCGTGGCGTGGACATAAACGTCATAATTTATGAAAAAGGCAGCTTTCCGCCATTTACACGCCCTATTGAAGGACACTACGCCCCCGCCCCCTCAACTCCATTGTTTTAAATATGCAACGCGCCGTCTCCGCTCTCAAAGTGTCTCAAAAGTGCCCTGGCACTTGTTTGAATATTTAAAAAAGGAACTCCAATCGAGACGCAATTCCGTTCGGCGATGTTTTGACGTCTTATCCGCGACTTCGATTGCCCCGGCCCCGACTCTGATGAAGTTTGATTCAATTTCAGTTCAACTTAAGCTAGTTTAGCAGAATATCTGGGTAATGTTGATAAATAAATCGTATGACATAAAGGCACCTGGCACCTGAAATATTTAGACTATGATAATTATCTACATCAACCGTTATTATAACTATGATAATATAAGTAAAAAATAGTATGTTTTATAAGTTTACCACCAACTTAGAACATTCCAATACAGCATGTATGTACCTAAATAAAATAAAGGATATTTCGTAAGTAAAATACCTTTGTAAAATTGTGAGTTGTGAGTTAAATAATATTTACATTAACAGATATTCAACTGAAATCTGGTAATGCCCTGGAAGATAAATATCCCACAGTTGAGCAAAAAAGAAACAATATGTTCGCGGAGATTAATATTCAGATCAGCTAATTAATTCGCATGATGCAATTACAGTTGGTGGATGCAACTGTTTGTATTCGATTGTTTGCTGATGAAAACGCTGACAATGGACTCGTCAAACTATTGTCGAGTTATCACTCGTATAATCACATTCATTTGTGGGAAGCAAGATACACAAGTATGGTTTTTGTGATACCGTTACTGAATGATGCGGAGTGGCATGATTTTATTGAAGGGTAATTAAAAATACCTATTTAAAATCAAATCAAATTAATTTATCGTGGAACACAGTTACATAAGTTCTTCATAAAAATGACGTCTCACTGTGACCTGTCTTATCAGACATACAATATTTCAGTACAATACAATAATAATAGTCAATATCAGTTATTATGCATTCATATGTATGTAATTTGATTACACGTACATTCATGCTTCGAGGCAAGCTATGTACGTTTTCTGTAGATATGTATGCCCATTTTACTGTAAGTTTTGAAAAATAAAACAATTGAGTTCAAGCGACGCTATAAGTTCTAGAGACTACTATTCTTATAGGCGACAGGGAACCAAAAGTAGTACAAAAGTTACCTGTATTTTACATTTGTGTAAAATGTTAATATGCTGCTCAAAAATTTGCAAATGATACACAACGTTGCACTCCAAACAGCCCAACAGCCGGCATCCTAAAAGCCGAGTGGAGTCGAGCATTAAACAAAGTAAAGTTGCTGCACTCGCCGCGGAACGAAAGTCGCAATCTGCATGCATTAGCCTAACGTCCCTTAGCTGTGACACCTTGCGATGGATGCCGCTAACGTGTCACAACTAAATGCCTACGAAAGCAGAAACGTTTTCAGTCTTTAAAATCTGCTTAAAATTAGCAAAAGATACACAGAGTCCTAAAGCCGAGTGAAGTCTGATATTAAACAAAGTAAACCCGCTGCACTCGCCACGAGTGAAAGACGCAATCTGCATGCATTAGCCTAATGTCCCTTAGCTGCGACATCTGCGATAGATGCCGCTAACGTGTCACAACTAAACGCCTACTTGGAAGTTCTAGACTCAAAAGCGAGATGCATTGCCTGCACCTACTACGTACTTGCAGAAGTTGAAAAGCTTTTAAACCTTATCGGGTGCCAAAGTATTTCATAAATATATGTGCAATAGTTACCATTCGCTTGCTGAGATGAAATTCCTAATATGCAATAAAAACGTACGTACCTAATAAAACGTCATAATTTTTAATAGTTTTATATGAAAACTTGTAAAGAAATATCTACATGAAATAAAACAGACGTCTCAATCCAAGATCAGATAGAAATACAATAGCCTGCCCTTCTTTTTTACGCGCCATAAACTGTGTTAGGTAAAGTACTGTTCAATCTGTGTCCGCCCGAACCGAACTCATAACTTGGATCGTCAGACCAGAAGGGCTACATCTAAAATGTTGCTGATATTTTTCGTTAACCGTTGCGCGCCGTAAAATGTTTTCCGAAGCATAAATTGTACGATATAAAAATCGTAACTAAGTACAACTTTAGCAACTTCGCTGATGTAAAAGCGTTAAATACTTAACCGTTCAGTTAGCGAGTCAAGTTTAAACGGGCGGAGGTCGCCCGGGGTGTCACGTCAGAACACATTTTAATAATGCACCCGCTCGTTTACTATGAAAATTAGCAGGCGACGGCCCCGCGCTCGTGTTTTATAGATGCAACCGCGCCTGGAACTTTACCATCGGACTATTTGGGTAATTAATGCACCCTTTTCACTAGCTCGCACTTTGTTAATTATAACTTTTAGATGTGCTTCTTAATCAGCAAAGGTAAAAAACGAGAAAATTGGTTTAATAAATTTATAAAATAAGTTGAAAGTCTCATATTTCATGGACGAAAAATATAAGAGTTCTGTATTTTTCTATAAGGAAAAGATATAAAAGAATTCGATTCGATCATTCATTAATCGGGTTTTGCAAGGCAGTTATGTAACTTCTGAACTCGTTGACTGATTTTGATTAACTTTGTTGAACGTTTGATTCTGTAGTCACCCCTTCAATAGATTTGGTGGGTATTTAAAAGTTTCAACGTCCGGTTCGCCAAAGAGTCAACAAACGGTTAATTTGCGATCGAATCGATGAACGAAATACAATGAATAGTAAGCTAGGTAAGCCACTATCTATGTGTGGTCATGCTAGAAATAGTTCGCCATTGATTCGAATTTCGACTATTCTACCTAATACGCCAGCCGACACATACGAATATTATGTATGTACGCGAATTAGAAAGTTGGGACTTTGTTATCCAATGTTTATCCAAACATTATTTACAGAACTGTAACACACCTACAATTATGTAAACTTATACATTAGTTTTGCTACCAGGCAATAGATGGCGCTTTTCATTATTAGCTCGCGGTGACTAAGTTTTTATACAATAGCATAAGTGATCAAGCATTCGTTTCGCCCGTTGTCAACAGATGGCGTTGGCCATAATTAGCTCGCGCTGAATATGTTTTTGTATCGTAGCATAAGTACTCTACTGACTTTATGCGTAATTGAGAAGTACTCCAACCATGTAATCCAATCCATTCCTTGGGTTTCTAGAAGAGCACCTTATTGGTTTTTACCATCTTGGGCGTCTAGTCTCTCCAATACTGTAGTGGATACTTTGGGTTCCTAGAAGAGCACCTTATTGGTTTTTACCATCTTGGGCGTCTAGTAATCCCATATTTTTGAGTCTGTAAGGCACTGAGCTCGAACCTGTTCGCTGCTCGGTCCGCACCCTATTTTTGTACCTCAAAACTGTGGAATAAACTCCTATCTTCGCACTTCGGACTTTTACTGACGGTGACGTCACGTCGTGCCCTTCCGCCCGTACTTCGAGCAATATCGACTACAAATTTGGCGCCCAACTCGCGGCCTTGAAGATCTGGAAGCTCAACCAACACCAGGATAGTGACCTGCTCTTCAAGCCAAAAGAAACCACACCACCTTAATGTAGATGAAGAACGGACGACGAAGAAAGTTCGAGGATGGCTTTATGTTGGCGTTGCGGCGATGTAACACAACGATGCAACAAGCAGACATCTATCTCTCGTCTAGGGGGAGTGAGAGATCAGCTATGACATATCTTGACATTGACTGCTATAACGCAATGTGACCTAGACTTCAAAGGCATAAGATATTCAACATGACGATTCAAGATAACATTCATTGTGTGTGACCAATCATCGTGATGCAGAATCGGACTAGGAGGAGAAATAGATAGACGCTGACGAGATCAAGATAACATTCGCCATGCGTGACCAATCATCGTGATGCAGATTTGGACTAGGGGGAGGAGGAAGAAAGTATAGACAATGAAGTCTGACTTGAGAACCCACCCACACTCGTTTTGTCCTGTCTTCCTCGTTGGGACGACTATCGGAGACAGAGGGGGAGTCTGTAACACACCTACAATTATGTAAACTTATACATTAGTTTTGCTACCAGGCAATAGATGGCGCTTTTCATTATTAGCTCGCGGTGACTAAGTTTTTATACAATAGCATAAGTGATCAAGCATTCGTTTCGCCCGTTGTCAACAGATGGCGTTGGCCATAATTAGCTCGCGATGAATATGTTTTTGTATCGTAGCATAAGTACCAAGTTTTTACCATCTTGGGCGTCTAGTAATCCCATATTTTTGAGTCTGTAAGGCACTGAGCTCGAACCTGTTCGCTGCTCGGTCCGCACCCTATTTTTGTACCTCAAAACTGTGGAATAAACTCCTATCTTCGCACTTCGGACTTTTACTGACGGTGACGTCACGTCGTGCCCTTCCGCCCGTACTTCGAGCAATATCGACTACAGAACTAATATTTATTTATTGTAAAACTTTATGGCCCGAAAAACAGTGTACAAAAGGTGGACTTAATTATCCAAAAATTGTTGCTAAAATAAAGCACCTGCACGACTAATTCCTATAAAATCCCACCAGTGGATTATCAATCACGTTGGGATTATTCAAATACGTATGATACATAGTAATTATGTGTCCCATTTTCACTGAACCTCATTGTTAACTGTTTACCAATACACGTTTCTATTCAAATCGTATAATCGGGAAAATTTCATCGCAGGTTGTTCCTACTCGATCACATTATGCGGGTATCTCGATATCCCTTCAACCACTTAGCCTATTAACATAAAATAACAAAGATTATGGGACAAAGGCCTGGAAGCTTATATTCTATCGCCAGGTGCTTTGTTTGTATCCAATGGGCTGTTGTTGTTAGCCCAAAGCCCGAAGTATAAGTTTTCTGAAGAAAGATCATGAAGCCTTAAAGGTTTCTCCTTCTTTGATCCTGCCTACTACAGCGTAGCATACCATGACAGTGCTAGGAAGGTGTCAGGTGTTTTTTTTGTATTGAAAACTGTGACACTGTTCTTTCTAGACCGTTCCGTCACCGACCAACACCGTCTCGTGTCATGCACAGAGCGTGTCAGCTCAGCGGCAAAATACCCCTTATAACGGTGAGACAAAACGCTGTAGATCCGTTCAGTGGAAAAAGTAGAGCGTATCATGTTCCTTTTCATCGGCAAAATACGATCTCGCTCTCGCTCCATATAACGGTGAGACAAAACGCTGTAGTAACCTTTCAGTGGGAAAGGAAGAGCGCATGGTGTTCCTTTTCATGTCTGATACGCTCGCGTTTCACTCACGCGACTCACCCGCGTATGGAAATTACTTGCAAAATTTTGTTTGTACGTGAAAAATGGAACATAATTGAAACAATCAAATTCACTTTACCTCGGGATGTCGGCCAGGCTTTAAAACAATGTAATCCACTACATTTGGGAACTTTAAACCTGTGTATTTACATTACAAATTTCGGACCGGCCAACGCTATACGAATAGTGATTTTGGTTTGTCGATATCTCGCTTTTATGAATTATCGACCTTTGTAACTTTACCTACTATTCCATTAGGTATTTTGAATAAACATTTAATAACTTCATTGACCCCGGTCACAATACTAAATTCAATAAATAAGTATATTAATTAGTAGGTATTTGAGTTCAGTTAATTTTGCCAAGGCTATGTTTATTGCGCTCGCTGTTTTTCATACTTATTGGTAGTTATACATCTATACTAATATTATAAAGCTGAAGAGTTTGTTTGTTTGTTTGAACGCGCTAATCTCCGAAACTACTGGTTCGAATTGAATAATTCTTTTTGTGTTAGATAGTCCAGTTATCGAAAAAGGCTATAGGCTATATAACATCACGCTACGACCAATAGGAGCAAAGATATAGTGGTAAATGTGTAAAAAACGGGAGAAATTATTTCATCTTTGAAGCATTCCGTTGCGTGCGCCGTGAAAACGGTTCAAGATACACAAAAAATATGTTTAAAAGAATAATAGCTCTTTTAATGATCTAAAAAACAGTCCGCGATAGTATATGTCTATCTTTTAAGATTAACTCACAAAAACCGTTTTTATGGTACCTAATTTGGTCGAAATAATTTGTTTAAGTTGTATCAACATAATAATATAATAACAAATCATTACTCCACGCGGACGAAGTCGCGGGCAAAAGCTATAATATATACAGTTATGAAATTAGTGACGGTTAAAATTAGTTTGAATATTCGTCAATTGACTTGACATCACTAGTCCAAGTCAGCACGGCTTTTATTTATATTCACACATAATTAATTTAAAGTTTTTATTCATAAATCTATGCAGGTACTGGTTATTTTTATACATATGTGTTACTTATTCTGTGTGGCTTTAATAGGTTTTTAAGAATTTCAATCAGAACTAAATTACTATAAAACACACGGAATAAGGGCCTAAAGCCCCATAACGATACCTACTTGAATTGATTGAGATTTTTTCGTTTGCGTTTAGGCCTAATTAGTTACATTAGTAAGACAGTATTTTGATGCCCCCTCATCATTGAATTTGAGTATACATATACTACCTGTCTATATAAACGGATAATAATCGCCCTTCTAACCTTTCTTCTCTGCGGCGAACAACCACAAGAGGACTAGTTTAACAAAGCGTGAGCTTAAAACGGATTCAATAATCACATCCCGCGTCGGGTCCGCCGGGGCGCCGTTAGAAATTTTCCGGGTTCTTTAGCGGGATTCATTCATAACTCACGGTCGAGTGGAGCCTTCGAATATTTCAAGCTGTAGGCTCCACCCCCATAAATTCCGCGCGTCGGCTTGCCAAATTAGGCGCGAGGAGTAGAAGCATAGCTCGGGCAGAGCAGCCAGCGCTGGCGGAGATGTAACTTTTTGTTTACATAAATAAGTAATCACAACTAATATAATATTATATTGACATTTAAATGTTTTTTTTTATTGAATGTTTTTATTTGCTCATAAATCGGGTGGTAAAAATTAATGTTTGTGAAAAATGTTGAGCCATAGTGCACATATTGCCTTAAACAATAGCTTACAATGTTAATTCAGGTAATATTACTATAATTATTTTGAATAGATAACTATTGATCTTATATCGATATACTCAATATGAGATCAATAGTAAAGTATTATTTTACCAATTTTATTATCATAATTATACAGAAACCGGACAACTTATCAATTGACGAGGCACATAAGTATTGTTTTCTTTTGTTTACGTCAACGATTGGTGATGAGTTTAGTTTGGTTAAGTAAATATTGTGACGCTTCGCTCCGATACAGTAAGTATTCTTATTATTAGGCTATATTCGAATTGTTAATATTTTGAACACTACGGTAAAAACGTTATTTACGCTTTTTTATAAGCAACAAGTGAACAGTTCGTTCTATTCGAGCTTCGTCCGAGGTGACTGATATATCGATTTGCTTTATTTCAAGCGATATTAAAGCGCGCGGTCATGCTGTCACAACGGGGACGTGAGAATTTATCATGTCCGCTATTGGATGGAGTGATTTGAATTAGAGTTTGAGTGACAATGTGTTAGTGGTCTGTTAGCTATAGATTATGATACCATTTATAGCTAGGACATTATTGTGTTTTGAATTTAAACCTTATTAGATAGATAGCAGTGGGTGACGTAGGTGGTGCTTATAAATGCTTTATAGAATCACGAGAAAAAAGCGTTCATTCTCATAGATTACGTTACAGTTGGCAATGCCTAAAATTTTTTTACCGTATCCTGTTTTTACCTGGCATGCAACATTATTGTCACTTATATTTATTTATCAAGCAATTTATAATTTACAAACTGTGCTTTATCGCATCATAATTATAGCAACAATGTCACCCGATGCATTAGCAGGCCGCGGCACGCGACAGCCGATGGAGCAATATAAAATATATATCCTATGCATCATTACCCCAAGTCACTGAATAAAAGCAGGTGGCAACGGTGCGAGTAGCCGAGTTATAACCCTCCATTTCCCCCAAGGAACGGGGTAATGGGGAACTTTTAGCCGAAGTTCGCAACGTCGCAGGTGCCCCGGTAATAATACTCTTACACAATGAAAATCTCACTTGTAAATCTTAGCATTCCGCCCGTAGCACTTTTCGAACGATACGGCTCACTTTGTCCCTAAACAACGATTAGCGAAGTTTCAGCTTAGTGCGTCTTAAAAAAGCGCAATTTGAATTACCTTTATCTTGCTGCATAAGCTACTTTAAAACTACGTAGTTACTTCTTATTTAGAGTGTCAAGAACTTTTTTTTAACTGACTCCAAAAAATTGTTTTAAGGTCGATATATCAATTCTTCTACCTGTACGTTTTTTTTGTATGTTCTTTACCTCATATTTTCCAAACGAATCTTCTTAGCTAGATACTTTTACTTATAAAACTTACTGTTTACAAACTCACAGTTCATTACCATTTATTTGACCTCAAATCAACCGTAACACATTTCACACTAACAATCGAATGGAGTTCCGTCCAATTTAGTTCATGTGTAACCCATTATTATAATTGCTACAGTTACAAAGTTGAACCGTTCTCAAGCCGAAACACAGATGCTAATTCAAACGAACTAACTCGAGCAATTTTCACTTGACTAAGTTCGCTCTTTTTAGGTTGTAACTTCTGTTCGAAAATTTTAGGCAAGTGCTGCTTATTACGTTTTCATAATAAATTATCAGTTAAATACATTTTTTAGAAAAGCTATACGAATTGCCTATAGCATACAATACATAGTACATTTATGTCATTATTTTTTATGTTTTACTGTATTACCGATCTGCTCATCACACATTATTCGATTTGTTAATGTTTCTTTTCTTACTGACGTTAACTTATCTCATTAGCATCACGATAAAGCTCTGTGGTTTTTAGATGTTAATATTTCCTATATCTTGTAATTTTGTTAATACGATAAATAAATAAAAAAAAGAAGATAAATATTTCAGGCTATTGAAAATGCAAAAATACACTTTTATTTCACAATGGTATTCGCAAAGTCACTCCAAAGAGTTAATGTCGTTAAACAAACCACAATCAAAACCAAACAGGAGGAAAATTCATGTTGCGGTCGGAGTTTTCAGCCTAAGTTTCCAAGAAATCGACTTACGAGATAAATTCTTTAAAGGACTTGTTCACCGAACCTCGCCATCGTGAAAAGGTATTCAGGATTAAATCTATTAAGCCTCTTAACGTCACGGTTGATCAGCGTTGTCAGTAAGCCGTCGCAAATGTTGAATCCTAACCAATGAATGGCCGAGGACGTTTCGGCTAATTGTAGTTACAGGAACAAATTTAACCAATATCGAACTTGTACTGATCGGAATAAGGTTCAAATTGTGCGTTTAGCGTTTTTAAAAATGGCGTATTCTTCGAGTCATCTGCCCTTTTTCCACGTGGTAGTTGTCAGCGTAATTGATCGTCTCCGCTGCGAGATAATTCCGCCGTGACGTGATCCGCATTGTTTTGCCCGTTTTATAGCGCCCTCAGACCAGCTGCGGGGGAAATGCAAAACAAATAGACTTTAATTGGTGCAGATATGACTCAATGCTGGCGGAGAGCCCCGCAAACAATGTGTCGTCGAAACTGTTTAGACGGGGCCCTTGTGATTTCGCTCTGGGCTTATGGTACGAGTACCTTCTAGCGTTGAATATACATCAAATATTTGTGCCGTGTATAAGTAAAGTACTCTTATGAATAATGAAGCTGGAAAAGTCTTAATTGGGCGGTACCGAAGTGTCACCGCTATTTATACAAGGAGCTGTTCACCATCTCGTTTAATAAAGCTATTACACGTAAAAGGTATTTGATAATAACAAATAACGTTTTTGTCATCTATTTAATAACTACCTTCACGCTAGGTAAACAACAAAGTCAAACTTTGTCAACTAGAAGACACTAGAGATAAATTGCTAGAATTCCGCGCCAAGTATTCATAAAGTTTCCTTCTGAAATAAGGTTAAATGAAATGTTAGTGCTTCGAAAAGTAAAATGATAAAAATGCGTTCGACCTTTGAGCGTTTCTGTTTTTAGCTGTCAACTGCGGAGTAAGTCAACTAATCGGATGCTTCTTTGATTCAAGTAAATACCTTTTTTTTAACGGTTGTATTAAGTTTGACCTGTTCATTACCTATTACAAAAGATAGCCATGTTCTAAATATGAGATTCGGCTGAATACATTCGCATAATGAAGATTACACATCAATCACGTTTAACCCCTTTCGGGCCGGCTCACCGCGATGAGAACAATCCTCTGGGCGAATGAAAAGTCTTGTCGATTGAATTAATTCTATTGCCTCGTTCCGCCCGAAACAAGTGTAAAGTTTAGCGTGCCACTTGCGGGGTTCACAAAGTTGCGGTAGAGATTGATGGTAGACCTCCTTTTTTGATTACGGATTTTGACTTATATGATATGGTTTTCTTTCTATTTACTTTTGTATACAGGGTGTGTTAAAAAGGTGCAGTGCTATTGTAAGAAGCCATAGAGCCACATTTAGAGAGTAGTTGTTTAATACGGATGGCTTTAAATAACCTTGATTTTTAAAATTCTTAAAGGTTGAATGTTACAGAAGCAAGAATTAATAAGAACTATTACCTTTACTAACGGATTTTTTCCTCAGTTTCCGTATTTTTATTTATTTATGAAGGTCTGCTAGGAACATTTACGAATATCAATAAGCAGAGCCGGGGTCCCGTGGTTTCCATGAGTTATTACCTTGCCGGATTTATCCCTGATAAAATTAAATCGGCAAGCGGTCTACGGTATTGCGCTCGCTAAATTAACGCACGGTCATTTGTGGTACCGGCCCTGGGGTGTACTATGCCCCAAATAAGAGCTGCTAGGTACTAATCCAATGAACCTGACGTATTTTTTTTTTAAACTTCTTTATTAAAAAACATACAAGGTTAATACAAATTCGGTAATGAACTAGATCTGTAAACTAAATTGTAGATGTTAGACAGCACACAGCAATGTACACTAAACCGGGCGATTGTTAATAGTATTATGTATCCAAACAACGCCTTTAAGTTTGAGAGCTTTCTACGCCAAAGTAAACAAACAAACATTAAAACCCTAAACAAAGAACTGTAGCAACCACATTCCCGGTAATCCGTGGAACCGACGGGTGGGAATAAAAGGACAAGCGATAGAAATGGGAACGAATTATCTCGTAAATACCATGTAAGTTCGATTAAGTACCCTAAGTGGGATACAGTGAAAAGGTTTCAACCAATTTAGAGCCGCACATTAATACTCTATTTATTTACTACGATTGCCACTTTACTGGTGATATGGTTTTGCTTTTGTTGTAGTATTTTTAACAAGTGTATATTTTCAGTATTGACAGCGCGTAGTATAAGCCTTTTGATATTTACTTACATACGAACTATATACATATATGCTATGAAGACTAACAAGTCCTAACTATTGACGGATTTTGTTAGTTAAATATTTTACCAGCAGTCAAATAGCAAATCCAGTAAAATACAACAAAAATATTTTAAGCCCATTTTATATTTCACGCAAAATTTTTATTTTATTTCAATGAAATCAATCAATAACTTTTTCAGTTTACGTTGGAATCGAACGTTTCCATAAATAAGGCAAATTAAGGCCTCGTTTTGTTCGTTTATTGGCAGTGCTAACTGTAGAGTGGGGGACGCAATAAAAGGTCGAGGGGTTAAGAATGGGGACGAATTATCCCATAGACACGGGGACCAACAATTACGAGTTGGGATTTCGGAATTAGAACACTTTAAATGAATTTCTTAAGGTTTACCTAGTTTAAATCTGTTTTGTTATTCGGGACATTTGTTTCTTTTTAATTCCATTGCGGGGAACTGAAACGAAGTAAGTGATGGAAAAAGTAATGATATACAAAGTTCGCCAACAAATCAGGTAAACGTTTTTAGGGTTCCGTAGCCGAATGGCAAAAAACGAAACCCTTATAGTTTCGTCAAGTCTGTCTGTCTGTCTGTCTGTCTGTCTGTCTGTCTGTCCGTCCGTATGTCACAGCCACTTTATTCTGAAACTATAAGCATCACATAGCTGAAACTTGGTAGGTAGGTGTATTTTGTTCACCGCTTTCCGATTCAGATACAAAAAGTAAGAAAAAATAATATTTAAGGGGGGGGCTCCCATACATGAAACTAAAACCTAAAAATTTTTTTTTACTCAAACCTATGCGTGTGGGGTGTCTATGGATAGGTCTTTTAAAATGATGTTGAGGTTTCTAAAACCATTTTTTGTAAAAGTGTAAGGTTTGAGATATAGACGCTTCCAAAGTGGTAAAATGGGCGTCCCCCCCTCTAACTTTTGAACTAAGAAAGTGAAAATTTTGAAAAAAATATATGATGTAGATCTCAACAAAAACTTGCAACGAAAATTGGTTGGAAGGAGATCAAACCAGTAGTTTTTGAGATATTGCCCATTTTTATCAACCGCAAATATAACTTTGTCTTTCATACAAACACTATGAAAAACAAAGTTATTTTTGCCGTCGCAATATATTGTGATGTTTTCGTTAAGTGAAAGTAAGTGGACCCTGAATTCAGTTAAGGGTGGCACGGAACCCTCAGTGCGCGGGTCCGACACGCACTTAACCGGTTTTTAAAAGATACCGCAGTGGCATTGGCGTGCTGTTAACTGCACATTAAAATGCAAAATTTCATTACATATCGAAATGATCCTTTTTAGTTCAATCAGGTATATTCCAACTTAGGATACAATGTAAGTTTCATCAAAATCTGTTTTTGACACGCATCAACAGTTTACATGTGTACAACAGTGTACTCCAATAGAATTTGTTTCTCCTAAATTTATGTCAAAAATGCGTTATTTTAAGTGTTTGCCAGCCTTTGAAGAGGCGGCGTTTTGGCTTACGAATTTTATAATTGAAAGGTTATGTTAAATATGAAACACATAATTTTATTTTTCCAAAAATGAGAATCCTAAGTGGTGTTAAGGAATGTCCCATCTTGTCCCTTTTTAGTGGTGTCTCATCGTAAGGCAGCAATAAAATGAATAAGGGCGAGATAGAGTCGGACGGGAACGAATTATCTCGTAGACACGATGTAGATCAATTATGCGGGACACCAGAATTGGGACATCATGGCCGACCATGAAATGGGTGAATTTATAAGGGTAACTTTAAGACCCATTTAATTGGATGCCCAGCCGAATTATATAGCACTGATATAGCATTATAGATTTGCATGTGTCATGGATGTATATTATGTATTGAAATTGAAAATACGGTAATGCAAACATTTCATCGTGTCATCCGATGTTTATACTAAGAATAAAGTTAGACTGAGCAACAAAGCTGAAGCATTTTGAGGTATTTACAAATGTAAATACCTCAAAATGGTGACATATGACACTTCGACACTTCCAAAGATGTCTCATTATTTTATAATATTGTAGTGCTTACATACGTCATTTTTAGATAGTCCTAGAATATTAAATAATGAATATATCCTCAATACAAAGTATAAACTAGAACCCGCATTTTTTGCCAAGAAATAATACAGGTGTAAGTGCTTTCATAATAATGAAGTCAGTCTGAGCACGAAGGGTATGGAAATGTCACGGCTAAGTCTGCCGGTATGAAATGTCTCAACGTGACATTTTTCCTAATGACCGGTGACGTCGAGTGTAAATATCACTTGAACGAAAAAAGGAAAACTTTCGGCCCAAGAATAAGATACAAAAAATGTAGTAACGGGATTATCGGAGACAATAAACCGGGGAAAGAATGTCACTGTTTATTTTCCTCAAACAGGCTCATCAATGTTCTTGAAGAATAGGGATCAGGAATAGCTGGATTAAATAGGAAAGGAAAAATGTATTAAATAAAGCCTGATTAATTCTGAAGATTTCTTTTCACCATGATAAACAGTCCAGGACTAGTCATCTTTTGGCGATAGGTGGTTCACAATAATTATTACCTACTAATATGTTATAATTTATATAGTAGGTACCTACTTAGGTTACAATGTAATGTTTTCGTTGCAACCGGTTTGGTTAAAATAAATTTCCGATTAACAGTAGCCATTGGTACCTAATAATTCCAGAGGGGAGGAGGGACAAACGAGGATTAAATACGAAAGCGAGGCGATTACTAAACGAAGCCGACCGATGCGACACGCCGCGCCGCCATTAAGAATTCCGCAAACGAATCCGGGACATCGAATCGACAAAATTGAGCTCGCCTCATCTTTTCTTACATCGTGTGCTCAGTCCCCAAAAGACAGATATTTTAATATTTTCCCTCAGCTCAAGGGAGACGACCGCTGTTTTGATCTACGACTCGAAAAATACACTTTTTTCTGTACAAACATAGCATATTCTTCTTCATTCCTTTCGGGCATATAACTTTGTGAATACGTCTCTGAATAATATGAAAATCTTTTATGAATAAGATTTTTTGCCGGAGGGCCGGCCCTTAGTAGGTGAAGTATTCGGTGACTTACCCTCGCACTGGGGACTCATAGCTTAAGAAGTTAAATATTACCTGAAAAAGAAAAATACACAGTTAATATTTGAACAGATTAACAACTAAGATAAGTTTACTTTCTAACGACCCAATAATTCTAAGTGCTAAGTAGATCAACGAAAAAAATGGTTTGGAATCTTGAACTCTTTATGGCGCTCTATAACAGATTCACCCCAATTCGATTTTCAAAACATACAAACCGCATGTTGCATCTCTTTCGATTAGAACTGTAACTTGACCTCTGCATAGTTTGGGAGCTCTGTATTATACTGTAACGTGTCATAAGCGGAACATTAGGCCCAATTAGCGATGTGTCATATTATCGCATTGCCCGCGCGCTCCATTGCTTCCATTAGTTCACCTTCGAGATCGGGTCAAGTGCCTTCATTGGCGTAGAGTGGCGTTGTTACACGTCGTAAATTTGTATAAATAGTGCTTTTGATTTAATTAAATGTAAGCCTATGAATTAAAAATGATTTAATTAGTTATTTATAATAAATCAACACGGTTACGCGTGCCTTTGAAACTTGCCCAATCGTTTTAGAAGTCATTTTAGGTAATGCCTCAGATAAATAACCTACAAGATGAAGATACGAATCAATAGTTTGTGACGCTGTCGTTGGGCACGGTCCCAGTAGTATATGTGTGGTAACGCGGTAACTTCATCGATACAAGCACTCTATAGGATAAAACTCCATAATCTGTTGGGTGCAGAAACCAAAAAGTGCCACGGCTCTCATTCCACCACGTCTATGCACATAAATGACGTAGCCCAATTTGAAAAACTTGGGTATCTATCAAATAAGTATTGTATGTGTACATATACTATATGTTTAACACAGTTAATGTAGAGAAAAACCCTTTAATTGACATAATTATATTGCTGTAATAAACTACAGAAAAGTAGGACTCGAGAAAGGGTGAACCGATTTTCATTACTTTAACTTTGTTGGATTCGTCGCCGATAGGACATAGGGGATGAATTTCACCGGGACCGCCGCCGCTAGCGTAACATAATTGACAAGTAAATAGTGTTAAAGCGCCGTTCAAGAATTAAAATTTCAGCATCCAGCATTCAACAAAACATTTATAGTCCAACACACTTACAAGCCTAATTACAATATCATTGTCATTGACATGCAATAAGATTACAATATAATAATTATAATAAACCATACTTTATTTTTTTACATTTATTTTCTTACGGCCGTTCCCTATGAGTATGCAAACTATAGTCAAAGGAGCTATCCTCGACTGGAGATAGCATTTCCTCGATCGAAGATAGGATTGCCTACAGCCAGAAGTTTTATAAGGACAAAATATCTAAAGGTAGAATGGATATAGGGAACGGCCGTTATAGTTCCGATATTATAGTTGTGTATACGAGTAGTTTTATTGACAGGTTGTTCTCTCTAAGCTGCGCACACAAAGGATGTTTGCAAATCTGTTAAAGCAAACACTAAGTGGTGGGATCACGCGGCTCCGGCCCACGGCCTCTCTCGATACAATGGGGTAAAATGTCTGCGAACAAGGTTTTTTTCGCAACAAACTCATTGTTGTTTTGTTTGTAATTATTTTTATGAATGGATAAAAGAACAGAAGTAGCTTACAGCCATATTGTAGTACATCAGACGAAACAAAATTGAAAAGGCTTGACGGACTGAAACGGGCGATAGAAGTTTTAATGTAATGCTATGCTAATAGTTGGACCCGAATATCAAAGTCTATTGGAGACATTAGAACATTTTTGAACTCATTTTTACAGCGTTATTAATAATTAACTATAAAAATATGTTTGTAAATTTTTGTGGAAATATTGTTGACACAGTTATCAAGCACGTTTGAACTTTTTCGGGTAGTCGTTATCTCTTTAATCTCGATAGCATGAAAATACTCAGAATCAGGATTAAAATATATTTTACCCCAATGTTTGTTTCTGTGAAGTATTTGTCAATACGCGGAAACAGTCACAAAAATATATCCAATATAAACAAATACAAGTGATGTGAAAATTGTTGATGTTTCCCGAAACGCTTTTCACGAGGAAGAAAGAAAAAATAATTTGCCGGGGTCTAAAGTTATTTCGCGATGACAATGGGTTATTGGCGAGGAAAAACGAGCTACACGATGTGGTGTCAACAAAGATAATAACATATATCGCGGTATCAGTGTGTCTCCATCGCCTTTGTTGCCCCTAAAGCTTGGGTTGGGATCGCCGGCCTTGGGTACTGCTGTGACAAATGATATCGATATATGATGCCTTTGACATCATGTGACAATGCGAAGATAAATTCGTGTCAACGTCCTATTATATAACTATTACATAAAGCTATGTACTTACTCTGCGAATTCATTTTAGGATTATCTTATTGATTTAATTATTGTATTGATAATTTTTTAGATAAATGTATGTGTAAATACATACGTCACATTAAGAGTATTAATGGACTCGTACTTAGTTTACGAGACTAGCCGCAGGTTACTTTTCCAAAGAAGCACCAGTTTCAGCATAAGAGTCTACAATTGTGCAATGAGGCTGGTTTACACATTACGCACAGAGAACATCTATCTATCGATAGTCCAGTAAGCTGGCAACCCTAATCCATGCTCGTTTGTCCCGAGGATATCCCCCGGCAAACACCGCCGAAATCCGACGAAGCCCGCACACCTTTTTCAATAGACCTTTGTATAAGTGCTATGAGCCGCCCTAAGATAAAGTATAAAAATAAATAGCTACATTTATTTTCCCCAAACAAAATCGTCCAGGATCAAGACAGTTTGTTATCTTGAGATATTCTAATACCTTGTTAAGTACGAAAATA
Source organism: Pyrausta aurata (assembly GCA_963584085.1). NCBI lineage: Eukaryota > Metazoa > Arthropoda > Insecta > Lepidoptera > Crambidae > Pyrausta > Pyrausta aurata. The sequence goes on from OY757260.1 coordinate 6,224,521, forward strand.
GAATGTAAGGATTCCATTGTTTACGTAGTCAGTAACGATTCTGTTTGACCAAATTTGACGTGGAATTCTGAGAATTCTGTCTGAAAGTTTTTATTCAGGTTGAATAAAATATGATATTTTACAATCATAGAACAACATTATTTGCTGCTTGGAAAATATTGTATTACATTTAAATATGGACAACGTTAAGGACGTAACTGTTGAACGATTTTTAATAGGAGGTAATATTCTTTCATATTTCAATTAGTCAACATTATCACTGCTAACTAACTATGATAGCTATGAACAATCACCATAGACAGCCACGAGCTACATTAGTATACAGCGCTTCTCTCTCGACAAACGAATAATTGAGTGATTCAATATCATTACACAAATACGCGACAATAAATTCCCAAGCTCTAGTGCAGCGTTATCAACATTTCGAAACAGAATGTCTACATCTTAGCATCTATAATGCGGGCATAATAGTGGCGGCACTTGCTGGTTCAGAGATCACGTCGTCAACTCGCGCAAAAAGACGACAGCCAGAGGGAAGTTTTTACGGAAACATCTAATACAACGGAGTGCTCGTACGCGACTGCACCGAAAACTTTCCTTTGGGTATAGCAAGAAATAACAGCCAAGCTAACTGTGCTAGGTGAGTCAAATAATCTCACCTGATAGATGTGATTGAGATGAGATCTAAGAAGCAGTAATGACACTAACTCAGTAAAAGCTGTGGTAAAAGTATAAAGTAAGTTTCGTAAAAAAGCTCGTTTTTGTCATGACCAGCCTTGCTGTGTTGTTATCAAGCTGCCCCTTGGGTCTCTGACTAGGTTTAGCAACCTAGAAGGTCTCTAAAATAATTCAATAACGAAAGATTAACCTATATTTGCCGGCACTAACTGCTCTACATACTAACTTAGACTCCGTTTTAACCTTTAAGAACACCTTCTCGTTCTAAGTCATATGAAGCTAAAAATGACAGTCAAATAGTCAAGAATTTAACTGGCTTTTCTATCTCCACTACACCCGAAGCTATCGGTCGTAAGTCCCGTCGTAGTCGGCCGACTTGTCGACGCAACTTCGATATTAGTTCGCGTGATCGATCCGGCAGGCCAGTTTGACAGTTCCGATGGTGACAGATGACGCCAGACGCCATATCGCCCGGGTGATTTGTCTTCGAGTTTGGAATCAGTTTATTTTAGCTCTTGCGCTCGGGCCAATGCAATTTTTGCTAACTTTGGAGCTTCAAATTGAAACTGCTACTAGCCCATATCATTAGCGACTCAATGTCCATTAAGCTATAATTAATAATGTGACGCTGAGTTATTTTTCAAGCAATAATAATGATATAATGATAATAATGAATCATAACTAACGTAATTGAAGTTTTACCTAAAGGCTCGCGTTATTTTTGTACGATAAAAAATAAATTCTCAACTTTGTACCTCGTTAGTAATCAAGAAAAATAAAAGTATTAAGTTCTATAAGCTCCATCAACCTCTTCGATAAAGAATTACCAGGAAAAATATGATCCAATTCCCGTCTCGGGAATCGCTAAATTGTTTCGATCGAGCAGTTTAGTGCACAGGAAAGTGTTAAATGTCTTTACTGTCATTCCAGTGATTAATTTGTGTCGGCCCTGTCGTGTTAATGGGGCTAAAATTATTTAGTGGGCGGCGTTGTTTATTTATTGCCGGCTTCGGTAGTGAGAGCTGAAAATGGAAAGTGGCAGTAAGGCCGCTTGTAAATGTTCAATTTACAGTGCTCTAGTCGTGATGAAGTAAATCAAGAGGCCACGCTTAAATTTCTAATTCTTAACTTACGATGTGAATTATTTACTAGATCGAGGTTTACTGTGTGTTCAAAGATTTGAATACGTCGAAAATAACGAGGATGCTGTTTTTGCTTAAATGTATTGTGGTAACTTTATAGAGGGCTCGCTTATTGATTGCTATCGGTTATCTAATGGCAAAGTCTGTTCAAGTAAATGCATTACGGTAATCGAAGTATTTGTCTTAAGTCTGTTTAGGGGATTAATCTTTTAAGACGATGGGGCACCCTGAAGTGAGGGATATGGGCAATAGCGTTTCTTTGTGATATGTCTTGGACAGCCTAGGATGAAATCGAAATAAAGGACTCCACTCACAGGTGGATTAAGGATATGATAAGAGTTCGCCTACGTTTTTTGCACAAAATAATTGTAAATACCTTTGAAATATGTATTATTACTCTAATTTCAGCCTTAAATTCAGTTAGGAAGACTTGAATGCAACTGAAGTTAGTAAATACTTTAAAACTTAGAGACACAGCCAAGAACTTACCAAGGATATATTGTGTGCCAAGGGGCGTTTGTGATTTACGAAAGAGAAAAACTTTTCGTGTCGTTGCAATGAAATTCTTTTGCCTTTTCTGTAAAAGACGTATTTTTCACACTCATATATTTCACTTACATTATCCGTTATCTTGTTTTAATATGAGTTTACTGTATTTTGCTTTTAAATTTTAGATATAGCCTTAATAGCCTAAATTGTACATATCCTATAAACAAATTTGTAAATTCACTAATGTTGTGTGCAATAAAGAGTTTGATAATCACAGTGTCTGTTTACTGTTGATTTACATAATTCATGAGCAGGTAATAAGCAGACATTCCACTGATTCAATACATGACCGATATTCTGTTTGTCTTAATGCAACTGATTACTGTGTTTGATGACAGCGTCATTAGCTAGAATCAATGCAGTAGGTAAGTGTATATTTCAAAGCATAAGAAAATAACTGACTAATAAATCCTCAGTTTGGGATCGATTATCGATAATCGATATCTTTCATTTTGAAACAGTGTTATAGATAATACTTTATTTAGTTAGATATTATACAAACGTGTTATTTATTTATTAAAATATAGAGTTCAACCACTGTAGTTTTATTTATGGTCTCTTACGTTTTTTGTAAGTTTAAAACTTTTGAATAACTTACTTATGTGTTTATATAATTACAATGTGCTATTAAGAAATATCCTAATCAAATAATTACCCACTTCGCCCCCATAGAGACGGTTTACTTAAGTGCTTTGAAGAGTTAAAACTTTGATTATAAACCCGTATTGCAGATGACAAAACTTTCAAGACACTTGACGTTAAGACATCTTGGGACAAGTTTGACAATCATGACAAGGATAATGGCTGGATTTGGCGCTTTGATACCAGGATGGATTTATTAAATATATTATGAATTTAGACCTACAGAATATCGTCTTTCAAAATTGATAGTGATTGTTTATCTAACCAATAAAAACAGTATTCAATCTATAAAATAAAAAGCATATAGTTTGTCATTTAAAGGTTTGGACTCAAAACACTTTTGGGTTTTTGGTGTTTTGGTCATTAATAAAGTAGGTATACTCGTAATAGTATATCTTTACAAGATTACAAATGTCCACGTAAAACATTATTCTTGACAGACCTGTGATTGCTTCAATTAATCCCCGCATAGTTTATGTCGAGTAATACGCCCCCGTCATGGCCAGACCATCACTTGTGTTGGGCCTACGCCGTTGTCATGGCAACGGACGTTTAATTGAAAATAATTCATTTCATTGAGTACATCATGACGTTATGGGGACCATGATAAGCAATCAATATATCAAACTGTATTTCTAAGCAAACAATTATAATAATAATCCGGTATGATAAAATACACCTCTGGTTACTTGCAAATAAGAATACCTATTGGTAGCTATTGATTTTGACATCGAAGTTTATTCTTAGATTAGTTAGAAATTAGTTAATTTGATTAGAATAACACTGTCTCGAATAAATGCCTTCTTCACCACTTATCAATTCGGAATAGGGAACTGTTATTAGAATTAATTTGAAACTAGGTATTGAAACTTGAATGTTAAAACCGTTAGCAATCATTTTTAGTAAGTACCTTTACAAATACTAAGTTGGGTCAATATTAGTACAAAAATTAGTACTAAAATGCTCTATAACTTATAATAATAGGCGTAGAAAACTTTGGTCAATGTAAATAAAAACTGTGCTGTTGAAACCTTCAGATCAATTTTTGGAACGTTTATGTAGACAAGGTCAGATCAATATTTGTACAAAATGAGTACTAGAATCCTTGGACCAAACTTAGAACGTAACAAGCTTAACAGTTACAGGGGCAAACGCCTTGCCGCACATCACGCAAGCACCAAGAAAGTGGTTGGGTATACCAAGGATTCGCAGAAATTGCCAAGAGTTGCAAGTGAATAAGTAGCCAAGGATTCGCAACTTGGCTGATTCCGCGGAACTTGGAATTGGTCGGCTCCCGCTACGGATCCGAGCAACAATGCCTTTGAAACAAAAGGGCTCTCCGTGCATGAGTACTTCGCCGTGCAATACCGACCATTGGGAAGGGAACACTTTTGCTTTAACGACAAACGGAAATCAAAAGTACCAGTTTGGTTGATTTTTATTCAATAAACTGTGAATTTTATTTATTTAAATTCAGTTAACTGATTCAGATGTGCTATTTAAATACATTTAAGTTTGAATTGCCATTAACAAACAAACGCCAGCCTGACCTTTAGAATACGAAACTGTTACATTCACAAAGTACTAAATTGAATGTCGCTTCCGGTTGGGGACCGTGGCACACGCCGGCGGGTGGTAACAAATTTGACACATTTTGTCCCGATAGGCCCAACCACACGCCGGCGGGTGGTCTCGCCTGTGGAGTGTTTCAAACTCGTACTGTGGCGGTATTATTGATCAGATCTTAGCTATGTTGACTTTTTTGAATAGATGAGACCGAATCCTATACAATAGGCACCAAAAACAGCCGAAAACAACAACTTTAAGGAGTATGGCACTTGGCAACAATAGTGACCATGGACTGTTCGGGGCTTGATACTTGACTCTCGAAATTTCAAGTGGTGATACTTGAAAATAAACATTCTACATATGCGTGTTTTTGTGTGTGGATTGAATGTTTGCGGTTCGTAGACGATTTCGGTTGAAAGATTATTTATATTACGTCATTATTTTAGTACTTACGACAACAATAACAAATGTTGTCGTTATGGGCGGGTAGTTGTTTTATTATGGCCCATTATAAAATAACTACCCGCATTAAATTTTAATTTGTTTTGACACAAGTAAAGGCATAACATTCAGTCACAATACCCTCTTTACAGAATTGTAATCGGTTGTCCTTCCAAGAAGTTACGTGTGTTTACGTAAGTGTAATCCGACACCACGCATGCGTGTGATGTCACGTGACATAAGACGTCACACACACTGATTGACAGCTTATTTTTTTATCGAGTCTCGACCGGTTAAACTAAATACAACATAAACTAGCCAGCTTAAGTTACCAAACTAACGTTAACATAAACATTAACAACATTATGTAAAGTGTTCAGCAAAAACAACATTATGCTCAAGTAAAGTTAAATGAAGTTTCCGTAAGACTTTCATCAAACTTAGTTTTGAGTCTAACACTCAATTATTCAATGTGGAATTCCTTTGCTCCAAAGTGTATGCCCAAAATTCAAGTGCTATCATCATCTGAGATTAGTTTCGTATAAAGCGGGCCATATTAAAAGAGCATTAAGTTTAATTTTACAAGCATTAAGATGTCAAGGGCCTCTTAAAGTGAAGGTATTTTCGTTTAATTTTGGCCGTAACGAAGTATCTTCGTGATTATTGTTTTATGAATTCATTTAGACAAGCCTAAAGGTATTATAAATGAGGTAACGGAATTTAATATCACCTTACCCTTTAATACAACCATGACTGTGCAGTGGTGCCGATGTCACTTTTAAACCAAAACGTACTTAAAGACTAGATAAAATGAAGAGGTAAAAGGGTTTTTAGTGTAATATAAAAAAATAAATTAAAGTCCTTTTAACAAAACCGTATTCGTTTCGGATTTTCTAAACGTGATCCGGATTTGCAATCAAAAAATAATTATACATACTCGTATAAAAATGTGTTCAGAAGTTTTTACGCACCTACTTACACCACAGATAACATGATAGTACACTTTAATAGCCAACGATTACGTATTTTACACGACGCTACAATGCGACACGCGCTCTCATATTGCGGGGCTGTATCGCAACCAATTTTCTCACAAGAATGTTGTGTAATTTATCATTGTCTTCATAACCTCGGCCCTCGGATACCTGATATGATTCTGTAGTACGAATCTCTTACATTCCGGCGCGTGTGTGATTAAACGTACCTATTGTAGGTATTCCCTTTGTTGTAGAGAGAAGAGTTTTTCTCGTCCTTTGCACCTTGCTAGGGAGTTACTGAGGACAGCTTAAGCCGGATTTACACGATCGATGATTGGGAAATTGTGTTGTATAGGGCGGTAAAACTCGAAATTTATACCACAATTTTACGTAAGGCTAGTCGTAAATTAGGGGTTTAAGTGAAACTCTGCGAAGGATTTCATTGGCAGTTTGATATAATGGCTACGCAATTAAAATTTTGGAGTCAAGATATTTATTTAAATATTTTGGGAAGATCTAACTCAGCACTTCAGCAGTACTAATTTGGATACGGGAAAAAATGTGTTACAGAAACCAGTACATACCTAATAAGAGTTTGAATTTGCGCTTTATATAGACGTAGTAATAAAAAGAGTTGTAGTATTTGATTCGCAATGGCATTTGAGTGTTATCTATCTGAGTAAACATAGGCTTTTATGACATTTGAAGGTTGTTTGGGCGACCCTTGTAGAGCCGGCTTAGCGGGGCTCTCGAGATCGATGAACCGTCTTGAGATCGACTTATATCCATCCGATACACTAGCGGGTATAGAAAAAGCAAAACAAATCAAGGATATTTTTTATATGTACAATTTTCAAGAAAATAATGCTATTTAGGCAGAATAAAATAATATAAGCTACATGATTAAAGCTTGAATGTTCTTTATTCCGTCTATAATTGAAAATGACTTTAAATTACCATAGAAATAAGCATTGGAATAAAACGATTATGATCATATGTCATTATTCATTCATTATTAATTCAGTCATTATCATAAAAAATATTTTTTTCCTAACAAAATACATTTATTGCCATTCCTTCATAAAAAATTGCTCGCCATTACATACCTAACTTTAAGCACACGTTATTCGACCAATTCAAAATTGCAAAAGTGAGCCAAAGAATGATCGCAAGTGTACCAAACGGAACTAATGCTCTTGTCATGCCGAATGGACTGCAACTATTGTTTTCGTCCGGGCTAACCGTTCCCAGATAGACCCGAAGAGAAATATCCGACTTTTTTTATGTTTAGTCATTGCTGTTTTCGCGGTTAATACGGCGAAAGAGAATCAGAAACAAGTTGTTTTGTATACCACTTCATTTATTATTTACCGTCACTGTTCATCAGGCAAAGCGTAATTCAAACTTGATTTTAGCAAATAATATAGAGAAATAGATCAGGCAATTCGTAATCATGGAATATCAATATTAATATTGAATACATAAGCAGACTTACATTAGTTATTATCAATTAAATTAGGCACGCAAACAGCATTTAGCCAGCCAGCATGAAAATGCCTACGTATTTGACACCGATTAAAACAAGTAACATCTTACATAATTAAGACAATTACAGTCGTCATTAATCGGCAATTATCTCTGAAAACCAATTTATTTTTATTTTTAAGTTGGTACACTTACCTATTGGTACCACTTATTAGTGAAAAAATATTTCCTACGAACTTAGAAATTAGAACGCTACAGGCTAAATTATTCATCACCAATTACAGAGTAGGAAAGTCAGTTAAAAGCGAACTACAATCGATAGTCGTAAATAGATCAAATGGCCTACAAAGAAACTTAATGACTCATAATTTAAGCATGGTGCCTTCAGTTTTACAGTGAGGATAGTTTCGAGGCTGAAAGCCTTAAAGGCATGTGTCATTATGGAATAAGGTGGGTAGATCGATATACCGCGGGATTGTGTACACCTGGCTTGTGTCACTAGGCGACGGGGCACAAACATTGCAGTGGCTAAGGTTGCCACTAGTGCGATCTCTTAAAAATTGCTTGATTTCTACTCCTTGAGACTTTAGTCATACTGACGGCTCATTGCCAAAAACTGTCAGATCCTCGGATACAACATTTTTATCTTCAGTATTTTCAAGGCTGTAGTGCAAAGGAATTGGATAACAAATCTTGTTTATACCCACGAGAGACGAAACGGAACTTAGATGGTATATGGGTTAACGGTTAGAGTTTATGGCTATCTATAGTACTATTCTTTCAATATACTCAAAGGTAAACTTGAAAACAGCAAGCTAACCTACTATAGTTAACTACTCATTAATTTATCCCACTTCAAAATAAAAAAGAAACCCAACACTTTACGTACCAAACTAGGTACGTTTATTTTGAAAAGTGGAGTCGGGTCAGCCCTAGGATTGATCAACCAAATTAGAGGGTTGAATGGAAAAGTCGCTATATCATTAGACGACATTATTTTGACAGGGTATACTTTTTTATGTAGATTTATAGTAAAGGAACCACAAGTTTTGAAGCGGAAAAGCTAATGGAACCATTTAAGGTAATTTGAAGTTTCGTCAGTTAAAAACGAAAAATTAAAGAAAATGGTTACAAACTGAAGGCAAATAACGATATATTAAGTTAATTATGTTATAAGCTTAATCGAGGCATGTTTTTGGTCCCCATTGTCATACCCATGCCACTATTGGCTAATTATATTATCCTACCATCATATGACCAAGGGGAAAACGATGGTTTGTACCTACTATTACCCCTAACCGAGAATCTCGCAAGCACTTAGTTTAATAAGAAATTTGCGTTGGGTATTATTATGGAAAAAAGATAATAAATCTGATTGCAATGTACAAACAATGTTTTAGTTAATATCAATATAATCTGTCTCAAATTTGTTCAAGCGACTACAGTTGAAACTTTAAACTGGCATTATTAAAAGTTGGATATCAACACATAATCCTATAATCGTAGTAACTATGGCACTTATAGTTTCGTTTACATGTCAAGAATTAAGTATACCTACATAGGTCTTTAAGAGCCTTTCGCATCACAGGGCTAATTAAAGCCATCAGCATTTTACGGGTTAAGGAGGCGATTACCCGAAACTTGCGCGTTCGCGTTACGTCGCAGTAATGGGTTACAATAACTGCCCAGTTTTGCGAACGCAACGCTATTAGGCGGGCGGCACGCGATGCTTCTACGTTCGCGTTCCGCCGAAAGCACACTCATCAACGTTTTACGGCCAAACATTTTGATGATGCTTCACCATCAACTAGATTTGTATCTGCATTTCTGAAAATTAACAACTCTGTAAATTATTGTGTTCTTAATTAATAAAAAACTGAAATTGTCTGTGCCTACGATAAAAGACAAGAAATTGCCCATAGTAAAACGTCAAAATGGCATTTGATAACTTGACTACAGTAAAGTCAACAAAAGCCAGCATTAGATCAATTTTAACCTTAAGCGCCGTCTTCCAAAATATGCCATCACTCGCGAGTTCAGGTTAATCAAATCTAATCTTTATCTTCTACACGATAAAAACTAAGTCTGCAGACGAACGTCTCAAACTTATCTACAAGTAGTATTAAACAAGGGGAGACAATGGGGGACGACGGAGAAAATGTTTATGCTGCTAATGAACTTTCCCTAACTTGAATTTTATAGCGTAATTTTTATGAGCTTTTCATTGTTGCCAAAGTATGGCATCATTAGGCTCGGAAATGACAGAGGCTAGTATATAACGGTGGTATTAAAAGATAACAATTACCTTAACAAATGGAGTAGGTCTTCGTACAATATAAGCTACGGTCGCTTTTGTATTAGTGATGTGCCGGATCGCTAAAAATGAAGATCCGCGGATACGGATCTGAATACGGATATTTAGTGTCAAGATCCGCGGATACGGATACGGATACGGATCTTAAATTTCTCATAAGATTAGTGTCGCCGGCCGCGCGCGGCCTTGAAAAGATAGTTGACGTCTCGCTCGCCGCAACGTCAGACACGACATGTTTTGAGTTCTCATTATAAAAATCTATGTAATGGTTTTACATTATTTTTAACACTCACAGTGTCATATTTTATTCTTAAAAGATGAAATATGAAACCAAAAATTGCGCACGGGCGGGATTCGAACCAGCATCTTTCTGCTAATTCCGCTGTTGCATAAACAGACGGGTAGATGGCGCTAACGTCACGCAATGACGTATCAATGAGACCAAGAATTTCGCGCGGTCGGACCGACGGCACGGTAGCTCAATTGGAAGAGCAGTTGGCCCGGATAGCCAGAAAGATGCTGGTTCGAATCCCGCCCGTGCGCAATTTTTGGTTTCATATTTCATCTTTTTTGAAAATCTATGTATCTAAATGTTTGCAATATATAGGTGCAAAATATATGATTATTTAAAAAAACTAGCTGGTTTTTTTTTATTTCTACGTGATGATTAACTGAAAAAGATCCGTAAAAGATCCGCGTGTAAAGTAACGGATACGGATACGGATACGGATTTTTATTTTTCCTCGGATATCCGCGGATACGGATACGGATACGGATATTCGGAACATCACTATTTTGTATGCACGGATTACTTGGCGGAATATTCATGTTATAGATGATTATTCATATCTGAGTTTAAGTTGTGTGGGAATCAAAATGTTACGTGAGAGACTTTGTGTATCATGGAAGAAAAACACAGTGCGGATGAGCTGAAATGTAGCGCAGGTAGACGTCGCGGGCTAAGTAAATATTTGCTAAAAAGCCAAAGTAGCGGGCAAGCCCGTGTGCTGTAAAACTGTAAAAGCGTGATAGAAACAGGCGGGCCTCAAAGGCGCAAAAAGGCAAGCCCATTACTGGCTACGCGGCAGTGGTAACCACAAAAGACCCAATTATTCTGCCGCGTGAAGCCAAAAAGGGTTGGACCAAAACCAAGTAGGTGAACAATAAGATTCACTTCACAGACTGGACTCTGGCAACGGGTATTAGGTTAATTTTGATAATTGCGATGCTTAAGTTGCTATTAAACAGATTTCAGAAAGTTTAAGCGCGGTGATTCAACAAACAAAAGCCTTACTTTGCAAATAACGTAAACGATAAATCATTAGAAAATGCTTTCATTAGTTACATGCTCAAATAATCAAAACAATTCGTGTATAGCAATAAAAATATTGCAAATAATAAAATCGCTCCGTATAATTAAATTCATTTGACATTTGATTCACGTTAAATGTACATTGCATTTTAAACGCACATAATTTTTATGAAGCGCGCATTGTTGGAGGGTTGATAAAAAATTCGGTTGATGAATATAGTCGGAAAATATAAAAGTGACAACAAATTGCTGGTTATGTTCCAACGAACACTTTATAGAGTTTAACGATAAAATGGTACCGGCAACGAGCTTTCACAATATAGTTACGCAATATGCTACATGATTTAATAATGGTAGCAATATGTTTATCTTTTACTGGCTTTTATTCCTGTTTACGCTCGCATAACTTCCCTTTACTACTAGCGCTACGCTTTACATAACAGAGTTTATGCAACGGTCATTGCGATGAGCTATTTTAAGGTGCACATAAACTTCTTTGTAACTGCAACCATAAAAATAAAAAATAAAACAACGCAAAGTAGAAACTAACTTAAATATTTCACTTACCTACCTACATTGGTACTTGGTAATATCACCACTTATTTCAGTCAGTTCTTCTGAAGATAAACGGAGCTTGACTTTTAAACTTGAACAATTAATACATTCGAGGCTAAAAACAATATCTTGCGTTTCGGCAACACAAAGTTTGCTGGTGAATAAATCACGAAGGAACTTCGTCGGCAGGGGATGGGGGAAAAATACGCTTTTTTCATAAGGGGAAAAACAATAACTCGACGCGGAGCAAGGGCCGGTTTAAGGTTCATAAATCAGGACATGGCGATATTTTCGGTATAACAGTATAACGTGCACATTCAGGGCCGGACTTGGGTACTCGGATTAGTGTTGTTTTTACGGTCCTCTTCTGCCCGCGACCTTTACTGGCGCTCGTAAACGACGCTGACTTAAAACCGCCTTTTGCTGTCTGAGCACTGTGCTTTAAAATAGTTTGGACTGTTAAAGTATTAAATTATTCTTGATAGAAAGAACACAATGCCTTTTTATTTTATCTTGCCACTAAAAAACAGGCCACCAATAAAGGCAAGGCGATGAATATATAATTAGTAATGTTTCGAGCGTGACTTCACTGGATTTTGATAATATCTTTCGAAGCACAGATGTAAGTCTCAGCATTTTTACAATATCATTTTCTGTCACACAGGAAAGTAAATTACCTGAGATATGAGCACAATGTTCTTTGCGTTTCCATATTTTATTAACTGTCTGCAGTGCTGAAAGACTACCGCGAAATCGTTCCTAACCGTGGTGCAATTTGGATTATTTTACTTTGTATGGTGCAATGCGATTATCCTGTCACTGCCCTACTACACAGCAAAATTTGCTTTTCGGAAATTCGGGCCGAGCATGCGATGGTGCAGCTGATAATTCAGCATAAACGGATTTGCGAGGCCAGAGATGCATATTGTTTAAAACTAGGAAGCTCACGTAAATATACGCTTCGCCTAAAGTTTTGATGAAACACAAGTATGATCTAATGATTGATGTGATGGAAATGTCAAATTAAAACGGCAATAATTTGCAAAAACACTGCCGAAGTGGAATAATCAGAATCAATAAATGAATCATTTATTGTGCATTTATTTTTTAATGGGAGATGCCCCTTCATAGTTGTAGCCTGGTGTTTGGAACACAAGGAAGAAGGTTTGCATACTTTGAGATAGCGAAATTGGTGTGTTGTCTGGTGCGCATATTATTTTTATCATGGTTTATATTTATTCCAATTTGGAACCTCTATTTCAAAGTGAAATAAGGGAAATCGACTTCTCTATGTCATCTCTATGTAAACAGTATCCACAAGTTTTGTACCCATCTGTTAGATATGTTAGTCCTATCGAAAAGCAAGAAACTAATAACTTTTGAGGTAAGCAAGAGTATGTTACGAGTGTGGAATACTCCAACATGGAAGAAGAGAAGCATTGATCTATGAAGCCGTAAGTATTTTGAAGTTGATCATTGAAATCGCTATTTTTAGTACATTTCTCAGAAGGCGAATGAAGATGACATTGATTCCTTCATCTTGCTGATATTAAAAATCAAAATACATTTTAAAGAAAATACCGCGATAAAAATCCACCGCTCGTTATAACGTGACAAATTGACGACATTTTTCCCCCTAAAGCTTCTGGAATTAGCGTGATCAATTGCGCTCTTCGGCAGTTCCTAGTCTTTCTCTTTTACACCAAAGCCGCGGAACGTGTTTGTCTCTCTCTGGGGAATAAGACAAAGTTAAAGATACGAGGATAGTCACACCTCACTCCATTTGGTCTCGCTTATTGCGGGTTCGGAAGGTTTCTAATTTGCAAATAGCGGAGTCAGCGGGGCAAAGCTTTCATTACGAACTCGGATTCGCGAAGTTGAAGGAGTAATTTTAATTTTAACCACAGTGGTTGCCTAGTCTCTACTTCTAACTCGGCTCAATTCTCATTTCGAATCACCATTGTATGAATAGCATAGATAAATGAAAGTAGTACATACATATATTCAATTGATTCTGAAATATTATCATATAACATCAACCAAGACTTATATTAGTTAAGGAATTAAGAGTCGCTCAGAAAGAAATACCTATTTGAGGTACGTCACTTAATAAATATATTTATTGAATTTAACATAAGACAATGATGTTGACCTTTTAACATTGTGACAGCACTATCATGAAAGCAACAATCAAAGCAATATACTCACACAACCTACATCTGTATATGAGAACTAAGCAGCATAAGAGGTGTTCCCTCTAGATGGCGAAGCTAATCAAGCCCGGAAAGTCAAAGTCTTACTTTGGAAGGAGAGATACCCCAACATATCTCCTATGCCGCAAAAGAAACAGCTCTCCCCTGCACATAGACATAGTCTACCTTGCCAAACTTGGAAGTCCTTAAATAGACTGCGGACACAAGTCGGCCGAAGTAAGGAGAACTTGTACATATGGGGTAATGTTGCGGACGACGCATGCTTGTGTGGTGTCTCTCCACAGACGATGGCACACCTATTGTCCTGCCCTACGTGTCCCTATACCTGCACACGTACGGACCTGTAAAACGCTACTGACAACGCTCTGTCAGTCGCCGAGTACTGGTCCTCAAAAATATATCGCCAGAGTCGATACGAAAATAAAGAAGAAGAAGCATAAGATAAACTTAATCAGAAAGTATGATGCATGAATAATATGAAAATTTTATGATGTTAATAAACACACAAATTAATAAATACACAAGTGACAACTTTATTCACAATAATGAAAGCGGTAAACCAAGACAACTTACATGTTATATTGCTTAGCAGCATTAGAGGAACTTGAGCAGAACTTATGACGCTATCTGATTAGCTCATGATTCGGTAAGCCTGTCGGGGACAATTATGAGCTGGCGTTATGGATTGCCGGCTCACCCACCCACTTGGTGCCTAGATAACGTAATTACGGACGAGTTATTAAGCGGTACGCATTACTCATTTCTTGGGAGGGACCACGAGACCCTCTATTCATCGGGGACAGACAACCGCGCTTTTTTCTGTATTTTTCCTAAACAGAGAGTTGATTAACTTAATTAGAAAATATACCCTTGGTTTGTGGAAAAAATACTCAATTATTTAATAAAATATGATATCATAAATGCGGTTAACAAGGATTCTTCAGTTATAAATAACGACGATAGATCGATGAAACAGCGTAATTAGCCAAACTAAAATAACGAAGTATGTATTTTAAAACTTTTGCTCTTTCTCTATCTTTAATTCTGTGTGTAATTTTTATATAATCTTAGCAATCAAATTGTGGTTTATATTTATTTGACTATAAGAGTTCTAGTGACAGCCGTGCCTTAAATAATAATCTGCACTTAATATGATTACAATATATTAATTATCAAAGGATTAAATCGATCCTCGTATCGATCGCTTTATATTATTTGCCTTAATAGATAAATATCACCCGAACACTCTGGTACAAATCACATAATTGCTAATTACTTGTGTGTCAAATTAGTTATTCTATCCCAAAGCAAGTGTAGGTATTCTGATAATAATTATGTAGTTAATTGATATTATTGGATAGAGTAGAAAACATGTTGAGGTGCCAAACATTTTCCCTTATGTATAAGTAGGTAACGAAACATTTATAAAATGATGAATTTAACATAAATTTACTAATTATAACAATATCAAAATTGCGTCATTTTTTTTCACCAAAACGTGAGGACTTAGAAATTTTAATTTAAGTGTTTATATAACAATGATGGAGAATCATTTTAATTTTAAGAATGCCTCTTCAAACTAAATAAGGATTAGACCTGTGACTTACAAGACAGCAATCCTTTCAAAATGACGAAAGTAATATTTTAAACATGGCTAGATTTTAATTACTCGTTACTAATTGGATTCTACGCTCATTTTACTATTGCGCATTAAAGTTAGCGTTTAACTTTATTGAACCACGTTAATGTTTCTCAGTTTTCTAATTAAATGTTAATGAAGGGCGAAAGGACTGATGATTTTCTAAAAATAACTGTATTTACTGAGATTCGCATAATATTAGTTCAATGATTAGTTGCAGTCGTAGGTTTATCATGTTAAAAACCAGCACATATTACCATGTATACAGTACTGGAGACACACAATACTTTCAATATTATATTACCAAATATCATCTTCCGTACCTTAACCACGGATATAACTTGTCGAAATTGATGATGCAAGTCACACTGACTGTATGAATACCATGCATGCAATTTTTCCCGCCTCATAACATAAGCCATTTACTGTTTTTCATTACGGAAATACACAGTCGCCCTTGTGATTTTCCCCTTATTTTTCTCGTTTGCAGCGAGCCACGGCGTAGCACGGACGCCGTGCAAAAAGCCGGAATTTATCACCTCCTTGTTAACTTGTAAATGCATTGCCTTGTTAGGGTTCTTATCAACCTGATAATATAACAAACTGCAGGTGGTTCTGTACAAATAGAATATACTGTTACGGTGTACGGGTAAAATATCTTTGGGACAACTCAGCAATAACAAAAGTCTTAGCTCACGTTATATTAAGTCAAAAGGTAGAAATAAGACATCAAAATAATTGTCAGTCAGTTCTCGTTAAACCTGTGTTCTTTAGAGCATAGAGAAAGGCTTAGACATTCAGACAACCATATAAAGTCGTAAGCGATGTACGAGTACACCATCCTATCCGTGCATCCCACCAATTTAACTTTGAAACTTTTTTTTACCAAAACCAATATTCAATTTTATCCCTACAAGAAGGGCATCATGTTTAATCTATAAGACAAATGTGTCACTCCGCAGTCCGCCTCAATCTGTCGCGAGCAGTGTAATAGAATCGATAGAGGTTGGCCAGCGCCCCGGATGTGACCTGTCTCCCGGTAACTGACAGAATTGTGCAAGGGCGGGCGGTTTGCCCTGCCTGTTTGCCCACATCGAGGGCAAACAATACACTGTTCACCGCGATGGGCTTTTGTCGAACTATTGCGTGGGCAATTTCGATTACTTGGCGTTTTAAGAGAAAACAATGGATGTTATTTTACGTTACGAAAGTAGCGATTCGAAGTTACGAAAACTATTCTTTATGTTTGAATCACGAAACCAACGCTAAAATATATGCTGCAATAATATTTCTTGCTTTTTCAGAATAATTGATGTCCTGAAAAATCTCGGCCGGAATGTTACTTAAAATAAAATAAAAATTAAATTAATCAAATCTTCAGGTACCTACAAAGCCGTTACTGGTTTAGTTTCACATGAGAAAAGCGAACGTTTAATAAATCCCTTAAGGACTACGTAGCTTTTCAATTAGAATGTAGGAGTAGGGTCGTTAGGCGCGCTTGCCATCGACTTCTATCAAAATTAAGGAAATCAAATTAAATTGAATTTTATTATCTCTTGAGATTCACAGACAAAGGCAAAGTGGCCCAGAAAATCTTATTACGCCTTACCAAGATTCTAAAACAGGGACGTAATTGATTCTTTTTGACAGATTAGTTAGGTAGCACTACTAAATTGAACAAAACATTACTTAGTGCTATGTTCATTATCAGTTATATTAAAATACTAGCGACCCCCCTCGACTACGTCCGCGTCGTTTTGATTTAACTCTGTTCTCTCAAGTTTAAGCGTAATGTTTTAGTACTTATAACATTCCTCGATAAATGAGTTACCTAACAAAAAGTATTTTTTTCAAATCTGACCCGTATTTTCTGATATAAGCGCGTTCAAACAAAATAAATAGTTTTGCTTTAAAATATTAGCGTAGATAGCTTAGCTACTATTGTCACACAGTAGGTACGTAAACAGAAGAGCTGCTCACATATTTACTCTTTTGAGCAGGCCTGCTCTTTTCGTTTATTGTGTGGTTACACGAGTTCACTTGAATGTTGTCACTGTGTAATAAACCGGCCACTTTGTTCCGTTATACGAAGCTACGCACCGGAACGCGATAGAAATAGGAAAACACTTCACAGGGGGAAAACGGATAATACGGTTAGTTTTTCTGATGTCAATAAAATACGTTACGTTACTAAATAGTTTTCGCAGAAGCGGCGTATTATGTACATACAAATCTTTTCTTGCTAATAGAACCTCGTCATTTTTCTCACATATGCCTTGTTTTATAAACCTAATGAAATCCGTATGATGGAACTCCTCTCTTCGCTTAAGCAGTCGATGATTCCAATGGAAAGCTACTCTGAATGACATTACTACAGAACAGATTTACTCAAAGTCTTAGGAAAAATTTCGTGAAATAAAAAACTTACTGATTAACTTCAATTCGTAGAACGATGTTGAGTA
Source organism: Pyrausta aurata (assembly GCA_963584085.1). Lineage (NCBI taxonomy): Eukaryota > Metazoa > Arthropoda > Insecta > Lepidoptera > Crambidae > Pyrausta > Pyrausta aurata. The sequence continues at coordinate 6,242,499 of OY757260.1, forward strand.
GATAATCGGGACTTACCTGAAAACAAGAAAACAATATCTTAGCATATAGGTAAAACATTCGGCATCACGTAATAGGTAACAAAGATATAAAAATAAAAATATAAAACATAGGACATGTAAATATAAAAACTATGCATTTTATAAGTCACATGAAACATTTCGCCTTTTCACCTGCCTTGCTGTCGCTTATACTCGTAATGCCGCCGGATTAATGGTAAGCAAATATCCTTAGCTCTTAAAAATCCCAGGTCCCCCATGGTTCTGTATGCTCGCTAGTCATTCACGCACTCACCCCGGCCGCGGCCGAGTCAGCTGATTGGACAGCGTCTGACGTGAGTCAGACGCTGTCCAATCGCCCTGGCGCCCTGAATAATTGCGAAGCTAATAGTTACTTATTTGTATTCACACGTGTGTGTGTTATGTCGCCTACATAGTATAAACAGCAACTTCCTTATTTTTTTGGAAATCTAACGACCAACTCACGATGAACAGGGGGCGATAAACTGTTTTGTGCTTACCTAAGCACAAAAAATAAAAAAGTTATAATAAAAAATAGTTCACATTATCGTTTGGACGTATGCCTGTATTCAATTACTTTCCAATAAAAAAGTCGTTATTTATTGCAAGACAATTCTCATAGCCGTTGTGTAAGCGGAAAGAAGCGAACACGAGGAGCGAGCGAAGCGAACGAAGCGAAAAAAGCAAACAATCCGTATCAATTTCAACGGCGGCTGACAAACTCGCAAACTAGATATGCTCCATTATAACTCGGCCTCACTACACTGAACACTCGGGGGAAAGTTTGGTTTTCCTTATTTCCATTTTTACTTATTTTGTTCCTTTGCCTCAACTTTTCGAGGGTTGCGAAAGGTGAATGGGATTCGTTTGAATTACGACTTTAAAGAGATTGAGTTGTGCGATGGCGACCTACGAGTATTTATGGCGGAAACAGTAGATCAAACACTTTTATTCCCACTGAATCAGCGGTACGGATATTTAATCAGATGGGTATAGTAAACATATTAAAAAATAATAACGGAATAATTTATTTAAAAAAAAATAAGTAGGAAATCAAAATGTTAGTCATGTGTCGTATCAAGTTCTTCTTCAAAATATTGTAGCTTTGCAACCATCATCAAAGTTGCATACAAATCGCGTATATGCCGATAGCGCACTGACAACATCCATAATAATATTATGATACGAGTTATTTCAAGCAGGTGTCGACGAAACGGCGCGTAAATAATGCACACTCCGAGCTTTTAGAATGGGAGCACGGCATAAAATATTAAAAACGACACGCAACAACGTCACATTTCAATTCCATCAAACATAGGCCCCCACTTTGCCGAGTCACCTGTGCGCAAATCTGGGCCATGTATCAAAAGCGTTGGGAATAAATCGCGAATCATTTTACAGCTATACCAGGCTAAGGTTGGCAAGCGTTGGAATGTTTTAAGATAGTCCTGGAGTTCCCCACTTAAGAGGATAGTGTGCGCGCAAGTTTCCATACAAAAAGAGAAAACGTTTTCCACCCCTTAAACGTTGTCATGCTAGAGATATTTAAAAAAACTATGTTCTTACGTTTTTTTCATATATTTATTGTTGCAGAAAATATAAGAACCTAAACATTCATTTTTTGACTAAAACATCTCTTCGGAATTTCGACCATTTTTAACTAATCAAGCCTTTATACAAAAAATTTAAGACGTACAAGCGTAGTTCAGGATGTATGAAAACGAATGAGACCAAATTTAACTCATACCATAAAGGTTTACGGGTAGGAAAACGTTTTCCCCCGCAAGCATATTTCGACCGATGGCGTTCGAAATGTATGAAAACTCGCGCTGCGCTACGCCTGCACACAATCCTCTTAAGGATATTGCAATTTTATTTAATTTTATAATTAGCAATGCAAGCGCCTACGAAAATAATATATAAGGGTTGCGAAAATCAGTAAAAAAAATGAATTATGCGTGTTCTGTATTCCATATGACTTTGACGTACAAATACATGATAGGTACCCCGATTTTATTAAGCTTACCTACACTACGTGTATCCTAATCCAAATTAGAAATGTCCTGCCAAAAACTGTAAAGTGGTAACCCTTACTAGGACGTCCATATTTCACGCGGTCCCGTTTCCTGCGCTGTCGCTGACGGGTTATGGGATATTTGTAGTCTACTGGCACTAAAGCGACGTTTGGAAACTACGCTTTCCAACGTTTCAAGAAACGATGTTTATTTGACGTTAAGCGTTTGCTCTGACTTAGTGTTCCACCTTAAATTGAACCATGAAGCTGAATAGGCTGTAAAGTGTAGTTGGGTGCCTTTTCAACACATTTGAGATTCCTTTAAACTGTTTAGAATCCATTTAAGTTCATTTAGATGTATATTTATTCAGTACCACACTGACGGTATTATATTGGGTTCGTTGTTAGTTGCTAGTGTTAGAAAGAAAGAAGAAAGAACTTTATCTGACACATAAGTACAATATGCACGTGACAATCAAAAATTGGTTAACTTAAAATAATCATTGTTGTGGCATTGCCTTAACCATGCATTTAAACGTGTCGTTAACACGATAACTGTTTAATTAACACCTCTTTTGAAACAAAACAAAAGAGCCAAGCCAACATTGTAGATCACCGCTAACACATAACTTGCATGCCCCATAAAAATACCTTGGTAATTGGTCACCTCGTTCGCTAGGCAGCGCCTTTGAACCTAGTATGTGACAGGGCCGCCCGCGCCGCTGGCGCAATTTTCTTTTTTATTCGCGACGAATATTCAAAAATAGACGCTCCGCCCGCGGAAGTAATGAAGCTTACTCTATAAACGGTTCCAACGAATTTCATACGCGGAATTTTATTGGAAAGGTCACAATTTCCTCCCCTCACCACCCGCCCCGTTGATATACTAACGTCTTTAACTCGTTATTTTATCGTCCGTGTTTCGCTCGTTGCGAGCTGACGTTATAGCCCGGGAGCATGCGAGTAGCTACTCGCTCAAGAATATAAGCAAAGGATGGAGGTTCATAAATTCATAATGTACGTAAAGAATACGTACGTAGCTAGCGTTCAGTGTATTCCTGCTGTTGCATTTTTCAATAAGTGATTGTATTTTTTCATTATATATTTCAATAACGATTGAAGTACTGCATAAAAGTGAAATTCAGATAGATTTTGCATGGCGCTTGAAAAAGTCAATATTTTGGACTTCATATAGTAAATAAGTATAGTAGGTACTCTTACCCTACATACCGCGGAAATGGTATTAGGTAGATGTTTACGAGTTGTGCAAAGCTTAATATTTAATAATTTTGGTAACAGTATTTTTAGGACCGGCTCTAGGCCTATGTGTAATTGTGCTGCGTATTCCCCCTTTGACGTGACGTTTACGTTTATTGTTTCGCCGTTAAATTACGTTATACATTAACAAGACACGGATAACAAATGACGTTACACGCGTAGGTATCGTTGCACGTCACTCACGTAAAGGTTAATGCACTCTCAATTTTAACAAAATAATACAATTGTCAAAACACTGCAAATGCGACGCAAAACTCGTAGTTTCAGCTGAGTAGAGTTGAATATCTAACTAAAGTATCTAGTTAATAATTAATATTTGTTGGTAAATTGTATTTGACGCATGTCAACTTGTATACCTATGTGTATGCTCTAAAGTTAGTCCTTTATTTTTAAACGAACAATAAGTTAACATCGAAAAACTTAGTTAAAGGAGTAGGTAGAGAAACGTAATTCACGTTATACGTTCTTGTTTAATATTGTGATTGCACTGAAACATATTACTTCCATTCCATTAGATTACACCTACAGAACACCGACACACAATGCTAATATTAGTTCTATGAATAAATAATGTCTCCATGTTTACACAAAGCATTCAATTTGAATATAGCCTACTCTTTTTAGCCTTAAAGTCGGTTAAAATACATGCTAATGTCTTTACATCTTTGCTTCTATAAAATTATGTCATTTCTTAGTAACAAGTAAATGCAAAAATCTGGTATCGTTTCTGATTAGAACAGCCGATTAGCAGTTATTACGACGATATTGAAACCCAAATTAATTGTAAAAAAAATACTGCTAGACACTGACACGATTCAAAGCAGGTAGAGAATCATAAACTAATATGTAAGTGTGCGTGAAGCTTTTCGCGCGCGTAAAAAAGGGCAGGGACTACTAAAATCGATATTCTACTTCACCACATCATTTTGGTCTCTACAATTATTAGTTATCGAGCCGTTTTATCAAGAGGGCGTCATGTACTCCTCGCTCCTAATTACAAAGAGTACCCCTACCACTTATCGGCGGTGACCACACGTTCACTGTTTGCTTAGGACTGTTGTTTTAATGGAAGCGGATAATGTTTTGCCACGGATTTACCCCCCTTAATTGCCAAATCCGTCCGGCAATATATAAAAGTAGGTATCCCTATTTTTACAAACATGTAGAAGGTGAAAGTGTGTTTATACGTTCGGTTTTCGTGTTAGCATAGCTGAAAAAATTTTGATCATTTTCGACCTAGGTATATTGAGATATGGAAACCGACATAGGGTAGGTAGTTAATATTATCCCAAAAATCACTTCATTCACGCGAACGAAATCACAGGAAAAGTGAGTACTTTCAAAAATGTTACAGATATCGGAAAAAATATTATATCATTTCATTAGGTATACTTAAATAACGCAATGATGTAGCGTGTAAATAAGGACTTATACACTTTGATGTTTAATGATTTATTACCGGTTCTCTTAATTTTTATTCGACAAATTTCAGAGTTATCCCTTTACCCAAAAAATAAATTCAAGTACTCATTACACTTAGTAAACTTGCAGTAATACTTCTAAAAACAGGAATAGAGGTTGGTAAGTGTACAGAACTATTATACTGGAATTCATGCGCATTTCCTCGACTAAGTGAATTTGATAACCAGCTCTTGACTCTGTAATAATAGGTACTAGCGAAGGTACGCATAGGACTCTTTTTCAAATACCAATACGCGGCTGAATCTCTATACATCTTGCGCTTTTATCGCTCAAACCCCTCAAATCCCAATCACTGTTTTCATATTTCTTGTTTCGTTCGCGGGTATTGTATTGACTTGATCCTTGTTTCCTCCCGTGCTGCCGTCCACAAACTATAATGCCGTTAAGTGCAAAAACCACATTTCGAGAAAAACGGGTTTAAAGGTGGGAAACGGAAAAAAAATCGCTGTTTCAAAAGTAAATGAGTAATTTGTAACTTTAATATACCATCAGATAGGTTTTTTTAAGAACTATAGATCACAAAAACTCACACAACGCTTCGTATTATAGGTTCTGAAATATTCTAATTTTATCGTTTTAGTTTAGTATCAAATAACAAATAATTCATAATAAACACAACATAAACGCCGCTACAGCTACCTTAACGGCATTTAAGTGTTGGATCTTTAATAATTTTGATAAATTTGTAAAACGAGCTTCTAACTAATAATTCTACTAAACTTTAATGCCGTTAAATAGTGTAACGGCATTTTACCTCGGTAATACTTTTTTATTTTTTGACGAGACATTACTTGCCTATAATGCAGCTAATGTCAGTTAACGTCATTTTAGTCTCGTATTAGCGCGTAAATTATGCAGTCTTTGGTACGACTATTTGATTTGTGTATAATACAAGACTAAAATGCAGCTAAAAACAAAACCTTTAACCATAACGGCATTTAAGCTAGGCATAAGTTACTTGAAAATCTAGAAAATACAGAAAAATGTATTTATGACAAAAATAATAAAACCATTTTTAGTATAGAAAATCGAAATTTAAATAAAAAATATATATATTTGCATTTTTGTGCCTCGTGGCAATCAATTCCAATGACTTTTTATCATAATTTTAGCAGATTTTTAATTTTTTGCTAGTCCTTATAACAAAAGAGAAGTAACTGGCAATAATCAATAAATGTTTCTTACAGCGTTACGAAAATACTTGCGTAGATTCTTATAAAAGACAATACAAAATTAAATCTTTTCCTTTTTCATGTCGTGTTGAAATTAATTACAAACGACTATGTATTTATTTTAACTTCTAAATTTAGCAGTTTAACTTTCTGCTATTGATAAAAACACGGTTAACGGAAACATTTGGCGAAGTGGCTTAATCCATAGGTATGTGGACCTATAAATTATATTAGCTGAACGGCAAACAAAACACCGTCTTGAACCTGAGTAATACACACCGTGTTTTATGTAACGTGCCAAGCTGGTGGGCGGTAATAGGTCACAATTTTAGTATTCAAGTAGTCTAATAATGTACTTTTCTGATAACAATAAAAGTTTTTCTTCTGCCCCATCCCGCAACCTAACTCCCCTCTACCTGCCCCACGTGATTATCCTCCTTTCTAATAAGCCTTATTCTTCTTGTTGTCTCCGTTCAGAGTGGCAGGCTACCGTCAGACGGCGCTGAAAACTCTGTCAATTTTCTTAATATTTCTCTTCGCAATTGAGCCAAAATGAATTTGGCAGTTCAGCGGAACTGCAAAAGCATTAGGACAAAAATACATTAACTGATTTTTCTCATTAATATTCTCTGTTGGTTGTAGCTATCTCGGAGACGTGGCTAATTCTCGGATCACGCTTTCACGTCTCGAGTTACCCATGCCTCCGTGACAATAGAAACGATAGAGACGCTGGTAGCACCTTACTAGTAAGGCGCGCTCTTTTCTACTCTCAACTTTTTCTTCCTTTATATAGTAAAGATAAATAATGTCGTGGCTGTGAGAACTTCATACATTGATATTCTATCTGTATATATTTCTTACCCTTCTTCTTGCTTTCCAAACGAGTTCCAAAGTTCTGTCATTTTGTCTGTTCCTCCGTCAGTATTTGTGGTGAATGATTCGACCGCACACCTCGCCTATGGGGGTTGCTACTCCCCGGATCCTCCTGGATTAATTCTCTTAGATCTTTTGGGTTTGCTAAATTTGTGTATTTTGGACAAGGGTAGTCCAACAACATGGATATCTTCTTTTCAAAACCCAGCCTTTGCTGTCGATATGTCTCTCTGCCCCCCAAATTTAATATCACTGCTTTCTTAAAAGAGCATTTGGTGCCCCAGATCCATCCCCGCCGACTAACTCTTGTATTCCACTATCCCACTTTTGAAATACTCACTAAAAAAGCTGGACTGGGCCTTGTTTACTACCTTTGTTGATGAAAGATTAAACTCACTACCAAACATTAACACTTCTAACTCACTCTGTGCTTACTCCTATTCTGTCGATGTCTTAAACTCGTCAGCAGATTCTAGTAGCCAAAAAAAAAATTTGTAAAAAAAAACCTTCCCGGTAGAATGCTGAGGGTACAGACACTGTTCGAAAAAGCAAGGAGGCAAAAAAGGAGTAATAGAGATATATCCATGAAGAATTACGTCCTTTACCAAAAAAACGGCACAGGTTAGACGACTTTTCTCTAAGAAGACTGACTGAGAAAAGAAAGACTAGAGAAAGGTTTGCGAAAGCATGTCTCTACTCACGCTATCCACTATAGTTTAAAAACAAATCAAAAAGTTTCGTCAGTTTATCGCTACAAACACACCTGCAAATGACCCATCAACTTGGATCCACGCCTTTGCAGACAAATTCGTCCCACCCTTTGTCCCGTTCACAGACTGCTCCTTCTTCAATGTATGAATACCCAATTCAACGTTTTGCACATAACCGCATTATAGCTTAGGAATGTAGGATAACGGCATTTAAGTCGTGTAAACTGTAAAAATCACGTAGCATGTTAAATTTAATTAGCATTTATGGTCTACTCGCTACTGTTATTTTAATAAATACAGACACCTAATACAACGCTTAAATGCCGCTATTGGACTTTAGCTGCGTTTTTGTCTAATATTTTACATAAATTTTTAATAACGGCAATATACTGTTGTAATTTTTAAAAAATATCTGTGCTATTACAAGTTAAAATCCTTTAGCCGCGTTTTAGCTAAGTAATTGGTTGTAACTGCATTTTAGCTCTGTAATTTCGCTAAGGCAAAGCAGTTAACGGCATTCTTATTTTTTGTATCTCAGGAACTAAGCAAGATAGAAAAATATGAGTAACAGTGTTAGCTTCAGCATTTTTTTCTGATCCAGATAGTATTAAAAAGTCAATTTTGTCCATTTGTCGGTTAACGGCATTATAGCTTATGGACGGCAGCGTGGTATCAGCAACACATATTATTCCCTAACACGTCTGAGACACAAAAGTGCTCGTCGCAACATTTACGATACATCGCCAATTCCCAGGAGCGCTCTATTGCCCCGTGCAGCGCGGCGCAAACGTCTTGATACTTGCTCGAAGTCTCGTTACGCGACTGTGAGCAGCTGAGGCTTGAGAGGAATTACGTTGAGTGTTCTTAGATTTTATTTTGCAGAAAATCATTGAACTGTATGAGTGTATTATTAGAAAGCTGACTATGCCCAGACCCATATTATTGGCTGTACTATCAACTCCTAGGCTAGATTTATTAGGGAAATACAAATTTCAATTCTTATTTATACTTGACTTAAGTATAAGTAACGAACGCACACGTAATAGCTTTATTCAAATATAATTATATAGCGTAGTTATAACGAAGATTGCGGTGTTTATTTCTGTACCACAAATGCTCTTCGATTTAAGAATCATAAGCAAAGTTGAACACAAGAAAGGAAACAACGACATGATTACAATCTTCTTAAATAAACATCCAAAAATTTCAAAAGATCAAAACTGTGTAATTGTTCTACACGAAAAACCGATAGATAAGAATCCACAAGTTCTAGAAACCGCAGACTACAACTTTCACGCCCACACTCGCGTGGAAAACTGCGTGTTTACGCACACATGCCCCCGGTCGCCATGGCAACCGTGTGATCCCTCCGGGAAAAGGCAATAACTCGCGCCTGCTTAATACGATGTCGTGAAAATTAGGAAAAGCATCCAAGCTCGAAGCACTAGCTGATTAGAAGCGAGGAAAGCCGGAAAATTGCCTAAATACTTGATGACACCACCGCAGCCCGCCCCGCTCCATAAATATTTACTTCCCCGTCATAAACCGCAGTTTGTCCACACACAAAGTTTGAATTAACGACGTAAAAGTAAACACACATGTTGTACTAAAAGCATTTTACGATATTTTACAAAACTCTAAACTGCTTTTAGTAACTTTGAAATAAATAGCTAGCCAGGAAAACATCATATGTTCTTCCTTTATTAATCACTGAACTATGTAGACCACGAATGTTCTATCAATTGCATAATGAGATAAAAATAATATCCTCTTTTATCTAGGTACCTCTATCTTAGAATGTTAGTTAGTCAAAAAATGTGTTCTTTAGAAACTTCTTACCTCTGAAAAAAAAACGAATGGATGAATGAAAAAGTCTATAATAAAAATAAAATTAACTCGCTGATGCAACAGGTCAATATATCAACAGCGGTATGCTATTCAGTTCAAAGATTACAATGTTAATTAATTCAATCAATCTAAAAAACACATCACAATGGGAATAAATACTTGGAACTAGGTTTTTAAATGTAAAAGCGCCTATAAAATAACAATCAGCAAATGCACAGAGTGATGCTTAGCGACGAACTATGCGAAGTGAACCAGGCGTGTGTTGTTTACTAGATCTGTTCTGATGAATTCAATGTAATTTATTTTAATAAAATATATCAAAAAATAAATTTGATATAAAAATTAACTATTCTTAAGCAAGAAGAAGCATTCAAAATATCCAAGCTGTAGTTTGAGAAGCAACCGCTATAAGTTTCAAAGGATTTCGAGGAGGCACCGAACCATCAAACGAATTTCTTGATTGAAACACAGACGGTAAAGAGTTTCTTGAGAAGTAAGTAACATGGAATGTTACTTTAGTTTTATTGCGAATTGTTTCGAGTAATATGTGAGTTTCAGTACCTACTAAGTAAGTACAAACTATCGTCTTAATACTATACGTGCCACTGCAGCATTGTAGGTTGGTACTGCCAGAATTATAAAAAACGTATTGATCGTTGGAGTTATCCTACTTATTTAAGTTACTCATATCACTAAAAGATACAATCACTATTTTGCTTCAATGATACATTTCTTTTAAACTTTCGATTAAAGAGAAAAAGGTAGGAACAACAATAGGAAAATTCTAATGTGTTTGTTTCAATTAATAAGCCCTTGTGCCTTATTTTCACTTTGTGTAGACCAATCTACTACAAATCTTAATAAAATATGACCAGAGACACAGCAAGTATTTCCCAATCGCGGCAAGCCCAAAATCAGAAGATAGTTTTTAATAAATAGATTGATGCTAAAAAATGTAAACGTAACTTTGACAAACCAGAATTGATAGTGGTTGCCCGCAATGTCCGCTCCCAGGAGCTTATATACGAGTATTATTTGGAAGTTGTCAGTCCATTGCGGTTTACCCACAACTTTATTGTACTTTATGACGACGACTGGTGAACATTTTCTTACAAAATACAGCTAGACTTTCAAAATTAATTTCATTAGGTACAAAGATGATCTGGAAAATTTCCATAATTAATTTGTTACTAAATGGCTATCAAAGAACTTTTTTAGTGAAATTAAGTTTACTCCACTTTCCTTTGAGCTTGCGAGAGCATTTCAATTTGACTATCTATTATGTGATTTTGTAGTTTAATTTCAGGAGATAAGGAGAGATAACTTAGAAATATACAATTATCTAAAATAAACAACAAGGTCCAAATAGAAACAAAGAGTTTAGTGTACTGTTATATTGAAAAAAAAAATGAAGATAAACTGAAAATAGCGTGTAAATTTGATTAAACAAATAAGTAAAGCCTACCAAACATCACTTTGATCACACTTTATTAACCCAATCAAAACTATCTTATTTTCAGACTGCTAAAATTAATTAAGCACCTAGTTAGTACTACTGAAAGGAGTTTATTAATTCCAGCTCTGAAATAAGCAAGTTACTGTGAAAACTATCCGACGGTGACGAATGCGGGCGCCACCGACAGCATTAATACATTTCCTACTCCATTGAGGGAGGAGATGGATTAATTCCTCAAGTCAAGATCCGCCTTGCCTAGTCCGCATTCAGGATTTCGACGCTCGCAAGAATACTACTTTAGCTCACGCCACGACTAAGTTTCAATTGAAACTGGTCTCAAGAAAGGGGAATACAGTTTGACAAGAGATTTGCGGTTGAATTCAACTCAGTTACCCCACATTACGATCGAAATGGATGGATGCCGTGCGCAACCGCAAGATAAGCACACTTCGATTGATTAAATTGGAAATGGGACACGTTAATGCAGGATTATGTTGGATAAATAGCACGGATATTGCGATCGGAGCCCTAAATAAATTAATTTGTGGATACCCATACTCGCGGCAGGCTTACGTCGCTGTCAAACGTTCGGTCGAAGCTTATATGTCTGTGAATACCCAAATTGGATTGGACAAGCGCATGTCATATACACCAGTAATATACTTGATATAAGTGGGGGCTACCTACAGGAAAATACTGGGCCTCTATTTTTGAATCACTTGCGTCAAGCAAGATGGCGAGTGATATTCAATGATTAAAGTCGAATTTTGGAATGAAAACCAGTTGTAATCTACATAAAAAGGATTGGAAAAATCATTGCTCAATTTTGTGAGTACTCACGTCTATATTTCGCGTGGTTTTCGTAGATTTTTTATTCGTTTTCGAACGAAAATCACACGCCATATCCAAACGAGTGATTAAAAAATAGAGCTCCCGGTCTGAGTTATGAAAAACCATAATTCAGTTCTTTGAAAATCTTACTGCAATAAAAATGGTTTGGAGAAAAAAGTTGTAGGTAAGAGTATCATATCGCCATAAGTTAAGCACCAATCTTGATACTCTATCAAATGATCCTTAGCAGAATGCGAAAGGAGTTTTCGTAACTTGAATAATTTACACATTTTTTTTCATCAACTCATCGATTCCGCTCGCGGAAAAAAAGTGTTTTACGGCGTGTTCCTTTTTCGGCCTTTTCATTGAGCGTAGGAAGGAAGGGCGTCTTCCTTTGATAAAGTGAAAAATAGCACCTTCAGAATGTAACTCGGTTCACCCCTCAGTAGTAGCTAAAGGGATGGTCTTTGTGAGTTAAGGTTTTTGGAACTCAGAACTCTAGCGACGTTATCGGATTTAAGTGGCTGGTCAATCTACAACGCGCAAAAAATGTTACCCATTTATCAAGGTAATTTAATTTAGCCAACACAAACAACTCTCTTGATGAACGAAAAGCCAAACTAAAACATTTTGCACAAATAAGCTTTTAAAAGAAAACCTACATTTTCTCCAAAACTTAATCTAGACTAGACAATACACAAATCAACGTCTGTTATTAAACATAAAGAAAAAAACAATTCCCTTGAGATCTTATGTGGGTATATAGTTTGTACCTAGTCTACTTACTTTGCGAAGTGGGGAAACTTACAGAGAGGCTTTATGAAACTTCTACTAACTTCAGGAAAACAAGCCATAAATATTGTTATACTGTCATGGTGCTAAGTTATTCCGCCAACCTCAATATGTAAGCTGTTTCTTAAATGAAGACAGCATGAAATAAATCGTCGATTTCGGTATCATATAAAAAATTGAAAAAAAAAAACAATTCTATGAGTATGACGACTGAGTCACGCGGTGGCGTGTCCAGACAAAGTTCAAGCTAACAGAATCTACTCGAACGTAGTCCGAAACAAAATTCATTGACGGTCTCTATCAGCAGTGAGAAATTACGAAAGCGAGTTGTCAGCATTTTTGTGCGACTAAAAACAATTTATAATTCATGCACACTGGTGCGACGTCAGTGTCGTAGCGAACAAGTGTCGTCATCAAAAGCCCTCGACGTGACTCGGAGGTTAACAATGCGCCCCCGGCCCGCCCTTTGACCCGCTCGCTTTGTCGCCCCTACGACGGATGAGATGACACCCCGCGCTATGCACCGTCACTTATACTTACCTGTGCTAGTGTGCCCGCGCCCTTAATTACGGAAAAAGTGAAACAACTGACGATACTTCCGCTAATTGTGCGGTACATTCAGAAATTAGACGAGAAATTAACTTAGGACAACTCATTTATTTTTGACAACATACATATATCGTTTTAAATACATACCTAATTTAATTAATTTAATTTAATTTTCGATCTTTGCATGTAACTCCCCCTTCCTATGAATAGTCTATTCCTTTACCCAAAGGTTGTCTGGAAGAGATCGCTTTTAGCGATAAGGCCGCCTTAGTTGTACATTTACTTTGAGCTTATAAACTGTAATTTACTTTGTGTTGTACAATAAAGAGTTGTTATTAATTATTATTATCATTATTACCTACTCGTTTGAAATGCAATGTTCAAATTCAATTAAACTTGAGAAATGAGAAGGCTGATACTGAACTTGAACATGTTACGAACTTTACGTTGACAACATAATAACAAATTTGTTTAATGCAACATACACTAACACACAACATACATCTATGAGAGTGAACGAGATCCGTCTCTTGCGTGTTTTTATTTTGTTTCCCAGAACTTCTCTAATTAAGCAAAGTTCTGAAAAGCTAGACGTTGAAGTGTGGGAAACAACACTCATACCTCCAGCCGCGCGAACCTACGCAGTACAATCTAAAGAGACGACCCAAGAAGGATCACGATCCTCGTTATCTCACAGATTGAGAAAATTCATTTTCTCAACGCAAAAGCGAAAATTTTCACCCCACCCTCGTTATTTTCGAGCAATAAGATCTAAGATTGTGCAAATTCATATTTTTCAGTAGCGACGTTCTACCATCGGTTTGCTTTTTTTGTGGAGAATTGTTGGTCGATTTTGAAATCACAAGCGACCCTCAAATCACGGTCACTGCTAACAAGGTTGGACCTAATTAGGAACTCCTTTAATTTCATTCGACTATATTTGCCTTTATGAAAATCGTATCCACTTAAATACGCACGATGTTTTCTTCTAATTAAGTAGGTTGTTTACAACTTGATATCAAAAATATTTTTTAACGACTACTTACACGAATATATTACGTGTAAATATTGATACCTTTGATAGGCACACGTTACGGCTATTGTTACTAATCACTATGTTTGGAGTTGTACAGCTATTTGTAAGGTCGAGTTTAATTCGTACAAGTATACCTACTAGTATAAGTACGAAATACGATTACTTTGGCCTCTGCATGTCATAACAATCGTATGAATTCTGCTTGTGGAAAACATACAGATTTTCTTCATATTTCAAAACGATTTAACATTCATATCACGCGTGACAGCTTGATATCATATTTGGTGGCGACAAAAAACGAGTTTCACAAAAGACCGCAGTGACACGAGAAGAATACATAGTTCGCCACAATGCGTCGACTAGATGACAGCGTTTTATTTCTTCTAAAATTATTCTAGCACGAATCTATATATATAAGAAAGTCGTATTTGTTACAACACTTATAACTCGAGAACGGCTGGACTGGTTGCCATGGTTTTTAATTTGTTGGATTTGTTTCCGTCCCGAATATATAGCAGAATACATCTTAAAAACAATGAAAACTCAATATGTGTAATGAATACTTAATCATTCTACTTTATAAAAATAAGTCGGTTTTTCCTTCCTGACGCTATAACGCCAGAATGCATGAACCGATTTCCACAGTTTTGCATTTGTTGGAAAGGTCTCGGGCTCCGTGAGGTTTATAGCATAGAAAATATCCAAAAACGGGGCCGGGGCAGGACGGGGCTGGGGGCGAAACGAAGTTCGCTGGAACCGCTAGTAATTCATAAAACACTAGAAGTAAGTATGACGTCTCGTACTTTAAATCTTACAAACAGTCATATTATTGATTTAGCTAGTAGAGTCATAGACCATAGGAACCTACTTTGTGTAATGAAAAAGCATTATTATTATTAACTAACGTCACTCTATCGATGTCATAACCATGATATGAGTAAAGCATTTTCATATTTAAATTTCGTCGTATTCCATAATTCCGTTGCTTGCCTGATCGATACAGAAATAGTAATATCCTGTGAAGCGTTCGCTCTTAAGTATGGCACATATCGAAATACCTGAAGAGAGCAAACACATCAGGCTTCAATATGGAACATAAACAGTAAACTAATTTTCTATCGCACCAAACGGTTCAGAGTTTAGCTCAGGTATGATATAAGTATCTAAAATTTACAACGATTTCTTGCGAATAACTATAAGTAGGTACTACGAACAATAAATTGAATATTGTTCCTTTTAGTCTCATACCGACAGCATTGTGTGAATATAATTAAACTTCGGAACAATGAAAAGAATGGAATGGTGAAATGAAACATTTACTTATATAACAGTTTGTTGTTTAGCAAAATATCAGTAGATCTTATGATAAATAAGGAATATTAATGTGAAGGGATTTTGCGTAAATTATCATACTTACACACAAAAATGGTTTTAAAATTCTTACGGTGTCATTTATTTTTAAACACTTGCCAATACTAGATACTCGTACATTAACCGATACAGCATTTATGAGACTGAACAATGAAATTTTATGAAGTTTTAACGCTTTTGAATTTTATAGCGTAACATGATTTATATTCATTTTATAAGGATTTTAGTACCTGCGCTCGATGGTACATAAAAGTTCTCGCCCGTGTACTCTGTTATAGTTTTGCTAGACACTTTTATTGTAGAACATTTTACTTAAATAAAAAAATTGCAGAACGTTAAGTATTTATCAGAATTGGCATATTTTTATTTTATTTCAGCACATGAATGATGTTTTATGATAGATAACTTTAGACCTGTATTAAAAAGCGTATTTGATACATGTAAACTTATATATTTGACGTAGCAAAACAAGAAAGAAGATGATTTTCCTCAGTGTGACACATCGAAACAAAGTCTTAGGTATCAGGGTCACACATCAGCCTTCCACTCAATGCGCATCCGTTTCGGGGACAACCCTAGATTGATTATATCATCCCCTTTCCCACTTGGTCCCTCCACCCTTTTTTGCGTATCACCGTTAAAGTAAAAAGGGCTCGCATTCAATGGTTCTGCGCGAACATTTATCATGCCGTAATGAATTATATAGGGAAATATTCAATAAGGCTCTCTCGGTAGTCGCTTTGCCTCGTCAGCTCTACGTATGAAATTTCCCTGCTTTATTGCTCGTACTTAGGACTATAACGTTCGCAATTTTGACACTTTTTCTGTACATATAGAGCCTATTTATTAATGTTTTCAATGTAAACTCGTAGCTACCAAAGCACATGTTGAAATCACTAGAGTTAGTCCTCTTTGTTTCAAAACTAAAGCAATACGATTTGATAATTTTAGATCACAGAAAACGGATGGGGAGCGTTTATGTAACTTAAAATCCTGCCCGCAAATTTATTAATTTTATTGTTAACTGTTTATATTACCTCTCAAACATTTAGTTCCAGGATTACATCATACAGGTCATACCGACGCCGTGGTCCTACTTTGTGACACACACAGTGTACGTCGAAGCATGTGTGTTCGACTCTAGCTCTCTCCCTCTTACCCACAGGCATTCAGAGATGACTGAAGAAGATGCATTGATTGGAAATATCGACATCACTTTACAGTGGAAGCCCTCAGCTGGAATTGTTGTTTACTGATGACGGCTGACGAGCGCCGGCCGCTGATTACACACTGAACCTGCAATTGTTCCGTCGATTACGCTTTTGCTGATAACCATCCGCATGTCAGCTACACACACATGAAGCTTAAGCTACAATCTGCACAAAGCTACGCTGCTTGGGGCCTGCTGAGGCTGTTTTTGGAACTAATACAACGTGAACGTATGCACGTGGCGATTTAACACTGAGTCTGTAGAATAGAGGGAGCCAAGCTGCAATCTGCAGTTTATGAGACTATTACTTCATTGCTGTTTATTTTTAACCGATTTAAAAATAGGAGGCTCTCCGTTTGAAGTGTATGTTTTATTTCAAAATGTCTAACTGTCAAAATGTCTAACTGTCATTTTAGTAAGAACTTGATATCTAATAGTTATTGACCCCAATAAATAATGTACTTAGATCATGTAGGAATTGTATATGTAAAATAACATCTAAAATCACATTGAATAGCTTTATTGTGTCTGTTCATTTATAAAATCGTAATGGCAGTTTAATTCCTAAAACTTAGCAACTAAAACTCTATCTTCTATGCCAATTCGTCATGTCATGTAACGTAACTATACTGTAGTTCGTACACATCGTCGAGCACATTTGGTTTGCTGCTAACATGACTCATGACTCACGATGCTCTCAATATTGACTTAACAGCCGGGGTCAGTAGTAATCTTGCAATGACATAATCGGATAAGATAAGATCGGAACAGTTATTAGCGTAAGATGACTAGATGGCACTAGAATAATAATATGTACCCAACAAATATGATGAATAACATTCTTGCTTCAGTTCACCATGACATTTGTAAGGTTCAAGGGGCATTTCCTTGAATGAGATTGTAGTTTGATTCTTTCAACACAATACCAAATCTGAAACTTAACAGTTTGACAGAAAAATAGTAATATCAAGATATCGCTGAAGATGAAATCCCAGCAGCTCATAATTGACCTTTATTCAACCGTGCTACCACAAAACATAGAGAGTAGTGATACTGACCATAAAATGTGTTACGTACCCGAAAATTGGAATTCTCGAAACAAAACACGATCGGCCCGGTATGCGACGATTGACGTTAGCGTTTCCGCGCGACCGCACTCCGCCCGCCCAATAAAATATTCAGATTAGACTAGTGCTATGCGGCGGCGTTGCCCGCCTGCGCCCAAATAAATCACAGCACCGCGCAAAGCCTCGTCCACACACATCACTCACGCCAGCCATTTTGAACGGCGATGTATCGCGAACGTGGCTGTTTGCATGCCGTTTATCTACGATTCACATTGCGGACTTTTTCTAAATTCTGTTATATAGAAATTACTGTCTTTTTTTTTCAAATTGTAAAGGCATTATGGTAAACGAAACGAATCAAAAGCTATTTGTTAAAGTACTTACTATTCACTTTTTATGCGCTCACCATGACATGATAAGTATAAAAATAAAAACATGCTGTAGAATGTATTGTTGTTAATACTACCTTAGAATGTTAACTAAGCTTAGGTTTCAGAGAATAATGATTGATGATCAACGTTTAAAATCCACAACACATTAATAAGCGTATCGTTATGAACCGCGATGGATTTTGAAACTTAATTTTGTATTTTATCACTTATTAAATATTTGGAGAGCTATTCGTTACGGCAATGAGGCACACGGAACTTTTATCGAAGTATTCAGTATAATTTTACAGCCTTAATTAAAGCCTAATGGAACTATTTAATTACCTTGCCTACCTCATTTCGAAGGAAACATTTCGTGCTTGTAATAAACGGTAATTGGGTATGGCTACTGTGAGTATTAAACTTGGTTATATTAAAGTCGATAATCGATAGTGACAGTTGTGATTAATCTGTGCCTTTATTCTGTGTTTAATTGGTAAATCCTGAATGATGGGTATTGGGTGTGGACAGGGCTTAAGGGCGGTGCAGAGGATTGGCATCGAAAACACGTCAGAGGCGCTTCGTCGAATTGTTTGCACGACTGACGCCTGTTCGACAGAGCTGGAGAGCGGGGCCGGTATCGACTGGGCAATTTTGCACCCTGGCAATCTATAGCGATGCGATTGCAATTAACGATTAAAGGTGAACTTCTGATCAGTGAGTTGTTTCTACGTAGTATAGAAAAACTATGCCAAGCAAAAAATTAGTCACAAATACGACGACAAGATAGTGAAGTAGATATTCTTTGAATTTTGAATTTAGAATATGAAACCGTTTGTGTTAGTTGATGACTAGTGGCGTCAATTCACTGAGCACGAAATTAGTTCGTGCTGTCAGTTCCAGACGCATGTAATTAAAGTTCAATTGATCGCTGTTAAAATGACAAATCGCGCACAGCTGCTATCGTCGTAAGGTAAAAGTCTATCATCAATCCTTCATACGGTGGACGCCGAGGTTTACAGGACAGATTTTAGACTCAGTTTTACAGTTAGTGGATTAACAATTTAAAAACTTAACTAATCATGTTTTTCTTATTCCAGCAGCTCAACAGTTCCTAAAGGCGGATATTGAACAAAAATAACTCCGTTTACTAAACCGAATCAAAACAACAAAAATGCGAAATTAAAAGTAAATAGCGGTGTTACTTGCAATAATAGCAGTTAGGCGCAGTAGCCGTCATTTAAGTTAAATAAAGGTTCACTTGAGCAAATCTGGAATAGCAAACTTGTTTGAGCGTTTGTCTGTTTGTGTATGTGTGTGTTTGTGAATGTCCTTAATCAATAAAAGCTTTTTCTTTCTTTCTTTCAAACTAACACAGGGTAAGAATGTCAACGCGTATCGAAAACAAAGAAATTTACAGCAACAGAATGATGAGTTAAGCCCTAGAGCTGAGCTGATACATGATCATGAAAGTGGGATATAGTTACGTAAAAAAAACTTTAATTCTACTACCTTCTTCTCTATTATGGCGCTGCGCCAAAGCAGAAATGTTACAAAACATCGGTATGCTAGCAAAACGAAAGAATTTACTGTCGGAAAGTGAATATAACAATATAATCCAAACGAATGCAAAGAGATAATAAAGATTTTCACTTTGGCAAAAGGAAATTATAGAGCGATGATTACGTAGAGTAACGAATGGGCTCTGCTAGAGTACCATTCACACGTACCACATTTTCTAACTTCGTGGTATAAAAAAATTAACGCGTATCAACTGACAAGAAAACAAAGTACCATAGGTTATTTACCAGAAGAAACTAAACTAGATCTAAATCACAGAGAGGAAAATATTTATTGGCGTGTTACGAAACGTTTGAAAGTTGCATTCTTGCAATACTTACAGGTATGTGTGTTACATACACAATCGGATAGACTGTATCGAGTGTTGAGTATTAGATATTGCCAGGTAGATTGCTCACAAATTAAGGAAGCAATTTGATATTCTTTTCATTTTCTCGATTACATAATCTTTATCTTTATTTAATGCTTTATCTAAACATAAACAGTAAAAGCCGTAAGATTCTTGTTAAAGGTACGTAATCGTACTGAAAAATGTAAAATTCTAAACATCCGTATGCATGGGTAATGTTACCGACGAAGTAAATTGAGAAAATTGGCTGAATCCGATGTCCCTTATTATGTTGGTTGGGACCTGCGATTTTCCCTTTTTAGTACGGGAAAGAGCCTTTATGGCTATTTTTTCGATTCTAACTGAACGTACAACAAGATATTTACCGAATCTTATTCAACAAGACCTTACATTGTTTTTTATAAATCTTCAGGTACTACTAAAATCAGATTAAAATGGTTTATAGTACTTTTCATTATTATAATTTAATCGTCCATTGATCGGGAAATTAACAATCCTTAAGTTCCCCATCTTTATCACACAAACGTGCAAATTGAGTTACACCTTCTAAACAGCATTATTATTCATGATCACTAAAATACCCAGCTCGTTAAATCGCAGTGGTCAATGGTCATAAATACCAAACAATACTTGGAAGCCTCATCAAAAGGCGCATATATCAACACTAGTTGTCAGTAAACATTGGCTCATAAGAGGAACGGCATTGTCGCAAAAGATCGCTATATCTGTCGTAGAGAATACAGTAATGAGAGCTCAACACCACATAAATTAGATGATTCCTTTGAATGTAGGTCAGTTAATAGTTAGGTATGCGCCACATGAAATTGTAGAGAACGCAAATTCTAACTTTAGTCGAGATTTTGTTGTGCATATAGAAGTAGGTTCTTAACATTCTAATGTTGCAAATAGTATCACAATATGAAATCTCACATTCATGTATTTTCATGGTAGCTTATAAATAGTGTTTTATCTCCGTCATCTTTTATTAGATCAATAGTTACGAAATCAGCGATGGTGATGCAGAGTTCAATGATTATATCGACCCTGAATACTGGCCAGAATATCAATATGTTTACGTCAAAACACCAAAAATAAATGCCGAATAGACAGTGCTCCAGATCTATATCAAAAGACCGGCGATCGACGTAATTCTGTCATCGGAGACACAATTAGACTTCGGACGTTTCTCCACGATCTGTCGCTGATGGAAGCCAGAAGCCAGATTACAGTAGAACTAAGTTTAGTGTCAACGACGTTTTAGAAAGTAAATTGAACTGCGAAATCAAACGAAAGCGGGGGAAACGAAGCGTAACGCTGAAATTTGATAGCAATGAAACCACTAGTTCGATTTGTGCAATTGGTCGGGATCTATTTATAATTTAGCGCAATAAAGTTGCAAACGGATATTCTGAAGTGTATCAATATCGTTTTCATGATGAAATGACGGCTCCTTAGAAAAAAAAGAAACGAACGACGAAGAACAGAAATCAAACATCACACAGAAAGTCAATAAAAGAATTGGCCCCGAAACAACTAATCTTAACACTCAGGAAATAACAAATTATGAATCTTTATAACACAGCTCATAATATCTATAAATAATGAAATTCTTTTACAATGCTGTTGCTATAGTGTCATACTAGTCAACTAAAATATAATTTTCAACTTTTACATGTCTGGTAGTTTGTGATATACTATTGCTATTTTACACGATATTCATTCTAAAATATAAAATAATATCGATTCTCATTTTCTGCAAAGCATTTCAGTCAAATACGAATATTATTATGTTTTCTCCTTACGTTCCGTTATGAGTGCAGACGTTATAACGACCGTGTAATAACGTGAGAACCTGCATTGAAAACATTCATGGAACTCGTCGAATCGAATTCTGAAGTAATTCCGTTTGAGCTTAGGAATGTAATGAGGTAGGGAATATTCGTCGCAGCGGGCCCGCACTCGGACAACGCGACGCATCGCAAGGCGTTTATGACTTCCCGCCCGCGCCCAAAACGTACCGAGAACCATCAAAACACTGGCCTATAACTTTCTAAATTTACGCTCATTCAGGTCATTAGAAAAACGAAAAATCCTAAAATTACAAGGCGAGTCGTATTTTTCAAACTTTACTATGCGACGTTTTAACTGTCTCACCTATTTATTTTATCATAAACTACCTACGCCGCAAGCTAACCTGTTTAAATGGGGCATATTTTGACGTAAATTACAGCAATTCGTGTCCATTGATACTTATTTTTAACGGTATTTTTGTTTCGCAACATTCCAAATCGACGTTTATTTCAATGTCAACGAGAATTATCGATATTGTTAACACTCACACAATAATGACTTCAATGTTATTTAATTTAGCAAATGTGAATGAGGTTCGGTAACTGTTTTTAACCGGAGTTTAGTGGTAAAAGTTTACACAGCACAACTTGCATGGTATAAGTTTAACCACTGCTATATAACTGCTTGCAGTTTGCCGAGTAGTTTACTGTAAGTTATTATTTGTGAAATTAAACTACATCGTTAGATATTTTATTTCCTATTAAATTTTAAATAAAAGTATGAGCTTTTTTATAACTTTTTCATCTCTCCTGTTCGGAAAATAGCACTTTCCTGTGTAGATAGCCGGGTGGAAAATAGCTTATCCATCCCTAGGGTGGAAAGAAATTTAGTTTTAATTGGCATGGTATAGAGTCAAGGCATGCAGTCAAAGTATGAGCTTTTTTATAACTTTTTCATCTCTCCTGTTCGGAAAATAGCACTTTCCTGTGTAGATAGCCGGGTGGAAAATAGCTTATCCATCCCTAGGGTGGAAAGAAATTTAGTTTTAAATGCAGTCAAAGCTTGGATCAAAGATAATTGAGTCACATCATATTATAAAAATAATAAACATTTTTGCTTAGCTATACATTGAAAAACATGTTTATTATGATCGTTGATATAAAAAGTATTCAATCGATTCAATCTATAATTAAAATATACATTTACTAATCTGTGATTAAAATATTCGGCTTCCCGCCATAATACCAAGATGACCCTTTTTTTTTACATTGTCACTGTCATTTTTCTTTTTGAACTCTATGCCTACTTTTTTAAATTTTGATAATTATTATCTGTGGGAAAAAATCGATCGATATTTTTTACAAGGATTTTAATTATTTCGTATCGTCTGCTTTTTCGTACTGTTTTCATGTATTCGTGTTGTTATTCTTTCTAATCATGTTAGATGTTTGGAGAACTGTAAATTAAATGTCTTTTTGTGCAAAAACTTGAGTTTTCCTTTCTCGCTGTACTACATAATACTCGTACCTGTCCATGACATCTACAGCCACTATTGTAAATTTAATGTTTTTCCTCACAGTCGAAATGAAAAATAGTATGTTTAACTCGGGTGAAAGCACCATTTCACTCTCGAATTATTGGAGAGAAACATCTCGAGTGAAATGGGTCGCTTTCTCCCCTTGTATAACAATCTACTATTACATGTAGATTTTGTTAGAAAAAACCCGTAGATACATTTTGATTAAAAAATACATTAATTATATCAGCTAATTGTGATTATTTCAGTTGATCATTCATTGGATGTTGACAAGAGCCCATCAGTTGATTTATGTATTCAACAAGAGACATCATATTGTTTTTATAAGCGCACGCGCCGTGCTAGACGCGCGCCGGTGAATCATGCGCCGTCATGTCGCGTTATTGCGACCTCGAATGCTAGCCCCAGAGATGTAACAAACTTATCATCCTATCGATAAATTTAAAATCCCAAAAATAATCAGACTAAATACACTTTACTTGTCTCTGTCATATTACATTATGCTCCGTGAAAATAAACGTAAATAAGAAGTAACATTTGAACGTCATATTATTGACAACCATATTACTTTTTTCGCAGTAGAACATTTTGAGGAATGCGAACAGTGCAAACAAAATTGAAACTTGTTTTGTGATACAAAGACGAATAAATTTTATAAATATTAAACGTTCAAATTCAAGAATTTTTACGATTTGCGAATCATTTACATTGTGTTTGGGAGGGAACGTTTTCAGGTCAAGCCTCAAATGAATCAGTCGTAAGATATTATTTATTCAAGTACAATTTCCATGGGGAACAAAGTGTTTTCACTGTGAACCAACAGTCAATAAATTGTGAGAGCTTGGAGGAGCAGTTAAAGTGTTTCGTTGTATTGTTAAATACATTTGCTACAATTGCATTGTCGCCGCTGGACCTATATTAGGTTTAATTTTGCTGAGCAGCAAAATTCAAATTGATCCAATTAGATTTGAATGTATTAACTTTTAGTTCTTGTACTCTTGTACTTTACCTAGAAATTTGAATTTCGAACATGAAACTATTTGTATGATTTGATGACAAGTGGCGTCAATTCATGGAGCACAAAATTTGTTTGTGGTGTCAGTTCCATACGCTAGTAATAGTAGTTCAATGTTTACAATGCAACGTTTTCGGCTTCACGTGGCATCCGTGTTGGTCTCACCGAATCGATATAGGGTTAGGGTGTCACTGCACTAGCGTTATGCTAATCTGCGGCTCGGATGTCATCTTGCGCAACAGGCGGCCGCGCGTGTGTGCGCGGCTTAACTTGCCCCGTTTTCAGCTTGCAACTTTAGTTAAAAGCGGTTTGGAGAGCTGTGGAAACATTACAATTTTGGGTATAGGTATTTCTCGTATGAAATCGTTATGAGGAATTAACTCTGTTAATGTGCCATTTAACCTCTAACCAAAATATCTGGACTTATCGTATTATCAAGGTTTTCATACACTAGTCAAAATATCAATACACTTTTGATAGCGCTTTTATTGATAAATACATTAATATCTTTCAATGTTAAACATCATGAACCATAATTCCATTAACTTAATATTTGTTTTTAGGTTAAAACAAACCGGACCGCGTTGCTAAAGCGTTCACCAAACGAAGTTAAGCCTCCGTCACACGACACAGTGTCGGCGCGACCGGATACGGGCAGTTTAGGGCACGCCCCACTTCCGGTGGTCGCGCGCCGCTGAATGCAAATAGTCCGTGTGTCCGCCAGGTGACGAAAGTATTGGGAGGACGCGCCCGATTTAGGCCTTTTTTGACTGGCACGCGGCCTTATAGGCTAAAAATATTTTGATTAAAAATACTTTTGCTTAGCTTAATTTAACTAAGGGTTATTGTTTCATTAACTTAACTAAACTATTCCTAGGGTTGAGTCAGAAAACGATTTTAAGTGAAATCTATATTGAATTATTTCGAACACTAAGCAGCCAATAGAATAAACGTAACTTAGGATATTACCAATAATTATTTGCTTTAACATATATTTTGTTATTTTATAAAAGACTAAAGGAAGAGTTCCTATTAAAATTTTCTACCAATTATTAAATTGTATTGTAAACTGAAACTGTGATTCTTATAATAAAAAATAACAAGAGTAAAGATACAATTTCATTTCAATCACTCTATTTTTTAAGCATGTTAACATGAGTGAGAAGCGGGCCGACTAGTCGGCGAATTTAGCCGACTAGTCGCTGACTATTCGCCGACTGCAAAAATGGCCGACTAGTCGGTACATCTCTAGTTAAATGATATTGCTGCAATACTTTAAGGACTTTTATTAAAAAACAGTTTCTTCAAACCAACTTACTTACAAGGCAAACAAGCTCACCCACATAGAGTATAGACGATACGATTGATTGTAAATTGTAATCCAACAATCTGATGCAGGTGTGCGTCGGCCTTAATTACGATAGACGATTGTTTCAACGACAGCTGACGAAACTGGCGGAGAAACTGCGCCGGTAACAACAACGTTAATAATCGATTCTATATTTACCGCTTTCACATTTATGGTCATTTAGACCACATTTTCTTTTTTTTACCTAACTTGTCCTCAATCAAACAATTGGATAGCAACGCATGTATATTGTAGTATTCACAATAAATAAACTAAATTGCTAGCGGCTGAAATTTCTATAAGTCCCTCATCTAATCAAAATAATGTTCATCCAATCGTCACGCATTGTTGAATACAAATGACAGAGTCGTCTGTCTGATAATGTAAGGCACCGAAAGGATTGTATGGATATGAAGTCATTTCTTTTTGCTATATGAAACGAATGTGCAACAACTGCAATATCGCTAGATAATATAAAGAAGGTTGTTAATTCCACAACAGCTCACGTGCTCAAGTGCTCAACACTATACGTTTCTTTACTATAAGCGATGAACGCCGTTAAGCGTAGGTGCTTATTATGTGGAAAGTTTATGTTCTAACACAAGCATATAAAAAAAATGTGCAAGCAACTGAGAAAAATTGCCTCTGTTCTGCGCGCACATAAGGCATACATACACCGCATAGTCCGCGAGCGAAGCAATTGCTATCTATTAATGTAGTTCGTCACGGTTGGTTTCCTATCCGGCTACCAGGAGTCACGCTCTGCGTCCACCGTCGTAATGTACCGTTGTTGGTGGCGGCACAATGAATTTTTATCCCCGATTATTGCCTCTCTCAGTTATTCATCCGGTTCACAAAAGGCTGGTCTACGTGACGACGACAATGGCGTGATAAAGTCCGAAATCGCAGCCGATGCGGAAATGTGCCGGTGGCATAATATTATTAACCGCCACTTGGCATCGATTACAGTCCGACTGATTACTGCATTGGACGAGTGTCGGCAGGAGGATAATGTGTAGGCAGATGCAATGCGATTAACTTTTCTGGATTTTACTGTCGTATGTTGTTTCAAATACAATCATAAACTACTGAAAATTACTGAAATAAACCAGGTTGCAGAGATCCATTTCTATTTTTAAATTTCGCAGTCATGTCAGTAGGGTCTTTTCATGCATTTTACTCCGTAATCTAGCCATTTCTTTTCATATACTTTCTCGCTATATCTCTAAACAATTAACCTACATCAAAATGCTCATCGTCTTTAATCATATTTTATAAACTTCTTTTATAGGTGCACAATTATCACTAAATGATGATCACTTGAAAGTATGTTAATGACATTTTCAATTGTATGCGATGGAATGAATACCTAACGGAAAGTAAAAATAGTGGTAATAAATAAAGAAAAAAGTTTCTAACAAAATTTCACAGAACTTTAAGGCTTTTGTGTACAAAATTATGTTACAAAATTTACTTAATATTAACTCAATATTATTTTTAAATGTAGAGATATCAATCGCGTGAGCACCTTTAGAGCTTGCGAGGCCATCAAAGTCAAACTACGAGCAGCCGTGGACTAAATTTTACATTTTTAATAGTCAACAGCGACAGTCCGAGATAATCAGTTGCAAAAAATAGCCAACAATAACATCATAGGATTGCGTGCAAGAATCTAGCGTAGAACAATGGGCGGCCTTGGGCAAAACATAGTAATCAGTGTTCTCGGAGCATAGCCACAGCAGAGAGAGATGAAACATTACACAATCGCTAGCCACTGTCCGGAGGCGGGCAGTATGATTGACAAGGCCAAAATCGTGCTAATGAAATGCAAATGTAAGCTGCAGACTTAAATTAGGTGATAGAATATTGTGCCTTTGTTTTCAAATTAAGCAACTAAGATTCTATTACATGGAACTAACTTGAAACTTTTATGTAATGAGAATACCTAGTCATGAGACTATCTATTGATATTCTCATTATAAAGAGTTAAAAATAAACGGTAACATTTGCTTTACGTTTAGATTTTTGAAGTTGCTGTTATTTGGTTAAAAAAGACTTTTCCCAAGCAGAAATAGTAAAGATTTTTAGGGCTAGGTTAAGGTATTTTCTATTTCTAACTAATGATTTAATTGTTATTAAAAATAGCGCTTTAAGTAAAGCAGTGAGTATCAAACTACTTATTCCTGGAACTGCAATGCATTTTTTTTCTACCATTGCTTTATCCATGCAAGTGGTAAGTATACTGTGTGTAATTGACGCGTTTGGTGTAGTGGTTAGCGCTCCTGACTATTACGCCGGCCGTCGCGGGTTCGAATCCTGCAAGGGGCAAATGTTTGTGTGATGAGCACGAACATTTGTACCTAAGTCAGGGATTATATATGTATTTAAGTATATATGGGAGATGCCCCCGTTATAATCGTTGTCTGGTACTTCGTAACACAAGGAAGAATATTCCTTACCACGAAACCAGACAATTGGTGTGTTGTCTGGCGCATATTTATTTTATTTAATTATACTTGTAATGCTAATCTATAAAGTAAATCTGTCATACGTGCTTACTGATCTACTTCTTGCTGTACCTTTATGTATAGCTACATCTGTATTTAGTTGGTTTGTTTGTAGTCGCCGAGACGCAACTCGAGTGGACTCGCGAGTTCTCCAGCTTTTGTTAGCGTTTCGGCGAAGAAAAATGATAAAACCCATTCAAAAGTCAAAGCTTTGCGTCTTATATTAGATTACTTCTTGGCATGGTCATGCACATGCGTTATTGAATAAAGGCTCTCGGAAAATGCACGTTTTTGAAGTATATGGCGATATGGATCTTAAAATAAAATTCTTGTGTAAAATATGTGTTTTTTTACTTATCTACTAGTCCAGGTTAGTAATGGTTAAACCATGCATGTGATGTACCTAAAACAAGGTTATAGTTTTTATACCTGTTTTACCCATCGTAGAGAAATCGTCTAAAAGCATTAAACATTTGAATAGATATCATTCATCTGATGGAAAGTTACCGTGGTTATAATCAGACCACATATAACCCGGACGTCAGATTAGTAAACTACCGGAAAATAAGAACATTAGTTAGGTTCATTAAGCAGTTTGAATGACATCACGCCGCAAAAGTAATTAAACACTTGTTTCTTACAATTAATTTCAATTTACTGCCTCTCCATCAAATGAGAACGATAGATAATTGATTTACGGAACTCCATTATACTTTCAGATCTTAATTAGTCGCTAATACAAGAAAACTAATTCAACAAGCACATAACACTTTCAAACTTTTTATTATCATCATCAATAAATTGGAATAATTAATTAAGAATAAAGAGAATGATATTAACATACCAGAATAGTAATTAAAATAATGCTCATTTACTTAGGATCTAGTGTTTATGAAATACTAAAATGTATCTGTCATTGATAAAAGACACATGAATTATAGATAAATAAAATCTTTCACGCGGTAATTTTGTGAAAGTTAGTATAAAATCCAACAAACGAATACAGAACGGTAAAATACCGTTAGCTTACCCCCTTATTCATAACAACTCAAACGGTCTTTTAAACCTATTTTAGCTATTACACTGTTTTATCTCATTCTTTCTTGGCGCTGTCATCATTTGACAAAAAGTGACAAAACAGTGTAATAGCTGAAATAGGTCTAAAAGACCGTTTGAGTTATAATTAATAAGAGGGTGTTAAACGTTTAATTTTGGCTAAAACTCCTTTTGCCTTGGCAGTTTTTTAAAGGTCAATGTTTTGTAACGCCGCGCTTCTACTTGCGATTGCAACACACAAAATAAAAGCATCATTTTTTATGATTTATACATATAAGCAACATTTATTTATTTATTTCAGCCGCTAACCCTTTTATTCATAAAAACGCAAACAGTCTAATAAACCTGTTTTAACTATTACACTGTTTTGTCTCATTCTTTCTTGGCGCTGTCATAATTTAACAGAAAGTGACATAACAGTGTAATAGCTAAAATAGGTTTATTAGATTGTTTGAGTTTATTAAGAATAATGGGCTTAATCTAAAATTTAATTTATATCGGATATAAGAAGTTCAAACATAAAAATTAATAGAATGTCACGCGTATTATGACGATCACGTCAGTCGCGAGATCTCTCTAACAACAGTAATTTCCTCCAATGTCGTGAGAACTTTGTGCAAGGAACTGCAGTGAACTAGTTCACAGATTTAATCTCGGGCTAATCTTAACAACAATCATTAAGATGCAGCGGTAAGCCACGGCGAACGATGAAAACAGGTATTACGCAACGGCTAAGTAGTAACATGGTTATTTTTGTGGCCATGAAATGGGTAAGGTAGGGTAACAACTCTATCATTACGGGTATAATGACGTGTTCAAAAAATAAACAAACTTTGATGTTCTGACGTATAATCAAATCAAATTTGTATAAGTTAAAATAAAAAAAACATGCTGCCGTTCACCAAACAGCAGATGAGGGCTGCACATCAAACTTCAAAAAGAAGGCAAACACCAATTCAGAAATGTATTATCTGCTACACATAGTAAGGCAAATTGAATTTCGAATTCAAAAAGAGGATATCTCGCAATTCCTCATACCGAAGGTCCAATCAGAAACTCAATCAGCAAGCTTACAACACGGCCACGGTTCAATGTGATACTGAGTGAAATCGAGTCGGTTCGCCACGGTTGCTGTAAGTGAAACCATACACTATGCAACTTCCGTCCGTGTTTATGTGTTGCTAGATATCCGAAGATATCCGATGACTAGTATGGTTCGATGGAGCTGCGGTCGGCCACGTCCGTCCCGTTTAGTGACGTTATGAGAACATGGTAATGGTTTAGAATATAGTAGATACTAATGTTAATGAAAATGGTGCTGTGTAATACATTTACTATAGTATAAAATCGTCATGCTATTTCTATAACTCTTTATTTTTTGTAAGTGTCTAGAGCATTTGATTTTACAATATTTATTTATCACCGTACTCCTGCTTGTCAACAAGTCATGACAATGTATGGATCCATTATATTGCTGAGAAAAACTTCAACGATTCCATAGAACGTCGGAACACGAATTTGTCATTTCGCTCTAATATAATAAACCACAGCACATAATAGAATAGAGCTATAAAGAAGCCAAATACGAGAGGTATATCCGAGATTAATATTGTGGTCACAGCTGTACGAGCATCACAATAAAAAATACATAAATAAGAAGCAGCGGCTACCAACAGACCGACATATGATGTTACAACTTCTCCGGGGAGTAATAAAAATGATATAAGGTCTGCAGTGTACCACGACGAGGAAATCGATAGACGAAAATGTCAAAACAAGGTCGAACAGAGTGCCGTATAAAAGTTCCCAAGTCGCAGAGCCGAGTCAAAAACTATTTCGCATTAAGATTATTGGATATTGGACTCGTAAGAATTTCTCACTCACCGAAATCGGGTTAGCGACTGGAATTGAATGTGATATTTACCTGGAACAGAAGATGAAAATATATTACACACACAAAATACATAGGTACACATCATAATTATAAATTTTCAATTGGTGTGAAATTATCAATGACTGTCATACGAGTACTTCTCACTGAATTTTTTTTAGGCTTTACTTTTATTAATTTTACCAAATTCTCCCCTTTTAGAGCCTTACCAATTCCCCACTGTGTTCCAATAGCTCAGTGGTTCCCAAAGTTGTCTAGGCTCTGACCCAGCTAATACAAGTTTACAAACTTGGGACCCACCTCTAGGAAATTGGGTCGTTACCAATATAAGTATGACTCGGTCGGTTGGTGGTGTGTCGATCTACAGCCAGGGTCCACTCAAAATTAGCTACCCATATACTTTAGGAAACCCTGAAATAGTTAGTACTTCTATCAATACCTACCTATCAGAACGCATCTGCTAGCGTTTCACTGCACCAATGTTTGGGTTAGATGCAATGCAAGATACGACGTGATATTTGTTAGCCACAAAACACCTGTGATGAGAACCAACTGGAACGAAGCAACATGCACCGACTAATAGACAGATTTATATCACCGTTTTAATTCTAGTATGAATCTTTTTGACTAACCCTTACTGTATGTTGTGTTTCAATTTCTGATGTCGTAGGTAAGATTGAAAGAAGATTGAACAGAAAATTTAAATGGAAAGGATTTGGGATGTTTTTTCGTAGAATCCTAAAGTAAGATAAAGGTGAATACTGTCAAAGTCTAGTTTAAATATGATTTTTATACAATGGAGCAGCGAAGTATAAAACTCTCTTATAATTACCTAGTGGATGCATTCGTGTGCTTTACGCTATTTGAGGTGAAATATTGAATTTCCTTGAACACGTGCTGCGATTTGATCTAAACATTTATATAGTGACTGCTTTGCATAAACATTTTGAGCCAAACATATTGTGAGGTAAGTAACAATGTTGGATGGAAACCAAAACCAAATACACAAATAGCTATTGAAATTAGATGTTTATGTGTCACTTTATATAATATCTGAAAACATGGATAGTTCCAATGACAATACATTGTGAAATGCATTAGTTATTTGACTGCTATACGGCACAAAACAGGGTCGCTTGCTTGAAGAAATCAGTAATGCTTAGATTTCTAGTGAAAAGGGTTTAGTTTTAATAAAACTAAAATTGACAAAGGAGACATTTTTTTTTGGGCCCAGTAGCAACTTGTAGCGTCTAATAATGACATTGCACCCTAAATTAATAACTAATTTTTTTAGACAATTAGACGAAAGATAACGTTTAGATGAAACCGGAATAATAAAATCGAACTAAAAGATGCGTTGTATTGACTATTTTTCATCACGCCATTCCTCCTTTACAAATACGTGTAAAGGAACGACGGGCTGGTCAATATAAAAACAATATCAATTATTTGAAGTACGTGATTTTCATATTTGGTTCTGAAGTTTACGCGAATACTCATTACAATAAAACAACAATTTTACGGATTGATTTCGCGAACGTTTATTTTTATTTTATGCCTGACGTTTCGAATGCTTTACAGCATCCGTGGTCACAGGCAGACTAAGGTGTTATTTGTCATTACATAGTTATGAAAAATTAAAATAAACTACCGTCACTCATTAATATTAATTGATGTTCCTATCCACGCAGAAAAAGCTTACAGTGTCTTGAGATCTTGCAGTATGAGATGTTGGTTGTGTCTTCAAAAGAATAGGATGTACCGATGTACATGACTGTAATTCATTTAATAAATTGAGTACCTTAATGTGATCGCATTATCTTTGTTTTAACATGCTTTCATTTCCTTTTCCCATCCAAAGATTGCGGGTTCTTGCTGAAATCTTACTCTTTATTTGAGTCTGTTTGCTGTAAACACGAACATAGAGTTAATCTTAGATTCTATCTACCATAACGCAGTTCGTATTTTCTCCCTAAAAAGTCGTACTGTAGACATTAAACTATAGGCATTACCTGCCTTTCTACTCTTCTTATACTTTTACACTGTATTTTTAGTTCATTGTTGTTTTCTAATCCTTTTTGAACAATATTTATTGTGAAGCTAAAAATGTCAAACTTTCAAAGCTCTGTTATTCTACTTTTCTGTACATAATACTGTAAAAATAGCTGTGTTTTACCTTTGTTTGCAATGTTCCTTTAATTTGCATTGGGTGATGATTAGTTTTCCTTATTAATTTAATAAATTCCTTGATTTTTGACATTTTTTTATCTTTATTGACATGGTTGTTATGACAATATCTTTCAAAATCTGACAACTTCTATCAAAGTTTATTACTTTTTCGGGTTTAATCCTCTTTAAACCATCAGTATTCATGTTCTATTCTAGAACCTACCTCGTTCTAAATTTGAACGGCCCAGGCCCCTATATAAGCCTGTACTTTTTTCATTCTTTCATTCGTTTCCGAGTTCTAATCTCGAACAGTCTTCAACACTCTACATTTTCCTCAAGAAGTCTTGAAGAACCGCCGGTGACTACTGAAACGCCTCCTCGCACTAAGGGAGGGACCGGACACATTTCCGGAGGAGGATCCGAGTCATATTGAGACTGCAGTACACCTCCTCGCTCTAGGGGAGAGACCTGTCTCCTTCTCGGAGGAGGATCCGAGTCCATATTGAGACTGTAGTAACACCTCCTCGCTCTTGGGGAGGGACCTGTCCCGTTCTCGGAAGAGGATCCGAGACCAAGTACTTCTGGCACTCCAACTGATCATTACATTTTCTACATAGTTTTGGATACCCTCATCACTGCCGAGAGCTACTACTTCACTTCTGAGAGCTACTACTTCACTGCTGAGAACTACTACTTCACTGCTGAGAGCTACTACTTCACGGCGCTGACACTGCTGCACATCGGCGTCGCTGTTACCTCTGCTGTGTCGACCCTGCACTCCGACTCCGCCCTCTGCTGCCTCCAGGATATAGAAGATCTGAAGACACTTACTCACGCCCACTGCACTCTTCTTACACACATACATTCACTCATCATCTTTTTTTCACTAATCGGTATTGTAAATATTATTTTTATTTTTATATAAATTCTGTTCCCCTCTTTTACCTCTTTTCTTAATCTTCTCCCTTCACATTTGTCGCTTCACGACAAGGATCCCATGCCGGTGGAACTTTCCAACCATCTTCTCTATTAAAATTAGGGTATTTTCTTATTTCTATGGCCTCACGTAGCATGCGAGGAACAAAACGCCGTTCTTTCGCGAGTACCTTAGGTTGGTCAAAACGTATGAAGTGGTTAGGTTTATCCAAGGCATGTTCACAAACTGCAGATTTCGTTGACCGTCTATGTTTCATGTCAGCTATATGTTCGTCAGGCATAAAATAAAAATAAACGTTCGCGAAATCAATCCGTAAAATTGTTGTTTTATTGTACGTGATTTTGTTTAGATCACGTTTTTCTACTTTTATTTATTTTAAGCAATTGGGATATCTCCGAATAAAATATTTTAATTGCTTTTTTAAGATTTTTGCATAAAACGGTTATCTAGTAAAGCCGTGGAACGGATAGCAACTCTGACAGTTATCACTGACATTGACAGGAATGGCTGAAGTGTCATTTGTCACATTTTCCATTTGGCGTTTGGTTTACGTCACCTTCCGTTTGTTTTGGTTTGTTTTGAATTGAGTGTTTGTTTTCTCCGGATTTTTATCGAAAAATAGAAGCAAAAAGCATCAAGTACGGCCCCCATTCTACTAAACCGTTGTTGTGTAACTGTGCAGTGAGATTTCAACGACTGTGATTATCAGAAACGACTGAAAATGTGCGTCAACTGGTACGTGTGTGGATTTAAGTTATGATGAATTTTCAAATATTCCCGTTAGATAAAGAAATACTAATATTGTTAATGTTTATAAGACATTATAAGAAACAAATTAATATATGTTTCATTACTAGACGTCACAATTTATGGTGGGCCCATCCTCCATACAAGAAAAAAATGTCTCCTTATTAACATTTACTTCGAAATAGATTCGAGAAACAATTTCACGGAGACGTTGAAGTGAGAAGTATCGCTTCTCCTACCACCATTTTATCTTGGAAGAGAAAAAAAGGAAACAAGAGTGACTGTAAAATTTCAACGGTAGCTGTTTACGTCGGACCTTTTTTACGATGTTGTTAACTGTTGATTCTTTATAAACATCTGCGTTGGGAATTGTAAACTACATTGTTCGCGGTTTGGGAGCTAAAATGACGCTCAGACGAGAGTTTAAATGTTAATCAGTCACAGATTGCATGAATTATTTACACGAGAAAATGATTTAGCTTACCTTCTCATTACAACATTTATTTGTTTACTGTATGGTTTTTACTTTTTTAAAGCTGGTAGGATTCACTAATTAGTTTATTCCTATTATTTCTATTTCCTTTATAACTTATACGTACTAGGTAACTAGTATTATAATAAGGAGCTTCCTTTCAATCTAAGGTTACCTTTTTAGTAAATAACTTATTTATAAACGAACCTATTTTTTATGTCAATTACTACTTAGTTATCTTAAACGCTGTGAACAACACAGCCACTTGTTCGTCAGCGGCAACTTATCACAGTTTAGCTACTGCTGCATTTTATCTTCCCAAGTTGTTTTAAGTGTTTAAACTCAAGTGGTTCTCACTTAATCGGCTCATTGAGTGACACGTTGTTTAATTTACAAGTCTGTTTGAGGAAGTGAACGGCTGTATTCCGAAGGGAAGATATGGGGATGCAGTGCCCACAAAAACTATACTAAACATAAGGCAGGTTACACGTGATTTTATGTAACGCGTATTGTAGATGAACCTGCTACTATTATATCACAAAAAAATAAAATAGAAATGCAAGAATAAACTACACAATGTGAACCAAGGATAAGTGTCCTTTTATTCATTATAAATACCTGAATACTAGTCGTCGATACCTACAAAGGACGAATAAAGCGATGGGTTACAGTTTCCAATAGACATGTTCAATACAACAAAAATCCGGACTAATCCGCAATTCAAAATAAAAGGGTGTAAATTTTTCATTTGTCGTCCGCAAAAGCCGGATTCATTTTCCGTATTTCGTATTGACGCGATTGAATGACAAGCTTTCAAAATCAAAACCAATCCGAATATCGGCTAGAAAACGCTCTTGTTTACCGTCAGTTAAGTGAAAAACAAAATCGTCACAATAAAAAATGGTGATCGAAATGAGAACGACAGCGTCAAACGATTTTACATCGATTCTTTTCGCAACTAATTTTCTGTTTTTCACTGCCTCGCCGGCTACAGGCACGGAAACCTTAATCGCCTCTAG
Organism: Pyrausta aurata; assembly: GCA_963584085.1. Lineage (NCBI taxonomy): Eukaryota > Metazoa > Arthropoda > Insecta > Lepidoptera > Crambidae > Pyrausta > Pyrausta aurata. The sequence continues at coordinate 6,278,993 of OY757260.1, forward strand.
CATCGATACAATTTAAATCAAAATAAAACGAGCAAAGCGAATCGATCTCTATCCTATCGAGAGCAAATCGCACGACTAAAGACGTTCTCTCGGGCGGAATGCTCCGAGCGATTGGAAATACTTGTGTCTAAAGTTCGAAAAGAAAAAGTTAATTGGTCTGTTTTTGTCAATGCGACGTTCAGTTACCACTTCGACTAATCTCTATAATCTCTTCAGAAATATCTCTTTCACTTTTACTGATATTGACCTTTAAGATTTCAGAACGCTGCTGGTAGCTTTTCCTTGGAGTTTTGGTCAAATCCATGAAAATTCAAAGAGTAAATAGGTATCGTAACGCTAATCGATTCCAAGAAAAAATTATACGGGCGTGAACGAATGAAAGCGTTAAATTATGTCTTGATCTTTGATTCGTATTTATCATCCATTGTTAGAAATTTATCCCGTCTACAGAAACCTTGAAAGCGGCTGAAATTATCATTCAAGTAACAAATGTAAGAGAAAATCTGAGATAGAATATTTAATCAAAGCATTTGAGTAATAACCTCGATTCATCTTTGGCTTAACTCTTTATTCGGAGGACGCAAAGGTGCTCTTTTGTGAAATAATAATAGGTTAATTATCTATTTAGTGCCTCCGTGTGTTTTTAACATTACATAAATATATTTTATAGGTAAACCGCGAAATTGAGATCTCGTCTGCGGGGTACAGGGGCACGGGGGGAGGCGAGAGCGGGGTTTGTGAGAGGTGCGGGCGGCAGGCACATTCTTTTCAAAATTCAGTACGCTCGCTACACCGATAGCGATAGCATCTGTTGACAGTTGCGGACGCTTTGACAGAAGTACACAAGAGAATACTGTCTGACTGAAGTCTGAAGATAAGTCGCAGTATATTAGGACACAAAATCTATGTTATTTTTTTTTATCGTGTTTTTTAATTCCTATTTGACATCATTCTCCTGCATCTGTTACAATCTTTGTACATGACCTAAAGTTGTAGTACTTTTATATATTCTATGCAATAAGTATAACTGGGGAAGAGAATGCTCTTAGCATTAAGTCTACCTTTTAATAACAAAAAATAACAGTGCTTTAATAAAGGCTCTAAATATATTCGAATATTTTAGAATATATAGATCCAAATTCAGCTGAAAATGAACTAGATAAACACTTAAACAAAACAGTCGCTAAAGTTCCCGGGAATGTTATTTAAAGTTTTTAATTTTGCCAAAAATCAATCTTATTTTAAGATTCCATTTTATTTATTGATCAAAATCCGCGGCTCTGGGTAGTAATATTTAGACTAGATTCACTGTCATTAATATTATATTTTTAATAGAATATTTTTTTTCCAATATGTTATGTAATGTCATAAAGTGTCGACACTGACGACCACCATTGTGACCACTGACGTCACATCTTGTGTATCCCCGCCGTCCGCACCCCTTACAGTCCCCGCTCTCGTCTTTCCGCCCGCACCCCTGTACCCGCAGGCAAAGTCTCAATGAAGCGGTTTACCTATAGATAAACATTTAGACACTGCGCAGACTGCAGACTTTTTGTCGCCCGATAATTTGGTCGGCTTCGATAGGTATGGAAACGGAGTCGTTGTAAGCGCACTTACATACTCCATATTCTCCATATTGATTCAAATGCCGACTAAACTATCGGCCGATAAAAGGTCTGCAGTCTGCGGGGGGTCTTACAGTTATAGTTGTTCTGTGAAGCCCGCTTATCGTGGTCACACACTGTGCTCTGGTAAGCACGCTAAGCTATGACACGCGCCGCAGACGCAGCTTGCGCCTGCGCATTTATATTAAAACGCAGGTGCAATTACTTTACACTGCATTTTCAAACTTACTGCACCGACTCAAGAAATAAAACTGAAAAATAAAGGCATTTTTGCTTAATAATAAACTTCTGAAATTCAACTCCGTAGACGCGTACATAAAACAAAACAGTTACTTAGCTGATAAATATTTAAGACTCGAGACGTTGAATTTCACGTCTGCGTAACTTTCATGAGAATACCTTTGGGAGATGCTTTAGTGGCTCTATATATTTCCAACTTGTAAGTTAACTTGATGTATATTTATTAGTTTAGTACAAACATTTATTAAGCAAAATGAGATATAAATGTTTGTGTTGAAACTATTATTGTTTTTATTTATTCCAGCCACGTTTTTATCCAATGTCTCTTTCTATAGCTGTAGCGCTAAAATTGAATATTTGATTTGCCAATATACATTACGTGTACATCACGTCTGTTTTGTTACGTGATTGGGGTGTATGTAAACAAGATCAGATTCTATACAAAACGTACGATTTCATTTGCACGAAAAATACACGAGGTTCCAAGAAACCAACGTGCCTGCGCTAACTCGGCATTATATTCATCGATCTGTAAAGAAAAACTTCTGTATGCTTCCAACGAAAGTAACATTTTTAGGAGAACCTTGATGACAATGGCAATATCAAAATCTATATACATAAATGAAATATCATTAAATAATTACTTTTGTTAATTATACTCTCGTTTCTAAGTGCGGTGTAAAAATTGTATAATAATAATGTCGTCAAAAATACAACGTCTGAATAAGTTCCCATTAAGGTTGTGTCCACTACTTCATACGAAATTTTATATTTGAATTATTCGTTGGTTAGTATTATTTGTCTACAGTGAAACAGGCCGTTATTTTCGTGGCTTCCTATTATTAATTTGGATGTTATTATTTACGTTGGAACACCGGCGTTGATAACATTTTCACGTCGCTGTCATCAAATAAAAGATTGCATGGGAAAGTCATCCGTCATTATTTAAGAGAACATTATTTAAGAGAAAGAACAATGAAAACGGCCAGTCACGTCTCGTCGTTAGCCGCGCCCACAATGGGAGACAGGGCATGCAACCAGATCCCTAAATACTTCGGTTCGCCTCAAATGTTCCCGAATCTGTGAAGTCATGATTACGGGGTCCTGTCCCCCGAAATTTTGTAATTAGCGACAACTATTACCCATTGTCTTAATATTGCGTTTTCACTAACAATGCTGTTGAACGCTTTACTTGTACTTGCCTAGTTTTAATGTTAAAAACCAGTCCAGTACTCGTGATGACTTAAATTTAGTTCAAATATCCAATATGACAGCAATTTCAATATTGTAATTAGTTACTACAAATATGACACTAGTTGCGAGTTTCAATAGGATAGCGCTAACAACACATAATACGAGGGGGCGTTTTTAAGTTCGCGGAATCGGGGGTAAGACGTGGAAATGAAAATACAAGTTTATTTTTCCTTTTCAATATATTCTCCTGCAACCCTAATACATTTTTCAGATCTTTCAATTAGCTTATGTATACCCTCGAAAAAAAATGTTTTTTCTTTGTCTGAAAAATAAGCTGAAACTGCTTCCTTCACTTCTTCATCGCTCGAGAATTTCTTCCCCCGAAGTTCTTTTTTCATTTTTGGAAAGAGATAATAATCACTGGGAGCCAGGTCAGGACTGTAGGGTGGATGAACCAAAATATCGAAGCCCACCTTATGCAGGGAAGCCAACGCAACACGGCTCTTGTGCACAGGCGCGTTGTCGTGCAGAAGGAGAACACCTTTGGTTAATTTCCCCCTTCTTTTTGCCTTGTTTGCTTCCTTTAATCGCTCTAAGATTGAAGCGTAGTATTCTCCGGTTATGGAGACACCTTTATCTTTATAATCTATCAACAAGATTCCTTCTGAGTCCCAAAAGATTGTCGCCATGATTTTTCCCGCCGACTGTGACACCTTGAATTTCTTTGGTGGTGGTGTACCTTTTTTGTGGCACTGCATAGAATCTTGTTTGGACTCAGGTTCATAATGATGAACCCAAGTTTCATCCCCAGTAACAATTCGAGTCAATACTCCATCCTGGTCTTCATTACAGAGGTCCAAAAACGCGCGAGAACACTCTACGCGCTGTTGTTTTTGAGGCGGCGTAAGCATTCTCGGCACCCACCTTGCACTGACTTTGGTCATGCCGAGATGATCGTGAAGAATTTTGAATATAGTTGTATCGGATACTCCAACCATTTCTGCGAGCTGTTTCTTCTTTAGTCTAGCATCTTCCAGTATTAATTTTTCCACTTTTTGAATTATTTCCGGAGTGGTCACCTCGATCGGCCGTCCTGGCCGAGGATAATCTTCAAGTGAGGCCCTGCCTTGCTTAAAAAGGGTATGCCACTTATAAACCATGGTTTTACCGGGGCAAGACTCCCCGTAAACGGATGACATCTCTTCTAGTATGGTTTGAACCGATTTACCTTGCTTGGTAAGGAACTTTATGACAGCGCGGTGCTCGATTTTCTCCATTTTTCACAATGTTCTTTCCAACTGAGTTGTTTGATCGACGATAATTCAAATAGTAATGGCCCGATTAAAACAAAAAGTTGTATTTATTATACTAATAATGAGCTACTTAACCAGTTACGACTAAGGAAAGTACCCTCATTTATTAATTACCTACCCATTCCGCGAATATAAAAATGCACCCTCGTATGTCAATTATTTATTAGACTTAAACGGCATGTACATGTTTTCTCACAACCACTACATCCATATACTGACTGTGACAATCAACGTTACTAGTATCAAGAGTTATTATCGCGGCAGTTAATTCATGTACAAGTGACGTCACTGCCTATGGTAAGCGCCATCGTCACTCCAACCGACCGCAGAGGATCGCAAGTCATTTACTAGCTTGGTGCTCCAAGATAACTGGTATCCGGCAGTCTAACTGACCCTTAACGGCTTGCTGGTTTGCTTCCTATACTATTATTTGTAAATGACTATGTCCCTATGTGCATAAACACAATGTCATTCCAGCCACGAGCCTAAAGGCAATTGCACTGAAGTATATTACAAGTAAGAGCAAAATTCTAAGGGTTTCTTGGTGTAGTCTCTGTTTCTAGCGTTTGAATATTTTAACAAACTTGTAAACAAAGCAAAGCAAAGTCGCTTCGCTTGTAACTGACCTATGCTACGTGAAGTAAAGATACATCCTATGTTCTTCTTTTACAAGATGATAAACAAACATTCTCCCCAATTGAAAAAAATATTACAAAGGCAAGAATACGTTAATAACGTAAGGAGCTTTGTATGAATGTGATAGGAAAGTGTGTGGCGAACAAGATAAGAAAACATTAAACAGACTTATTTTATATACTGGAATACTCAAATACATCGGCTGATATTTACGTTGCACAGCCATAACTGTGACACGACTTAAGCTTAACACAAAGACGTGAGTGATCTTCAACAATTTATTCCAAAAACGTTACTTCCCCGCAATAATGGTTGCCCCGTTGGAGATTTCAATCTTTTCCGTCAACAATACGTTTCGTCGTTAAAGCAATTTGGCTGACGAGCTGAGCTTAGGAATATGCATGAACCGTTACCTCATGAAGAGATTTTCGTGACTAGATCGTTGTTACAAGTAATTGCTCGCTTTGAATATGCTACTGCATGAGACCTACGCGTGCCCCATTTTAGGTATTTTTTGTATTGTGCCCTTTCAAAGACTTTTTAAAAATAATTTTAAACATATAACAAGAATTAAAACAATAAGTATTTAAAAGTGATTAACTTTTAGTTTTGGTATAAGTGTTTGTAATTTCTATGTTACTAGGAAAGCGTGTGTCTGTTTGCCGAAAATCGATTACAGGAAACTTCACCGTTATTATGACTACTATTTTTTCCCACCTTCACTGACATTGCAATTTACCATAAATAGAACTTCGTTAAAAGTAGTTGACCAACAGGTGCGCAATATCGCGTAAAAATTACTTGCACGGAGTAATTTTCGCTGCGAAGTTTAACAAAAGTTTAAGTAATAACAAGTTTTCATATTGGAAACTATTGGTGTTGCATGTTCTTTTAACAGCTCTAAGATGATAAAGTTAGTTAGCATCATAAAAAGGAGAAAATTTGTAACAAGCACTGCACTGTAAATATTATTTATTCTTCATTCCATAAAAATAGAGCATGTCACAACACATCAACGTTAGTGCCCTCGAAGGTATGCGCAATTGCAATAGTGAAAATTCATTTCCACTCGAAATTGGCGCTTATTCTGTTGGAACAAGATTTAGGGCTCCACTTTTATGTCTGTATGGAGGGCCGCCGATAATCGTCATGCCCCGAGCGTTCAGAGTACCGGGCATTATAAGGCTTCACGTCCACCAAAGCAGAGCAGATAGGATTTGACTAATCGTTTAAGGTCTTTAATCTAAAAGGTGCAACGAGTCATTTTTGTTCGTAAGTCCGTTGATATCAGGGGATTCTCATAAATTGTGATAAGTTGTGGCAGCGTTATGTTTTTTTATATATTTTATTATTTGACCTATTTATCACACTGCTGGGCAAAGGTCTCCCCTAATACCTGACACTGCAAATGACACCAAAGCGTTCGCAAAGCTGGCTAAGTCGTCACATCAACTCTTTCCAGGTCTAAGTCTTCGTCGAAAGCTGTCTGCCTGTCTGAAGGTACCCAACTCGTGAGGACTTTGGGCTCATCTGTCCGGGTGTATCCTGCAAACATCCCCACTCACTCCCACTTCAGCTTTGCTGTCTACTCGGCAACATCTGCTATGCCAGTTCTGGAGCGTATTGTGGTATTCGGGATCTTATTAGAATATCAGCATCGTAACGATTGAGAGCGCAAATTAAGTTCGAATGCCAAATCTCTGGTTCTGTGACCACACTCACGTAGAGGATATTTTTTTCAAAACATAACTGTCATTTGTGATAAACTGATGAGATGTATCCATGTTTTGCAAGTGTGATAGTTATACCCATATATTTTCTCTTGTGCTGGACCAACAACCTTAAAAATGGGCAGCAGAACTAGTTTCAACATCATGCCATCTCTTAAAAACGACTGCATCAATCATTAGAGCACTTTCTAAACTCTTTGTTAGTATTGTTACACTTATCTGCTGTGAGGCAAAATACGAACATGTAATCTCAACTTACGTACCAGTTATCTATGTCAAATTTACTTATGAAACTTAACGGGGAATAAAAAAATGGTATGTCGGAATTGCTTGATGTTTGTACAGCTACATTTAATTAAAAAGGAATAAAAGTAGGTTCTAGTTAAGTAAGGTTTACGTTTAAGATACATCAAAGGGTATTTTAAGAAAAGTTTCACAGGTATTATAGTTTTTCAAAAACCATTTTTAATCAAATAACTACACACGATTTTTTGTAAACTTATTGTTTTAATGTTGTGTGATATTCTGTGTCAGTTAACATTCCAAACAATAGCAGAGAAAGTTTTTCTACCATTACCTACTACAAACGTATATTTTATTATCTGTGAAAATTAAACGCTACTGTAGAGCGGTTACGATCTAACTTTTTACTGTAGAAACTATTTATGAATACACATATACTTTCACTTTGTAAATCTTTAGGTTACATAGAATGATCAGACCTAGGTTACGATGAAGCATTGGTCAAAAAGTGGATTATTTCATGGTGGTTTATCACTAATTGTAAATGTACCTTGAAGTGTAGAGCCGTTTGCTAGTACTTTGCTACCTTTTGCGTTACGCGCTGTGGTTGCAAGTCCCCTAGCAATACTAGTAGGGGCTAAGGTCGTTGCACCGAGCTCTAGTTCAGGCGATAGTGGATAAGGCACAGTCAACACAGCGACCAAACAAAGGACGCACTTGTTTTGCCTTATTTCGCAACGTGTGTACTCCGCCTTCCTGTGTGGTTGCCAGTTAAAAGTAGATGTGACTTACAAAGATTGCTTTTGAAATTGGAAACCAAACGAAAAAGTTCGCGTGCAACGGTTACCTTATCAATATTTGAGTCCACTGAGAGTTTTTTGAAGTATCGCAATACTTTTTGAATTCAATAGCAATGCAATGCTAATAACACGTTTCATATTTTCTCAACATAATTCATATTCACATTCGGTTTGATCAAATGCTCTGATTGAATGGAACAAAAATCTCAATTTCTTTGTGGAAATTAATCTCACGTGCATTGAAATACCTCGAAGTTATCTACGTGCATTCCTTCCACAGTAATTCGTAAACAGTCTCACACAGAAGACATAGCAATTTGTTCATTATTTTGCGACGAAACAAAGCTGTTGACAATCATGGTATACCGCATCTAGGTAGATATTTTATCAAATTTTGTATCACAGCGCCATGCATCTTCTGTACAATTCCCAAGTGTCTCGCGTGAGAACAGAAAAGTAAAGTACCTATGTTTCGCGACAAAACGAAACAGTAGACAATCATGGCGCGCGTAATTAGGCAGGTAGTTGTGTGAGGGCAAATAGTTGTGCTTCAAAAGCCTCCTCCGTCCGTTACTCAACAACACGGCTCATTAGAACCGGGCCGTGGGAAGCTACGCCCGTTCGGTGCGGTGCGATACTGTGACAACGCACCGTTATCGATGCTCTTTTGTCTTGGTTTATTTTTATCGTACGGAACGATTGACAAGATTTATTCGGTAATGGTGGGTTAAAACTACGTGCTTGAAATCAGATAGTTAGATAAGTAAGTGGGTATTAACACACAGAACAATGAACGTTAAGTTTAGAACGACATTATATGAAGAATATAAATATCATATTGACTCAATAAGAAAAAAGTTGTAAATATAAAATAACTATTTAAACTTTTTTGTTCTGACCCTAAAATCTGAGCACAAGATTTTGATACACTATGCTGACGTTTACAAACAAGCACTTCTCGAAGCATTCGAGCGATGACGCGTCGTAAAACATCTCGAGTTAGAAACGGGAACACAAAACATCGATATAACACCGGTCGTGAATGTCGACACATTGTAAGCTCTACGTTTGCAAACAACAGCGGCTGCGAACTAGCGAATGCATACGAGAACAAACGCGGCCCAAGCACTACTCGGGATCCGACACAAGATACTGTGCCTTTAGAGATTTGTGACCCCTGCTGATTCAGAGATGGATCTGACGCTGTATATCAGTTCTGTATGAAACAACCCGAACACCCGATTCGATGGATGATTGATTGGTTTGTTACGAGATAATATGATTGGTATTTGGAGCATAAAATTTAGTAACAAATAGAATACAGTAGCATATTGTTTTATAATTTTGTCTTATGCAATTTGGAATGAGACAGCCGAGTTACATTACCATCTATACTAATATTATAAAGCTGAAGAGTTTGTTTGTTTCTTTGTTTGTTTGCTTGAACGCGCTAATCTCCGAAACTACTGGTTCGAATTGAATAATTATTTTTGTATTGGATAGTCCAGTTATCGAGGAAGGCTATAGGCTATATAACATCACGCTACGACCAATAGGAGCAAATATGTAGTAGTAAATGTGTAAAAAACGGGAGAAAGAAGTCACTATTCCACGCGGATGAAGTCGCTGGCAAAAGCTAGTTTTTTTTATAAAGTAGGCATTTGCAATTAGGCTTTATTCGTTGAGTTTTACTTTAGACTTATTATAAAACAGTTTCCTAAGTATAGTAATTAAAAATGAAGTAATGGCAAGTTGAATCTTCCAAAAAGTTGGTTAAAAAACGTTCCCAACTTTAAATATAAAATTCGTAGAACGATTAAAGTTATCAAAAAATCTAGCGGGCAAGCGGAATCCGAGCCATAGGCGTATTATGCGGAAAATTTCATCTTGTTTAAGTTAAATCGTAACTTTTTACGAGCGCCTGTCACTCGAATCCTCGCGACTGGTTTCGGCAAGTCACTTACATTTTTATGTTTAATCCACGACGCAAGTCCATTTCGGAAATTGCATTGATAACAAGTGTGGTTTTTCTCGTGTGCCTGTGATTGCTCTGATTTTTTGCACTTTCTACATAGACGACTTGTTATTTATTACCCAAGCTTTAAGGTATTAAAATATACCTACTATCTTGCCCTTTGATCTGGACCAAGTGACCAACTGAACTTAATCGTGCATTGCTCGTACCATTTCCTTGAGCATATTTTTTAGCACATCTGAATAAAGCAGGTATATCTAATTGCGGTTGTGAGACTGTTGAGTTAATCTTTTATCCCACCTCGAGATAATATTAGAGCTGAACAAATAAACTCAATCCACACACATGTGACACAGCACCGTTGCTATATCCCTTTTCTAAAATTACTTTCGCCGTCATCTAAGCTTTACAAATAAAAAAATATTTTTAACAACATAATTTATCAATAGGAACATTAGTGTATCTATTCATTTTTCTTTTAATGCAGAACTTTAGGTAAGTACATACATCAAAATTAGCCCTGAATTCAGATAAGAAAACTTTGTTAGACGAAATATTTTGATATTGAAATTACACTTGAAACAGTAATTCATTAAAAAAGAAAATCCTATTCTGAAAAGTGAACATCTTTAGCAGTGTAATAAATATCATTATTTTTTCACACCTGAACACTTACATTGTTGGAAGCTCTCCAACTCTCGATTCGAGTTCTGAGTGTTCTTTGCATTCACTATTTTGACCTTTACAGCGCTAAGAGTTCTTGAACAAAACCGGTAATGTATGACGAAAAGAATTAGCTGAAATATTTGAGTGACATCGGACATTTCGTAAGATTATAGCGCTTGTAAAACGCGATTTGATTTCGTATCTCCCATCATAAAACTCGTTGAGGTTGAAATGGCAAAACATGTCCACTTTTAATGGATGTTACTTTTAGGTATTAATTCAGAAGACAACTGGGAAATGATATATAATTTCAACCTTACTTTGACTTTCGACAAAGATTTCTTTAGTCGTTAAAATTTTTACCAGAAATACGCACAGCTACAAATAATACTACTATCGTGTTTCCATTCAGGATATCGCTATTATACGTCATGTATAATTTACTATTGCGTTTCTTAATTTGCACATAAATTTAACGAACTGGCTCTGCTAAAAGTGGCCTATTTAAACACCGTGCTGTCACGTTACTAACTTATGTGATTATGTCATAGTGAATTAAACTGCGCGATATAATGTTTGGTACTACAAATCATTCACTATTGGATATAATTATTCCCCTATTACAGATCTCTGATACCAAAACCAAACCGAACTGATTATTATTTTCGAATATTTGGAATTTTTGAGATTTGAATCAGATTATTATAATCACGTTCGGTTTGTATTTATAAGAAAATCCCGCAATCAGTTTTAGAGTAGATTAAAATGTTTGAAGTCAGATGATTGGATTAATTTCAATATTGGCTTGTTATGATTATAGAATGACGGGACTCGGCAGATAAAATCAACTTCTAATTTTCAACATGGTGTTGCAATCTGTCAGACACTTACTCGTATCTACCAGAACATATTATAGGGTATGGGCAGTAATATTTGTAACTATGATAAGAATGTCTTGATTGATAATAGATTGATAGTGATATAAGAAATTAAATTTAATATTTGGGTGACCGGTATGTGTTGGAAAGAAAAGTTAAAAATACAAGCTGATACAAAAAAAAAAAAAACAGGTACATGGATTTGAACCCGGGTGTCCTAGTGCCAATACCGCTCAGCTTAACCGCTAAGCTATCATGAGATCAACTACCAGGGTCACTCATCAAGACAATTTACGATTAATAGTTGACATTACCTCGACATATTGGAACTGAACTTCCCATATTCTTATCGCCATTTATTATTTATCAGCGTACTAAAAACAATAGATCTAAATTGCTGTAAACTCGAAAGTAACTCCACGGTTATTAAAACTCGGTGTTCGCGTTCATTCGTCACAGCCATTAATAAGCTAATTCCAGTACTATTTTCCAGAGCGAATAAAGATTTTATCGGTTGCAGCAGTCTCGATAACCGAACGGAACGATGCGGCGCATTCCAGAGTCCAGACACCCTGTACTCGCAATATATTACGGCGCGAAAGACGAAAACCACACTCGCGTAGAAATATCAAACGGGATCTGTCAATTTGCAATCTTAAGCTGAGCTATCACTAAAACGTGTAAAAACATCTGGCACGACCCGCGGCAGATGTTCGACATCAAGACGTTATGGAGGGCAATCCCGATCACATGTTGGATGAAAAAGTATTATTCGATATAACGTATCGATTCGGACGGAGTGATACGATGTTCCCGGAATTGCGGTCCGCGGCACGCGCCTCGCTTGTAACTGGTTTAATGCGCTCACCCTTCCCATAACACTAACGAGGGTGGAAGCGTTTCTCTTTTATTGTCATAGAGACACCTTGGATAAAATTGATAACAGTTAGTTTATGTCTTATAATTTTTGTATACAGACACTTGGGTGGAATTAAGGCTGCTGTCACCTACCTTCTAACAAAGTTCAAGTGCAGTTTTCTTCCCAAAAATGACTTAACTGATAACTTTTTTTGACTGATTTGTGTAGAAATAAGCTATCTACATAAGATGTAAGCTCTGAATTTTTGATTCAATCTTTTAAATGCCTGTAATTTGCAATCAAAGAAGCCAAATTGACGGTTTTTCTGGTGCACTTTTCTAGATCAGTTGTTGACATCAGCTATCGAAATAACATAAACTTGAAGGGAATTACGTTCGTCTACAAGGTGTAGACTCTGTTTTTTTTATTTATTGCTCTGGAAGACAAAATTGAAACCATGTTTTGGCATAAAATACGCACCTAAAGACAGGCGATTATCTCTGAGATACATTGCACTTATTCTGAGTTATTTGATAAAACAATGTTATAGAGGTTCCTATCTTTGTCTTAGCATCTAAATTCTTGATTTAATCGTGTACAATATATTCAAAATATCTTACTAAAGTAACCTATAAATTTGAGATTTGGATCTGTCACGGACGTTCATCTTCGATCGAAATTTGACAGACAGCGCCGAGCGCTCGGAGGGGAAGGGTGTGTCGCTCGTTGCCTTCGCTGCTACTCTTTTATTTCGTGTATGATACTAATTCCAAATTTGAAAATATCACGCTTTGCACAATTTTTATACGGCGACCAATTCGCTTTGAGGCTTTATGCAACAGGCATAAAGCCACACAGTGCATTTGGATCGTCGATGGTCTCTAATTATAACAAAAAGTATTCGTTCTTTTATAAAGATTTGTAGTTGTATTTAAATTATTAATAAATATTATGTAAACCTGCATATAAAGTAATCCCTATTAATACTATAAACAAGAAAGATTTGTATGTATGGCGACTATTTCAAGAGGTTCATGAGTTATACCGAAGATCTTTTACCATATACAATGTGTATTTTCAAAACTTGATCAAACAAAATGTGCAGATACTAGGACCAAAATTATCGACAAATATACTTATAATAATAAATTGTCCATAAAATAAAATTGTGGTACATGATGAGCAAACTGTTTCTATCACCAAACAGTTAAATGTCAATTTTAGACAAATACTAAATTAATTAGGCCAAGAATAAGCAATAGTGCCAATTCTATTGCATATTATGTATGGGGTTGCAAATAATAACCTTATTTATATAAAATAAAGTAGTATCAGTAACACTACTTTATAGTTCAACAACGGTAGACCGATTTTTATGATATTTACCTCTTACCCCTTAAGTTATTATGAAACAGAGCTGGGGCGCGCTGAGGCTGGATACGAAACAAAGTTTACTGGGGCCACTAGTACTTACATCCATAAAAACTGGCAACGGGTAAAACGGACTCACGTTCCGTACGGGATAACTGAGTAATAATGAATGTACATTTTATGATATTGTGTGTCTGCTGGCGAATAGTTATTTTTTAACCGGTTTCAAAAGGAGGAAGTTATCAATTAGATTGTATGTTTTTTTTTTTGTATGTATATCATCCTCATATCTCAGTCATTTGTTAACAGATTAGATTTTTTTTTCATTTTCTTATAGAGTTTAACTTTTAATTGGTCCGATTGTGGCCAAATCCGGAACTGATGATGGGGTCTTGGTGTAATCGAGGGAAACTCTTAAATCTAAAAGGCGCGTATAGTGTTTATGTACTAGTATTTCAATGTTGACGTGTCTTTACGTCTGATAGTCACTATTTGTAGAACTGAGCTGATAGTGGAACTCCTCCTTAATGGTTAGGAGTTTAGTGATTATGACGCCGGAACTTATGTAAAAAGGTACTTTGTAGCTTATTAAAGAGCAGAGTCAAAAGGTGAAACCCCCTCCTGTTGATTTTAATCACTAACAATTTGCAAATAAAATAACTTTTATAATAAAGTAAAAACCGACTTCAAAAACAAAATACACTAAAAAGTCCTTAATAACCTCTTGAAAGGACTCCATTCCAAGGACAAGGTTTGCCTAAAATGGAGTCCTTTCAAGAGGTTATTAAGGACTTTTTAGTGTATTTTGTTTTTGAAGTCGGTTCTGTTGAAATAGTATGGCGGTGAAGTGATCATTAACCCATCAAAATTAAAGACAAATAAGGGCTTTTGTTTTTAGTATTTGACTTTGAGTAGTAAACATGTTGTGTTTATAAATTTTCTAACATCATTCGTGCTTTGGATTATGAATAAGAATAAGCGGACGCCAAAAAGTAAAAGGACAGTCTTTCTTTATATGGACCGTATAGAGGCGTTATTTAGTTCTACAATCTTTGATACGTACTTGTACGTACGTACCATTGGCCATTGGTGTCAATTCCATACTGCGTGGGACTTGTTCATGGCATTAATTCCATACGCTAGTAACAGTATTTCAATGGTTTAAACCTAAATAAATAGGGCAATATTTTGCTTAGGACGTTATATTTGTTTTTTAAAACACGATTCAAATCAGGACTTGAGTCGGAAGAATCTCTATAAAGCATTTCAATTCCATGAAATAGCCAACACGGCACATCACTGGTTAGTCGGTGCAGGTCGGTACGTGTTACCCGCCTGTATATGTCTTCACCCTTTGGATGCATTTTGTTTCTTTCCATGCTATAATTTTTTACGTTATTATAGCTGTACGTTTGTGTTTAAATCTGTGAATTTAGTTATTGAATTACCAAAAGGAAAATGTTCGCGAACGGAATTGACGCGAGCCCTGATTCCGAACTGTATTCGCGTAGGTATTTTAAGTACATAAAAAACTGGTATAACATTAATATATCGACTTTTACATGACCATCATTTTCTATGTTCATCATACGCATAGCCCTATCCTAGAGATAAAGTATCAAAATTGTTTGATTACAGTAAACATTTTTTTGTGTCCCGGACATATAAAATCGCACACACACATTGATAAATTCGGTAAAATCTGAGAATCTCCAGACTGTCATATGGCTCTTAAATATATTAACCTCCTAGTTTTAAGCAAAGCCTTTTTCGTATGTGTATTGATAATAACATAAATTGAAGCGCTTTTGTAATTTAATTATGTACTGGTAGTACTATGAAGTACCTAATATGTGGAATTATTAGGTAAAAACATACATTTTTTTTTCTATTTTCAGTTAATTAAAAATTGATGTGGAATAGTTATTTGTTTACAAACTACACATGTTCACACCATAATGCACATTTTACTGGTATTTTAAAGGCTTACGTTAAAATTCAGCACAATTAATCGGACCTATCCCGATAGCATGAAGGGAGGTTATCCGTAGATTTGTTACGACTTTCCCGTATCGAGTGCTCGGGGGAGAAATCGTGCGAACGATCATATCGAGAAAAAATATTTGCGCTCTGAGAAAAGTCTCAATATTGCCAGACATAGAACCGTTTCAATCTTTCCAGTAAATAAAGTATTTTTGGAATTACTATTTGTCATCTTTCAGATGCAGTGTATAAATATATAACGAATGAAAACCTTTTGCTAAAGTAGAGCTCAATAAGATTTTTCCGTATGCTAAATGTTATTCA
Source organism: Pyrausta aurata (assembly GCA_963584085.1). Lineage (NCBI taxonomy): Eukaryota > Metazoa > Arthropoda > Insecta > Lepidoptera > Crambidae > Pyrausta > Pyrausta aurata. Next base: position 6,294,833 of record OY757260.1, read on the forward strand.
ATATTCTCAATTTCCTGCTCTCAGAAATATAAAAGGAAAATTTCGAACCACCGCCAGCTTTAATTGCTCTTGAATTAAAAGACATTTATTCTACAAGCAAAATATTAATTAAGGATCTTTTGATTGAATAAAAGGTCAAAAGTATCAAGTATAAAACAGTAGCCGTAATAATTCGTGGTTATTTTTGGGTTAAAAAAATTAGAAACACACAAAATTCGTGTATTTTGAAAAATTAAAGCATGTACAAGTATTTCAACCTATTAGAAAATGAGTGACAGATTCTTTATCAAAATTGGGGATTACATTGTCAGATATTATAGTCCAATCCACCACTGCATCTTTATGCTGGTACTTGGTACCTACTAACATTCATTACCAGCCGTAACCTGGTGTAGCGCGTTACCTAAATACGGCTTGCCTTGTGTCGAGTTTACACAAACTTCTGAGAAACTGAGCGCTCTGACGCAATTCCGGTCATGATCCAGAGTTCGACGCGAATTTACAACTCTTGGAGTCAATTTCCGAACGGCACTCTGCTCTTTACTTAATTTCCGATATCGCTTGTTCTCTTTTCCACATTTTTTCTTTTCATTTTAATTAAAAACTTAGGTCAGCATTACAAACAGCCTCATTTAATATTGATGTTTGACGGGCTAAATACAACACGAGTATTATTAAAAGAAAAAAAGGTATATCCGAGCGCCTAAATTAAATTCCGCGTTGGGATTAACTTGAATTACGCAATTAAGGAAAATAAATTACTCTTAGGATTCCGAGGAGCCGGCAGAAAAGGAAACGGTATCAGTGACTAGTTGGGTACATCCAAAAAAGTGATGGTGTTTGTTTATCGAGAGGATATAAAAGAAAACAAAAAAGATGAAATAAATTACAAACAGAAGGTTTGTGGTCAGATTTAATATTTCATGAAAAATGGGTCAACTCAGATCATAAGAAAATTTCTCCGTCATTATAAAAACCTCTTTAAAATAGGTCGATATCATAATAGAACCTGTAAGACATATGTAATAACGAAAATGTCAGAAAGGTTGTTGTAACGTTCTAGGACAACGCCCTCCAAGAATGTCACGTAATTTAATAAAAAACATAACTGATATCTTTATTAAATTTTCTTTCTCAGGTGAACATTACAATAAAAGCGACGTACATCACCAGGAAAGAAAGACAATGATTGATCCAAGGGGTGGTAGAAAGAAATACGTTTCCATTCGGGCCCTCTGCGTTTTTCACCGAGCGTCATAACGTTGCTGCGGAACGAATATTAAATTTGCTTCGTCAGTGGAAAGCCAGGCGAGTCACAATATTGTGACGTTTGCTCAAAACGCTTAAATGAAGCTGGAGGTGCGTCAGCCGTCACGTTCCGGCCGTTCGTTACGCACTACCGACCGGGAGTTTCATCACGGGGATAACATCCAGTTTTTTAATAATGAATGGATAAACACGTTGGAGGGTTGGGTTAACGATCACTTGGAAGTGTAAAGATTTGATATTGCGCTCTAAAAAATGTTTTGCTGCACTTCCGTTTGACTTCATCAATATTTGCTAGTATGGGACGAAGTGTGAAGGTACTTACTGTGTACCATGTAGCTTTAGTTAGCGACAACTTTTAAAAATACGTAACTTAAGTTTTTAATATCTCAGAATCTTATAAAACTTTATTATACCGTGAACGAAATAAACTTCTAATTCAAAGGCCTTTGATGTGTCTGACTTAATTTCTACTGACTTACGCAAATTACTACGATCCAATTACTAGTCGGGCGCCATGACGACTTACCTGAAATCAAAAGATAGTTGCTAATTAATTTCTCCGCAAAATTAAAGTCTTATCACTTGTCTATTGATATTACAGCTTATAATTATAATTGAACACTGAGATTAAATCGACGCTTAAGACTCTATTGGTTGTTTCCATAAAGTGAAATACTAACAATATTGTGATATTGAGGTAGTTTCCTACCTAAGAATTACTTTCGTAGTTCTTGATAGAGTATGATATTTTGGCATTATTGGTTTTGTTGATTACTATAACATTTGTTATAAACACTAGTTAAGTACAATAATAGCATAACACAACGAGTACGGATAAAAATAGTTCATCAAATATTTCACCGTGTCTCATGTTGCTATGAATGAATCATCATCATCATCATCATTATCAGCCGAAGGACGTCCACTGCTGAACATAGGCCTCCCCCATGGCTTTCCACAACAACCGGTTGTGAGCGGTCTGCATCCAGCGCGATCCCGCGATCTTTACAAGGTCGTCTGTCCATCTTGTCGGTGGACGTCCTACGCTGCGCCTTTGGTCGAAGGGTCTCCAATCTAGGAATTTTCTGCCCCAACGTCCATCAGTTCTTCGCGCTATGTGCCCTGCCCACTGCCACTTGAGCTTACTGATTAACTATGTCCGTTACCTTAGTTCTTCTACATATGAATGATATGAATGAATTGTATACCTATTATACTATAATTCTTGGGATTGTGTATGTTATCATTTTGCGAGCTGGTTCAAATATGTGTGTGTGTGTGATATACTTAATTAAAAAACTCTTTTTCTTTCTTAATTATTAAAAATAACCAGTTGCATAACATTTCATTAGAGCAAGTACGAATTATAGAACATTCATAATAATGATTATTCTTTAAAAACTATTTATTTTAAAAGCCGTATATTAGAAAACATTTTATTTGTAAAGTTTCTTAAATAATTCAAAAAAAACTTGAATATATCATGAAAACAGCAGATGTTACCAAACTGCTAAAGTATAATTCTTATTGGTCGTAAAACATATCAAACCTCCATAACTCTCCCAGCATTCTGTTGCCGTGCAATCAGGCTGGATAAAAAACAAGACTAAAAAATTTAATGTTAGAAAAAAAATAAAAGTGCATGCCCCAGACAGATGCTAGCGCAGCGCTGAGCGATCGGAGCAGGTGTAACCAAATAGGGCTGTCTCAAACGATCGTCAGTTTTTTTTTTTAGAAAAACGACATTGAAAAAACGGCACTTGACAATCGATATTGACATTCAAAACATCACTCTAGCAGGTAGCAAAAAATTATAAATGACGCGTGCCATATGTAAAAGTATCAGTAACATAAATATTAAACCACCTATTTTTCTTACATTATTTCACATGCTTGAACATTTAGCTATGATATAAAACCACAGCCTACATCGCTACCACATAAATTTATTTAAGTCAAGCTTTGGATATTACCAAAATTATGTTTCAATACTAAGTTTAGCAATAAAAGTGGTCGTTATCCATTTGTTTTATCGCAATTGTTTGCGGTCAGTCTAAGTAATTACTATTGCGGTCATTGTTTCGCAAATGAAATCATTAATTGGATGCATATTTAATTAATCATATCAATTAACGCAATACATATTTTAAACACATGCTCGTAAATTTATTACACATAGGTACATAATGAAATATTCGTGGGTAATTTTATAAATCAACAATTATCTATTCAGATTTCAAGCAAATCACGGTATTATTTCATTTTAGTTATGTACATTTAAGTAACCAAGTGTGCAGGTACCTATAATAACCTAGCATCATAAGTTGTTGAACACTTTACCATTGTCAAAATAACAAATCTATTTGCAAAGATATTCAGCGTCAATGGACGTAAGAATTGCTACTTAGACGTCGTACTAAATTGCTCGATTATTTACGTACACGTATCCATTATTCTGAGTTTTTTTTATTGCAAAAAGTTAAAAATAGCTAAGCTCAAGTCTCAGATACTTCAAAGTTTAAAATCCCCATACTCATTCATAAGCTGACTGAAAGCTTGTTATAAAACAATAGTGCAATTTGTCATCATCGTATGTAACTCAACGAAAGGTTTATGGATCCAGAGATGTGGTGGACCGCGCAATTATCGCTAATCGCTACATAACAGTTCTCGACAGTTGCCGACGCATTGCCATCGCAACTGCTTCGACTAATGAACTAGCAGAACAACAATTAAACCCTAATCTGGGAACTTGATAAACTTATTAGATTATGGCATATTAAATTACGATGTCAGATTGTGGCAGTGTGGAAGCATAAAATGACGTCATACTTAAGCAAGAAAACAATAAAAAATGTTGAGCTTACATATCAAGTAAGCGTTTTATTAAGCATCTAACACATTGTTAACTATAGTTGAAAAATGATAACTGAAGGCTGAAAATAAAGCCTGCATCCTTTACCTTTAAATTTTTGAGGTGTTTTTTGTAAGTATTTTTTTAATGTATATATTTTTGAGTTGTCAGCCCTAGCCTGCTGATCGGCTATCGGCATCGGCGCGGGCGCTCCTATCCGCGCTAATCGACCTACTAATCGCGCCCGCCGCGTCGTTAACCCATCGCCTGCCACTGGATATGTGCCGAACACTCACACTTTTCATCAATAGATTACCGGTTTATAGTTAAAGCTGATGTGAAACTTAACTCGGAAAACGTGGACTTGAAATTGAATTTCGTGTTTGGAGAGTTAAGAGGTTAATTTGGCATAGCCAATGCATTTAAAAATCTTACTGGAATGACGTTTTTTATGCAATACTGTTCTCGCGCAATCAAAAAACCATCTGCTCATCTCAGCAACGACAGCAAAAAAATTTCTATCTTATACAAAAATTGCAACAAGGCTCAAGGAATTAAGTACACAAATACATGGCAAAAGGAAAACTGAGATATTACCGAAGTGGCGGTCGAAATATAATGCAAGCCGACCCAACAAAGACATTCCGAGCGCGGCTTAGGGACAAGCGGCCACCCTCTTGTTTAATTCCATTAAACCACCCCTTTTATCTTTTCCCTCTTTTATCTTTGCTCCACTATTGGATTACTGAAAGAATGACGCGCAAGAAACACACGCAACCTTTGGCCTCGTTGGACACCTATGCTTTTAACCTGTAGAAGTATTCAAAGCATTAGAGCTTAAAATAATAACAAGAGAAGCATGAAGAACGCCTTTCAGACAGATTATAACATTACTCATAAGCATTACGCTATTGCTGCAAGCTACAGTATTTGAACACGTTCCGGGACACTACTCCAGACACAATAGATGTTTTATTGTTTTCACGCCTGTAGGCGTTGACTGTCCCGGAACATGTTAATAGCCTTTTATAGAAAAACAAGAACGGGGCTTAGTCGCTAGTTCTTTTGCTTGAACTTCGCTTAACACACTGCCACGTGTCTAGATCAATCATAATTTCCAAGACTTCAAACATACGACACGAAATTACGATGGACAAAACTCCATGATCCGAGTGCATCTCAAAACCTCAGTCAGGAATGCGAGCATTCCAATTATTTGTGAATTCTCTAAACATGAATAACGTGATGTTTCATAAAATAACATGACCTTTCCCATTTTATCTAACATGCCTGTGTCATGTTCTAAACATATTCTTGTAGATTTAAGATGATTTAGCTGGAGATTTTGCGGCACATTGCCAACTTGACAGCAAACACATTCTAGTATAGAACTGAAAAAGTTCCGAAGATTTCATTAGAGATATCATTTAGTAGGACAGATAACAAAACGGAAAATGAGATTTGTCAGTTTAAAAGTTTTTAAGTATAATACTTTTAAAATGTTTCACGAATTGCTTTTGAATTTCAAAATGTTAGAGTCTAGACGAGGGACAGACGGTTTTAAAATATTTGCTAACATAACACATTAGGCACTCATTGCTATCTGGAATAAACGCAGGTATTCCACTTACAAATAAATACGGAATCGTTTCTAATGGATTGTTTCAGTGGTTTATGCTTTAGCGCGAGATATATCAAGGAGTTTTGTTTCCAAGGAATCGTATACCGTCAGAAGACACGCTTTGTACCAACTCCGCCTTTAATCTGTTTCGTGTAACACGCAAACAAGTACTTCAATCCAATCCAAGTCCTTCAGATGAACAGACAGTGCCCAGAGATAGCAGCCAACTCAACAACAACTAACAAAGTGTAGAGTAAACCGTTCTAAGTGCGGTTTAACACTAGCAGTGCTAATAGTGTATTCTGTAACAACTTTGCACATAGACGACACTTTACTAAGTATATTAGCAGATCAGTTATCGTCTATGTGTTAGAAAGTCAAAGTGTTGTTGTAAGTAAACCTAGCTATAGTATAAGAATACTGAACTAGTTAAGGTTTATCAGCAACCCGCAACATCTGTATATACGTATTTATGTGTACGTTAAACTTATTAGCGTTTTCTACTTGGGAAGAAAATGGCATTTCAAAGTAAACAGAAACCGCTATCAACTTGAAAGTTTTCATCACAGCGATTTCTCTGCCTGGTACCCAGTGGCTGTGTATTCAGTAAACTGTCAAACTAACAGTGTAGTTTAAATGACGTTCCCAAATTGAAATACTTACGGGGTGACGTTGAATTGAGCCGTTCATTTCGCGCGCCCTAAACATGGATTCCCACTTAATTGGTAATACGCTGCCATTACGCTGCTATAGAGTTTGTGCGTCGTTCAATTGTCAACTACGTTTCTATTAAACTTGATCCTACCTTGATTGTTCTATGAATAATTTATGGAAGCAAATACAAGGATAAGGATAAAAGAGTTGAGGATACAAAATTGCAGTAGTAACAACAAATATATCAGTTTGAATGTTGTCTGCATTATGTCTCCATGCGTTAATATATTAATAATTATTACAGTGACACAACATGAACATTTGATTGATCTCATGCAATTTGTCATTCTTAATAATTAACTACGCTAAGTAGGTACCTCCTAGGTGAGTAATGCATAGTTCTGGTTCAAGATTATTTCCACAGACCATGACATCTCAGACCTCGTTTGTTCGTCACAGTTTGTGGTTACCTTTGTCTAAGCCGGTAAAGACTCATTTTTGTTATTTTAAAATACGCTTAAGAATTTAATGGTATTTTCTTTAATTCGACTATAGCAACGTTCACCACATAATAATAGTGCAATTGGTATTTCAGTTAATGATTATCTTACTAGTATAACTTACGATTTTGTCATTACAAAAGCTCTTAGTATTGATTGTCATAAAGTCTCTTGTATGAGGAATTGAGGACTATCTGTAAAGTACCTCCTGTGTAATTACTCTACCTTTAACACTTATTACATGGGCACGAAGGAACGCAATTTACAAGTAGCTCAAGTGAAAACTTCACGCATCAAAGTGATACGAGGAAGTTTCCGCAGGTCGATTAGGTAACTAATGCAACTAATTTCTAATATGTTAACAGCACTTCCAACATGCCGTCCTAGCAAATTTTCGTCGCATAGTTCTATAACAAGTTAAAGGTTTGATGTAAATCGATAGAGACACACCCTGTATGATTGGAAACATTACAAGTCGAATAAAAAGTAAATGCTTACCATTAAATGAAAGTTTTTTTTTCTTACAGCAACATTTAGTTTTCCAAAAGGCGTTAAAGAATCAAATTCCCATATAAATGAGTATATGTATGGGTATATGATTCTGTAATGCCTTTTGGGAAACTACTCGACCGAGTGGTCGAGTTACAGTCTTACAGTCTATATTGAGGTTTCTTCTTTCTTCCTGCATTTGCATTATTCTTTTAAATCGAATTAACAATGAAATCTGCGTGCCGATAATAAGTATGAGTTTTAGATTGTAAAGTTTTCAACAAAATATATCTGTTATTCAAGTGTAACAATCAAAGGTTCGTTACACTAGTAATATTTCCCGCTAAATAATTACCATTACGTTATTTCCAAGAAAGTAAAATTTAAATTCAATTTCTAGCCAATCACCGCACGCGACAGTAGCATACACACGAGACACACGAGATATATCATTTCCAATTAAGTCATGCGACTAAACATCATCTTAGCTAAATTGCCGGTTGGAGTAGAAATTAAAAATAGCAAAACGCATTTTTAGTACATCATTGACTGCAAAGTTACGCAGTCGGTATGCGCGTGCGACACCTCCTGCATTTATTAGCCTCAGGGTTGACACAGTGATCAAGATAAGTATTGTAATAGAAGTCTTAATTAAATTATTTCCTCCCGAGATCGTGATGAAGAGAGAAACGATTTTAGATACAACGTGTCGCACACTCAGAAGATCATTCTATATTTTTTTAATAAATCATACTCGTATTTACGACTGCTGTTGTTGTTGATCATTAAGTTCAATCATTTTTTTGAGTTAAGTATATCGCAATAAATCTAAAGAAAAGAAATATTGCATGCCGTCATTATATGACGCTCGTGTGTAAGAGCTCTAAGACAACAGATATCTGCTTCTTCAAAAAATGTGTCGGAAACGGAGATAAGCACGGCCCTAAAGTTAATCAGTTAATCAGTATGCTAATTAAGCCGTCTCAGATTAAATTTACGGCACGCACTAGAAACTTACAACCCTACTTAACCACGAGTGTCGAGTTCCAAGTTCCATATTCAAACTGTCCACTCACTTTCCAACGCATGCGCACCGAATCGCATTGACTCGATTTACGCGCTGCGCGGGCGCGCGCTATGCGTTCCACTTTGTCAGCGATCGCGCGCAGCTTTTTGTAACAAATCATAAATGGCAAGTCTCGTTTTAGATCGGACAATTTACCAATGTGTATTTATCGAAATTTTTGAATACATTTTTCATGAGATAACATTCTACAAGTTTTTAATCGATCAATTCTGGACATGTGGGTTTATAAACCTACTTGAAATTAGTATGATCAAACGTTTACTTTTATCTCTAACAGATGTCACATAACATCACAAAACAAACTTCGTTAAGTAACATTTCAGAACGCTGTCATCTTTTGTCGAGAAACATTGCGCGGTCAACTGTACGTTCCTACTTAGTTGAGTAAACTCTCAAAAGACCCGTCAATACCACTCTCGTTGAAACAAAAGAAGCCTCCATTTGAATATTTGAAAACGCCAAGAAACTGAATGAAGAATCTAAGATAATCTACAAATTGTTTGGCAATATGGTCATGTATCAAAAACGTTTATTTATATTGACGGTAACATACTAAATACTAATAAATAAATATTTTTTTTTTACTTTGAAATATAAAAAAGTATATTCATAGTATGCCTAACAAATGTCTCTCATCTCGAACCCCACACTTATTTACTTCTTCCAAGCGCCCTTTGCTCATTAGCAAAATAACGTATGAATTAAAAATCACGATAGAAAAATCCTTTTCTTTTTGAAAGAATGCCTAAAAAGAACCAAACAATACTTATTGATGCAGATTTGTAAAATATCCTATACATTTTTCAAAGTATAAGCAAACTAGACGCTCATGAAAACGAATCTACAGACAAAACGAAATCGGAAGATTGCAACATCAATCCAAAGAGCTTAAATGGGAAGTCCAATACAATTTATTGGCAATTTTCGAAAGGAATTCTTTATTAGCCATTGATTATAGCAAGATCGAACATCAATCAGGCTGCTTTAACAATCAGATTCACAATTAATACAACTCACCGACGGTGTCGCGTTTGTTTTCCAAACCCCTTCGTGATGAGAATCACTTTGATCGAAACATTTGGAATCGGAACCATATAGGAATAGTAATCAACAACCAATTGTGACTGCTCTGTGGCTGAGCTTTAAACGGGCAAACGTCACTGCACGTCCGATTTTAATAACCTGACAGCAACGAGATTCCTCATCCTGCCTTTCATGGGTGCTGCAATCGAAATCTGATTTCCACAAACAGTTTTGCAACAAAGTCACAGGCAGATGCCTGCTATTAACATCGACTTACTGGTATGGCGAAGTGCAGCTAGTTCGTATAATTGGTAACATAGCATCTGGTTTGGTATCTGAATCATCTGGGATTAGCATTAACAGACAGCACCGATGTCAAAATACGTAACAGCCTGAAGTACTCTGCTTCTGCATTAGGTACGTATTTAAATACTTGTAGTCACATAATCAACAAAAAGATGAAGTAATAATTAGAAGAAGAATTGAAAAAGATTCTGAAAGCTTTATATCTTACGGAAAATATATGTCTGCACTTAAAAACGCATTATCAAGATAACTGCTTTTTCTATGCAATTGATTCTGTTTGATGTGGTTTGATATGCCTTCAAGTATCAGTTTCATAATGGAAATTTCACCTGCATGCACATCGAGATCATCTAATTACTCCAACTGGAGTATTCTGGGCATTCCACAATGGATTCTGTTTGTAATCAGCTAGCGATTGTGACAGGTTACACCGTGAAACGTCGCTGTGACATCAATCAATGCCCTCTCTGCAGTAGAATAGCTGATTAGATGCGCTGTTGTTCCGACAGCTGCGATGTTAGAATTCCTTGTTCTAGATACTCATAGGGTATAGGTTCTCACAAACGTTTGGATTTCATGTTTAGTCTCTGCATATAAGCACGACGGAAACTCCCGTACTATTATTTTCGCTTAATATGATATAGGTGAAAAATGTGTGTTGATATTATAATGTTTGTAGTTAGTGGAGGGATATGTTAACTACGTATGCAATTTATGTTTCTCAGAACAATATAATTATGTACACTAGAAAGGTCTTATGTTAAATCTTAACTTTTTTGTTTGTTTAAGAAAACCTAACTTTCTTATGTCGTTAAATGACAACATAGCTTGCAATATGTTTCTGATATGCCCCATCTTCCTCGTATTGGTAAAGCTGAGTCAAAACTTTCTGGTACATTCATGTTATCAAACGTTTCCGACCAGAGTAAGTAATTCAAACCTAGACTGGACAATTAAGTGCTCCTCGACGTTGTCGTCATTACCGTCGAGTCGATTTTCCCTCGGAATGACGCGGCCTAATGTTGCCGCGTCATGCATTCTATAATCTCTCTCCAGCCGTGCATCGGGTCGACGAAGATAATAAAATAATGGAAATGAATAAAATCTAATATCGTTTTGAATATTTACTATTGTATTGTTGAATACCTACAATCAAGCCATTATATAGCTTGCATAGTTAATTTGCGCGTATTTTACAATGGTTTTGATTTTGAACCACTAGCTGTAACCAACCAAGTTTCAACGTAAATAGTGGAAAAAAAACAGAACCATACATGACCTCGTAACTTTTACATCATTTATAGCTTTATTTTTAATCCAGAGTAATAATTTAAATTGAAAATCATATTCCAGATTATAACATTCATATCCAGTGGTATTGCTCCGCGTAGACCCGCTCAGCAATGGCCCACAATCTGTCTGATTGAAACGCGGAGAAGTGCTGGCCACGCATTTCGCCTTAAGCCTTTGACGCAGGCGGTCTGCAATCGAACCTAACGGTGGCAATCCTTTTGCTACACTCCGCAAAAACTACCATCAAAACTATGAATTCGCAAGCTGACAAATCATAATAGAATTTCCATCCAGAAATGCTGAAGTTTTCTTCAAACTTGGTAACGCAGCAAAACTGAAAACTTAATCGTATATGAAACTAACACCGAAACCTTTTCTGCCGCTTTGGTTCAAATTACGCTACTAACTTTCGTTGGGGCCGAATGCGTGTTTGAGTGAGAATTCATATTACAATCGAAACGGATACGTATTACGTATGTTTTGGTAACATGTAGGTGAAACGAGTTAGTTCATTGCGGGCTGAGGAGTAAAAGATGAGAAAAAATATTCTTCTTTGTTATTTACGTACTAACTTGAGAGGCTTGAGCTTAGAATTCGGAAGGTGGCATGGAGGTCGTAGGTCGAGACCGTGAAATAAATTTGCACGCATCCTCGTTCCGACGTCGTTTAAGGATCGTTAAGCAACCGAAATCGTCGTGTTGTCGTTTAAGTGGCGGATAATTTATTCCACATCCAGGAAAAACCGATTTCGAACCCGCTACACCCCCTTAATCCTTTGATGGATTCCACCGTGTAGACGATGGGGGGCCCCCGGAATACCGGAAAAGTGCACTCCAGCACGGAATAACACAAAAACTTATCTTTTATGGATTTCCGTATGCAAACGTTTAACGTTCGGATACTTGGTGAGAAGTGTTTTCTCAGCGTTCCAATAAAGTCCACTCAAACTGAGCGGGAAATCTTGCGATAAACCAACATAACGCATCTGCCTTGGTATCTGCAGATGGATTTAACTTAATTTTGATATCAAGAACGTTTCGACGCACTAACTAACAAGGTGCGAGAACACCTTTAAATAATTACAAACAGCACTCTATAAGTGTCTTGTTATCTTAGCGTAACTAACAATTAGATTCTCAATTATAATAACGGTAGCTGTTTAATTAACGAAAATATCATTACCTGCGCACGCGCCTGTGCTGTCATCACTCGGCCAATGCGAGTGCAGCTTGCGAAGTCAATGACCGGCAGCGCGGCCAATGGCGGCTTGCCCCACTATCCGTCATCCAAGACAAATCGACTTTTTTTCTCGTCACGATTGCTGCTCTCTAGGTAATCGAAGTTAGTTAAAGTCGGTGTAAAGGTGTTATACAAGCCAGAATAGCTTTTGTAGTCCTAAATAAATGTTACGTCATCGTTTAGCATGAATATTTTCCACCTGTCCGATGCGCGTAAAATTGATTTGGCAAGAAAATAAATTATTATTTTATTTTCATTCGTTAATCGTTAACATCACGCAGAACGGAACCAAATAATATAATATTAAGGAACGTAGTGTTCATTAACGCTAAACCATAAAAGTAAAAATTACAAACATTTACTGTTAATAAAGTAAGAACAGTTTTAACGAACTGCGTATCTTGTAATAAGCTGCACGCTCCGTGATAATCGCAAGTATTGTACAACAAAACAACAGGCGTTCCGCTTGACGTTCATAGAATACCGTTTCTAACAGTGCCTCCTTATAATTAGCATCAATGCACTGTACCGGTAATTATTATGCACTTCGCCAACTATAAATAACAATGGATTAACACCGAGAAGCGCAGGACTGCGAAGGATCAAGTATCGAGTCGATAAAAAACTGAAACAACGCTAATTGCATTGCATTTGAGTGGACGCTATCATCATTGCAAAATCTTCCATTCCTTTCCTCACTCTATTTGTTTAAAAAAAAAAATATTGACTTAGTTACACTTATTGCGAATTTGCAAATATCTTTAGAGAAAGCATACAGAGAATAGACCACATGACATAGAACAGTAGTCATTTGCTCTACTTATTAAAGGCCGACCCTCCCTATACTAGTCAGGAAACTTCATTTGCCCAGTAACGGGATTGATTGGCGGCCTGTTTATCTCTGATCGATCACAACACGATTGCAGTGGAAGGATGAAAGGGTACATCACGATTACTGGATTTAGGAAACAACGTCTATCTTGTTTGAATGACAGTTTGGATCACGGTCTGAGCTTAACAAGAATGTTGTGATTAGATGAGCGTTCCTCTAGAAGAGCACATTAGCCTATATTCGGCATATTTGACTGTAAGCAATCAGATATGCCGCATCAACCCAGATAAAATTCCGGCCAAATATCTGACTAAGTATATGTATAATATAATACGGGCAAGTATAAGTACAATAAATGTGGCTTAAAATTTCAGTATAGCCAATCACTCGGTGCAAATGGCCGTAGCTCAACCTACTACAACCAAATTATAGAGCCGTCGCCGTCGATTAGACGGTACTTCACCTGGCACTTGGCCATACCAGCTTGGACCAGTTAGTATAAATAAGGCCCTGACTAAGTAGCGTAAGCCATATAGCTAATCATAGGTGTCCCACATCTACCCTAGTGTATTGATTCAGGAATCAATCACAGTCACTGTGGCAAGTTCAGTTCAGTTTCACTTTCGTTAAAAAGTCTCGATAAATCCAAAATTCAACTACCAAGCGCATCTCTACGACACACAAGATGCATGTTGTGGACCCGGGCCAAGAGTCAGCGGGCCGGCTAATACGCCGCCGCGGGATTAACAATTTGGTAAGCAGATAGTTTGCGGGCCTTAATAAACGCAGCGCAATCATTTATACGAGTATTTAAGGTAACAACCTGTAATTCGGACTTATATTAAGCGACGCAGTTTTATTTGCGCGCCCGGAAAACGCTTGCTCGGAGTAAAATATATTTCAGTTGCTGGAATTTTATGAACCATGAGACTTGGGGAAGGTTGTTTTTGTTTAAGGTTGAAAAATATTAAAGAAGTTGACAGTGCTATCTATTTGTTTGTTACGTCATGATTGTTGACCAAAGAATTAAATTGTAAATATTTCAGTTCCAAAAATTAAAGATAGCTTTTAAATTATTTCGGTCATGATGTAAAATTGTGTAATGTAAAAGACTTGTACCTTATTATAATGGAATTATAAATAAAATTGTCACGTAAGCGGATCTCGGTAATAAAAAGGCGGATCATCAAATAAAACACTACACGCTCGTAACGCGAGAGTTTCTTTCCCGAAATACGTCAAAGCGTTCCCCGATGGAATCCGACCGCTGCGCAAACACTTGCCATCCAAAGACAGACAGCGTGTTATGAAAACAAGCAACCGCGAACAAACACAAACAAACACGAAACAATTGATGAGAATGAGGCAAGAGGCGTTACGTATTCGTTACTTTATGATGAATTTGTTATGACGCGTTACAGAAGTAGGTCCCTTGAGGCATGCAATGACCAAAAAATTCATGCAAATACAATACGATGGGAACGAGAACAATACAAAAGAAAATGCGCCACGCCCATACATCACTCGAGAAGTCGAGAGTAAAAGAAACAACGACAAGATGACAGCGGTGACTTGTAAAGCATTTGATATTTATGATTTACTAGCGCCACCGCTACCGTTTTATCTTTCGTTTGCGAAGCCAAAAGTAATTAATTCATTAGTTTAGTACATACCACTTTTTGTCTGAGCGAATATATATTAGAAGCTAAAGAGTAAACATAAGACATAAACATTGACCTCCTTAAAATTAACATTAATTTCAAACTAAAGAATTGAATGGTATCCATAAAATAAATTATGCACATAACGACAATGAGTACATTAAATTCAGAAAACGTTAACGTTACAAAAAAGGAGATGTAAAAGACAAACTCGAAATACAATTCAATAATACCTATTTTACAAGATAAAGATGTTGTGACAACCTGTTCAACATTGTTTAAAAATGAACGTGCAGAGACATTGAAAAATCGTCTTTCTTCCATTGTGATAGAGAAGGTATATGGAAAACAAATGAAAGAGCACCGTGACTCGGGTGACGGCGGTTTATCGACGGAGGATGTGGCGTCGAACGACGCAAAATTGCAAATTGCGTTTAGCTTAACTCGATAACGATAAAACATTCAAGTAGGGCTTAACGTTTTCTAAATAGTTTGCTTCTGTTTTCTTTTGCCCAAAAAGGCAAGTGGAAAGGCACCTAAACATTATTTTAAAAAAATTAGATGGTGTATCTAGCTTTTAAAATGTCGAAGGACAAGTTTTCCACTCAAAGAGCGCTAATTTTCATCGGCTATTTCATAGCCTGGCGGACATCATAACCTCACTTTATAGTGTCCATTTGGCTGGTGCCACTCTTTTTTAATAACATGCTTTAATTTTATGTCTCTTTATCTCGAGGATTATGGCACTTAATAGGGGTTTTTCATCGTGCACAGGTTTGCGTTAACTCCCTTTAGCGACAAAAATTTGGCGCCTGAATATTGTGATCCCCACTTAATTAACGAAATCCTTAACCGTGAGCAGATTTTACTCGTGGCCTTAATAGCTTTATTAACGCAATATAATCAGCAAACAATCGGTGCTAATGAAACAATAATCGTGGGTATTGTAATTGTGAAATTTGTTGATGATATTCTTTTGAACAATAAAAATGATAGCAGGCATTAAAACGCGCCTATTGTTTCGCGTTATTGGATCATAATAATACACGCTAATTAGTTTATGAAAATTGGAATAGCTTGTATAAACGTCAATCGATCATCAAATCAGAAATGAACTCATGAAAGATTTAGGGCGACTATTGATTACTGTATCGACAATTAGCTTAATTTACTCGTCAATAAAACTGGCAATCAACAGTACACCTCGTTTAACGGCCCGTTCGGCCAAGACAAACAAATGAAGCTGAACGTCAAGCAGAGTGCGTAAATCGAAACAACGCTGATTTTTATTATGCGAAGCGAGCCTAATGAAAATGTTTCAGCATTGAAGCGTTAATTAATTAAGCACAGAAAGTACACTTTATGACACTATGAAGTATAATGCTTTTTACATACTACGTACGTGATTTTTGCCCAGCAGAATCAGATGCTTGCTGTGATAAGCAGGTATGTTAATAAAAGACACATAAACAAAGCTATTGAATTAGAGTTTTTAACGAAAATCATCTATCAAACAGTTTTCTATTGAAAATTTATATTGAAAATCTGATGATGGCCGATTAGCTGCAATAAAATTAGCCAACACATTTATAAAATGAAGCAAATCCAGACGTAGTTTATATTTCGTTTTAATTTTGTGTGTGGTAAAATAAGTAAAATGACGATATGTTCATTTCGATATTTATGGGCTGAATACCTACACTATGCAAGTCATGTGATTTTGTAATTAGGTACTTAAACTCAAAGGAATAATTACAACATTCCCGTCCCATTACGCAAATGGTAGGTACTTGTAAAAGTATAAAGGGGTGCGCACACTGCGCAAATACTACGCTTCAAAGGCAAGGAGCGCGGCGGAACTCCGCGAATCGCCATAAATTTTTACTAAAACAAACATGCCGGCCGCGCAAACAAACTTCACGCATGCGCTCCATCTTCGCAGCGCCGAAATACTTCAGAATATAACACGTATTAATCATCGCGTAGGTACAGAACTACGCTCGAATTCTGCAAATGTTACTCCTATTAGCTTAATGATTTTTATACACGAATCACCTAAAAAAGCTTCATGCTGCAGAATATCTCCGTTTATCGCCTTATAGCTGTATGTACTGTCTTTTCACCTTTAATTTCATTGGGAGGTAGATTTCTAAAGACTTAAATCATCATCACTGCGAAGGATTGAATTCTGAAAAATTTAATTCTACAGGTTCCACTTGATATTCCTCAGCGATGTCTTCCACATTTCATCTAAAACATAATTTTAGGAGGTACGAGAGGCCTATCTAATTAATTCACAATTATTTACCCTGCTACACATATCAAAAGGATAAACCTGATTACTTATGCGGACTAAGATGAGTGAAATAACCCAAATCCCTCAGCTGTCTGCCACGACGTGTATACGAACGTACGAATATAGCGATAACATTTAATTTAAATTCTACTAAGTACAAGTTGTTCTTCTCATACATTTTACTATACACGTAGGGATGCCAGATATAACGAATAAGGTTAAACAAACCATTTTGGATCTAAGTTATTTAAGAGATTTTACAGAGTGTTTCAAAATGTGTTACTTTATTTGAATTAGCAGCATGTTTTTATCATGATGCAATGGGCAAAATCAATGAAGTGATATGTAATTAACACTATGTACATCTTATTTTAAAAGATTATTTCATGTGATGTGATAACATTGAGGAACTTTTTATATCTAATAGCTTTTTTTTTAACGTTTTTAGATTCACAGATGGGACTCACATTACAATTGTTTATTTTGCATCTCTCTCTCTTAATACTTGTGCGACTACTTGCTGTGTGAGATATGATTCACTCCCTAATGCTTTTGCAACTGTCTGTACCGACATTGTTAGAATTTCATTAAGCGCATCAGAACCTGCATAGTGGTTGACCTTCGTGCGTACTCGCACCGTATTATCATTTATATCACATAGCTGATGTCCTATCAGAAAATAATGCTTTATTATTGACACTACCTGGTACGTGGGTGAATCTTAATTATAACCAGATGTTTATTTGCATAATAAAGTTTATTTAATTAAATTGTAATTACTCCCAAGGCAAAATCGTTATGTGTCATATTTTTCAAAGTACTTAGAATTCTGATAACTTACAGACAACTATAATGTTATAAATTGAGGGAAATCATAGAATTGGTGAAAAAATCACAGAATAAGTTAGTTACGATAAGCGCGTTTATCTTTTTATCTTCAAATAGCTTTGCTAACATGCGTACTCTTAATTAAATATATTTTTTCCTCGATTTCATAACAATAGCAGGTTTGAAATAACTCGAGGAAAAAGTTGCGCTATAAAATATATTAAAAAAATAACAGCAAATACATTGAAGATTATCTGCTTATGAATTATCGATAGTCTCTCCTATCTCTCCTATTAATACCCAGTGTGCAGGTATCGGAGATGAAGGTGACACATTCCTTTGGAAAGGTCACATTAGTATCGGTGGGCACCTGTCACGTTTCTCGCTCTCCAGAAGACATTGCCCAGGTGTGTTCAATACGAGTTTTAATTAATATTGGTAGCAGATATTAATTTTATTTGGCACATTTTCTTCAGCATCTATTCCGCTAGCTCATGGAGAAATCTACACTGTTAGAGGAATAAATAACTTCTTATTTGATATATCAAACTTGCTTGCAAATATTTAATGAGAACATATTATATTCCCAGTCTGTCAAAGCTTGAGTAAGCTGCTTACTGATTAACTCATGAATATTGGAAAAGGCGCTATAATTTTTAATCACCTATTTTGATTTTATAAGTACTTTTAAATCGATTCAGAAATTAGAAATGATTGACTTTTTTTAAGAACCTATCGTGGCGTAAGTTTTATCATAAAAGTATCTTGATAAATCTGATAGCAGCTTTCGCTGAATTCCATTTTCGAATATCGGTTAGTACAAAGAGCGACCTTGCGCGCACGCCGCCCGCCGCACGCGCATCTTAGCAAGATCGTTTACACTTCGCGTGTTTACTAATGAGAACGTTCAGCCGAATATAGCGCTTACTAGCAAATAGCAGCACTGACGTGCAAGTCCAAGCAGAAGCGGGCCAGTATATCTGCCATTTTGTTTATGAATAGCTGCGTAACTGTCAGTTGTGGCTCACCAGTTAACTATCAGGGTTGACCATCCGACATATTGCTTTCAAGCGCCATCTTAGGCTTTTTGCTTCTGTGACGCAAGCAAACGCTTGATCACGAATCACCTCTCGTGTGCTCAATTCCGAAACCGATTTTGTGCGCAAAAAAGCTATCAATTGTTATGTCGTAATAGATTATGCAGAACTAGATCAGTATTCGAATTTTTAAATGATGAGCAACATGTTTCAAATATTAATCAAAATAAAGAGTCTTGCCTTATGCGTCGTTGTAAGTGAATAAATAATTAAATCGTAAAAAAACATGACGGCGATTAGCAAATCCATGTAATATATAGCGTAACAACTTACTTTTAGTCATATTAACTTATAAGTTCCGATAGAATCACGA
Source organism: Pyrausta aurata (assembly GCA_963584085.1). NCBI lineage: Eukaryota > Metazoa > Arthropoda > Insecta > Lepidoptera > Crambidae > Pyrausta > Pyrausta aurata. Next base: position 6,314,195 of record OY757260.1, read on the forward strand.
TATTATTATGCATGAATCACCGTCGCCCGCGGCTAACCAAGATATACATTACAAAGTGTTATACATACCAATAAATTATCTTATGACGCAACAACAATTATGTGTTTACTAGTTAAACTGCGGTGCCGATGTGGGAGGGTGATACATAAGACTTGTCTTCATAAATCTACAGCCTGCATTAAGTCTGAACATAGTTTAATAGCTTATTTGCTGAAAGATAAGAGCTCGACTAACTTGGGCACCCGGGCATGAGTTACACAATGCTTGCAACGTATACACGTCTATGCGAGATGTTTGCACAGTCAATACAGTGGTAACTTTGTAGTTATAGGTAAATGAGATGGAAATCTAATTTTCATTTATGTAACAACACGACTTTCATAAACAGTAATTGTTGATGATGATTATTTTTTATCGTAAAAATACAAATGACAGGAACGTGATGAGAATCTGCTCGTAAATTACACAGAGAAAAAAGCTAATCCACTGAAAGCTGAAACTTTTTTCTATATGGGGGAGAACGTAAAAGTTAAAACTCGTAACATAATACTGGCCGAAAATAATAACTTGGAACGGGGGCGTATAGCGTATGCACCTCGGAGCAGAGCCCACATAACTTACCGAACAAGTAACATTTAATATTTCTGCGGAGGGTGTCGCGAGGGGAGCGACAGGTGAGTCCGCATATGCCTCCCTGAATGCCAACGACCCCGTGTACCCGCCATATTGCTATAACAGCTGATCTATGGAATAAAACGCTCCTGAAGGCCTACTACGAAAAACGAAATCCGTCAATACGATAATCGTTTTACGGATACGAAGCATTTCGTAGTAGGGATTCCATACTAAAAACCTTTCGAATCCGTCAATAATCGTATTGACGGATATCGTTTTTCGTAGTAGACCCCCTGACCCGGACTCAAATACGCTTCCCAAAATGTATAGTTTTAGAATCATTTCAACAGCACTACTAAATATCATAAGTGGGAAACTACGCGTTGGAAAATATTTTTGCTACGGAAACTGGAATGCTTTCGATATGGAACTCGTGAAAAAATTATTGACACGAAAAAAATGGGTTTTATCCTCGCAAAGCTCGAATAAACTACTCATGGCAGCACATTTTCATTAGTTCACAGTAGAGTCTTGTCGTTTGCATCACTTTCAAAGAGCACTTAATTATTTTTATTAAATTTCGGTGTAGTTACTAGAAAGGCTGCCATGGAAATCAAGTAATGAATTCTAGTGATAATTAAAGAGCAAGATCAGAGCAAGGGCGATGCCACAATAAATGTAATATTCTTAGGCCATGTATTATGACGTCACTATGTGAATTTTAAGGTTGATATATCAAACCCCCTTTACCAAATATCTTTGGCAAATATCATCAAAAATATTCACACAAAAAGCATGCAAATGAAATACCTAGTTGTATTTTTATAACAATGCTATCATATTTATTTTCTTTATTGCACAAACAAAATTAAGGACAAATGCAGGCTTAATGCTTTAAAGCATTCTCTACCAGTCAACCATTGGGTGAAGCAGAAACAGTTTTTCATATCACATAGTACATAATAGGTAAACGCTAAAAAGGCCTAAACTCTACGATCATACATACATGCATGATCACATAATCAGTGCACAAGCAGAGCGCACTCACGAGTGCTCGCTCTCAATAGCACCCCTGTTCCGTACAAGCACGAGCTCATTAGAACCATTTAGCCCAAATAGTCCATCTCCAACAAAGAGCCGCAATTAGAAGACTCCTCGCCTTCGCAATAGCTCATACTGTTGACTCTAATACGGTAGCGCCAACTAGCGTTTTATGCTTCTGAGCAAACGCTCCAACCCCGAGCAAATGTTAATTTACAACTGATGAAAAGCAAACACATGGTTAATATTCTAAACACAAATTCTACGTACTCGTAATATCATGCCATACCAAGACTTGGCGTCGTTTATATTTAACAAATCGGATTTGCTTATTTTGGTTAAGTTAAAAATGTTGCAAAATGTTTTGCGGTTCCGAATGCGGAAAAATTGTTGGGTCGGATGTTGGTGGTGATTAATTAATGAGCGTGTTGGTTCAGTTGGTCCTGTATAGGTTAACACATCGGCTCGGGTCGAGTTCCGGTGGAGGTCGCGCTTCCCGCAAGCACTTCCGGTCAAAGTCCGTGGGGGTTAACGGATAATGCCCGCTCCGTGCGGACCCTGTTTATAATCTATCGATCAATATGTTCCTAGCTAGACTGTCACTATGTGCTATAATACTCTGGGGAAAGTGTAGATAACGTTTAGTGTAAGTTAATTTAATAGGTACGCAAGTAATAACTTCTACCTAGCAGTGCTCATAAAAAAGTACTATAATAAATGTAAACTTTAAATGTATCAAGCGCTATCAATTACTATTCTCTATATCAATCGCTTCAAAACACACTACCTCTAGATTATAAATTTTCAGCCCATACTTGCTGTTTTCCAATCATCAAATTTATGCATTCTATTTTTTTACCCGTCACCCCATACAATAAATATGTAAGTGCTTTTGAAATTAAATCCGATATTCATAAAAAGTGCAACTGTATATTTTGCTCCGAAAACTCGATTGTTCCTATTAATTGAGTGGCATAACGCTTTTAGGCAGCTTACACATAGTCTAGTTTTACATAAAATACTATTTATGTACATTATAGTCGCCTGATGAAATATGGACACTCGAAACAATTTAAATGCCTGTTGAAAATTAGGTAAATGAAAATTGATTGGTCATTTACCAGAAAAGCTGTTCGTAACATAGATCGGTGTCCATTTAAATCAATACATGCCCCGCATAGTTTGACATAATAAGATTGCCGGAGTTCATCCCTTCGAACAAGTTTGAAGTATCCCTCCCGAGGCAGGGAGTGAAGGGAAGACCCTCCAGCTGTGATTACACGCGTAGTGACGGGATTACTAAGTCACTGGTGTAACGGTCAGATCATCGATACTTTTTAGTCTTGGGCTCTAAGTAGCATTATGATCAATTAGGACTTTGTAGATAAGGTGTGAATGAAACTCTTTTTAATTTTTTATATTGCCTCTAGGCCTGCTAAATAACTGCTATCTACTGCTTAGCTTTTAACATACCTATGATCTTTCACACTATTAAGTTATGGGTACAATTCGCAAGTGCTGGCGGCGTTAATTTTGAAATTTTACAAAGCTGCGGTGTGTGACCAATAGTTGACAGATATGGTTAACTGTAGAAAAACTATGCGATACTTTTGATTTGAAAAAAAGTACAATCATCTCAGGAATGATGTAGCTTTCTACTGTGAATGAATATTCAAAATCGATGCTGTAGTTCGAGATCAAAAACTTTTTAAAACATGATATTAGTTAAATTAAATACACAAAACTACTCCAACCTTCTCTAATATTTCCTAAGTTGTTATTTGTGTAACCTAAAATGCCCAGTTTGTGAGATAACTTCGCTCATGGCTGGTCGAGTTGACGACCGTTCGCCACAAAACTTGGAACCGAGCTCTTGCGGTATACCACCGGCCGATGAAATAGATAGGACGAGATACACTCACAGCTATTCGTCCTAATTATAATATGAAAACAATATAATGTGATTGGAATAGACAGTTTGAATGGGGTGCAGCATGGAGTTCATAGTACAAAGGTCAATTTGTACGCCAATTGGCGTACAAATTTACGAGTATAAAGACTAAAATTTAACTCAACCCCATGTGTATGAAATTATTACATAATTATTATACTATACCAGTCAAATTGTAGTTTTTCGGCGCTTGTGTGTGTGTAATGGATGGGCAATTGGACATGGATTGTATTACGAAATTTTTTTTAGTTTAACTTTAATTTGTGGTAATAAAGAAAATAATACCCTTTTGCGGCAAACAAGTACTAGTTAAACCAATTTTTAAGAACTTTGTGGTTGGTTTTAAATGTCGACAATTTCTCTGTCACGATTCACATTTACGTATCTCGTAAATACTGTAGCTATAATAAAAAGATCAAAAAAGATTATAAAATATGACAATACCAAAATAAAAGATGATTATTTTCTAATAGGAGCAAATATTAAAGCACCTGATGCAGTGGAGTAATAAATATATTATTACACGAAGACACTATTTATGATTCCGTGAACTACCATAAGTATTGGTTAGGCACCACAGTTCTAAGTTTAACAGCACCATTATGTACAATTAAGTTATCAGTTTCGTTTTTTTCAACCTGTATTTCCAATGGTGAAGTCATATGTATATTATTAAATAGTGCATCTGAGCCATTAGGGAAATTGTCTACAAATAACAATGAACCACTTTCAATAATAGAACAAAGCTTTCAAGCGACAAATTATGCAAAAGCAGATCGTTAAAGTAAACACGTCTTCGACACATTTGAATGAAGTCAGCGTCGTGTAAATTGGGAAATCGACTTTCCTTTGTAAGTAACACAACGCAATTATAGATCACTAAACTAAACGAAAAGCTAATTTAAGCGACCTTTAAAGGTGAGCGGCTTAACGATAACAATAAACAGAGCAGAACTGTATTAACTAAAACAAACCAAGGTTACAATTTTATTAATTCTACACTGTTGCGTTATGGAGAGAAGCTTTTTTTTATTACGTTGTTAGTCTAGCTGATTAACGGGTCAAATATACTAGATACAGTCGTAGAATTAGATAATAACAAAAACACTATCGATACTCTATCGCATATATGTTCGTAGGATCTCGTCCGTAAGATACTTACTAAATATGCAAAATCCTATCATAAAACAATTTTATCGAAGATTTTATTTTCATCCACTCGCGAAGAGAAACGAATAAAAGGAAAAAAGCATTACATCGTGCAATCCACATAACAATTCGTATCACAAAACTCGCTACTAGTATTCATAGTTAGGACTGCAACCCCGAAAAAACCTTATCAAATATGGACGAGACCGCGCCAGGTGACGACTGGCAGGTGCTGAACAACAGCTCGTCCTCTCCCTCACACCTACACAAAACCCGCGTATTTGCCTCTCACACGTTGACATACAGTTTTTTCGGGAACTATTAAGTTTTCGAGGGTAGATGTCCTATCTGGCTGATATACACTAGTGTTATAACTTTTCATTCGGCTGCGTCATGCATTCGGAATAGAGACAGGCGTGATTTTATTTTGCATCGAGGTTCCATCAAAAATCGACTAATGAACCTACCTACTCAATTACATTACGTAATTTGAAATTAGAATTACTGAAATCATTTCAGCAGACTGATTCCATTAGAACCATTCAACCGATTCATTTACGGCTAACAGAATGCATTCATTCCATTGCTTTACCACAGCATGTTTTATTAGACCTGCTCTCTACTGAAAGCGCTTTTATAATGAAAAGCATTTGTGGCCTGGTTACACTACCGGGAATTATCTTTAAATGGTAGTTTTTTTTTTATAAATCCTATTTTACACTAAGTAATTAGAACAAAACCTGAGAAATACTCGTAGAATATACTAATGTATACTAACTACGAGTACTTACGGTCTGTATACAATACACAAACTAAATACCACAATACATTATTGTAAACTATCAACAAACCCATTTTTTTCCATAAGTAACATTACTACAACTACTCCCAATAAAATCTTTAGATAAAATTTATTTAACAAAGAAAAAAATATTTATTTAATGCCAGCCAAATTCAACGAAAACAACACATCGTTTTAGTTATTCACAAAACAAATTAAAGTTGATAAAACAATCTAAGTGAGATAGATGTGAAAATAACACACTAAATATCCAGTCTAGAAAAATAGTGGCAAATAATATAAGGGCACCTTCAAGGAAAAACCAATAACCGCCAACGTGCGGCGCTAAAACGTGCGTATTACACTTATTTTTATTAAAACTTTCACAGTTCTCTTCAAGCGTTCACAGAGAAAATACTAACGCGAAAAATAATATGTGTTTGTACTACAAACAATACGCTAACAAAGTAGAAAGCCTCAATGTAAAACGGGATAGCGTTTGAGCTAGGTATATAATTATATCACCGCTTCTCATGAAAAGTGTACACACTCAAAAAATTGCAAAATCGAATTAAATACCGGAATGCTCTGTCTGACCTGTTCTTCCTCCTTAGATAACCACCAATTTCATGTTTATAAGGCTTAGATATTCCATTTTTAAGATGTTTCGATTGAGTTTTAACATGGAAACACTAATTATTTAAATCTCGAATCTATATATGTTATAGAAGAAGATTACTAGAAAGCTGGATTGTGGTTGGAAACACGATTGTAATTACTTTGCTCGATAATAATTGCCTCAGAAGTGGGCCCCTTTTTTTTCGTATTTTCTATGTAGTTTTCAAATTATTGGACTTATATTTATGAAAATCACATATTTTAGTAGGTAATTCCATTCTACACATATACATGTTAAAATGATTTCAAAATGTTTGTTATTTAGATCAGAATAACGAAATATCTAAAAACACTTTATTTGACCTATTTCGACTTTTTTGATCTTGATTTGCTCAAGCTACACAGATGTGAGGAACAGGGGATTATAAGAATATACATTTTGACCACATAAGTGAGATCTCAGCTATGAATCAAATGATTTTTTTTTTAGTTTTTATCGGTGTTATGTTCAGGCAAAGAAAGGTCCATTTTTTTCATTAGTCTGTATTCTTTCTTACAAGCAGCAAATTCTTCCAATTGTCTTTTTAAGATTACTTTAGACACCAAAGATGTTTAGGGCGTCCAATCGTTTTTTTCCAGTTTTATTAACATTTTCATTCATAAAACACTGATTTAGTGATTCTCACACTTGTGACGATGGTGATTCGCGCAACGACTTTGACGCAACAGTTGATCGTCGTGTCATCTCTATTCTATACATGCAAGCAGAAATAGCGCTATCTTTTTATTCAAATGACAAGCACGAGATACCATTTCCTCATTCCCCTTGACGCCACTGCGAACGCTGGACCTATGTCAATTTTTGCAATTTTATTTGCGTACTTAATTACGTAAAACACCTAAGAACTAATAATAGCTAATTTCGCCGCGCCGCGTCACGCTCAGTTGGATCAGCACCAGTCTTATACTAATCAAAGGTCGCGAGTTCAAATCGGGGGTATCATGAATATTTTTCTACATAGTCACAATATTTTTTTAGAAAACGAAATAAGTATTTATTTTAATTTTTGGACATTTTAACATATAAAATAAAAAAAATTAAAAATAAAAACTAATTAAATTTTTAGGTTTTTTTTTAAAGTAGCAAATCCTATTAAAAAAACTACATAACAATGAAAATAACTTTCAAAAAGAAAATTAGTATCAAAAACATCATCACCATGCGGATAAATCTCCTCAATGCCATGAGGATGGAACCCCCAACCTCTACGTGTTAAGCAAAATAAAAAGAGAAAGGCTGTAGCGACATATATAATTGATGTGAATAAATGAACTATATTTTTGTACCAATCGTAGAGATGAATCCGTTTCTATAGTAACAATATAAACAAAAAGCATAAAACACTCATGTCAAATTTTTGTAGTTTTGAACATTTTCTCTATTTGGAAAAATCAGAGCTAAACCATAACTGTAGGTTTAGCAGTAATCTCAAATGCTAAAGCTGTGCCCTGGTGACTCTAGTATATTGGAGACGAGAAAATATTATATGAATTTGAGGGAGGGAGAAAATTATTAGGTGATAGGTCTATTTTAATTTTATTTATTTATTTACATCTAGACTCCTGTGACAAAATACAAACATTGGAGGTTAAGTTAAGGTCGGTCTAGCTCTCTTCGTGTATGGAACTCAGGTTTCCATGTTATTTACGTACGTACGTACACATTTTCTGAATTGTGTAGTAATAATGCATTGACTATCTATCTCTTATTTGGTGACATGGACTTGAGCGACGAACATAGAGATTACTCAGTATAATCCAATTATATTTGCATTCAGAAATGTCAAATCTAAATAATTTTTTCAATTTTGTTCTTTCGAAAATGTGTGGAGACTGTCTTAATTTTATTTTTATAACCGTTGTTCCTCAAATTGCTGTTACTGAATATCCAAAACAACTTTGGCGTTTGTGACACATAATAATTCTATTAATCTTGTAGTTAGCGCGAAATGGCGCTTCGGGGTCACGAAGGGTTCCGTACCATTATCTATGAAAATGGCATAAACATCATATCTGTTGTCAGGGAGTCCCATACAAAAGATATGAAGTCCTAATAATGGGGCAGCCCCTCATTATTATCATTATCAGAGTAGATAAGTTGTATGAGAGCAACCTGAAAAAAAAACTGTTTTTTAAGTTTTTGTTTTTTCAACGGCAACATGAATACATCCTTCCTGAAAATTTCAACTGTCTTACTATCACGATTCATGAGATAAACCCTGGTGTTGCCCTTTCGGTGTAGGAACTCATGCTCATCATAATTCATTCCTTGTAGGGAGGTGTCCCAAAAATATTTTAAAATACATATTTTAGGCGGTGTGATTAGCATATAAAGAAACCCATGCCAAATTACAGTTTTATAGTAAAAAAGGTCTATAAGCTAGACTACAAAAAGTCAAACATGGCAAAACCATATATGGTTTATCAAAGTAATTGTGTGGGTGCGGTGCTCTAATTAACAAACCTAGACAGTTGAAATATGGCATCTAGCTAGGTAATAATGTGTAAGCGAAGGAAAAAATCTGAAAACAAAAGAAAGTTTTTTAATTGTAGGGTCTGAAACCGTTATAATTAAGTGGATGGAAGCTTGCACAAAATATGTATTAATGATTTATGAATAAGCAAATAAATATTTCTATAAAAAGTTATGATATCCCAACAAAAACATCAATGTGAAAAATGATAGCCAAGTTCAATGCTCAGTATATTTGATAGTGAACTTCGCCGAAAAAAGTATTGCATCTAAATGAGAGATTACTACTAACTACTTTTGCCTTACTATTTTCTTACTTTCTAACACATGATAGTCAAGTCATTTTTTATAGTTCAGGCTGATATTAAGCGAGTATTTTAAGCGTGGTGTGAGTGACCTCGATAGTAATTACTTTAAACCATTAATTTACTTGAACCATTTCACGGGACATCCAAAATATACGCGGGCGACGCCGCGGGAGACGACTAGTAAATAAAAAACTTTGATATTATTAAAGGATTACTGAAACGATAAAGAAACCTTTGTCTTTAATTTAGCTTTCCATATTTGTAATGTTAAACGGAAGCGTGAAACATACTGCGCAGACCCTAGATAAACTGGGAACAGGGCAAGAGAATGATGATGATGATTTGAAATGTTATGAATTTCAGTGTGTAAAAAAAAACCATGACAAAATTCTCGTGATGGGTGAACTTTGACTTATATACCTACTGGTTTGTACGGAACCCTAAATTTGAAGTGCCATATCTGTAATGGTCTTCAGTCATCATCAATTGGAAGACTGATGGAAGATAGTAGTGAGACTATAACTGTGTCGACAAAAAGGATCTTAATAAAAACAACCTAAATGTTATTACATTACATTTCCTACACCTATGGGTTGGCTGGAAGAGGTCTCTTTTAGGGATAAGCCCACCTTTGTTCACATTGTGACTTCTTGTACCTATTTTCTGTACATCTTATAAGTGCAATAAAGAATATAATAAATGTTATTGGATATTCTTTCTTGTTTTTATAATGGTTACAGGTTGCTGGCATAAAGTGCTGACCAGTCGTGTGAGAATGAAATGCCACTCTTTGCGTTCCTTGTTCTTTCGATAAACGTTTAGACTAAAAAGCATGTATGGTGTACTAAAGAAACCATTTTGTAAAAGTTCTTAGGGGTTCTGCTAGATGGCGTGGGTATGTTACTTACAAAAGCGCATGAAGTATCTTATTCAAGAAAATTTTGTTCCTTAAATAAACACTAGATGGCTTAATTATACACGAGATTTGTAAGACAAAGTTGACAGAAAAAGTTTTGTGCGGGGGTGCTGGTGGGGGAAGCGCCCCGCACTTTTAACAAGGGGGCGGGGCTTATGAGATAATTTGACGGAATAAGACGGCCTTAAATACCGAACGCTTTTTATCGAGGGGGATGAGATTTCAAAACACTTTCTAGAGTTTGCTCGTTTTGAGAAAGTACACTTTTCTTGCGGAGATATAAGGTGCCAGTGGGTCCCTAAAAATTTGCTTTTCAGTTAGTCGTCATCATTGTAGCGGTGCTCTAGTTTCGCGCCAAAGTCGCATCGTGCGTCCTAGTCCAAACTCTAACCAAACTAGGTGTAGAGACTGTAGAGCTAGGTGGGTTAAGTGCTGAGAGCAGATGGCTCTATGTTCATTACACTCGTCTCTATAACGTGTTTGTTAGATACATTTGTGTGCAAAACTTGAGTTGGTTAGGCAAAGCGAGAGTTTGGCAATGTTCACTGACATAACATGACAGCCAAAATATTTATACAGCATTCAAAATTTCTGCTTTCGTCAACTGTATTTAACTACTACAACAGTTGTTACTATTTAGCTACTATTCTTTCAAAGTATAAAGCCCTAAATGCTACTGTACTATGATCGATCACACACAGGCATTTCATTATAATATTTGGGTTAAACGTTAGATTTTATATCTACTTTATGGTTATGAAAATAAACACACTTTGGAATGATGTTGTGTTTACAACAGCAATTAAAGCAATGGCCCACGTAAAAACGTATCCACAATATTACATGCTTTTGATAATACCATCCATCACAATAGTATAACCTACCACCGCAGCTTTAGATAAATGTATGCGATAAGCTATCAACGGATCAATACATCGGTGTTACTTTTGTTTGCTATTCATACACAGAACAATACTAAGCAATGGCAGGAATGATTGCATGTTGAAATGATGTTGCAAGACTTATATTACACCATCAGACTAGATGACTATTACGCCGGCCGTCGCGGGTTCGAATCCCGCAGGGGGCAAATGTTTGGGTGATGAGCACGAACATTTGTTTCTTTGTCATGGATGTTATATGTATTTAAGTATTTTCGGGAGACGACCTTGTCATAATCGTTGTCTGGTACTTCGTAACACAAGGAAGAAGATTCCTTACCACGAAACCAGACAATTGGTGTGTTGTCTGGCGCATATTTATATTTATTATTTATTTATGTATGTACGAGTAGAAGGCAAAAGTAGGTACATATTGATACAAGGAGGGTTAGTGCTGTTACTCATTTGGTAGGCTTTACGTAGATTGATAAATTGATATTATACTCGTATTTTTTCTACCCTTTTTCACTAGATTTTTAGAACATTAACCTAACTTTACCTGATTAACAAGCCAATATTAGAAATTAATTAAATTACGGACCAACAACTTAAGCCCCACTTAATGACCGGTTTAATAAAACGCCTCAAATGAAAGAGAACATGACTACGCTTTAATAAATCGGGCCCATGGTTTAATCGTTTATACCTAATTAATGTGCCTCTAAATCTGACCCTCGTGAAGAAAACGTCTATGATCTATTATCGCGATTATCCACTCTGTTAGATCCTTGCGCTCGCCGTGGCACAGATACGATGTCATTAATTAATCTTTTATGAAAATTAACCACTTTGCGAATAAATAAGGATTCTATTTAATTCATTATACGCTATCTATATCTTGGCAAATGAAGTGGGTACCTAAGAAAAATAATTAAATACTATTCCAGGTATAACTCCACAAAACCTATTAAGATTATAAAAGCAGCAAAGAACGGCTTCACAGTGTACTTATAGAGTTCAATAATAAATGAACGCAATTCCGCTACAACAATACACTCAATAATGCCTTCTCGCACCTCCAAGCGGTAATCGATCCCGGAACCGAGCGACAGGAGGCAAATAAACTGACGACTCCATCAATAAAGACCTCCGAGGTCTTATAAAACGTCCCCTTATTCATATTTTATTAGCGAACGCGCTCGAATATGGAGTCAGTCAATAAATATTGTTAGTGACACTGAGTTTAGGAAAGATAAACAGTAATTTTCGAAATTTCCGGAACTTTTCACTTCGTGACTCGCCTCCGCACTAAATAAATTTCGTGAGGAATATTTTATTTTTTCTATGTCACAAGGAAAGTGTCATGAATGTGGTCACGTCAGCTACATATTGCATGAGCGGGTTTGAAATATTGTTGACGAAACTAATGGGGTGTTCGCGTGCGGGGCGCGTTCGGGCCACACCTTCGCATTATCATTTCGCTGATTAATGATTTTTGTTTGCGGTGACCGCGCTATTTAATTAGACGTGTGCATACATTGATTTGGATGTAATTCAATTAGCTGCAGCGCAGTTTAATGAAATTATGCATACAGGGCGTGAGTCATCAGAACGTTATATGACTTGTGCACGCCTATGTTTGCTCCACACTCTAAAACAGCAATTTAATTCAGTTGTCAACTACTCCAGTTGAATGGCTAAATAATTAGAGCATAATCTATGCGTTTCTCACGGACAATTTGACATTGAAAGCATTGTTAAAACGCTTACAACACAAACAAAATGTCTCACACACGTCGTCCGTAGTTTTATCTTGTGTTTTACAAATTGCGCTAATACCATTTCAAAGTACTGAGGTCGCCACAGATTGAAATCTGAATTGAATTACATAGCGTTCATTCTCACTATTGTGTCAACTCATTCAAAGCCAGAGCATCCGAAGATTGGACTCACGGACGCACAAAACGGACAACTCTGCCATTTACAAAAATGCCTATTACTTACTACAAGTATAATGTCCAAAGATGTTTTCGGAATTTCACTTTTTTTTATGAGATAACAAGATCCGAGACTTTGTTAGAGCGTTTACTTGGTTAGACCTAAAAAAGGAAATCCTAATAATAACACCTTATGATTTGCATTGCAATACTTATTATGAAACTAGGAAAATCGAGTAAGGACTAGACATTTTCGTTTTATCGACTTGTAAAAATGTACAAATGATCGAATAAAAGCAATATTGTGATTCTCACAGCAATGTTGAGGCACAATGCTATATTCTTGCGCAACCCGTTGAATTCGCAACCGTTGCGAAACGATCGCGGTGCAGCGCCACGCGTCCGTCAGTCCAGTTGTTTGTCTTTCTGCATTGTCATTCGGAATGCGAGGGCACCTGATTCGCGGTTTTGATGAATTAGCAGTTATGTCGGTTTGTGACTCAGCCGATCAAATGTAGCGGGGAGTCTTACGTTGCTGTCAGTGCATGTCAATAATTTGAAGCTATGACTTCCATTATTTTATTATGCAAAGTATTTAGATACAGCAGTATATTGGTATTGCATTACGTTATTAAGATATATCTGTTGGTGTTTTGCCTGTGTAGTTTCTATATAAATAAAATCAATAATAACTGCTCCTCGCTAAAGTTTTAAATTATAGCACGTCGAGTAAGTTACAAATGTGCCGTGACATTTTCGAACTGTAATAAAACGCAGCCGTATTTATTTATAGTCAGTTATTCCTGGAGCCATTCATTTATTTCGGCCACCAATTATAATTATTTACGCTAATTATGAAAGAGCGTAATGCGATAATTTAAAACAAGTGGCGAGTTAATGAAGTGTAATTGGACAATGTGGCGATGAAATAAGAATGAATTTCATCTGGCTTTTATTTATATTGGCAAAGTTTGGACCCTCGTTGGGAATCGATAATGTTTCCGCACCACTGGGCTGGGTCCGTGCTGCAAACATTTAAGCGCCCGCCTCCGAAAAGAGTGGTTAAATAATTTAAACCCTTTTATTTTCTCTCACACTCCATCGAATGTTACGCAAATAGTTATAAAAATATGTAGCATAATAATTGTGGGCGTAAAAACGTTCAAAAATAGCTTACCACCTACGATTTAAGTTGTTGTTCAATTGATCTTTAAAACCGTGGGCTGAGTAAAAATAAATCAGTATAGTAGAGTTTTCAACTAAACAATTTATCAAACGCTCTATATTTTATCGGAAGCGCACTCTTGCAAGAGTGATTAGCGATTTCTTCTTATTTGCACTTCATAACTGAGTATATCTATCTATGCTATGTGAACCAGTTAATAGAGCGATAGTGAAAAGTAATACACAGTCATACACATTTTTTGCCCACGAATTACATAATAAACATTCTAGTACACTTTTAGGTAAATTAATGCGATCAATGACCTTTTTGTACCCCCGACGCAAAATGTGATGGGTGTAATAAGTGGAACGTGTCAGCCTGTGTAATAATTTAACCCCCTTAATCATAATAAATCAAACATTCTAATAAAACTTGTTTAGCTATTACACTGTTTTGTCACTTTCTGTCAAATGATGACAGCGCCAAGAAAGAATGAGACAAAACGGTGTAATAGTTAAAACAGGTTTATAAGACTGTTTGAATTATTATGATTAAGGGGGTTAAAGTTTAATTCAAGTATAGGATAAACCAATTCCAAAATAGCAGTCTTCAATAAATAGAATAAAATGATTTTAGTATTACGCAAAATGGAAACGCGAATATTTGTGTCTATACAAATGATTATTTGCGCGTCGCACAAAGGAAATGAACAAACTAATGAATAATAAAATGCCGCGTTTGAATAAATTTCACACAATGCGGGCAATTAACCTTTAAACATTAAATTGTTTCATTTAACTAAAAGCAGGTTTACACATGCACAAATGTGTAAAAAAGTTTAAAAAAACCTGATACAAAAAAAAATGTTTGACTTCATGAAACCAGTTGCTTGCCAGTTAATAAGTTCGCACCTGTGTTGTTGTGAAAAGTCATGAATTAATGACATGACTTTCATTTAGGTAGTCTTATGTAAGAGTATTTGACTTCTTTTAAAATTGACCTTAGTTACAATACAAGGCGTTCTTAATAGAGAGTAGAAAAATAAAATATCTACATACTTGTACCTAGTTCCACTGAAATTTCTTACACAAGTCTAAATCTATTTTAGAGTGAAACTTCAACTAAGTTATATAAAAAAATACTGACAGGAGTCTATCTGTTCTTCACTCTATGGCACTAATTACTCTTTCCATCGACTCTGCAAAACTAGTTGGCATAACCGAGATCCACAAACAAAGGGTAGAAGCGCGATGCACGGCTACCGTACGAACATTCCCGGACCTGCAAAAACAGCATCCGGATTTCTCGGGCACCGGCAATTACGCTATTTACCCGACAAAACATGGAGCTGCATAATAGGGTTACCACGATGCCGGCAATTTTCATTTAACCTTTGAAAATTAAAGCAGAAAAAGGTTGGGCACATGTGCCTGCTTGACGAGCATAAGTACCCATCACACCACATCTTGAGTTCCGAATAGCTTTACCATGAGAGTAGCTTACCACCAGTGAGAATACATCCAAATTACTGCCGAATGATTGTAATGACATACCTGAAACAACAAAAAGAAATCATTAGGATATAAATCTGACCATACGTAGGTAAGTTTTTACTTTGACTGTCTAGTTACTAGACGCAAGAAGCTAGAACTAGAAGCTACTAGACTTAAGTAGCTTATAGTTAGAGTCCTTTTAAAACAAAAAGCAACTGCTACTACTACGTGGTCTATAAATAAATCATTTTTTTCGGTACAGCAAAATCTAATTTTGATTAGGCAGCTCATACATTTTGTTTTCGCTTCAGCCAGGGAATTTTACATATCGCGGGCAAATTAGGGAAATAAGCAATTACCGCCCCTCAATTTGCATTGTTTTATACTCTTTTTGAAACCATCCTCCGAAATACGGCCATTTATTAGATTCAAATCTGTGCTAATCCGTGTATAACACGATGTGGCCACCCTATTACCATCAATTAAGCTTGAAGTAATTTTGATTAAGCGGTCAAACGTGGTTTTATCCGAAGCGAGGAAATTGATTGCGTAGGTTACGTACTAACGTATGCTGTAAGTTATACCTTCGCATATTGAGCTTTCTTTATAAGTTTAATATTATATTTGAAATACGGGGTTACTTTTTAGGGTTCCGTAGCCGAATGGCAAAAAACGGAACCCTTATAGTTTCGTCAAGTCTGTCTGTCTGTCTGTCTGTCTGTCTGTCCGTCCGTATGTCACAGACACTTTATTCTGAAACTATAAGCATCACATAGCTGAAACTTGGTAGGTAGGTGTATCTTGTTCACTGCTTTCCGATTCAGATTCAAAAAGTAAGAAAAAATAATATTTAAGGGGGGGGGGGGGGGAAAAAATAATATTTAAATATTTTTTTTACTCAAACCTATACGTGTGGGGTGTCTATGGATAGGTCTTTGAAAATGATGTTGAGATTTCTAAAACCATTTTTTCTAAAAGTGTAAGGTTTGAGATATAGACGCTTCCAAAGTGGTAAAATGGGCGTCCCCCCCCCCCCCCCCCCATCTAACTTTTGAACTAAGGAAGTGAAAATTTTGGAAAAAATATATGATGTAGATCTCAACAAAAACTTGCAACGAAAATTGGTTTGAAGGAGATCGAACCAGTAGTTTTTGAGATATTGCACATTTTTATCAACCGCAAATATAACTTTGTCTTTCATAAAAACACTATGAAAAACAAAGTTATTTTTGCTGTCACAATATATTGTGATGTTTTCGTTAAGTGAAAGTAAGTGGACCCTGAATTCAGTTAAGGGTGGCACGGAACCCTCAGTGCGCGGGTCCGACACGCACTTAACCGGTTTTTATACCAAACTGCTGTCGATGCTAATTCTTTGGTAAATATTAATTTTGAGTTAGATTGGTTTTCATTGGTTGAACTAGAATTTAACTTAATTAATATTTAATAATATTGTCGCATTTCAAAAAGAATACATGCCGAATTCTGGTAACCCTACCAATCAGGCTAGAAGCGAATTTTGCTTATAAAGCGATCCAACCCCAGCCAGCCGTCGAATGCGTGTGAATCCGAAATGAGCGAGTGAATAAGATTACACTAGTATGTACCCAACTAACCAACTCAACTTTAACGATAGTTAGCACTCATCGTTAAAACGCTAAAGATACAATGAACTAAGTCTTAAATAGTCACGTAAATTGGCGAAACGAATCTATTCCAATCTTGCAGTCATTAAGTTAAAGATGGAAGAAAACGATGTCTAAAGTCTGTCTATATAGTTATGTTCTACATTCCCAACCCAATTGATTATCATATCTTAGCTTAGTTCCAATCCAACTCGGGTGCCCTATAAAATAACCAATCGTATTTACCGAGCGTGGACAGCGATCGCGAATGAATCCGAAATGAGGCAAATAACCAATTACGCGCTCATATTCGGCTCCGATTACCATTTGTGGCGAATTTTAGATGCATCGACGAACGCAGACTGACGAGTACTGAGAAATCAATCAATTCACATAATCAACCCTGTACATCACTCAATGAATCAACACTAAATGATTTATGAGACGCTGAAGTGAGCATTTTCCAATTTACCTTTTGCGGCGACGAAAACTACTTTATGCGCCGTAAATGCGAAAAGCGGCTGCATAATTTTATGGCTTTATAAGCGAACATAACATGAGCGACATTAAAAATTAAATCATATTGCACAATTTTAAAGGAGGTGCGTTGATATAAAACGAACCGAACGGGCGAACACATAAAGCATAAGTTTAAGTGGTATATTTTGAGGGCAACTTGTTTACTTAATATCTAGGTCAACTGCATCAAAGCATAAAATTTATAAATTATAAAAAGCATAGTTTACAAAAACATGAAGAATCATAGATATAAAAAGTTCGGGAAGAAAGGATATCAATAAATCCACCTAGGATCATATAGGTAGTATGAGACGCGCTTGCATGTAGGTATTCAATAAAATCAGACGTAAATGTAATGTATCCTCTAGTTTGCGGTCCACCCTATTGATGATGTGAAAATTGTTAAATCCTAGTAATTTCGTCGTAAAATTCTCAGAAATCGCTGTAAGAGCAGCTCGCTGCGCGCGCGCCGCGTCCGTAGATCTAACCAGACGATAAATTTAACCGCTCTATTTCACGATATAAATCACCCACCTACTAAATCTTACGCGGATTTGCAGTGATATTGCGATAATGTTATCTATATTTTAAAAATATTTATTTACTTAAGTACATTTGTGTATACGTGCAGTTAATTTACCGTTGCATGCGTTTTTTCATGCTGATAAATGTTAACAAATTAAGTACATAGTATAGCAAATTCGATAGGGTATAAGAAGTGACTTACTCGTATATTCTCAACTAGCGGCCCGCCAGCGACTTGTTACGCACGTTTTAGCTTTACTCCGTTCCCATAGATCGTAGCAAAAATATTTATAAGCCTCTAAGCATTAAACTACTTAAATAGCCTACCCCGATAAATTCACTATTTAACAATGTATCGAATATATTTTATAACCGAACCAATAGTTCCTGTGATTAGCGCCTTCGACCAGTTTTTAAATATATATAGACAAACCAAACCAACATCAGTTTTTAAATATATATAGACAAATTTTATATTTTGTGTAGACTGAACACGTAGCCCGGTCTTTAATCTGGTCAAACTTACACGGGGATATTATCATTTTATTTTACAACGTAATGGAAATACTTTACGCCTTTCGTCAATCGTATATTTTTTTCGGGTGCTAAAAAGACCAGGCTAATCTGTGCGTTTACACAACATCATGCCACATAACATATAGGCTGTGGGAGAAGCAAATTCCCTCAAGTCTTCTCCCGCTACCTCAAGAGTTTGAACTTGAGCTTTGTTTGAATTCAAAGGAAAAATTATATGTAGGGATCTACCTCATCATCATTATCAACACTCAAGGCCGTCCACTGCTTAACATAAGCCCCCACGAAAAATTTGCAGAAAAGTTCCAGATTGGTTACCCATCGACCGCAGGAACAGCGTAGAATGTTCACCAACAATATGAACAAACGATCTGCATACTACACTGGATACAGACCGCTTGATACCTACCCTGTTTCAACACAAAAAAAACATTCTTCTTTACTATTTTAAGGAATAAAATCTCTTCTCGAGAGCAAAATTAATAACAAACATGTGTCAAAACATTGTGTCTCAGACATGTCAAATGATTGTCAAAAATTAAATAAAAATTATTTTAAGCATAAGCACTAAAGAGTATTTATATTAACTTCGTAGCCAATCATCCCCAAAATTACTTTCTACCCCTTTTTAGCCCCGTTACAAGATAAATTTCAATAAAATTTGATACACATTTTTCGTTTATATTTTTAAAGAATGTTTATGCAAAATTTGAAGTAGATCAGACCAAGGAATCACATTTTCCCATACAAACTTTGCACCCCTTTTTCAACCCCTTAGGGGTGAATTTTCAGAAAATCCCTTCTTATCGGATCCCTACGTTATACAAAGAACACAGCCTCCAAGTTTCAAGTCTCTACGACCAGCGGTTTAGGCTGTGCGTTGATCCGTCAGTCAGTGAATCATTCAGGACAAAGCATTTTATAATAATAGATTACAAGATAAATTTCAATAAAATTTGATACACATTTTTCGTTTATATTTTTAAAGAATGTTTATGCAAAATTTGAAGTAGATCAGACCAAGGAATCACATTTTCCCATACAAACTTTGCACCCCTTTTTCAACCCCTTAGGGGTGAATTTTCAGAAAATCCCTTCTTATCGGATCCCTACGTTATACAAAGAACACAGCCTCCAAGTTTCAAGTCTCTACGACCAGCGGTTTAGGCTGTGCGTTGATCCGTCAGTCAGTGAATCATTCAGGACAAAGCATTTTATAATAATAGAAGACTACGCAAATCCATTTTATAGATAGCAGTTTTGCATGCGATGTCTCATTTTCTACCTGTTTACCATTTAACTTACAATGAGCGTAATTACCATTGTATCATAAAGTGCTTAGAGACATACCACCCACCATTAAAACTCTAATGTAATTTACATTGTTTAACTACGAATAAGTAATTCAACCAATAATAACTTTTAAATACATATTCAATTCTTAATCGTCCAGCTACAATCTAAGTTATTTTTTCTAAAAGTTAATAAAATAATACACTACAATATAGCCTCGAAATTTTCATTTAACTTCCAGCACTACTTTTTCCCGTTTCCATCTATAATGCTAAATGATAACAATTCTTTTTCCAATTTTTTAGAAAGAAAATCCGAACCTTTAGTAGAAATCTCCACAAAAACCCCACTACCATATTAAGCCAGTACTAAGCAATTCAAATTGTGGCATACATTTAAATAGTAATTACTATTATTCCCCCTTGTGAAACTATTACAGATATTTCACTACGTTTGAGCTCAATGTTAATGAACGTTACATCTAATAGAACTGCTTATTTAGTTTTATTAGTATTCATCCACATCTATTTCAAGTAGAGCTAGGTGGTTATTGAATGGAGTCTCAAAAGGTACAAATTGTTAAAGCCACTTCAGCATGATGAATTTTATCGTTTGTCTTAAACGATCTTAAACTTCAAGAAATACAAACTCTAATTACATATACTCGTTCATATACATAAAAATATGATGTTCAGAACAATACAGTGAAATCATGCACTAGCGAAAAGACAAGAAGCGCAATCAAACATTGTTTATACCGTAGTGGAAATCTCGACACAGTTTTACATGTCGAACACCAGATGGCGCTCGGGAAACGCTGCGCTCGCTACTAAATGTGCGTTTACGTGTTTTTATTGATTGTATGTATCTTGAATAAAATATATAATTTAAAAAAATGGTGCCCGAAGATTAAAACTATGTCGAGACTTCTACGCCTGAAAAGCTCAAATATCAAACAAGATGTGGGTAACTACGAACATAAGAGAAATAATTATGTTGTGTAATAGAAAACAATCGCGTGTATAAACAGGGTTCGCACAAACCAACTCCAGCTTTAAATCTGTCTAATTTAATTTTCAGAACATCCAAGCCGACGTACCCAAACAATCTTCCGAAGGTGGAGGTACTACCTAACACACTATCACTGACGTAGTCCATAACGCGTCTACAATTTTATCAACGGAACGCGCGAGGGATCGTATTTACATATTTTGCCCGCCCGCCCACGTATCCACGTATATTTTACCTCATTCAATCCCCAACAAAATTATATTTCGGGCCGAATCAAACGAGCTGATAACAACATGGTAAAATTTAACACAAATATTGCGGGGACATGATACCCTGTTTTGAACAGATTGTATCACGTGTAAACTTTTTCAGTACCTACAAATTTCATCTCTTTGACTTTGCATATAAACTAAGCTTTTGTAACTCACATGTTTATTTGTAACTTCTCATATTAACACGACTCTTTGATAACGTAATCAAATTTGGATTATAGAAAAACAGCTTTAACTAAAGAACACTTTCTATTGTATACCGTTGTTGCTGTTCTAATAGGTATTTATTTCTTTATTAAAAGGTATGTACTTAATTATGTCCGAATTAAATCAACATTGTAAAAAGATAGCACCAAAAACAATATGAAAACTACCTGCACTGTAACTTGAAGCTATATGTATAACAACAGTACATTTCTGCACGGGAGCCCAGTCGCTTCGTTTTAGCCGTTACACCAACATTTTCTGTGCACTAAAATTGCAGCGGGTTTTTAGTTAGAAGCCAATTTTATCGCTTTTACCTTCTCTAGTGGATTGAACTGTAATGCTAACATCAAACCAGTGCGGCTGAAAGCTTAATCGCTGGATTTCACTTAGTCGGCAGCGCAAACAATCGCGTACACCGCTCTGCTGAATGCACTGGCCTTTATGGCTATGAACTAGCTGCGTTACATGTCCGTAATGTTACGTTATATAAACAGCTACAATGGTTAAAATCAGGTTATGCCTTCGAATACTCGTAAGTACGAACTATTCTTGCATATTAACACTGCTACACACATTTCCACCATATTTCTAAAATAACAACTTTGATATCACCAAAAAAACAATAACGCACATTTCGAGACACAAAGGCTTTTACAAAAAGGTGTTATTTGAACTTGACGGATTAAGAAGGACCATGAAAGTTTTCCATAAACACTGTAAGTATCAGTATCAAATTCTAAGTGGACCCTAATAATCATGAAGTAGGTATAGTTTCAATGTTGTTAAGCACTAAGATATAGCGTTACACTGCCCGTTTCCGATAGTATAATTTCAGTCCTAATTTGCTAACAAGGGTATTTGAACAGACCATAATAGCGACCCAAGCTGTAGGACCTAAACAACCAAAGTCGAAATGCTTATGAGAATTCAGTTCTCGTATTGTATTCTTAAACAAGAAGCTTAAAAGTCAGCAAATTGTCATTAATCATGTAATCAAAATGTTACGGCTTACTTTGCGATTTAATCATTCGTATCGAAATTTAGTTTTCGTAGTCACAAAAGGTGCAATGGGCATTTAATAACAATGAATCCACTTACACCCTTTCATGGTAATATTAGAATAAAAAAGAATTATTATCAATTATGTCTCACTGAGAGGTCACAAGTATTAAATTTCCTAGCAAATAAAAACATTATTAAGATCAGCCATCAACATGCATTAGAATTGTCCATCACTTGCCATATTCAATAGTCCCCGTTCATCTTATTGATTGACATGGCTGGAAAATACAAAGACATAAGAAGTGGCCTGTTTAGCTCACAGCTTAACAGGTTAAACAGGTTTTAGGTTAAACAGGTTAGGACAGTCTTTGATATATATATATATATATATATATATATTAGGGTTATATCTTTGAGTATATAGCCCCTGGAGATGCCATACACGGGCGACCCCCTCCGGCAAAGTACGTTGGTCAACTGTTCAAACGCGTTATATAAAACTACTTGAAGTCGCTACACCGCCATTTTGCATCGATCCGTATCGCGTGACGCTTCTCTTGAAAAATGGTACTGCACAAGTATTCTCATGTAAAAGGCGATCTGACAGCTCAAATTCGCAACAAGATCGCGTTTCCTACCATAGTTAAGTATTTTTAGTAACTATTAAATGTGTATTTAAGTACAATTTCCATTTAAAGAAAAAACCGTTGCGATACGTAAACGACAGAAAAATGTAAACATGAATACAGTGGTACGGAGGTGAATCGGTCTTAGTGATGTGACTCAACATAATCATTCACTCACTGGCCTTACTGGAGTTAGTTTTATAATCAGTTTTTTTAATTAGATTTTGAATTAAGTAGTAAGTATAATGTATGTTATATTTAAATCTTGTACGGTAAATAAGAAAAAAATACTTTCTTATCCTCTGGTCATACGATGTTGAAATTTAGTCTAAAAATGAAAAGAATTGTTGGCTATAAAAATATTTCGAGGTAAAAGGAATACATTTGGTCCGGGATTATGACTGTATATGTTATATACAGGGCTACAGGCTTACAGGTTAAGTCGACCTAAATCCTGTAAGACGTGGCAGTTTACGTCATGCCGGACTGATTTGACTATCGAACCCTATATTCAAAACTTTACCGTTAAGTTATCGGACTTTTAATTTATTTTATAAAAACTCCCGATTTTTGTCTATTGCTCCCCTTTTTCGTGTTTTGTCCCTCAACTTTGTATTCTTTTCGCCAATTTTTGTATAGTATATTAGTTGCTTTATTATTTTTAACACTACATCACAAGTAACTGAACCAACTTGAACCAACATACAAAAATTTAACCAACAATATTGAATACTGCCAGTGCTTCAGCTGCAGCAACAGCTGAAGCAGTTACCCAATCTTCACAATGTATAATTGTAAGTCTAAGAGCCTTATTGAAATCCTTGAGTGGTTTAAGTAAAGATCTGCCAGCTGCTGCATATTTCCTTTAATCACATTAAATTATTGGCTTTTGGGTTCTACCGATATGTACGTACATATCGGTTTTTAACCGACTTAAAAAACAAACATTTATGTTTGGCTTTTTAGTTTTTTTTAAATCGGTTTTCATTATTATTTATTATTGTTCCAGGACAACCCTAATGCAGCCAGTGTAAAACGAAAAATGATTTCTTGAGACAAATATTCGTAGATATGCATTACCTGTGTTATTCTGTCTTAACTTTTTACGTAAATTAACGTTTATAGAATAGAATAATCAAACTGTGTACTTAAAATTTGAAGCTCATTGGTAAATATATATCATATATTAAGAGGCTTCGATTTGGACTAATCTACCTGTTAAATGAATATTTGTTGTGGTTATTTCGCTGTAATGGACAAAAATCAATCACCGATCAAGTCACCATGTATCAGGATTACTATTTCTAAAAAATATACACATATTCACAACTTGAATTTATAAAAAATCACATGAAAGAAATTTTCAGCGAGCCTCCATGGGCCTCTAAAACTGACTGATAGCCGCCAAAAACGGTTCTGCTACATCGCATCTCGCATCTCTTTTTATCACACAGTTTGCTGCTAGTGATATCTCGCTCTTTTCGTTCTATTCCACAGGGGTAGTAATTTTATGAATAAAATACATATTAAGGAAAGTCTTAACTGGGTCCTAAAATCTTTACCATAGAATTTAAATAAATCATTCCAATTAAATTATCAATTTTTATTGCTTTTCCTTTGTTCGTTTAAATGTTTATGTAACTTTATAATGTGCTTTATATAGGTAGTGCTGGTTACCCTATTATCATACTAGTGGCTCTGTGAGCTGTTGACCTCGTTTTGTTTCAATATGGCGGAAATTTACCTTTTCATTACTCATCTTTTTTACGTTTTCGTCTCGCATATCTTCACCACATTCTTTTTTCAATTTTGCAAACTGAGTCGGTCAAAAATATGCAATATACCTACTTATCAAACCTTCTCACAACAATTCATTAGAAACGGTTGAGAAATGAGAGCTCTAGGCGAGAATCATTCAGTTCATTCAGCAAACTGATTTGACTCATTCTTCGCGTGTCCCATCACTATCTTGTTCGTATGTATGCTGCGTAGTTACGTGAAAACTCTGATTGTGTGCGTGTAATGTTTCATGTGTTGAATTTTTTTGTAGTGTGCGTTTATCGCCACAGCAAAATTTGTGTCTGTTGAGTTATTCTTCTAATGGTGGTGTGCTGTACGTGTTTACCTCACTCCCCCCTAAAAGTGGTAAAAAAATTTGTTAGACGCGTGTCAGTATTGGCATCTCCAGAGGCTATATACTCAAAGGGTTATATATATATATATATATGTATATTAGGGTTCCGTAGCCGAATGGCAAAAACGGAACCCTTATAGTTTCGTCAAGTCACTTTATTCTGAAACTATTCGCATTACACAGATGAAACTTGGTAAGTAGGTGTATCATGTTAACCGCTTTACGATTCCCATACAAAAATTTATACAAATACTATGAAAAACAAAGTTATTTTTTCTGACAACATTGTGGTATCTGGAATTAAAAAGCTAAAATTGAATTTACGTTCAATACAAAATCAAGACATGTCTCCCGGGATTGTCCATTACGAAATGCCAGCCTGACCAGAATTTTGGACGCAAATCTGATCTAATACAAAGCAGTGGCTAAAGATTTGACAGTCTATTTAAGTTTGGACGTTCTTCGTGAAGGCACGGAGTAAACTCTAGAATCGATCGCGGTCGTGGATTGAATATTATGTCCATATCAGAGGAACATAATGTTGTTGATATATTGGCTACACGTCATCAAGATTAACTACAATATCTTACAGTTGACTTTGCATGTTGCTGTTGATTGTTTAAAATAGTTATAGAAGTGTCTGCAACTAAGTAGTAGGTATAACTTAGTTAAAACCTAACATTACAAATGGGGGGAAAAGCTTTCAAGTCATTCGAAGCGATCTACCTGAAAAAAAAATTGTTTCACAACTTCAAACGCAAATGCAGGTGTCATTTTTACCAGCGTAATTCTATGCCTTCGTAAAGTATAGCAAAATGTCATTCCATTATTGTACCTCTACACATCCAGTGTCACAACAACAAGAGCAAACTAACACGCTATGATTAATTAACCCGTACAAAGTCGCACGATATTTCCGCGGCGGTCTCGCGCCGGTCGGTATCTGCAGTTTGTGACAGTAATTTACTCGGTAAAGGTCCTGATGAGAGCATAAAATAAAAGCAAACGGTCGCCGCGGCAGCGACACAGCGTTGGCCGACGACCAACTGAGCCGTCGCGGGCCGGCTAATCAAAACTTACAAAATTATGAACCTATTTGTTAACCTTTAAATAGGTGCTTATTTTTACGGTCCAACAGACCGAGTTTAGTCAAGAGGATAAGTTTTATTTTTAAATCTAGAGTTCAACAAGTTTTCAGAGCGAATAGGTTGTACTTACAGCTTTGATTAAAGTAAAATAGCGGAAGATAGGTGGTGACGCGCCACTCGAAAGTGGACCGCTAAAATCAGGCCCCCGTCGCCTAATTGCCTTCAGTTGCAATCGGGATTGCGTGCGCGGGTGACATTTATAAGACGTGTGACGTAAGAAATGTGTTGTGCCATTTTTTAGCCGACAATTAGTATGACATGCCGTATCTTCCGCTATTTTACTTTAATCAAAGACTTACAGCTCTGATGATGTACTGTTCACAGCAACTTCTTCAATAAACGCACCATACTTAAGCATAATGAAGTATTGTGGACTTTATTAAAAATTTTACAACTTAAAAAATATATATTCAAGAGTGGGTATTAGACGACACTACAAAAAAGATTCAATTCCAGCTCTTTTTCTTTTGTGTTTAATGTAATAAACGTTAATGCGGTCTCTAAGGATAATGGCTGTATGCTGAGCCGCTTGAATGACTAAAGAGGGCGCTGCACCCTGGCTTTGAAGCTTGGAAAGCGAACTATAACGCGATTTTCATATTTGAGTGGGGCCTCGGGTCCATAAGACCCTAAGCGATTAATTAAAGGTTAAAAGCCTGTAACAATTGGCATGCAGTGTGGCCAGTGACTGCTTAATCATCTTTATGGGGCTTATTTTAATAAATTCCTAAGATCTTTGTCATTGACTTTGAACGTCATTCATCATAACTAACTGCAATTTCATTGCAAATATTATATTAATTGGTTTTCTTTCGATGTCTATGAATGTAATATCAAATTATCAATTTTCTGACATTGGGTTAATAATAAAGCATATTTTGTTGTTGTGACTTATGTCTTGAGAAGTTAATTGAATCAAAATCTAATCTGGTTAGATTGATATTTTATTCATTTGAGACAGACCAAAAACAATTGTGCTTAAGAAAATTTTGAATATTCACTTTTAAACGACTCTATAATTCCGACGCAGTTTCAGTAAACATCGTCAAACATTTGCGCAATGTTTGATCCCCCGCGAATGCAGTCTTTTGTTCCGTAGTGTTTAGTAAGTGAGATACCTACGGGTCGTAAATTCAAGGGAATAGCAACGCGATTACAGCCAATAACGGCGGCTTCCTCGCGGAATAAGGCTCCTAAACGCACTCGCAGACACGCGTTACGAATGTTAATACGAGCCAGAGCAGACAAGGCAGGGCTGCCAACTTTGAAAAAAAAACATTAATTTTATAAAGGCTACTAAATTAACAGAACTGCGAAGTCAAGCGTATATTTTTATCTGCAAATGACAACATAAAATTGACAGTTTACCTAAGACTACCGACATCAATCGGATAGATTATAAACACTTGCTTGGAAGACGCTAGATTGAATTTAACCAATGCAAGAACGCACGCTCTAAAATTACCTATGACTTTTTACCCCTAAAAATATTAAGACAAATTTATGAAACAGATTTCCTGAGTTTGAGTAGTAGTAGAGTATGCTAAAAAAAAATTAATTAGAAGGATACTGTTTAATTATTATTTTATGAATATTATTTTATGAGTGAATATTGTTTAATTATTATTTTGCTAAACGGGTGGTTGGCAACCCTAGGAAACAAACGTAGCGAATGAGTCATAAATCATAGTACCTTTTGTGGCTACAACGATGATGTCCACACATGGGTAGCAGGCAGCAGTACTTATTAAATCTTGAATTGCTTGATACTTTGACATTCTTCTACCAATACATATTTTTTTATTTGGATAAATTCATATAAGATTCTTGAAGCATAATAAAATTCTAGAGTAAACGGGAAATATACTGAAAATAATCTCCCTACCTACCTACTACGAAAATACCCTGTTTTACGAACAACTGGCTTTATTTTCATAGAGCATGTACTCCGTATAAACATTATCTCATATGCAGTATCCGGTTAGAGCAAGTGTCGGTACGTGAGCTCGCAGCTCGGCCGGGGATTCGACACTGCACCCCCGAGCGCCACAAATCATTCCAGACCCGAATTATTAATATCCACGGCGGTATCACGCCTATTAGCACAACCAGTGGAATAAAGACCACTCACTTAAAAAGTTTTATTAAAAGCAAATCTACAGTTTGGTCTTTTGTCACCGTGTTGTAGCGTCGATATTCAATCTCCAGACGCAAACTGACAAAATAATTTTAGTGTGATGTTATAATATCATCTAGCTAGCTAGATGGTGATATACTATATCTATATATATCATACTAAACACTCATCCCAGTCCACGTATAGGCACACTAATAAGCCATTTATCAAATATCATCATCATATCGCATATCGTTAGCGAGCTAAAATATCAAATATCAATAAACGCCACATTTAAAATATTCCGTTAACCTTTGCACTGGTGTCGTTAATAAGCAGGAGTACCAACTTAGCTCCACAGCTAGTGCGCAAATTACGGCGAGCGGAGTTTAGATGGCAGCATGCCAGCCGCTGAATAAAGGTGAATTCTTACGCGCTTTAAAGCCCTCTTATATGCCGACTGATGTGGCTGTTGTCCTAAAGGCTTTGCGATTAGTTACTTACTATCCGAGCGACACGAGGCTTCGTGATTTGCTAAGCAGATAGCGATTAGCTTTGAAGTCTATTCTGAGATTTGTTAGTGAATTCGAATTATTGTAGTAGTAAATACACAATCTTTTAACAAAACCTGATTATTCATTAACCTACTTATTCATCTCATTGCATACTACTGTGTAACAGTTGCATGAAAACATTATTCAAATATATTTTTATACAAAGATTTCATTGCATTTTGATAAGTTGTTTAGATTGAAAAGGTGTAATAATTTGTATTTTATTTCAAAGAATTACAAATATCCTTTCATATTCAACCCGTATAATAATGCGATTAGTTAATGGATCTCGCTAGTTTATTTTCATCGAATCAAAATCCTTCCGATTGATTCGGCAATTCGACTTCAGCCAATATTAAGAATTCTCACGACGGCTTCGCGAATAAATCACGGTTGAATTGATAATTGTGCTTTCAAAGCCCAATCTAAGATTGCCTATTTTGTTATTATTATTGGAACAGAAGGTCGGTAAACAATATTCAATCAAAATATAAATAAATGTCAACAGCTCCCCCGACAATCAAAATGCAATGTTTGGAAAGCCTTATTTTTGTCACGAAAAAATTATACGATGGTAAATTTATATTTAAATTTACCTACGTCTGTTTATTAACCTTTAAAAAGTCTCATTAAATTTCTAAATTAGTGAATGGATTAATCGAAAATAAATTATTTATTCGTTTCTTTAAACTAGCTTTTTACTCTAAGCAGGCTTTCTCTTCTCTAGACCATTAAAAAGTCAGCCCCAAAACGGATAGTCCTTTATTTTTATTTATATGATTCGCAAACAAAAAGATAGAGCGTCACAATCAATAATTATGTACAACAATACTACACTCTCAATAGGAAGCATGACCTCATTTCCATCGGTGATCGAATGTGACGCATTACGCATTGTTAATGTGCACTTACGACTCCACTTTACGATCTAGCGATGCAATGTGGTAATTTGCAAAAGCATTGATAAACAAAAATAAACCGGCCAGTGAAAACCATTTTCTGAGTTTAGATATTCTAAATGATGAGACAAAAGTATCCAATCCAAATATTTTCGCTTTTATTCTATTCCCTTTTCTCATACCACTGCCATACTATGAAATAATACTACAGCCTCCAGCGAGAAAATTGTATAAAATTTCATTTCAAAATCACAATGCTGTGTAAATGAAACAATCGTTCGCAATATGATTTTCATTATATTCAATGTGAAAATTGCAATACGCAATATCGTCTCTAAGGTGAGTCCACTTCGCTTCGCTTACCGCCAATTTATCTTTGTGATAAACAAAATGGAGAGATATAAATTGATGAAAATATGTCTTGTTAACGTTATGCCACGTCGACGACCATTGGCAGTCGCCGAGATCACGGCGTAACTAATTATGATGAACGCATCATTACAATAGAAGAGACCAGAACAGCTGGTAATTATAGATATAGCTAATCGGCACCAGCTTGAATAATTTATTGGAGAGTTAGTCTATTTTATTACTATTGAATAAAATTCAACAAATACGTATACTTGTTTGAAGGTGCATGTCAATAGGTAAATACCACTTTACTCCATGCTATCTAATGTTGTCTTTTTTATACCAGATTAAACCTTAATAATCAATTACATTCATACATAATTGGACAAGAAAATTATATACTTATTTCTGAAGTTTACGCGAATATTACACATTTAATGAAACACAATTTACGGATAATTTCGCGATAATTTATTTGATTTTTCATCATTATTATTTATTTATTTTTCATATTTACTTCATACGTTTTGACCAACCCAAAATACTTTCAAAAGAACGTCGGTTCGTTCCTCGTATGTTACGTGAAGCCATAGAAATTAGAAAACATCCAAATTTCAATAGAGAAGATGGTTGGAAAATTCCGCCAGCATGGGATCCGGTTCTATCGAAGACCCAAGCCAGACCACTCACTGCAAGATCTCAAGACACGGTTAGCTCTTTCTGCGTGGATAGGAACGTAAATTAATTATGAGTATGATGGTAGTTTAATATTTTTCAAAACTATGTAAATGACAAATAACATCTTAGTCTACCCCGTGACCACGAACGCTGTAAAGTGTTCGAAACGTCGGGATGAAAAATCAAATAAATTATCGCGAAATTATCCGTAAATTGTGTTTCATTAAATGTGTAATATTCGCGTAAACTTCAGAAATAAGTATGTTAACCAGTACGGACTGGCTACCGCGAACAAAATCCGCCGGTTGGAAGATCTCAAGACGAAACGCGCGAGGAAAATATCATCTTTAAATTTCCTTAAGAGGTGCAGAGACCACAACCTCATCCCACGATGTGTACAAATTACACCAAAGAAAGACATACGCGGGGGTGTAAACCAGGCAAGTCGAAAAATGCTTCGTCATCTCATTCATCAACACCATAGTGACCTTGTCCATTTAAATGCAACCGTGGAAAATCTATGTCAAGAATCATTACGACAAGACATATCATCAGTCCTGCGACATAGTAAAATACCGAAGTCAAATCTTTCTCGTGACCAATATTTAGCTTTAAAAAACCTGAAAACTAAACCAGAACTGACAATTTTACGTGCAGATAAAGGAAACGCTACGGTGATAATGGATACATCGGATTATAAACTAAAAATGTCGCAGTTGCTGTCGGACGAAACAACCTACAAACATGTCAAAACAGATCAAACCAACAAAATTTTAAAGAAAACCAGCGACCTAGTGAAAAAACATAGCGATAGTTTAAGTCTTGATGTTAAACAATTAGTGCCAACATGTGCAAAACCACCTAAGTTGTATGGGCTGCCTAAAATACATAAGACCAATGTTCCTCTTCGTCCTATTGTAAGTCAGATTGATTCACCAACCTACAGACTTGCTAAGCATGTGGCAAAAACACTATCCGTGCTACGAGGAGGAACTACGGCACATGTCAAGGATTCCTATGACTTCATAAGCCAAATCAAGACCTTGCAATTGGCAGAAAATGAAACAATGGTTAGTTTTGATGTCCAGTCCCTATTTACAAGTTTACCAGTGAAGGACTGCATTGAAATTACCAAAAGGAAGTTAGTTGAATTGGATATGCCTGTTGAATATGCAGAACTACTAGAGCATTGCCTGACATCTGGCTATTTATTATATGACGGTGAATTCTACATACAAGTTGATGGTGTGGCGATGGGTTCCCCAGTATCACCTGTTGTTGCTGATATCTTCATGGAAGATTTCGAGGCCACAGCTCTGAGCTCATCACCAATATCACCAAGGTTTTATAAACGGTACGTAGATGACACCTTCACAGTATTACCCACTGATAAAGTTTCTGCTTTTTTGAACCATCTGAATTCTATTCATCCAAAAATACAATTCACCATGGAAATTGAGGCAAACAATAAACTAGCTTTCTTAGATGTTTTACTAACTAGAAATCCTGACCATACTCTTAGCCACACAGTTTTTAGAAAGGCCACCCATACAGACAAATATCTCAATGGTGCATCTCACCATCATCCTTCACAGTTAGCTACCGTGGGCAAAACTTTGTTTCAGAGAGCGATGGGCATCTGTGACGACCAACACCTGGCTGCTGAACTTCAGCATGTAAGGAAGGTACTACGGGACAACCAGCTTCCAGTACCACGTCGTTGCAGACCCCGTGCCACGGCCAAGCCCATTACAGTTGAACGCCCACCTGCCGTACTACCTTACATTAAGGGGGTCACTGACAAGATTGGAAATATCTTGAAGCGAGCTTCCATCAAGACTTATTTCAAGCCGCCAAAGAAGATAAACCAATTTTTACCACCTGTCAAGTGCACCATACCTCTTCAAGATGCAGGGGTGTATAGACTGGAATGTGACTGTGGCCTTTCCTACATCGGGCAAACCAAACGAAGTATAGGCGTACGGATAAAAGAACATATAGCTGACGTAAAACATAGACGGAACATGAAATCTGCAGTGTGTGAACATGCTTTAGATAAACCCAACCACTTCATACGTTTTGACCAACCCAAAATACTTTCAAAAGAACGTCGGTTCGTTCCTCGTATGTTACGTGAAGCCATAGAAATTAGAAAACATCCAAATTTCAATAGAGAAGATGGTTGGAAAATTCCGCCAGCATGGGATCCGGTTCTATCGAAGACCCAAGCCAGACCACTCACTGCAAGATCTCAAGACACGGTTAGCTCTTTCTGCGTGGATAGGAACGTAAATTAATTATGAGTATGATGGTAGTTTAATATTTTTCAAAACTATGTAAATGACAAATAACATCTTAGTCTACCCCGTGACCACGAACGCTGTAAAGTGTTCGAAACGTCGGGATGAAAAATCAAATAAATTATCGCGAAATTATCCGTAAATTGTGTTTCATTAAAAGAAAATTATATATTAATAATTCAAACTGTCTATGTAGAACACATTGCTGACGTGTCCCAGCCAGGCCATATCCGCACAGGGCACCTGAATACCCAACCTTCTGCATAATATAAACACGAATCAACCGACCCAGGTGATGCTCTTACATTTCTAATAAGCTGCAGCCTAATACCTGGACGTATATCTATACTTAGCTTTTAATTTTAGGAACATTATTTTGTAGTCAACAACATTTAGACATGACCAGCAACTACGAGTAGCAGACTTGCAAGCTAAGCAATTCGTGTGCTACGAAGCATATCGGATAGTCATCTGCATACGACATTCTAGGTCACACTAGCCTTTAATCGTATCCGTAACTAACATTAAAAAATAAGACATATTTCTAGCATTAAGCTTAAAGGAAAACGATGTAATTAAGAAATTGATTGAGGCTTACCAGAGGTGCGGTACCAGGCTTACAGAAACGCCAGGAGAATACTGGTGTCGTGCCATCAGCCGGTTATTGGTACGGGACAATATGCATGACCTAGTGCCGGCGGTTTTAATATTCAAGTGACGCCCGGCCGCGGCGCACGCCCCGCTGTAATAAAAGCACGCTCCAACGCTTAACGAGCAAGACCGATGAGCTCCTTCGTATTCCAAACAAAACGACCCCGTACGTGACCACATCGAGGCAAGAACTTAATTTGTACTGTAACAAGATTGCGAATTATTCACCGTGTTTGTATATGGGCTCGCTGCTGCAAACCCTGACGTCCCATTTCCTCCATTGAATTTAAGCCGGCGTCCGTAACCGAAACGGGTGTAGGCCGAGGTGCAATGTAGATTAGAAACAGTGCAATGCTGAGGCCAACAAACAGTGACAAAAGACAGAAGCTGAATCTGAAACCAAAATTGCTTTAGACGCTGTTTCTCCGAACACTGACACAATTGTTGAATTAATTGGGTATGCAAAAGTAATTGAGATCCAAATAGAAATACAACAAAAGTTAAATTTACTAGGCTTGCGATTGGTTAAAAATATAAATATTGAAAAATATACAAACAAGAGGAAGAATTACAAAGTTTAATCGAACGTATAATAAGATCCTCCGATAAAATGGACCTTTACAATATCACTTTAAATTTTCTCCTAACAAAGAAATAACGAAAGTTTCAGGATTGTAAACGTGACCAAATTTCAAATAGCTACTTTCAATTTGAAGGCAATTTCAGTTTTAGATTAAGTGATACTTTAATTGAAAGGAAGTTAGAAGTTCATCTGTGGCGCCTACGGTAAAATGGGCGTTTCGCTAGCGCTGAACTTAAACTTCCTAGACTGGAAAGAAAGTTATCAGCAATCGATGGGCCATTGATTGTGCACAAAGAGTCTTCCGTCTCGCGACATTCGAGTTCGATTTTCCGCTCGCAATCACAATGCGGGCGCGGATTTTCGTCTTGCATTCAAGATTATACTTCCACGGCTCGTTCGGTCTACTTCGACATTGTTCGGCCTCTTTCGTGTAACGGAGCCGGGGTAAAATACCCACTGAGCTCTATTTAAAACGCGGATGCCTTGACAGATCAGTTTCAAAGGGGGTTTATGGTAGTTTTAACACCTAGTACTCGCGCATCTTTGAGACTTCCTTAGAACTAAAATATACCAGTAGTTCTCCGTTCGAACACGGCGAGTATAACGTGAACTTAAAATGTCCGAGTAAGGCTCTTCAGCTTGGCATAATGAAGTAGCTGTCGTTCTGAAGATGCAAGCTCTTCTATATTTTAATAGCGGAGCTAAAAACCAGCACTAGCGTTCTGGTACGTGGATGACGTCATTTGTCAAGGCTCACATAACAATATGGGCGAATTAATACGTTGTTGGGATTCATAAAGCTTTGGATGTACGTCCATTTTGGCCAGTAGCCAAGTTTCGTGCACACAGCGCAATAAATGCATAGTACTAGGACTACTCTTAATTACTTCTCTCCCATTGCCGACGGACAATAAGCATTGAACGAACAACGAACAAGGTATGGGATTGCGAGATTTTAGTGTGACATCTGTCTCTTTATAAGCCTTACAGCAATTAGTCCTCCATTCGTTTAATGTATACATTTTATTTTTGTAATGTCAACTTTCACCCCAGCTGTACTCTGAAAGAGATCTTAAATTGAGAAACGGCCAACAATTGAAATAGAAAGTGCGCAGAAAGGTTCGATAAAAGTCGATCCACCTAACGACATGGGTAATTAACTCTTCTGCTTTAATGTTCTCTTTTGGGAGTAAAAACATCAAACGTGGGCTTTTTATACTCTTTGATAGGAGGGCGATCGCCGGTAATCCGAGGTGCAAAAGCGATAGAGGGGCGTGCTCAGCGCATCGGAAAACAGTTATTGGGTAGGGTGGGCACGGTGCATGCCCGTGTTTGCCTGACCACTCTTGTGTACACAGCTTTAGCCGATGTTATGACGGTTTATCATGAATTCACTAGCATTCAACGCCGCCTCACCCGAGCAACACTGAACATTTATCACTTTCACTGGTTCGGTACAAAAACTTTTACGAAATTCAGGTAAATTTATAAACTAAACTTCGCAAAGCGTTAGGCGTTAGCCAAAAATTGTTCTAAAGCCGCAACGTGCTACCGTCGAAAGCCAAAATCGGCCAACAGGTTTCAATTAAAAGTTTTGTACGCGTAACCCAAGCTTTTGGTATTAGATAAAACCCGATTAATTATTACTCTGTTAATGGACAAAGGAACCTCTTCGCAACATTCAACAAACAAGATACGGACTGAACTAGACAAAAGGCTGAGCGTAAACAGCAATCGTTCATTCACGCGGCGCTCGGGAAACTATCCCTCCCTTTTCCGCGTCTGGTGGGATGCGGCCGTCTTTTTCTCCTTGTAAGGGGAAATGC
Source organism: Pyrausta aurata (assembly GCA_963584085.1). Taxonomy (NCBI): domain Eukaryota; kingdom Metazoa; phylum Arthropoda; class Insecta; order Lepidoptera; family Crambidae; genus Pyrausta; species Pyrausta aurata. The sequence continues at coordinate 6,350,437 of OY757260.1, forward strand.
GGGAGCAGCTATTTGTTTTTACAGTCGAGCGGCGACGAACAAATTAGGTGGACAAACTGTTGAAACGGTCGAGGTGTCTATATTCCACTCGGCGGGAATTTCTCTCTTAAAATCGAGAGAGGACGTCGCTGCGATCGAGTGAAGCGGGGTAATAATTTTCTATTCGGAGCTGGTAGGCACTTCGATCTGCGTATTATTGGCAGATCCTTAAGGGATTTTAGAGCACGTAAGCGATATCCGTTATAAACGTTCTGCGCTTGAATCCGGATCCCGTAGCCTTTTCTCTTCCCCTATTATTATTTTTCGTATTTTCCTCAAACATTGTAGGTATTGCATTTAAATGTAGGTATAAATGAGAAGATTTCTAGCACGTGTATTTGAAGTTTTTAAATGGAAACTGAACAAAGCATTTTTTCGATAGACGCATAAAAATAAGTAATATTCAATTAAAGAAATTTACGCAATAAAATGCAACTGAATAAGTTTATGTATTGAGCCGTAAAAAATATTATTGATCTACTCAAGTTATCATGAACAAGCATTTTAAATGTAAATTAGTATAGATTTCCGCATTCTAAGCAGTTGACCCACTTATCTTATATGATTGCTGTGTTTGGTTATACAGTGTACTGAGTCACTTTGTATACTCTTAAGTACATCCTAAAGTTGGATTTACATGATCATACGATAAAACGGGCAGTTGGCAGCATTTGCTAGTAACTTTTCGGAGCGTTTTGTCACAATGATCGAAGGGGAACAACCTTTAAAAGTTGCAGGAACAAAATGTGGAAGTACTTACAAACAAAGTTGTTACAGGCTTCAGGAAGCCATAGGAGCGTTGTCTGCGGGCCGTTACTCTACTTCGCAGAGTCGTGGCCCGATTGATCGCCCGATTTATACCAACTTTGTCCAGCGATGTACTTGAATACCGATGTTTTGAACCAAAGAGAGACTACAAATAAAGTTAGCAGTACCAAATGGACCACAACTTTGTCTACTATAGTTGTATTGTTGATCAAAGACTATAGTGGCACCTCAAAAGAGATTGTACATTAAAATATGGAGACTACTACATAGGTACTACATAGGTTATTATTGGCACGCTTTGCTTTGCAACAGATGCAATAAATTATTATTTAATTTGATTTCATAATAATTACCTGCGTTAGGAACATCGAGTTATTTTTGTACGAAAGTCTATTCAGGTTCTGAAATAAAAACTAAGAGCTCTCCTACGTTAATACATTTCTAGCTGTAAAAAGGTTTTTGTACATTTGTATATTTCCCGCGAGTATGAGTACGTACCCAAATGCACAAATCTATTAAGCAAAGTCGGTACAGCCTTTAAACAAAAAACCCTTTTAAAACATTTTAAAAATGAATGTTTTGATATGAGTACAAACCTGGGATATAATTTAAAGTAAAGTAACAAAAAATTATGAAAATGTTTTTTTTTTCAGTCTAGTACACACGCTTCTGAAGATTTAATCGATGTGTAGCTATGGTCAAACATGGAATCATCACAATAAATCGAGGGCACACACATTACGGACACGGACACTACCTATGGAAACAGAATTGACCATAGATTTCGTTTTATTGCAAATTCCATTATGGCACCCCAAATTCAGATTTTTACAGAACGTAACGAGAACACAAATGAATGAACCTAAGTAAATACAGTACAAACTTATCAAAAACATTCCAAATAAGTTTCTACGACATCACCATCTTCCCGTCCGAGGTACTTTTTTCCTTATCCGTGACATGCTTTCCTAAAATAGACATGGTTGCATTGTTGGTAGCCCTCACGGGGCAGACTCGACGGCGCCGGCGCGACTATCCAGACCGACAGGGGTATTATGTAACTCTATCGGTGATGCATTAAAATTCATTTCGTTTTACATGAAGATACTACTTACTACCTACCGGTACCTTGGAGGCACTTATAAACGGCAGTACATAAAAACCTTTCAACAACGACCCCACCACTTCAGGAGGCCAATTCTCGTGCAGTTCGTATAAGAAAAAAAGTTCACCGATCGATTTTTCTATTTCATAGAAAATACAGTTATTACTTTATTCGGCCTCACAGGGATTCATTTGCATCGCTATCGCTTGCTAGTTACATAATTACCCTGTGCAGAATTACTTTGTAATGGTCAGGCCAGGCATAATTGACTTATGTCTATAGAAAAAAAGCGTAGTAAGCTTAACACTGGATACTAACTTTAGCCATAGGTATAGATAGTGCCATCCACGACGGCGCGCCCCTCCACTCGTCCAAATCGTTTATTGTACATGTGTGCAAGCTTTTGCCAAAATTTGAATTGAATTTGGAACATCCTAATGACTTATGAATGACAAGCACATTACAAAAAATACACTCAAAGGGAAAGATGCTCTACTTAGATATAGTTTTAAGTAGGTGTGGTTAGCTACTAGACGAGTATTTTTTTTTAAATTGCACTAGTAATATTTTCACTATTGACGTAAACGAAATACGTAAGAATGTTTTATAAAATTTTAAAAAAATGATTAAAAAGTTTATTTATAAGATAACTATCGGTCCACCGGGACTTCATATGCGTAAATTGTTTTTTTCTTCGTACACGTAGGTCCTAGCGTGATGTTTTATAGCCTGCCCCGATAAAGTATATCCCGATAATATTACAAGTATCACATGTTTTTTTTGTATTTAAAATTGTTTATAGCGTTTAAGTTACCATTATAATTCTTTAAGTAAATTTAATAATGACAGTAGATTAAACCAGGTTTATTTTTTAGTACAACACACTGGGTTTTCCTTGACATTTTAAAAATAATTTAAGTAGAGCCACTTTCGTGAAGAGACTGGATTTTTGAATGACGGCTGGTTCGCAACTGACGGGCGTGTCACCCCCCGCACCCCGCGCCTTCGTCAATCAAAAAAAGAGTGGGGCGCGCCTTCGTGGACTCTATAAGAATATTGAAAAGTGAAGAGGTTTCTAAAATAAATTAATAAAACATTGTGATTTGTACAGTAAGTGGATTTTTAACCTCCTCTAACCTACTCACTGCTTGAAAATACAGATAAGTTAATAACATACTTACTGGACTTGCTCTTGTTATGTAGCAGCATGAGACAAAATACGGTTGTTTTACATTGTAGAGCCCGTCTCGGCTACAAAGTTGGAAACTTCAGTTCTATTTTTACATGTTTCGCAAGAAACTCTAATTGGGACTATTTTAATAAGCTTTCTTTTTAGTGGCGTTAAAATACTTGGTTGATGAATTCCGTTTACTATGATTTAGTAAGGGCAAAGCTTTAGCGATAATGCATAGCTTTATTGAATATACATCGTAGGCACTTTCCTACGATGTATCCTACTACTATTATAAAGGCGAAAGTTTGCCTAAGTATGGATGTATGGATGTTTGTTACTCTTTCACGTAAAAACTACTGAATGGATTTGAATGAAACCTTACCACAATATAGCTTATACATCAGAATAACATATAGGCTACAATTTTTGAGGTTTCTAATGTGAGGTCGTAAAAAAACTCATTTTTTGCGCTACTAGACGGGACGAACCTGAAGTCCACGCGAACGAAGTCGCGGGCAAAAGCTAGTATTCAATAAAGCTATGTAGGTAAAGATAGATTTATTAATAATGTGTATGACAGCTATATCATTCGTTGCCGACCATATTCTAATGTAAAAGATATGAGTAAATAAGGCTTTCATAACATTACACTGTGGAGTTTAAAACAACATTAAAACGTCAATTCCATAGCCACCTCGTACACCTCAGGAGTATTTACAAAATATCAATTGAAATGATAAGGATATCCCATCAAAATATATATAATATAGTAAGTACTTATTTACATCATAGGCATAAACTAAGAAGATGACGATATACGACCAAGCCACTTATTGTTCGTGTTGAGTGTCGCGATGGCAGCATCTTGTGTTCGTAAATTGTGTCCGTAGAATTTGTAAGTGGTGCATTTTGTCTATTTATTAGCAAGTATTTAATATTCAAAAAGAGCGTCACATAGTGCGATATCCGGAGTAATAAAATATATGATTGAACTATCATCACCCAGGTACAGTATCACAGCCCTAGTTCAAGGCGCCAGACCAGCCGGCGCCGCGGTGTCGAGACCGGAGGGAGCTTCGGCAGACGGAGCGATGGCGAATCATTTGCACAGCGGAAAAAACTCCCTTAAAACTCGCAAGCAATCGAAATGTTGAACTTATTACAAACTGTGAACATCGATGTAAAGATCAAGAGAAATAACGGAAAGAAAACTTTTGACTTGTTCCTTTTATCAGATAGCAAAAGTTTGATTGGTTTACCTACTATCAACTAATGTAATTAAGAAAGTTCCCACTGAACTTATCACAACCATGTAAAGGGAAGAGGCAAATATTAATAGACGATAAATTAAAGAGATATAGCGATGAAACGAATTAAAAAGAATACTTTCCCTGCAGAGTGGTTAGTTTAAGAATGAAGGCCACCAAATTTAAATAACTGAGAAAATTCAAATCTTCTCTTCGGTCTTGTTAAACACGTTAATTTCTATCAATGAGAGATAAAAACGTCAAATAAGTAGCGTATTTCGTGAATGAACATTCGAGAGAACATCTGTCAGTGACAAAGTTTATCAGTGAACACTCACTGGCGTCGCTCAGTCGAGGCTCGCAACATAGACTTCGCAATGTAGACACCCCCTAAGTTCGTTCACGCTCTATTTGAGGACCCGGAAAGCCTTCGCTTCAAGTTATAATGTTAAAGTTAAGTCCACACACGACCAGTGAACTGTTGTTTCAATGAAATCTTCATTGTTTCGTCTATATTTAACCAATATTAGGAATCCGTATTGTTACGAAAACTAGAAATATTAAAACAATAATGAATACCTTTCTAATTCTTTGTAAGCTAATTCCATTATATTTATAAACATATTTTATTTCAGTACGAGGTTACATTGTATGTACTTTCTTTACTTAGAGCCAATGATGATTACTTTGTTTCTAAAACACAATTTGTCGCTAATTAGCACTAATTTTAAACTCGTGAGCCCGAATAAAAATACAGCGATGTTATAATTGACGCGTGTCCTTGAAATCTATCAGTTGCGATAAATAACAATAGTTATTATAATTTTTATCTCACTTCGCACAGTTATCATTTCCTTTAATTGCAACAGTAGGTACCTACAAAAATAACTTGGCTCAGAAGTTTTATGTCCTATGAAAAAATTCGTGGTATTCTTGTTGTATCAAAAATCTTTTATGTAGGTTACGCATCCTTATTTTATTTATCTATTTGAAATATAAGTTAGGTGTGTAACTAGATTTTAAATTGTGAAAATAGTCGCCGTTTACTAATCTAATAAAGCTATGTAGTGCAAACCATAAGAGTATTAAATTTATCTCAATAGTGGTGCAAATAAGATTGATTGTGGAAGCTACGTGCCGCCGACACGGAAATCAATCGTTGTCTTACGTCAATCACGAGACTTAGTACCTTCCCACTGTTTCTAATAATAAGCTTGTTATAATGTTTATTTTCATAAATAACTATTCACCTTAGCATCGCCTTCCCCAATACTCAATCTCACTTGATAGTAGGTAAAGCTAGCTTGTCTATTATTTTGAGAAATCAAAATCGATTCATTTCACACGCATATTTCACAGACTATATTGAGATTGAGATACACCAAAAGAATTTTTCAAAAAAATACAATTAATATTACAATAATATAAATAAATACCTTTAACGGAAGCTAATTTAATTAGATTGTGACAAAATACTCAATGGAGAAGTGTTTAAATCCGTAAAACAGAAATCACATTTTAATTGCCTCCTTATCGCAGCCTAGGGTTATTAAAATATCGTAAAAAATCAATACAAACTTGTTTTTATTGCGCTAGTGCCTTAAAAAAATATCGTTTTTTTTTAACTTTTTTTCATAAAAACTTTCTTATGATGGGCTGTATTAAAATTAGTTCTCGTACATAATCGTACACACAGTCATCAGAAATTGAATAAGCCAGCAGATAATCGAACAAGAACGTGTATGTATTACTTGTATGACTGTGATACCTTAGAGGCAGGTTGTGCAAAGGAACAAGCGGCGCTATGCCTGAATAGGCTCGCCTTCACTGAACAAGCCCCGTGTATTAGGGCCATGACACACTAGAGCGGGCAAAGGTGGTTTTAAGATAAAATCAGCAATATTTATAATATTTTACCCATCTCATATACTAAATAGAAATTGTCTATAGAAGCATCACAGTATTTATGTGACGCTGAAACTATTTATGGACACTTAGAAGATTAAAAGATTTGATACACTGGATGCATTCTACGATCAGGTCAATAGAAACGCTGCATGGTTCCGGTCAATTTCGTATGGACCTGACCGCAGAACGCATCCAGTGTGTCAAATCCTTTAATTAGAAACGTACACTGGTATTGTTATAATGATAAAAGCAGTCAAAAATACTAGACTAGTTTAGCGTCCTCATGCACAAAAGTATAGTACACTTGGTAGCAAAATCCTATAGTTGTATTCAAATTGTCACAAACTATTCAATCGTTCTACGTTCCACTAGATGTGTTTGTTTAATGAAATTCTATGTAAATACATGCGGTCTATGAACAGATGAAGCTTGTGCAAAGGGCATTGAGCAGTGTCCGGTCGGTTGCACCCGCGCAATGTGAGCACGCCCCACGACTGTAATCCCTCCCTTTGCAGCGGCTCACATCAAAGCGACTGCTAAATTAACATTAGCTTGTCAAACAATACACCACCCTGGCGAATACTGATAATTGTTCCGGCATACCCGTTCAGACGGAGTTGATTCGTAGAAACAGAGTTGGTGGAGCATTTGAACGGATCTGATGGCTTTGGTATGAACTATATACCCATATGTTTAATGTCTGCTCCATTCGGAAGAATATTGCTTCGAGCTATGTAACGATTTTTATTTACAATTTGATTCTTCTTCTTAAACTTAAGAGCTTCGCTCTTGTCGGTAGAGAAATTGACATTCTTATCTTTTGTTTGCCTCTCTCTTGACCTCCTGGTATGACATGACATTGACTTTTTCCTCCACTTGGTCGAAATAACTTCTCCTAGGTCTTCCTCTTCTCCTGCTTTTACTTTTCCTTCCTTTATATCAAAGAAACTGTCATGTTATATCAGGTGTCCTATCATATTCAAAAAAAAATAATAAAAAAATTAAAATCACGTTATTTCGACCAATCACAGATCATAGTACAAATAATTGTTATTAAGAGAAAATCGAGATTACTTAAGACACTAAGTTAGTAATTAAATTTGAAAACATTAAATTAATTAAAGTAGATTAAATTGCGTATTATATTTTTATTTAAAATGCATTATTAATCAACATGTGCTGACTAATAATAATAATGTACCCAAATCATTGCTCAATGACTCATGTGAATCATTGAGCAATGATTCAGGTACTGACCATCCAACCTTGAGGCAAACATGCTCAGGACGCTGTTGGAGCTGGCCCGAACCCTGCGCACCAGGGATGTGCATCGTTCATTGTGTAAAAACAATCAACACGCGCTTCTGCGAACATTCCCGATGCACTACAGAATCGAGGCAGCCCCATCAACGCCCTGTACGCATTATTAAACTGAACGCGCAGAGCGCTGTACTGTCTTTGTGTGTAGCTGATCCAAAGGCTGCTTGTGTAAAACGAGGAGCAATAAGCCCTAAAAAGGGTAATCTTGACCTCTGGGGAACAACGACTGAAACGTCGAGCAACCATGTTAGCTCTGACTGACAGCGCTTTGCGTTCTCTTTCAATGTCTGCATTGTCACTCAGATCAGACGTAATAACATGCCCAAGATATTTAAACTGATTGACATTCTTAAGTGGTTTCCCCTCTAGCTTTACAGATGGTACAGTAGATGGCGGTTTACCTCTGACCTGAAACACCATACATTCACTCTTATTAACATTATACGTCAGTCCATGACTGAGCCTCCATGACTGAGTATATTGCCTCTTCTATTTTCTATTATTTTCATGATATTTCTTTCTTCATCTACAATCTTCAACACTTCTTCATTTGTTTTTTCTCTATCCAACTGTCAGTATATCAAATCAGACAATTAGATTATTTCAGAAAAATAAATGAAATGATAACTCATTTTAACATTACTTTCTTCAGACACAACATCAACAACAAAAATCAGCAGATGTATGTCGCCGTTTACGTAATCTTACTTACAAAATTCATGGTCGGACAAAGTTTTTACAAAAGTAAGAGCCCATACAAGTGCAAGTATATTTTTCCACGAACAAAAGGCAATGGTCATGCAGCCAATCAAAACTGTTATATGATATGTATAAACGCGCGACCATTACGCGTCACTTTTTTTGGGGAAATGGTGTGAAATACCTAAAATTTTCCTTAACGCGGGTTGTGTGAAAACAAAAGAAAAGTTATTTCGTTTTACAAAAGTAAGACCCCATACAAGAGCAAGTACATTTTTCCACGAACAAAAGGCAATGGTCATGCAGCCAACCAAAGCTGTTATATGATATGTACCTATAAACGCGCGCCCTTTACACGTAATTTTTGAAATACCTTATACCTAACATTTTCCTTAACATGTGTTGTATGAAAACAAAAGAAAAGTTATTTCGGTCTTTAAGAAGCTCTTGGACGTTTGAAAAATGTTCAAACAAAGACGTGAGAACTGTATTGTAAAAGTTCCAACAACTCGAAAACATCTTAAGAAATGGCAAATTTTATGTTATGACTGCCATAAAATTATAACAAAAATAAAGCATGCAAATAATAGTTTAAATAAAGCCTAAAGCATTTTATTGTAAGTTTCACTGTTTTACATTTTTTTATGCTCCCTGTCGAGTTCCTTTGCCACTTACGAGTATTTTTTTTTATCGCAGTAACATTGTCATGACGTCTGATAGAGTAGCTACTGAGTAAGTAAGGTTTTGAAACGCCTTAATACAGGTTCAATTAGTACGGTGAACTAATTTTGTACAGATACAACTCCGTACTTCTACTTTCGAGATGGAAGGAGTCGTTTTCACCAGTGTGAAAGCTAAGCAATGTTACTCACTAACAGTAAGAAGGTATAAAGTTAATTATATAGGTACTATTAAAATTAAGTTGATACGAGTGAATATCTATTTTTTTTACCAATTCTCGCTGAGAACGGATAAATGTTTTCTTTACCGCAAAAGTAATCCTAATTTACCGAAAGGCTGTTCATAGAATTCTAATTTTAGAAGGTAACCTTTTGTATGGTATAATTTCACGTACTCGTCTTACATTACTTAATGAAATTAAGCCTAATAATGATAGATAAGGCCGCAAACCCCCGAAGCGAGGGGCGCGACGTAGAATGAACAGGCTTTTTATAAAGCCTTTTGCAAACGAACGACTAAGCGACGATGCGATATTTAATAACTTATTTCCATTTATATTATTATAAAATATTATTAATAAAATATTATTTATAGTGAAGAAGATAATTAATAAACCGTATCGTAAGCAGTACGCGTAACCCGTAAAGCTTTTTATTTCCGAGTAATTATGCTCTTTGTTAAATAGATCAAATATAAATAACTTCATCAACGTGTGATTCTAGTGCCTAATTTTTCCCAACCGCCTTTGCCTTTTCCCAACAGCAGTTAGGTGCCTTATTGTAAACATCGCAAAACATTATAATACTACTGCCTTTATTAAAACAAAACAGTTTGCAGACTCCGTAGGACCAGGATCACAATAATCGTGATAAATAAGACCACAGACAACACAGGGTACAACAATGTACGTACACCCACCAGTGCTAACTTGACTTCGTTGCAAAATAGTGCCTATTTACAACTGAATAAGATGCCAGCAGTGTTCAGCTCGAGCTGTCTTCTGTACAAGGGAAACAAGCCATTTATAAAGCCGTCCGTTCGCGAACGGCTGAAGCGCTGAAGCGACATCCACTCTATTTGTCTCGGCTAACACAACCGCTGGCCACTTCTCGTCGCGTTTACCCGAAGGATTTTATCGCTTTTTCTTTAGGGATGTCACCACACCCATAAACCTTATCTTTAACCCTATTAAAACTACCAAAACACACTCAAAATTTTAAAAGAGTTCGCAGCCAAGGCAATTTCTACTCAATATTGTAACTAAATAATTTATTCAATTGGTTTTCAGACAACAGCTCCTCTCTTACGGAAGTGACATGGCGCCGCGTGGCCCCTAGAACTGGATTTGACATATCGATAAAATCACCAAAAGGAATCTACACACGAGAGCAATAGAATTCAGTATGGAATGAAAACGAAAAATGAGAGAATCATTCTTTTTGCAGCTGCTACTGTTGGGAGGAAAATACTTTTTATTATTTTGCGAATGCTTATTGTATAGCTGAACATTTTCTCATTGTAACGACTACGGTACCGTTACCGTGCTTCTTTGCCATCAATTTGAAATAACGCGATGATAAATCGAGAAGACAATGTGTTTAAGTCAATCACTTATAAGATTAGGAAATTGGTAGACTGGCCAATAAATCTTATTTTCATTAGCTTCAATGACTCCTGTTATCTTTTTTTTTTGTTTGGTTTTCTTTTGTTTAAAGATACTGGATTTTTATGGTAATTTTTCGCATAAACCGTTATTCTCGTTATATTAATAAAATTAAAATAACAATCAAATGGACTCACCTCTTCCTCTGTGGTGGCGGTGTTGACCGAGTCCATGCTTTGACAGAGTGCGAGCTCCATGTTCTTGTGTTGGGGTGACCCGGCCCTCGGCGAAGGCTGCGGCGGCGGTACCAGCGCGCCTTGGGTCGCTCCTGCCGCCTGCTGCACGCCTCCACCCGTCGCTGCGGGGCTTTGCGCCGCTTGTAGACTCTGAGCCGCTTGAAGGCTCTGCTGCGCTTGCAAGCTTTGCTGCTGCAGACTCTGTTGCGCTTGCAAGCTCTGCTGTTGCAAATTCTGCAGCGACTGATGAGCCAGGTTCAACTGGTGCTGCTGCACGATGCTCTGCTGCACTATGCTTTGCTGCACTTTGATGTGCTGGTGCACCGCGAGCTGGTGGATCGGGTGGAGGGGGGAGGGGGGCGGGTACGGAGGGGAGAGTCGCTGCCGCTTCACTTGCGCACTCTGAAGCGCTTCGTGCAGCCTCTTCACCGGTAGGGGGCTCTGGCCGAGGTTATCCACGGCTGTGGCGGGGCGTGCCGGCCGAGTCGCTTGACTCCGGCGAGCACTTATTGCACCGACAGGCGACTGACCGCGTGGCGACGCGGCCTATCGATACCAGCGTATCGACAACGGCGCAACACTACGCACGTCGTACCACGCTACTTACTAATTGACAATATGCAAATTGTTATTTTATAACGAATCCTATGCGATTGTTTCTCAGTATTTCAGTGCTTGAGCACTTTCGACTTCAAACGTACGAGTTGATCCTCTTGTAAACCACTCCTGAAAAGAAAAAAAGAGCTTTGTATTTAAACGTTTTTTACTGAAATTGTAAGGGGATTTCCTTTAGCAGAATATAAATAGGTAAGTAATTTATTAAGGCAGCCGGAAACATATTTATCATTTGAATGATAAATATCATTTGAATACATATGAGATTGATATCTTATTTTATGATATTTCTGATACTATTCCAATTTCATGTTATAGGCAATTGAAATCCTTATGGAAGCAAGAAAATTATCCAAAAGTAGTAAGATATTGTTAGAATAGGATTATAATTCATGTTTATTGTTTGATTCTCTTCCAAAAATAGGAAGTTATTACCATGTATAATTTTACCTAGTTATCGATAAATATTTCACGAGTAGGTAACATTGTTTAACACCCACTTTGTTGGTTTGTTGTGTTGTTCTTAGAGTGTAAGTTGTTTAATGTGTTAAGCTATATTTAGCCAACCGTTTGCGGAGTAAACCACTCATTCATAAAAGCTAGCGATATATATTGGGTTATGTATAGTGTTAATGAGTAGAACTACCGTCCTTCACGCCAATTTGAACGAATCCTATTAAATGTCAGTTCCGGAGAGAAAATAGGCCTTATCCTGTAGAATGTAAGGAAGCATTTTGAAAAACAAAAAAAAACTAGTTGGTTTAAAAACGTCGAAGAGCCGATTGCAGTCATGTGGGCGGCGGCTGTCGTTTAAAATGTTAGTCATCGCAATAAACAACTGGAATTGTCTAAATTGAAGACTAGACCGATGATATCAGGACAGTGTTTTACTAGTCGTTCTATCGTATTTGAAAACGTACAAAGATCCATGACATGATATTTTTCTTTTAGTTACATGAATCGTTTAATTATTAATATAAAAATTTCATTTGGTGGCACTTTAATAATTTATTATATTATATGAAAACTTCATTAGAACTTTTCGTGCATAATTTTCAAGGTAGAAAACACAATTACATAATTGTGCGTTATAAATAGGTAAATGTTTTTACTGTACCACAATAGGATAATAAGCAGTAGAATCATGACATCACTAATGCCTTCAATATTCGTCACAGCGGGCGGGAATCAACTTTCATCCAGGTTTCATATTAAAAAAAATATAACTTGTCCAATAGATCTATACCGCTCATTGCTAATACGGGATGCCGCGAACAGCTTAGCACTGAGCGGGTAGGTATAGCTCTAGTAGAAGTTCAATATTAAGAACTTTTGATAGTTCTTAGCCAAATAGGTAGGTTGTATTCTGGAAACTGTTATGCTCAGGCATGGCCTACTGTAACACATTATGTTATGATACATGAATTAAACCGGACTCCAGAAGGCTTAATATGTAACAATCACGTGTAACATTGAGTGTTTTCAAGGCTAAAGCTTTTTGCTTAGAACCATGACTAAGTGGGCGACAAAAAATTCAAGAATATTTTTCTTAACAACTGCGAATATCCAGTACTTAGTGGTCATGACGCCGAGGAAAACTACAGACTTTTAAGCTACTTAATTGATGGGGGTATAAGATATTTTGAGTAAGCGTATTATGTAAGTAGTAGTAGTAGCTATGTATTTATTCAAATGTAGCTTATATTCGTAGACACATAATACATCATCATCATCATCATCATCATTATCAGCCAAAGGACGTCCACGCATAGGCCTACATAATACATACCAATAAGTATGCAATAAAATACAGATGGAATAAAAAAAAATGCATCAAAATTAATTACTACGTACGTCAAATAACTTTAGCAAATGTGAAAATATATTTTGTTCGTTTATCTCCATCATATTTTTTTCGTAACAATGTCTTGTGCCTACATTACAATGATAATGATAATGACGTTCTTACTGCAGTAATTTTGTTCTCAAATTGTTACTGTCATTTTGACAATATTATTGAACACAAAAACCTAATGACTAAAATATTATGTGTGGTAATTGAACACGGTAAACTAGCAAACGACCTTATAAAGATTACAGGATCAAACTGAATCAAGACAGCTTGCGATCTTACGCTTTGCAAATATGGAAAAGGTCTGTTTTCAGAAGTTGACGTTCGGTGGTCAATGGAGATGATGATGAAGCTAGCAATACGTCGAAATCCTAATATAAATTGTATCGTAGTTACCGAAAAGGAGCTATAAACTACCTACGTAGTCCCTAAACTAATTAAAGTGAGCTGAACTTTGAATTTAAGTATATTAACTGAAGACGTATAAATTGCTCATAAGAAAGCAGGAATCCGAGAAAACAGCCTAATAATTAGAAACTTAATGTAAATTTTCAAATTATAAATCATGCTAGTATTGCTTTCTGGACGTTAATAGTGAGTTTTCACGTGATTTACTTGCCCAATTATCGTTGTTAATAATATTAATTACGATAAATTGTGATAAGTGATTTGAAATATCTTGAATTTAAATTTATTTACTGTCATTATAATTGTAAAAGTGTTCAAACAACGCGTGAATCAATTTGTTCTCTCAGCTGGATCACACGTAGAGAAACTTCAGAAGTTTTCAAACAAGTAATAAAGCAAGTCGCAGTTTGAGAACATCAGCAAATGTGGATGCATGTGCAGAAGGCAGCAGGATTACACGGGACGAAACTTTTGTACTTGGGCGGAGTACAGAAAAGTGCGCGGAGCAATATTTCCTCCCCCGCTGAATACTTTAATCCGCGGTGTATTTATGCCGCACCGTAAATAAGTGCGGGCAACTCTGGCAGTTACCATCTTCTACTATATAAAAATAAGTCGGGTTTTCCTCCCTGACGCTATAACTCCAGAATGCACGAACCGATTTCCACGGTTTTGCATTCGTTGGAAAGGTCTCAAGCTCCGTGAGGTTTATAGCAAAGAAAATTTCCATAAAACGGGGCCGGGGCGGGACGGGGCTGGGAGCGAAACGAAGTTCGCTGGGACCGCTAGTTTGTTATAACTAAGAGTCCAGGGAAATCGGGATCGGGACTTCGCTTCCGCGGGACTTACGCGGGTTAAACTTGCCGTCTTTGGGAACGCCGATACAGGGAAAGTTGTAATTCGTTTTCTATACGGGAGGTGAAATTCCTCGATAGGGTCAGACCAATCGCACTTTTATAATGAGAGATAAACTAGATTTCCATCCCAAGTAAGTTAATTCTGTAAAAAAACATAATTACTAACTTGTGAGCTAGAAATACGAAACCATGACCATCCAACATTAATAAAATAACTATGTAGTTCATAATTCTGAACACCCATGAGCGGAAGCCATTGAAATTTCGCGAATAAAGTGATTACGCACTAAACTATGGCAGCGATGCGGACTATACTTTATTAGATTAGTTTGGCGTGAAACAACGTATGATTTCCACTGATTTCATTATGCAAAATATAACACATACGAGTACTAATAATTTAATAATCTAATCTAATATGTACTATTGTATGTCGATATGGATTTATTTTAAGAAAGTGTCAAAAAAGAAGGCATAGCTTAGCAAGCACTATTATGTCTCTACTACTCTCTTTTAGAGATTATTTCGATCTAAGACGTATTATCATTCTACGTAATATTTTTATTGACGATAGTTTTGAATCCTACCTTTGCCATATTAGGGTTCATAACAATAAAATTCTAAAAAATCCTGAAAATTATCGAAGATGACCATATATTTTGAAGTTTTAGGTGATTAATATAACAAATTAAAATATTAGAACATTCGGTATCCCACTTATTATGCGTTCTCACGTATTACTTTTGAAGTTAAATCAAAAACCCTTTAGCTGCCCTACATGTTTGGGCAACTGGTTTAATTTAATTTCAGAACTATGAGGTTGGGTACAAAGAAATAGTTGGGCCTGCGAGATATCCCGGTACTACGTTGTTCGCGTACTATCGAGGCTCAGTCGTAGTGAAACTTCGTCTGCTGCCAAAAAGGCTTTATTGTACGGCCCGCTCTAAACATAACCGCGCGATAAAGACGGCGAAAACTTCTTTCTTAGTTTATAAACTTTACTCCGCAACATCTATGTTTATAGAGCTCGGGTTTTAACTGCGTACTTGGTTGATTTACCTTATATTCAGATTCAATCCTAAAATGAAAACTAGGTAAGTAGGTACTCTAAAAGATTATTATACCAATGACTATGCAATGAACGAGGGATAGTTCTAAATGTGGTCAATACAATAATACGGATAATGTTTAGAAGAAAACTTCGCTAGTAATCTATTAAATTTGAATGAATGCTATTTTCTCCAGTTTATTAGTGCCGGAGTTTTTATTTTATTTAAGATATTTTTTTTCATATTATTAAGCAACAACATACGATAGAAGGTACTCATTCTCAATAAAGTCTTGGCATATTTTACATCGTCTCTCTACTAAAGGAAATATGTCTCTATGGAGCATCTACTACTTTTACCTTTCCATACCATAAAATTGAGCCATCTCGCAATTATTCATGACAGAATTAGACAATAACAAAACTGCTATCACTAATAAATAATGGTATAGGCATAATTCCAGCGCGTTTTAATTAATAACGCAGTAAAAAGCGCCATGTAGAGACAGTCAGTCGCTATAGCGAATGCTGTACAAAACAAACCCATTCAATTAACTACCTCGCTCGACCAATGGAGCCATTCGCTTAATGAAATTTCGACTGAAATACAAACTGACCTAGACGGGGTGGTTCACGATGATCGTTGCCAAATTCTGTCTATTGTAGATTACCTTTTTGGCCCATTTTAGCAATAACATTTATCTCTGGCTGAATGGAAAAAGAAAACAATATTCCGAGTTTTTAAACACCTTCGTCACATCAGTCTTCAGATTTCGTAACCACGCATTGAAAAATTAAGAATATTTCCTAGCGACCATGTAAATTATAAACACCTAATATACCACCTAGATCCAAAAGCGAAACATGGTCATGTTTAATTAGCTATATTAGCAGATAAATTAGTGATTCCGCACAAAAAGTACAAACTCAGCCTAATTCCGGTAGAAACGAACGTTTGTTAGGTCGATGTTCATAGTGAGCGCGCTCAAATTGAATCTAATTGCCGCAACGAAGTGTTGAATCAGTCCGGCAGGCGCGGTGCTGGCCTAAATTGCGCCTATTTACTCACTTAGGAAGAGAACACCCACACCACCTGTTTACTGAGCGAAATTTTGCGAGACAGTGACATCAACTCGCGGTGAACCGCCATCTTGATTCCCGGAATGACCGAAGTCCAAAAGTTATTTAATCAAGAAATATTTTCTAACGTTGTAGCCAAACTTCCAGTTATTAAAGGTAGACTATTACGTATTATTAATACTATTTATTGATAGGCTGGCAGTGTGATGTGGCATGGTTCGTCTGACTGAGTAAACTTTAATGTGCAATTTATTTATTTTACAATTTTAATTACCTATTTATTTATTTTTTATATGATGTTGATGAATGTTGTTTATTTAATCGTTTTTTTTTCTAATTTAATTTGTTTATTTTTGTGTTTAAATTCAATGTATGTGTTCTAACTTATTCGAAAGGGTTCCCGCAGAATACCAGTATCGTGACATGCCTCGCGCTGTCACGAATTTGGCTGAGCTTTAGGGGAACCTTTTCGACACAAATTTCATTGGTTTTTTTAATTGTATTTTTCTTTTCTGTGTTTTTTGTGTCGAATAAAGTTATCATTCATTCATTCATTAGACTAGAGATTATATTCAAAGCTACAAGTGGAGATAAGGCGTTCTGTAGTCTACAAAAAATGTAGCCAGATTTATAGCTAAGGCTATGCAGTAGGCCCTACTTAGGCTAAAGGCAATATATCAGTGCTTAGATTTAAATAGTATCTTTTGGTTGGCCAATGGTTTCGTAAACAGTTATAGCCTTTTCATTGTAAGAGATTTAATGAAAAGGCAATAACTGTTCCAAGATTGTGGCATCAACTTAGAGTAGTGGTTTTGATTTCGGGAGTGCGATTAGGCCAGACAGCCTCGGACCTATTGTCCGACGACACAATTATGGAACTGAGTTCTAAACTATGCTCTTGACAGAGACAAAGGATGGTTTCAAATATATCCCATGGTACAATACTTTAGAAAATTAACATATCTTGCGTGTCTTTCAATAGTCCTTTCCAAATAGAACGAATTTCTTCATTACATAGTAACGTGAAGTCTAATCTATAAGGCACGATCCATTAGTTGATCTTACTCGAACTTCGAACTATCATCTTTCTAAACAAACAACGGTGAACGTTACAAAAAATAGTTTGTTTTTTTACACAAACTGCAAATCAAGTGCCCGGTGCGGGAAAACACGTCACGTCTAATTTTAATTAATTACGCAAATAGATTTTATTGCGACAAATATTTACATTAACCGTAAAACTGTTTTATAGCGACCAATGTCCCAATTTTTAGGTGCGTTGAGTTCATTTTTATAAGTTTCATGAAAAGTATTTTTTAGAAATGGTTCAACAACGAAGACTAAATTATCAAGGATACTAAAAGTCTTAAGAGTACGAGTATTTACTTCCACATTAAAAGTTTATTTTTTTTCACTTTATTTTATTAGAGGAGAAATCCCAATAACGTTTATAACTCAGGGCAGAATTTTTTGGCCACAATTATTGGACCATTTAAGTAACATTTAACTGTGAAATTGTAGCATAATATGCTAATAATATCATGGCACTTACATTTTAAAGATGCACCTAAGAATTATAAAGCACAATTATGTTCTAAATACCATGCATATTATGCTACTAGATTGCTTTAAACTCCTTCTTTAAATATTCGTAAAACTCAATATTAACATATTGCACTGCGTCAAACAGTTCAGT
The DNA here is from genome assembly GCA_963584085.1 of Pyrausta aurata. NCBI lineage: Eukaryota > Metazoa > Arthropoda > Insecta > Lepidoptera > Crambidae > Pyrausta > Pyrausta aurata. The sequence continues at coordinate 6,368,773 of OY757260.1, forward strand.
TATCCCCTGATCTTGTATTCGATGCCCACACACGTGCAAAGCTTCACCCACAACTGAAATAATACTAGTCAATAACATTGTAGATATTTTATATAATGAAAAAATTAGAAAGGCCACAAAGCCTCAAAATATATAACTAAACCGATGATATATTTGGATATTATCGATTGTATCATCATTAGATAGGCCTCTAGAAACTATTATGTGATCAATTCCAAGCAACAAGCGAGTGAGTTGTAACTTAATGATTGACTGTCATGATAATCCCACTGCTTGTCGGTTAGCAACAAATGAATCAAAATAGTATACTTATACATTTTGTGCTATTGCTATCCCGTAGCCGCCGTGTTGTGAGAGCCCAAACCACGGAAAGCGTGACAAAGCAATATTTTTTATTGCAAATCAATGCTATCCGATCGTTTTCCGGAACACACAAAACAAATTGCTAGTCGGCAAAATCCTATCGCATCTATTTTATACCATTGCAACACGCAAACTTCAAATCTTCGCTTATTTTAGTAAGTACATATTTACATGTATACAACCGTACAATAGATATTTAAATTTACATTAATGACAGCTAACTGTAGGAGCTACTAGTTTAAAGATAAAAAATAGTATAGGGTTAGTTTGATTGATACCGTGCTCCACAGATCTAATTTTACTTTGAAAGCAATTAATATAACATCAAACAATTTGTTGGTCTCACAGGCCGTGGTATAGTCACTTCGTGACGCAACGAAACCGGCACAATGGCAGACCTTGGTACTAGAGACTATTCGGAGCGAACTCGCCTCAGTAATTACGGCAAAGTGGTTACTCGTACAACGGATTGACAACAAAAAACATTAATAATAGTCGTAGATGTGGTACACGAGAGTACGAGGTGAGACAAAAAACGACAAATAACAAATGATACGTCAGGTTTGAATGCGTACTCGTATATTAGCAACATTACAAAATCAGTAATTGATAAAAGGCATGTTCTGGATCTGGCCGACGTTATTCGAAAGTGCAATTAGCATTGAACCGTTATCGAATATGCAAGAGCGATCTCACAACCCGTGTAAAGAAAATTAGAGTCGTATGTATGGCCACGTAGCAACGAGCTGACGAGTACCAAAAGCAATTTAAGTCGAGACAAAAAGATTTATTCTCTCCATTGATGGAAACAATTGTAGTCTATTGTACTTATTCTATTATCTTAAGTACTTTTTTTCGAAATAAATACAATCGTATATAGAATTAATCAGTTTATTTAATAGCGTGTCAGCATAAATATCTCCTTAAACATTTGCCTCTACACTTCGTTTATCGTTTCCAAAAAAATAAAATAATTCTAAGTTCTATCCTGGTGATTAAAATTTGTTGCTGTCTCGACCAATACAGAGGGCTCTCATAGGCGTTGTCCATGTTAATGCTCCAGTATATTACAATACCCATGTTCCACACTCCTCTCTTATTACTTAATTCGATTAACCTCTCGTTTCTTTCGAGAGCGCATCTAATGGTCATGTCGACATTCTTGAGGTCATTTCATTAATTGGGATCAATTAGTTGGGGCAATCATTGTGAACAATGGAATATACTTCAGAATTATAGAACATCCATTCTAACTATAGCTGACTTTCCAGCTATATGACTCATATTAACTCTAAGCATAAGGAAGGAAGGTGCGGGAATCTCTGATGGGGTAAAATTCAATAAAAACCTAAATGAGATTGTTGTCTATTGACCGAAGGGAGACGTAGATAGTTAGACAGATTGAATCACGTCGATCGGATGCAATGACATCTACGAAATCATTAATCTTGACGTGCGTCTAGATCTAATAATGGTGAGGAGTATCCGAGCGTGGCGGTGAGTGCGCGGTCATCTGTCCGTCTTACGCATTCATCCACCAACCGTGAAGAAACTCATCCGTTTACATCAACTCTTCAAACAGGGTAGGAACTGCATCATTTATTTCTAACTAGTAAGGACACCAGTTGCATTACAGCGAAGTGTAACAGCAACAACGGCTATTTCTCAGGTAACAGAAACTGACATTGTATAGGATTGCCAGGGATATCCTCTTACACAACAACTTGCGGTAGCAACTACCAACATTTATGGTTTATTTGTAGATGTAAGGTTTTGTAGACAAAACAGACAATTACAGTAGTTTGAACTTGAACACACAACTACAGTGGCAGATTTCTCTGTGAACAAATTGCTAACGTTTTCCAGTCCAGCTCATTTTCGAACGACCTTCGGACATACAATCTTGCTTTTGAAATGTAAATTATCGTGGCCATAAAATCATAACTATCGAAATACATTTTTCTGTGCAAACATTTTCTGTGTGTTGTCATAATGATTTTGTACAGTTATCTATACTAATATTATAAAGCTGAAGAGTTTGTTTGTTTGAACGCGCTAATCTCCGAAACTACTGGTTCGAATTGAATAATTCTTTTTGTGTTGGATAGTCCAGTTATCGAGGAAGGCTATAGGCTATAAAACATCACGCTACGACCAATAGGAGCAAAGATATAGTGGTAAATGTGTAAAAAACGGGAGAAAGAAGTCACTATTCCACGCGTACGAAGTCGCGGGCAAAAGCTAGTATTTATATAAAGCTAAAGGTAGAGTTATTTGACTAAAAATATAATGTATGATCTTTCATAGAAAGAAATGATTAAAAAATACTTAATTTACTCCTGCTCATTACAACATTATTTCATTATTCCTATTTCGACCTGTTGTTTCCTTCATCAATGGCAGTTCTTCATACTTTACTTCTCTAAGTTTGTTGTTATTGTTTACAATGCAGCAGCCAGTGTCATGTACATTGCTGCTTATACACATTTATTTCTCAATCAAAACATAGCTGTATATGTCCTGTAATTTTTCATCATCTGCTCTATTTGTCAGCGCGTGCATATACTTTTTGATGCTGTTAGTTTTAGGAAAATCTGTTTGGTCTGGATCCCAAATCTTCCAATTTGTTTAGTATCATCTCCTTTAATATTTACTTTTATATGAGCTCAATAAATTTTATCCTCATCTTGTGATTGATAGAGCTCTTCTGCGACTGTAGTAATAGGCAATTCAATCGAGAATTTGTGCACCGGCTTGTTAGGCTTATCTGAAGCGGCGCAAACAATTAACGAATCATAAACCCATATCGCACTAATAGAACCATGCGCTTTAATGAAACTTTGATAAAACTACTCTAATCTGTGTTTGGTAAACCAAGTAGACGCTACAGTAACAACAAACTTACAGCCATTCCAACAATGACTTCGTGGGAAATTAATAAAAGTGAAATTTAAATCGCGCCAAGAAGTGCATGGTGTAATATGTGTATCCGGCTGCCTTTTTATAAACAATGCTCCCTGTTACCTAGAAAACAATAGCACATCTCACAAGCACACACACTGCTCTCGTCGGAAAACGCACATGCACAATTTTCCGAACACCGGCTTACGGACACTGCGTCGGTCGCGTCAGAGCAAAGGGCGGCACGTACTAGCGCTGCCTCTGCGCGCGATAGACTGACTGACTGGCGACCGGAGCGAGCGAGCGGGACGCGCGGCGGGCGTGCCGACTCTATGCGCGCGCAACCTCACCTCCCTTTCCTTCTCGACGAATCCACATACACCCATCCCTCATCCGCACGCTCTAGCACACCTTTCGTTCCCGAGACAGGTGTTCCTGTCCCTGTGTGCGTCCAGACGTGCCTCTTTACTCGTGTGTGCGCGCTTCCTGCGGCGGCGGATCGTTTTTTATACCGAACAGAAATTATAAAAAAGTAAATGGAGGGAAAATTAAATAAAACGTTTACAATGAAGCGTTTTCCTGTGCGCTTTGAATGATTCAGTGTGCGCTATTTTTCAGGATGGGTATCATCGAGGTTTCGCTGCGGGAGTGATTACGGGGCTTTTTACGGATGTTTGAGTGATGTAGGCGGGCGTAATTAGGCACAGGGCGGAAAGGTATATTGATTGCGGTGACGTGGCTTTGTGGAAAAATCGATATTTTTGTATTAAAGGTGGCACGCGATATGTCCGGCCGGCGTCCGTATAAGTAAACCTCCGTATCGATCGGCAGACAACTTTCGACCCTAGTTTATGGCGAGCACTATAACTTGAACCACACTTGCGAACGTTATAGAGAACGCTTTAGCGGAATGGCTTTCATAAAAATCTGTATGGGTATGGCTAGGCTCTAAACATAACTTTATATCTATGAAGTTGCGAAAGGTCCCGAGGAAAAACCCCAAGTTAAAGGGGAACGTTTCTATCTGGTCTGGTTATAAAAGTTCACGCTCCAAAAATATTGTACGTTGCCCTAGCATTAGTGAAGTCAGCGAGAGGGCTCTAGTGAAAGCGCTCTACAAAAAGAAACCAACTTATATAAACTACGTACTAAATTACATTAAGAGCCATCAGTGAATAACCAAACATCTCTGCGAAGAAATTTGCGCAACACTTTCGAATGTCCATCAAATAATTTCAAGAAACAAGAGAGTAGAAATATTTCAGGACGTTTGCGATGCAGTTCTGTAGAGCAGCGAATGCAATAAATTATACTCTTTCTGAATAACATGCTCCGTTTCGCCGGGCGTTGCCTTTTTGCAAAGTGAAAAGAAGAAAAAAAAAGCTTTTAAGTCGACGACTAATGTACTGGATTAATGAGAGTAGGTACTACTTACGATAAATAAGCAGTAGTTATAATTAAGTTTAGTGCTACGTGATTCAACGAGAACAGTGTTCATGGAGGATTTGTGCAGTTCCTGTTAGAGATATAAAAATATAAAGCAAACGCTGGTTTTAAAATTTGTATGTGTATTAGAAATATTGATAAATTGAAATTAATTTAAATTTTAACAAAAAGAGTGTTTATTAAAACGGACAACATATATTGCCTTTTGTAATCCGAATCTCCGGAGACGAGAAAATGAGTGAAAATATAGTGCAACTACGGAACCCCTAAAAATATGTGCATTTATTTCATACATTCATATTTGTTTATCAACTAAACTATGAGTTAGTACGAAGGCATTGAGCAAATAGAAATAGCGCTATACACTCCAGAAGAGAAAGAAATCGTTTGTTTGACAAACCGTGCTGTAAGAGGTCGGCATTAATGAGAAAATTAACAGGTAATACTTCCTTATTTATCGTCATTATTACACTCCGCTGTTTCATTATGACGAACGTAGGGGAAAATCAGGGAAAGCTCTAGATTAACTTCGTGCTTCGTATTTCCTCCCCTTTTATTACCTTGTAGCAATAGTGATTGAGCAAACTTGAGATACATAATATCTGTGTCTTCCTAAATAGTTAAAAGAACACTATTAAATATAAATATGTAATTTCCTCGTTATGTTTTTGTAAATTCTTAATCAATGCCTTTTTTTACTTTTCCTGTCCAAATGTTCTTGTTTTTTAGTCCAAACTGCATATTACAGATTTTCAGATTAGGTTAAATCCATTTCACGTAAACGCGATTTTTGTCACCTCGGCTGACTTCGCAAAATGCTATTTCGCAAACCTTTGTCATCATAATAGTATTTCGCTGCGCGCAGATGTTGTAGCACTTAGCGGTTTGCACCGGTTTTATTATGAATAGCAACGGAACTAGCATTTTGTGGTTTCCCTCTGGAGCTAGACGCAAATTAATGCCCGAGCTTTCAGCTAGAAATTAATGTAATGCACCCTGGTTACGTGGCCAAATTGTTGGCATTCAGTAAATTCAGCAACGCAACTAGGATACGGCGAATTTCGTAATTGAATTTTTAATATTGCAGTGTGACCCGATGCGTGACATCGCGCCCGGGATTACTACCAGCTGCATAGTAAACTTGCGCAATTTTAAACTTCTGCCAGTACTATTATATTCTCTGTGCCTCTGCTGCGCTGCTGACATGAATGCATCATCTCCAAAACTTGATATGTCATAAATTGTTTGAATTTGAATTGTTTGAATACTCTGCATGACCTGAAAGTAAGACTGGGAGAGATGCTTTTAGCATTAAGTCCATCTTTTGGAGAATTTATTTTGTGCAACAAAGTTGTTAAATAAATTGTTCTGTGTAAACAAAAATGCTATTAACCATATTATTATAGATTGATTAGTGACTTCATTGGAAGCATAGTAGGTACACATAATATTAACAGGGTGTTTTTTTTACTGTCCACTAGCTTTTGCCCGCGACTTCGTCCGCGTGGAATAGTGACTTCTTTCTCCCGTTTTTTACACATTTACCACTATATCTTTGCTCCTATTGGTCGTAGCGTGATGTTATATAGCCTATAGCCTTCCTCGATAACTGGACTATCCAACACAAAAAAAATTATTCAATTCGAACCAGTAGTTTCGGAGATTAGCGCGTTCAAACAAACAAACAAACTCTTCAGTTTTATAATATTAGTATAGATTTTGTGGGCGATGCTCGCGAAGAGCAAGTATTTACAGCAGTAAATAAAGTAACGAGTAAACAAGGTTCTGTCAATATCTTTCATTTAATATTTGTCATAAACATATATTTTTCCATGATTAGCAATCGTTTGAGACCACCTATCATACACCTGCTACGTACTAACTTAAACCTGAATTGATATGCATCACAGTAAATTGTGGATAATTTAAATCTATTTGAGCTTAAATCAAAAAGGCTAAAATTATTTTACACTAAACCCAAGATAGCATATTCAAGCAAAAAGTTCTCGAGAACCCAAAAATAAAAATCATTATGATTAATATATTCTATTAAAAGTTTAAACTTTTCTTAAAACATAATTCGCACATAGGGCATGATATTAGAAAAGTTTAAGGATTATCCCTCATTAAATGGACACACTTTATATCCACAAGAATTATTAAGAATGAAAATGTTACTTCAAAATATTTAAAATAGAGTTGAGAAAAATGTTGTTGAATTTCTGAGAAACGTTTGATGTCAGATTACTGGTCATCTGAGCGGTAATCTATGAATAGAAGTACATCATAGATGTAATCTAAAAGGTGTGCTAAAAAAAGGAAAGACGACAAAATCCTTGGCTACAATATGCGCGGGTCACAGGGCGATCCTTTCAAACAAATAGCCGATAATCTGATCGTAAAGGTTCGACCCTGGTTACGTAACCTAAGTATTATGCATATAAATAGCTCGTGTGAGTGACAGGAGAGACTTATGAAAAATTCGTAATATTATCTACGTCATTGACCTGAAAACTGTTAGGTATTACTTAGCTCAACTTTGTTAGGAGACGAGAGGTGCTTAAACATATAATGATTAGGAATCAATGATGGACGCATTGATAGGCCTATGTTCAAAAGTGGACGTCCTCCGTTGAATAAGTTGTTCTCTAATATGACCAACACTGTACATTGGTGATTTGATGACGAGTGTGACTCTGTTATTATAAGCCGATCAATTAATCAAAATATGTCAAGGCTTTATTTGTGTAATCCCAATAACTTTCCAAGAGGCAAGAAATCCACATTCCAAGAATAATGAAGAAACGAGAAGCCTATAATACTTTTCTTCCTTTTTTCCTCCAATCTAGCTATGTTTATTTTTAATCCATCAATCCACCCACAAACATTGTACATCGTAGGGAAATCCCAGTACAAGAATACTTGAAATCCTGGGCCACCCTGGGGTTACTAAACTATCTCCTCCCACAACCTATCACACCAAGTGAATTAGAATAGAAATTACTGAGCTTGTAGGCAGATTGTTAGGGCTTACAAATCTGGAGTACGGAATTCAATTAGTACCATATGAGCGATCATCAGAAATTGTCTAATTTCGTTTATAAGCTTAGGCTTTGTATGTCTCTATTTTCATGTTATTCGTCGTGATGAATAATGAATTGAGCTAGGGATCACAAAAAGTGTATTTTTCGAATAAGAAAACTTGTACAGTAATTTTCTTGGGTGTAATTCCAAAGTTCCAAATGCAAATTTAATTCTTACAGTAAAATTCATTGCACTTCATTTAACATTACTTTATCCTAAAAAGATATTGGTGCCCTCTTTCTAATTTGATTAAGTCCAAGACGTTTTCAACATTCAGCTCTGCTATTTTACATGTACGCGAAACAAATTGTGATATATCTCGAGTCTTTATCCATCTGAAAGTCGAGCAACACTTAAAGAGATTAAAACGCTTATCGTGTGAGTTCTTGCTCGTTTTTCATTCTCTTCTTTAAGGGCTTTTACTTTTCAGCTGTTTATACGTTCACTAAGAGATTAAATTTAAGGCCGCTCAACATAGGTGACCTTTAATACTAACCCGATTCCAATGAAACACACTCACATGCTAGACTTGAGTGTTTAGGCTATTTTTGTTAGTGAAAAAGTTAAGGATTTCTATTTATTACCGTAAGGTATGTATCTTGAGCTAGATTACTATTTTTAGCTTAGGAACTCCACTAAATGAGGTTGAATTTATTGAATGCATTGCAATGTTAAGAATTAGAACAAAAGTCATCTCATTAAGTATAGTGAACCTTTGCAATCAACTCCAAAAAGGTTTTGTGTTTGTGCAAATGTGCCACAAGATGGCAACACGCGCGTTTTGCTTTTCTGATGTTTTAATTGGGAATGCTAACTGAGGCGACGTTAATAAAGTATTCGTTCGTGTTTCATGTGAATTAGCGGTGGACCACATGACGCGGTGTCGATCCTAATAAACTGCGAAATATTTTGTCTGCGAACCGTGACAACGTTCGGCACGCCCTACGGTCACGGTGGCCAAGCAGATTGGTATTATGGGATAAATTGATTCCGGCCAATCAAACAAGAAGTTTTTGCGTTTTTTTTTAAACATGTATGAGAATTTAAAAGCACCTCTTTTTAACGTAACGATCATTCGTAACGTGATCGAAACGAACACTCCATCACGTTTTACGAACGATAGAAGTATCTACATGTATGTAGTATGTATGTGGTACCCTATCTACCTATACATACAGATTTTGTAAAAGAAACAAACTGAAACTGAAACTGTTGAACGTTTTGGAGATTACTACGTATTCAAAAGAAAAGGGACTCATACAGTGCAAAATATTTCTCCTGTTTTGATTTTCTAATAAGATATATACTATTAAAACTTGAAAAAAAGACACTGACTAAAAAAACCTCCTAATGTATTCTTGGATAATATAAATATACGGATGAGATAGTACATACAAAATCAAAAAAGTTTTATTTCAGCCTAAAATCATCAAACTACGTTGAACTTCAGCCTGAAATTAGACTACAATGCTTTATGTATGCCCTTGTATATGAATTTAACTAAGATTATCCCAAAAAAGGGATTTTTCAACAAAAAAACAGCAACTTTTCATTATGTATTTGTATGAAGTTTCATTACATTAGCAATACGATATGGGAGTGGGCTTATAGACTGACCTTGCGACGGATCTCATGGGTCCATCCGAGCTAACAATAGCGCGGACGGGCTATTGTGATTCGGCCGCGACGCGCCTATCTGATCTTATCGGAATTTGATTGATACCAATCACAGGTATAATATAATCAGCCTAACCAGGAGCTTTCATAGCAGATTTGCTTTGGAAGTATATGCCCTATTTTCAACGTGTCAGTTAAAATTTAAATACTCGTAGTCGTAGTAGGCATATTAAAAGAGCTTCTGGAAAGAGAGCAGCTGTTGCAAACTCATTTTTTTATTATTATTTTACTAGTTATATGTTTCACAATGTCCAAATAAGTTCCGGTTAGCTTTATCTATCCAATACTTCATACGAAATTACTTCCCATATTTATGTTACTATCCAGTTTCAAGAGGGTATACGTAGAATATGGAACGAGCTTTTGCAAGTAAACAACTTTATAAATAAATAACTTCCACTACATTAATTGGAGTTTTCATCACTATCTTGTTAAGACTTGATTAAGAAATGTGGTGTACGTCAACTAGGTTGTAAATAGAACGCTAAGCAGACAAGCTCATAGTAATCATAGCAGATACTCACTCCAAAGGTATTACCTACTTTGTCCGCGGAATCCCCTCAACGTGTTCCCCCTACTTATCCCGAAAATTCCCCAGCAGCTAATATGTTTCGAGTCGGCTGCTCGGAGTATGGTAGCAATTTTAATAAATAATTATCCCGCTTGGCGTCGGCCCGGATAAACAGATATGAGCTTAATTCACTAAGTACACACGGCCCCCGCTCCATTCCCGTTTTCTTGTCAAAACCCTGTTTGCGTTTAACGTATTGTAATAGTCTTATTTAAGTTGGCAAACGCGAAAATCTGCGTGCGGCACTCAAATCGAGTGGAAACAGCCAGAATTTTCGTTTAGCTAAAATTGCTTAAGAAATTTTCTACGAAATAGTTTCTTCTAATTGTTTATTTACTTTTCTTGGATTAGTATATTCATTCTAGATTTTTTAGCGGCAAAATTTATAATTTTAATTTGTTGCTGCTGTGATAAAGCTCCAAGTGAGTACATTATAGAACACAACTCTCCCACCCCCCCAACCCGCCGCTTCACCCCTCCCCCCCTTGATAAAGGTCCCAAATTTCACATTTCCTCTATTTTCAGGAAAACTATACAAGCTAGGACAAAATGGTCAAGGACTAAATTATTTGTCAATAAATTACCTACAAATAAGTACTAACATTCATTTTGATACGAGTTATAGTTTTTAAGCTATGGAGCATCAAAGAGTACTAAAAATGTGCGCTTAGCAGAAATACAACATTTAACACAAAATAAACAATATAATTTATAAATTTTCTCAAGAAATGCATTTCTGTAGTACTTATCTATCTAAAACAAATCAGTATCGTCATTGTTATCTTCTAAAGGTTTGTCGAAGCTACTAAGGCCCCAATGTCTGTCATATGGTGGAACAAGGGAATGCAGCTTTGACACATCCACATACTTTTCTGTAGCCTTTTTTGCAGCTGCATGATACTATTTTCAGTATCTACTGTGGAGCTTGTGCCTATGTGGTATTTAGGGTACAAAGTTACTATTTTTTCCAGCTTCAGTTTTCCGGGTTGAATGAATTTGCTCGCCATAATTGAACTTGATGAAAAGTATGTGTTGAATTCTGACAAGCAGCTCCTAAAGAAGGTGGAAACTTTGATAATATCACCACCGTATTGTTCTTCAGATCAATGTTTTGTAAAAGTGGACCTCTCGTATATCGTTTATACTTTTTAGGTACCTACTATGATACTATCCGAGAATATATCTTTCTCCTGCCTTTTCTATCTGCTTGCGTGAGGCATCCGGGTTATTTAAAACGTTTATTGTATCTTGCAAGTCGGTCTTTCTACCAAGCAGGAAAGACAAAAACCTTTCCTTTGTTGTAGAATGCCGATGTAGTAGAATATATTTTTACGTGGTGGGGTAAGTCCCAGTAAAAGAACCAACAGATCAATGTCTTGCCCAACCACTACGACAATGTCTTTTCGACGTACTACATAATATCGGCATTCTAAGGCACAGGAAAGGTTCAGTCTATTCAATAACATATAACATCGACTTGCAAGATACAATAACTCCTGTTGCCTAACGCAAGGAGGTAAAAAGGCAGGAGAAACATATATTCTTGCATAGTATGGGGCTAAGCAAACCTAAAAAAGTATAATCGTGTTACGAAACATTTAGGTACTTCAACTTCACTTCTTGACCAACTCTCAAGAACAATACGGTGTTATTATTAAAAGACCACCTTCTTCAGCTTGTCAGCATTCAATGCATACTTTGATCAAGCTCTACAGTTGATACTGAAAACAATATCATACAGCTGCAAAAATGGCTACAGAAAAATATGTGGATGTGTTAAAGGTGCATTCCGTTGTTCCATCATATGCTTACATTGGGGCCTTAGTAGATTCGACAAACCTTAAGAAGATAACAATGACGATACTGATTTGTTTTAGATAGGTAAGTACTACAGAAATGCATTTCTTGAGAAAATTTATAAATTATATTGTTTATTTTGTGTTAAATGTTGTATTTCTGCTAAGCGAACATTTTTAGTACTCTTTGATGCTCCATTGCTTAAAAACTATAACTCGTATCAAAATGAATGGTAGTACTTATTTGTAGGTAATTTATTGACAAATAATTTAGTCCTTGACCATTTTGTCCTAGCTTGAATAGTTTTCATGAAAATAGAGGAAATATGAAATTTGGGACCTTTATCAAGGGGGGGAGGGGTGAAGCGGCGGGTTGGGGGGGTGGGAGAGTTGTGTTCTATAATGTACTCACTTGGAGCTATAACACAGCAGCAACAAACTAAAATTATAAATTTTGCCGTTTCGCCCATACATTGAAATCTAGAATGAATACACTAGATGTTTCTTCATGTTGAAATGCCTACTTAAATTGATTTGTAATGACTTGCTAAAAAAGGTTTGCTTGAAGCTCATATTTTTAAAATCCTTGGGTACGTAATATTCAGTGTCAAAACACGGATTCAATATTAATGGAAATCCACAAAGGTACAACAAACAAGGGTTCAGTTTAAATATTATTATCACACGTGTCCCTTCAGGATTAAATTTATTTCAGCGGGGTAGTTGACGAGCCTTTGTTGCACAATCATTACTGTCCGGTCCTAAGTAGCGTCATGCTTTGTCAGAAAACACTGAGCACCCACATTAAGGGCTAAAAGGGTGTCTGATTGGCTGAAAACGTGCGGCAAAAATATTCCGGCAACGAACAACCGGCACTCCTAAAAAGCTGAAGCTAATTGCAGTAAGATACCGTCCTTCGCTAATACGATATGTGTTACACGGGGCGCGGCGCAGCTCTATGTGCTTGGAACACAAATGAGGAAACAACCTAGCTCGATACCAGCTCTATTTACACTCACATTAGAGTCGAATTTCTAGTGCCACCCACTCAAATTTGGGCCATTCCTATTTCGACCGGCCTTAATGGAAATTGTGAGCCGTGCCCGTGTCGTTACGCGCTGCAAATGTATATAATGTGTCGTCAAAGGGTGAAATATACTTCAGTAGGCCGTGATTTCGTTCGCTACGAGCCGGGGTTACCGTTTAAAAGTTTCTCCAATGAGATTTACATTACTCGGTCGAGTACGGGTATGACTCAACAATGCGCTTTCACGTGTTTTCAAAGAGTTTTAATTGTAATATTACTGTAAACTTTTGTCGTAAAGATGAACATTAAAGAATAAGAACGTTTAAAGCGAAGACTTCAACTCGTTAAGCTTAAGTAAACACCTGCAGCCTGCAGACCTAGTAAGCACCTTTATGCTACATTGTAGCAACAAAATATGTTGATTTAGTTGAATTAATAATAAATTATTGAGCTAATTTTGAACTGTTTTAAGTAGTTACCTAAATACTGATACTTCACATATTTTTGACTATCAAATATGAAACTACGTTCAAATCAATACCGACTCAATTGTTGCATGAAAAATTTATTGTTAACTTTAATTCAGGTTTAACGTGCTTTTTTTTTAAGTCGGCAATATGTTCTTAATTTTCACTTTATATAAGTAGAATCTAATAGTTTTTATTATTTACATTGCCCGTTTGAAGTATAGGATAGCTGTTGATGTTTTTGAAAATCAAGACTTAGGAACCCTTGCGTATAGTAGGTGCCTGTGGTAGAAAGCATGATGAACTCATGTCATTATAATCAACCAGGTGAAAGTTTTAGGAGCTTCAACCATAACAATGTTTTTACGTCCTGTATTATAGGCATAGCTAATAAATGAACATCGTATTCATTTTACAGCTAAAAACAAACAAGTGTACTCAAAATAACATAATGCCTTTATTAAATTCTTCTTGCATTTATTAAGTTGGGGAGAAAACGCCCGACTTGGCTACAAGCGGCCAAAAGAGAAAAAAGTTTCGCGTTTCTTCACTAAAGAATTTTATTAATGTTGCTTTCTTTCTTGTTGAGAAAATAATATTTAACACCAATAAGCCCTCTTGAACGAGCTTACTTTTTGCCTCGTCAAACAAGCAATAAGTGTACGTAAAAGTGGATATAAGTATATCACATATAAATGCCATCGGGATTAACAATGCTATCGTCAATGATAAAAGCCCGTCAATCACTCGTATGTGATAAATAATATCATATCATATTATTAGGTTTCATGGGTCACATCATATTATTAATGTACATACAGTAAAACTGCAGAATTTAGGTATTCTTAGCAAAAGCTTTGAGTTTGAATGTGCCACCGTTATATTAAGGTTGTAAGATTTTGTCTCTACCACGATTTATATACTATTTTGTTTATCAACACAAATATACATAACTCACTACTTCAGACTTTATCTTTAGAAAACTAATAAATAAACCACAAGTATGTTACCTATAAATTAATTTTAGCATGATATTTTAAAACTATATGCGGGTAGTAAGTTAAAACGTAGTTTTAAACTTGCCTATATTTGCTCTATGTTGGTAATTACAACAGATACGATCTACCCAGTATCTCCTTATCCAAGTGCAAACAAAACGCATAAAACATACTTATCTAGTTGAACACACGAGTACAGCACAACCTGGTAATGTTCCAAAAAGCCTATTAAAGCCCCGGCCAACCTTTTCACGATATGATAAATGTCAAAAAACCGCCGCAATGCAGAACGCAAAGAACAATTTGCCGGCCTAATACAAATCTAACGTCGCCAATATGACATTTAAATTGTTGTCGTCGAGTGATTAAGATACCCTTCAGGAAAATCCCTTTTGAAACGAATGAAAAGAAGAAATGAACAAGGGAAAATATTGTACTAACTCAAAACAGTCAAATAAAAAATTTAAAGACTACCCAATTATCCAATATCGAAACTACTTTAAAGATGTGTGTTGAAAATTCATTTGTTTAGACCATAAAATTAATATTCCTATCGGAAGAGTAGGACAAGCAAAAGCTGTCAAACGAAACCGATTTTGGATGGCAGGAACTAACTTTAGTACGTAAAACTAGTAACTTAAAATGAGATTATCTTTCGTCCAGGTGATTTATACCTATCTTCCTAGGTTAAACATATTAGTTTACTCTATTTTAAACAGTCGACACAAAATATCGGACATGCAGCCCTAGTGTAAAACGAAAAATTAATTTGATTTAGACAAATAATCGTTGATATGCATTACCTGTGTTATTCTGTCTTTACTTTTTACGTAAATTAAAGTTTAAAGAATAGAATAATCAAACTGCGTACTTAAAATTTGAAGCGCATTGGTAAATATGAATTGTATATTAAGAGGCTTCGATTTGGACTAAACTACCTGTTAAATGAATATTTTTTGGGGGTTTTTCGCTGTAATGAACAACAATCAATCACCGATCAAGTCACCATGTTTCAGGGTAACTATTTCTCAAAAAATATACCCAATTTCACTTGAATTTATAAAAAAACACCTAAAAGAAATTTTCAGCAAGCCTCCATGGGCCTCCAAACTGACTGACAACCGTCAAAATCGGTTCTGCTACATCGAATCTCGCATTTCTTTTTATCACAGAGTTTGCTGCTAGTGACATCTCGCTCTTGTCGTTATATTCCAAAGGGATAATAATTTTATAGTTTAGACAAACTGATATTAATCTTGGAGGATATTACGTCAAAAAATAATTATTTAGTTGTAAGCTCAGCTGAAAGAGCAAAAGCTTCTCTATATTTGGCTCTGCAAAAGTATCGTCGTCGATTGTTGGATAAAGTCGATTACTTGTTAATAGGATATGTTTATATTAAGCCCAACAAACAGTACACATACCTAGAGTAAAATGTAGAGGTACATTTAAAAAAAATCAAAAATAAAATAAAATAAACCCGACACATTTGAAGTAATTTCAAAGCCCAAATTTCGAATCGATAGAACGTATTATGGAAGGTAGTAAAATTTAATTATATTAAGCTGATGATTTTCAAGTAGCTGAAAAGATTTTCATAATAAAATATTTGGGATAAAATTATCTATGACAGAAAAAGTGTAAACCAAAATCTTTTCAATCATTTGGGAGCTGCGATACCACATACAGGTAAAAAGACAGACAAGATAAACTTATTATACCCCTCTCTTTTTGCCCAGTGGGGGGGAGAGTTAAAAAGAAGCACAACGGTTACAAAGAATTACACTTTTGTGTATACGAGTATCTGAAAGATATGTTTTGAAGATAAAAATAACATCGATGGAGAAAAAAATGTTGCTCTATAAAGGCGCACTTACAAATTGACGCTGAAAAACCAGCGCCACACAATGGTCAACGGACGCAGCGGGAACTAAAGCAAAATTATCCTTTTGTATATGAAAAATCCTTTGGAATAGCTGCCTTTTATTTTCCAGAATTGCGATTGCGGCGGAGCTATTGTACGAGCAAACATTGTCCGTTTTAATGAAGCTCATCTATTTTATTCATATTATTATGCAAAGGTTATGATATGAACGAAATGTTTCAACACTTGATTGATGTTTACATAAAAAATGGCTAACAACTAACGTTAGTTTTGTAATTGAAATGAAAAAGGCATTACAGACCCTCGATAAGATCCTAAATTCAAGGAATTCACAATATTTTTGGATTGTTTAATACAAGTCATCGTGTTTCAGTTTACACCATTTAGGCACAATGGTATTTTTTTTTTAATTAATAGTAAGGCATTTTGCTAAATTGTTCGTTTCTTAAAATTATTTTTAACATGCAGTCGTTATCTGAGACATTTATCTTTTTGAAGACATTTTTATTTCAGAAAAATGTATTTTCATTTCACAGGCGCTCGGCGTCGTTCATACTTACTTAATTTAATTTACAAAAATGTCCTTGTGCAAGCTAGTTTCTTAATGAAATGTATATACAGGATAACTTTGAAAACATTGGAATTTTTTTAAACTAAGAAACTACTCATGATTTTAAGTCCCTTCTACATATTAAAATGAAAATCAATTGTTATAAACTATCATTTGATGAATCCGAGAAAATTCATATTCAACACTTTAGAATTGAATATTGTTTCAAATAAAACTAATAAATTAGTTTAAGATATTCTAGAATTGACAAATAATAAATTAAAGAATCAAAAAATTACTCCGCCTAAACGGATCCCGGAAATCGGAGTGAAACTTTATGAATTTTCTCGGTTTGAACAAATCAATTGATTTTCTTTTTAATATGTCTAAGGGACTTTAAATTATGAGTAGGTTATTAGTTTAAAATATTGCCAATGTTTTCAAAGTCACCCTGTAGATAAAAAAAAAACTATTTCAGTTAGCGGTCAAAGCTAATTGACGTTTATAAACAAAGATCCTACGTAGTTGATATTTAAAAGTGCATTTTATAATAAACAAAGCTAATAATATGAATAAAAATAATTAGGTCATTTAAGTATAGGCTTTCTTATTACTAATCAGCAAAAAATCCTAATTATTGAAGCCAGGGCAGAGGTCGAAGGCTCGCATCTTAGATTTGGTCAATACGGGAGATCAGAGTTTCTGGTAGAGTTCGTTACATCGTGACGACATGAGCCTATTGTTTTAATAATTCAACCTCATTCCAAGTCAACGTACACTCATACTATACGGTGCACAGTCTCACACACACAAACTTATTTTGCATAAAAACGAGCAACTCGCCTCATAATTATCCCTTTGATCTCTAACACATGAGTCACTCATTTGCCGTTGGAAAGTATGAAAAGTGCTGCTATACTCGTACACTGCGTGACATAATTTTGTTCCCTATTTTTACTGAAACTTTTTAGTTCTCGCTCTAGGAATGTTTTAAAACAGTATTAATCGCTTTTGCAAATTAGTTCTGGCGAAATACATCATCATTATAAGATGATTAAAAAAAAGACTTACTTATTAAGACACAAAAAACAACAAAAACATTAAACGCTCAGTGATCGATAGGCCTCCAGTGGGTGCGTAAACAAAACAATGATAAAAAAATGTTGATAAACACATCCGTGAGGGTTTTTGAACTATATTAAGGAATAAGAAAACTTAAGTGCGTCTTCTAATTTTAAGAATGACTAATAATTAAAAACCAGGAATACGATGCTCGTACCTAGCGATTATAATATAAGTAAGTGACTTTCAATGCTTTATCAAATTACACTTTGGATACCAATTAGTGCCTATTAACGTTATCCATGAGAGGCAATAAATTTAATTATGGAATATAGCGCATAGATTATATTTATTATAATAATAGAACCAATCCACTATCAGAATAAAAACGAGGGAATTTAGTGAAGGGAGTGTGTAGACAATGAAAGAAACTGATGTTACTAAGGCAAGGAAGAAGACTCTTAAGGGCAGCATAAGTAAAAGCTGTAATTAAGAAGTAAACATCATATGATGTTGGTAGTCACATAACTAGGCAGTAAAGTATAACCAAGTAAACTAACTTGGTGCAAGTTCTGCACGTCCCTAAGTGAAACTGTGCGCCTGCTTCCAAAAGTTAATACATATTAGAATGCGTTAATACATTACAAAGTGCATAATTTATTTACAGCTGGCATTATATCCTAAGAACATAGCATAGTTAGTTGTGTTAATTCATGTGCAATTCACCTTTATTCGCGTTATTTGCGTCAAAAAATGCAAGTTACGCATACACCTACCGACCGACCTCGGGGGCAGATGGGGGTTGTGTGCGTATAATAATTAATTGTTTAGTTCACCAATTTGTAGGTTAAAAAGCTATCATCAAAGTTTGAAACAGTCATGTATTGAACTAAGTTGTCTGGTTTCTATGTCCATACTTGTACAGCACGCAGGTTCTATGGCTCAAGAACTCATAACTACTACTAGAGTATGAAACACAGTGAAGGGCAGGCGGTATATTATTTTTTATATGAAATTGCCATTATGTATTTCTTCTATTAAATATTTAATAATGTGTCTCTTTATTAAAACATTTTTGTAACATGAGAATAATGAGAAAGATGAAAAATTGTCGACACATCAAAGATAGTGATGTGACAGGCAAACAGACTACAGACTTTATCCAAGGAAAAAAATATATTTATACCATATATATTTATTGTATATATAAAAATGTAGGTGTTCATTTACTTCAATACCTGATTATTGCCTGATATTCAATACCTTTAACTGTTGATACCAGACTTGTTAACATAGACAACTTTCTTGACTTACAATTCATGTTTGCTTATGGATAAATTCTGTATCTTACGCATGCCAAGACCACTCGCAATATTGATGAGGTGACGCAGCCTAGTTAATATAGTGATAAAACACTACAAAACCAAAACCTTACTTGTCCTAGTCATTATAGAAAACTATTTTTTTTTACTGAAAATAATAAGACGACAAGTAACGCCATCTGTCCTCACATGCCCTGAACTACACAAAGTCTATCCCATCACTACGCCACTGACAGTGTTACGACTCGTCACTAGAGGTCGGCGGGTCAGCTGGCAGGAGGGGGTGGTGTGGGGGTGTCGCCATGGCAACCGGCCCCACAACACGCCGCGGCGGCGCCACGGGTGCTATACACGCGTAGGTATGTTCTTAGGTGGGTTACACACGAGCCGACTGGGCCAGGATACGAGCGATTGTTGTTGCTCTATCGTTTTTTGGGCAATTGTGAAGTTTGTGCATTATACAATGACAGAATGCACCTCATACGAGAAATATTGTAACAGACATCCACAAAATAGAAATCAGAATAGCATTACGACAACTTGACTATTAGGAGCACCTATTTACTGTTTATAGAATAAAAAAACGTTAATCACATAATTGCATTTAGTTTGAAATATCAGTTGTTTATCCATTAGTTCTAAATCCTATTTTAGACTGTTTCGTTTTATAATCCTTTCACCATTATTCTTTTTAATATCCTTCATTAAACTAATGAAGGATATTTTAGAATATTAGAAGCTTTAGGTGAATATCCTTCATAAAAATTATGAAGGATATTTACCTAAAGCTTGGCGATGAACTGATGAGGGTGATGCCCCATTTAATTTTGCTCTATCCTAATGTTAAATGAATAAATACGTAAATGGATAGAAAGCTGGAAGTGGAGATAGAAGACTAAGATAAATCTACCTATAAAAGAAGTATTACTTTAGGTAGCGTTCAGTCAGAACAAAAGTTTAGTTCCCTGTTACGTTTGCAGTCGGCCTTATTTGTTTGCAACATGCGTCTAACTAAATACGCGCCAGGAAAATAGTACACGGGCTTAATATTTAAAAAGCCAGCACACAACACGTGAGTTTGTTGTACTTTTTGGAGTTTATCGTCCTTCTAAAGTAAATAATCAACGTAGAGCCAGCACTCATTAACTGTAATAACTTAGAACGATATCACTATTCCGGACTTCCGCCCTGAAATAAGCAGGTATTTGTTAGAAAAACATAATTTTAGTTCATTGACAGATCCTAAGCTAGCTAAACGACTGATTGTAAATGTTTGGTTTGGTAGGGTACCAAAAAAATATGTACTTTTGACACTGTAAACAAATTTTGTAAAAGCAACAATTGCAAACAAACAAATCTTTTATTGCGGTACGTCTATTAATTTTGTTAAAGCTTAGAAGCTAATATTTACCAACTTTAGGACAAGCATTGTGTGTGACTCAATTTAATGTGATCATTTTGTCAATAACCAGTTTTTTAATTATATTATGTGAAGTAATACATATACAGGGCTTATAAGTCAAAATAAGTACGTTGAATCCTCAACTGTTTTCCATATCCTAACTCAATATTTATATAAGTAATTAAATGCAAATCTATGCGTAATTACTCGACTACTCCTCTAATAATCTTTTCAATTAGTCTACCGTCGGACGAAAAACAGCTCTTAGGAGCACATATCCAAAGAAATTACACACGTAATGCCGGTAATTGGTGCTTGGTGCCATAAAAGGTAGTTTACCCTTGGGCGCCATTAATATAACAAATTCTGTGTGGGTAACAACTGAACTCACGCACGCAACACAGTCGAAAATAAATCAGCCAGCACTATTCTAACCAAAATAATGAGATTTTGGTGTTCACATACTTTATTCTTAAATATAAACAAATTATAGCACACACAAAAACTATTTAATTTTAATATTATTCGGCCTTCGGATTAGATGACCTCCGAGGAGATCTACTACACTTGCAATTATTACTAGATACAACGTTTTCGACTTAGGTTCTATAAATGCGAGTCAAGTTACTCCCAGTGCCATCTAGTGGTGCGCGTTGACAACGTCGCTACACCTCAGCGACCTGACTTAGTACGACCTATGGCACTGACTGAGTAACAACTTATCAATTGGACATGTGGTTGAAAGCAATCCTTTAATTTTATAGTCGTCCGTGCGTCTATGCGTCTTGCGTTCTCACGGGCCTTCTGACGGGCACGGCCTTCGGACAGGTATATCTGACAGGTCTTCGGACAGGTATTCTGGGTATATAACGAATTCCGAACCGTTCTTTGAATATATGTACTCGTCACTTTATTTCACCGTGAACCGCTATTCCGTGCTGTGTGATACCGTACATATTTATAACTGCATATAAGCACTTGATACGAAATTTCGTGTAATTACTAGCTTAAATGCCTTGACTGTACCTATTTATGGAATAAATCACTGCTAATGCCTTTGCGTGGCCTTCATATTTTGACTAGTCTGATCTCGTAGCGCTGAGCCAACGCTCACATACACGGTCAAATAATACATATTTCAACTAATTTTGACCTTTAAGTTTAGTGCGTTAAGGATAATTCCTAACGTACTCGTAGGTAGCATTTGAGTTGCGCATAACGCACCTAGCTAAATCTGAATTATTTATACTATTTGCGTGTTTATTTAGGTAATAATTACTCAGCATTCGTTATATGCGCCCCTGTGAATGCCATTCCACATAATGTATAATATTAATTAATGTTTAAACTCTCATAATAAATATTACATTGAATGTACTTGTTAAGTATTAGGTAGAAACCTGATTCAGTGAATCGTCCTAGTTTTATAAAAAAAACTAAGTATAGATACTTATATGTATATGTTAAAATACCAAAATCATGGATAGTTATTTTTTTTGTGATTTTCTCAACTGTGTGTACAAAATAGACCTGCGAATTTTTTCATTGCGAGCATAGTAAATATTTAGTTTAATTTTTTCGTTCCTGATCCTAGTTGCAAACGGCAGCCATAAATTTTTAGTATTAAACAGCCGTTGTACTCGTATGTTGATACCAAAAAATAACAGTGGAAACTCGCAAGTTCTAAAACACGTTCACTAAACTCGACATGTCCAATTTTGTGAAATATTTTCGTTTTGTCAACGTAGCGCATGCACTGCGTGCTACACGCAAAAAATAACAGCACGCAATAAAAATAATAACCGAGATTGTTTTATCAAAAGCTTTTATTTTAATTTATGGGTACTGTATACGACCGTAAAATAGAGAAAAACAATGGCACTATACAATGAATATTTTAAAAATACAGTGTTTACCATGATTGTTCAACACTAATCGCCTTCGCAGAACCATTTATATGGTCTAGTATTTTTACACGGTATTTTATAGAGGTATAAGGTCACCTCGTTTTAAGTGATAATAATTGAAAGGGCCGAACCAGCGCAATAAATTAATCATTTTTTGTAGAAACTCGATTTTCCACAAAATAATGATATTGACCTGTTTCTATGATGTATGTATACAAAGCCATAAAATATTATCACTTTAAATGATTTGACCTTTTAAATTTCTGTTTAAATTTTTAAATCACAATTCTGTTTTCACTCAAATCGAAAATCAAGTATATCAGAATAATTATTTATATGATAAGGTAAACTTGATTGATCCTACATTTCTATAAAAATATTTAAATAAACAACGCTGTAATAGTATAAGTTACCTACAATAGTTTCAAAGAGGTCATCATTACATTACTCTATATTAGCAGTGAAATCGTGCAACAATTTGTTATGCGCACACCTACTACATGCTCATAGCGCATTAGCGTCAAATCGTTGCGCGTTCACGGCGGATATAAGCGCACGGGTCAGCGCGCACAGGAAATGAAATCGCGTCCGACGCTTATTGATCTATTGTGTTGCGTTCGCGCAATGGATTCAAACTATTATGTACGAAAACAAATTACTTAGGTATATAAACAATTTTAATACAATTAAGGTGCCCTGAGAACGGATAAAAAAAACAATTTACCAACCTATCACCCTACTGAGTCCGAGTAGTGTCACGTCCTTGAAGGCTTTCCTAGCAATGGGATGCATATGATGCAAAATATATTGTATTGCGTATAATAAATACGATATCTCATACTAAGAATTTTGACAAAAATAGGATCAATAAAATGCAATTCGGTGAAAAGAAGAGCATTTCTAGTGGTCGTCAATAGCCGCCATTAACATAATAATCTAAGAGCCGGTGAAGATCTACCTTCATCGATCTGATAACTCGATGAGTCATTTTTTTATGAAACAATTTATAAGCAATTATGCTCTATAAAGCTGATTTAGATTCGCATCAATGTTATAATCAATAGAATATCGGATTTAATGAAACACAATTTACGGATAATTTCGCGATAATTCATTTGATTTTTCATCCCGACGTTTCGAACACTTTACAGCGTTCGTGGTCACGGGGTAGACTAAGATGTTATTTGTCATTTACATAGTTTTGAAAAATATTAAACTACCATCATACTCATAATTAATTTATGTTCCTATCCACGCAGAAAGAGCTAACCGTGTCTTGAGATCTTGCAGTGAGTGGTCTGGCTTGGGTCTTCGATAGAACCGGATCCCATTTTTCGGATATTTTTTTTTCGGATGCAATTTCATTTCAATAGAGAAGATGGTTGGAAAATTCCGCCAGCATGGGATCCGGTTCTATCGAAGACCCAAGCCAGACCACTCACTGCAAGATCTCAAGACACGGTTAGCTCTTTCTGCGTGGATAGGAACGTAAATTAATTATGAGTATGATGGTAGTTTAATATTTTTCAAAACTATGTAAATGACAAATAACATCTTAGTCTACCCCGTGACCACGAACGCTGTAAAGTGTTCGAAACGTCGGGATGAAAAATCAAATGAATTATCGCGAAATTATCCGTAAATTGTGTTTCATTAAATGTGTAATATTCGCGTAAACTTCAGAAATAAGAATATCGGATTTCATATAAAAAAATGCATATAGATAGTGCCATCCACGAAGGCGCGCGGGCGACATTCCTTATAATAATATAATGGTTTTTTACATGTGCGCAAGATTTTGCCAATATTTGCTAATATAATCTATACCTATAAAATGCTTTGTCCTGAATGATTCACTGACTGATGGATCAACACACAGCCTAAACCGCTGGGCGTAGAGACCTGAAACTTGGAGGGTGTGTTCTTTGTTTGACGTGGGGATCCGATAAGAACGGATTTTCTGAAATTCTACCCCTAAGGGGGTCAAAAAGGGGTGCAAAGTTTGTATGGAACAACGTGATGCCTTGGTCTAATCTACTTCAAATTTTGCATACACATTATTTTACAAAATTGACGAAAGATTTATTGTTTATTTTATTGAAATTAATCTCCTTAGGGGGTGAAAAAGGGTTACAAAGTTATTCTGGGGGTGATTTTCTTCGTAGTTGATATCAAAACTCTTTAGTGCTAATGATAAAAATATTTTGTATATCATTTTTGACAATCATTTGACATGTCTGAGACACAATGTTTTGACACATGTTTGTTATTGATGTTGCTCTCGAGAAAATATTTTATTCCTTAGAATAGAAAATATTTTTTTTGTGTTTAAACAGGGTAAGTATCAAGCGGTCTGTGTCCAGTGTAGATTGCAGATCGTTTGTTCACATTGTCGGTGGACATTCTACGCTGCTCCTGGTCGAAGCGTGTCCAATTTGGAACTTTTCTGCATACTTTTCGTGGGGGCCTATGTTTAGCAGTGAAAGGCTTTTGGGTGTTGATGATGATGATGGCGTAGATCCCTACATAGAATTGTCCTTTTGAATTCACGATTTGAATTCAAGAAAGTAGAGTATTCGCTATGACCATAACCAAAGCTCAAGTTCAAACTCTTAAGGTAGGTAGCGGGATAAGACTTGAGGGAATTTGCATCTCCCACAGTCTGTATGTGGCATGATGCTGAGTAAGCGCACAGAGTATAGCCTGGTCTTTTTATTAGCACCCGAAAGAAATGTATGATTGGCGATAGGTGTCGTAAGTATTTCCATTTCGTTGTAAAATAAAACAAATTATCCCCGTGTAAGTTTGACCAGATTAAAGACCGGGCTACGTATTGTGTCTACATAAAATATAACATTATCAAACGCATTTCTACGCATATATCTAAAAATTGGATGTTTTGTTTGTTTCTTTGAACGCGTTAATCACAGGAACTATAGGTCCGGTTATAAAATATGTTACATACATTGTTAGATAGCTAATTTATCGGGGAAGGCTATAGAAATAGTTTAATGCGTATCGGCTTATAAATATTTTCGCTACGATCTATGGGAACGGAGTAAAACTATTGCACGCGTACGAAGTCGCTGGCGGGTCGCTAGTAATTAATATAACTATTAAACATTTATTATAAAATATTTTAATATTCGTCAGCCGCCCCGCACCCCGCGCTTTCCTCAATCAAAATTAAGTGACACGCGCCTTCGTGAATGGCACTATCTATACTGCGTGACTATAATATTAGTATACTGTTTACAAATATTTTTTTTTCAAATTCATTTATTTCGCACAACAAAAATCCATCGGTTAGTATTTACAATAATAAACTAGGTGTTAGCACTTAATACATATAAAAAAAAATTACAATAATTTATTTTATCAGTTTACGATTTGATCAATTAGACCGATAAAAAAGCCTTGATAGTTAGAAACTCGCTATTTTAAGTATAGGCCTTGACACTTAAACACGTGAATATTGTTTAATTGGCAAGCAAATCTTATCAGATTTATATCCGTTATGTAAGGTGCTAAATATAAGTACTTTATACTCATAGACAGTCTATAAACGATACCTACAAGATTGACCTTTAGCATTTGAGAGAACCCAAAATACTATTGCAAATCGATTGAGATCATTAGGCGCCTGAGTAGGGATGGTCCATTTACGCCTTGTTTCGACTAACGTTACGTTAGTTAGATAAAGGAAGATTAAGAAGACCAAGTTTTTTGAATCACTAAGGGCGCTAACGCACTTATGTGTATCCGATTTAAACTAGATTCGGTTTCTAATCTAGAAAAAAAACTATAGTTAATTTAAATGAACGTCGATTATACGGATCGAATACGGTACGGTTCCAACCTTTCTGCTTTAGAAAGAAAGAAAGAAAGAAACATTTATTTGACACACAACAATACAGACATAATAAAAAATAAATAAAAAACATGATTGCGTATCAAAAAGGCTTTAGTTAAACTCATAGCAGTACAATTATGAGCAATATTTATCGCAACAAAACGATTTCTGATTCTTTTGACATACATGTTGGCAACATTTGAGAAGTTTTTTTCTTTTGGCAACCCTGCGAGGTGCGCAAGCGGCGGAATCGGTCGCAATCACAACCGGCCAATTAGACCGGCCTATGAAGCGTTGCGTGCTCCTCCGTTATTGGCACACCGCTAGCTATTGCTATTGCTACTGCTATTTTTTAATAGATTGCTAGCATTTAATACCGCCATGAAATGTTTATTATATAAACATCTACACTATTGCACCACATCACATCGTGGATCATTCATTGGCAAATATTTTTAGCGCTTAGTAATACCTAATTGTTTACACTGAAAAGGGTCCTTTTTTTAAAAAAACAGGCCCTTTAAAGTATAAGCACGCATAAGTTATGGAGTTCACAACTAACAAATAACCAATATAAAGATGTTACATGAATCTGTTGACAGCGTGCGTGTCATATGAAATGAATTCCTTTGCTAATTTAGCCCAAGTGCATTGCCACTTGCGATTTCAGTCAACAAGTTATTTTTGAAATTTTAACAATAATAC
Organism: Pyrausta aurata; assembly: GCA_963584085.1. Classification (NCBI taxonomy): domain Eukaryota; kingdom Metazoa; phylum Arthropoda; class Insecta; order Lepidoptera; family Crambidae; genus Pyrausta; species Pyrausta aurata. The sequence continues at coordinate 6,395,789 of OY757260.1, forward strand.
TAAATATTGAACACACTTGCAGACACCACAAATATACCGAAACAACATGTTATTCCGTTTTTAAAATCAGTCTTACGCAAGGAACATGTTGTTCTCCTTAAAAATGTCTTCAATCTTACGCTACTAAATAATTCAAACATGCTCGTAAAGGAAACATCATAATGCTCCCTAATATTTACCACAGTTTTTATTTTTTTAAATACCGATCCACTTTTCATTAGCTAACAACTTATCGACCTGTAAATAAAGCTAAATTGGGTCAATGCAAAGTAAGGTGCATTATAGCTAAGCTGCTCACTTAAATGCATTGAAAAATGCACCCGACAATCAAAATTAATTCCTATTTACGGTAATGAGAGTCGATACCCATAATTGCCGAGCCGTGCGGTAAAATGCTGAAAAATGTAAGCAGGCATAACATCAGGCAGGGGGGGCTGACATCGCCAAAACTCTTCAATCTTTATGTGAACGCACTTGTGGAGGAGCTCAGCGGCACACATGTCGGCTGCCATATTGATGGAGTCTGCCTTAATAATATTAGTTATGCGGACGACATGGTGCTGCTGAGTGCCTCTGTGGGTGGACTGCAGCAGCTGCTTGACATTTGCGAAAAATATGCGAAGCAACACGGTTTGCTTTATAATGTAAAGAAAAGTGAGTGGATAATCTTTCAGGCCCGGGCGAGGTCCCTACGTCAAACACCGAAACTTAGACTGAATGGTTGCCCCCTTAATAGAGTAAATCAATTTAAATACCTTGGGCACATTCTAACCCCAGACTTGAAAGATAATGCAGATATAGAAAGGGAGCGTAGGGCGTTGTCTGTTCGTGCGAATATGATAGCCCGCAGATTTGCTCGCTGTTCAAGAGGAGTCAAAATCACCCTGTTCAGGGCATTTTGCACGTCCTTCTACACGAGCAGTCTGTGGGTGGGCTATACGCGGAAGCAGTACAGCGCCCTACGAGTCCAATACAACAACGCATTCAGGGTGTTGCTGGGGCTGCCTCGCTTCTGTAGCGCCTCAGGGATGTTCGCTGAAGCGCGAGTGGACTGTTTTTATACAATTATGCGCAAGCGGTGCACATCCCTGGTGCGCAGGGTGCGGGCCAGCCCAAACAGGATACTGCGCGTTTTCGCCGAGCGTTTTGACTGCCTGTACATGTATCACTGTGATATGGTACATGCACGGGCTGATATTAACATTGTATTTTGATTTGTTTTTGTAATTGTAATTTGTAATTGGTCCACTTGTTGACATGAATGAATAAATGAATTTGAATTTTGAAATAACATAGCCAGGAGCCCGATATACTAAGTAGAGGTAGGTTGGGGAACGTGTAGAACATGCGACGTGAACCGCGCCTAGGCAGGGCTGGTACATGACTCAGTATTTATGGGACATTATGGAACCCTTATCTGTCAGCTCATCGCTGTAGCCAACGCATATGTCTACGCTGACCGTGAGGATTAACATTCGCCCTTGGCTGACACACGGTCGGCCCATCCTAAGTTTTAGTTTGACTACGTTGTAAAAAATTCCAGTTGCACTGAAAACATTCTGGCAGACTTTTGTAAAAAAAATCATTTTATCATACATATTAGTCATCCCCACATTCATTTTATATGCTCACTTGTGTATCTACATACATATTCAGGTCCTATGTTTCGAATGGTCGCATTCACACATTTCTCGTTAGGTATCTAGAATTCAGAACATGTTTTCAAAGATATTGTAATTCAAGTAATATTTCGCCCTCCGAAGGATCCCTAAACCGCCGTATTGTTTGGCCTCTTTATCGCTATTTCAATCTACATTTGTGGGGAATAGCTGAAAACATTCTATTGACACAATACTGTTGTTTGCTTACATGAGAACGACTCACGACTTACGGGCTGTAAGGAATTCCGAACATTATGAATTATGCTGAACACTTTGTAACGTTCTGCGTAGAAACATTTTTCGAAGAACTTAGTTATTAGTTGGATACTAATAGAAGAAGAAGCCTTAAATAAAAACACGTTTACCTTACACTCAATAAATGAATCAAAAATTACTCAAAAATAACTCTTTTATGTTAGGTCTGCTGAGTTCCAATGTATCAGAAATTATATTACATTTACATAAAACGAAATCATTTTTACCTGGGAGATATTAAAAGCAGATTATGGTCCGTTAATGTAACCGAAAAATTGTATAACTGACTGATTACATTGACAGTAAAAAACTACCTAATGCTTTACTAATACAATCGGTACGTAGTCACGGAAAAATGTAATTTGCCGTCGGAAGCTCGTCTAAACACACCTTTATTTGGTTTCCGTCACTCTCGTACTTTTCAGTTCGCAGAGGAAATACATTAGTAAATACTTTCCGATGTATTTTCTATTGCGAACGGAAGTTTTTGACATCGTTTTTGAGTTGGATAGTTCGGAAATGGATAAGTAGGTACGTTCATCATACGAATAATAGATAAGTAAGTAAAACTGCCTTCTAAACAACTTGGTGTAACTCAAGGGAATATATAGCGTACTTATGTAATAGCATCCCTGATCATAACTATTATTTGACCTCTATGAAGACCATAGTTAGATGCTAATCTCTTTGAGGCGGTAGGTTAGGTTAGGTTTTACGTATCGGACATGTCTTAAAAGCCTTATCACTATAGGTATTTTGAATTAGAAATCAAATCGAGTTTGAAGGTGATAGAAATATCTCATACCTCAGTTCTTCCCAGAACTGGTCATGTGACAGGGACAAAGTTGAGCTCTACAATTTACACCCATATAAAACTATAGTAAAATTTTCAAAGGTGATCTAAATAAATATGCCTATCAAATGTCGCGAAGATTTCTATCTCCTCAATGGCGCATGCTAGTAGTAAATTAATTGTGTTGCCATTTAGGGCATCTTTTAACTACCCTACAGGGAATCGCATGTCCGTGTATTGCATCATAAATTACCTAGGGGCAGAGTGACCTTTGTAAGAGCCATGTAGGGCTCGAAGGGTAGCCTATCGACCGCAGGATAAGTTTAACATTATCGCCCGAGGACGAGACCGGTCACGTACAGAAATAGTACCGGGTGGACAATAATAGGCGCCTTATTTAAAAAGGTTAGTGTTACAAAAATCAAAGTATTCCCCGAAGCTTTTTTATCTGTGCTAAATTTGAAGTGAGAGTAGCTATTTAAAAGACTAGTTTCGAGTTTCAGTATACAAAAGACAATTAGGATTAAAAGAATTACCAAGGCCCCAATTCTCATGTATTTCGCATTCGAAAAAAGTTCAGCAATCGAATTTTCTTTTTAAAAGAATAAACAGTTTTCTCTTTATCAGGATTATGCTTTCTGGTTATTCCGATTTATTTCAAACTACATGCACAAACAAATAAGTATAATAATAGTCCCCCTAGCCGATTTCGACTACAGTGGCCAGTTACAACGACTAACCGACTGCGCGGGACATATTATAGTGCACAAGTGTGTGCGCAAACACAGGTGCACTCTCTATTCCTTCCACTCTCATAGCCCGATGGGACAGAATCTGACACGACCGGAGAGAGATCAGGCGCAGGACCAACGGCTTTACGTGCTTTCCGAGGCACGGGGGTGAAACACCGCCAACTTCCGAACTCCGGGCTTCCCTGAGAATTTCTGAACAGAAAAACTCTGGTACATATTTTTGAATCGAACCCGGGACCTCTGGCGCAGTCGTCGCCTTAAAATGCGACCCTCTAACCGCTGCGCCACCGAGGCAGTTCAAACCAGCACAAACAAATAACAGCCTGTACATATGGCAGACATAATGCCAAACGCATTATAATATACCAGTCAACCATAGGTCTAAACAGAGAAATACAGGCCAAAGTGATAACAGGACAAAAGAAAGATCGCGACGGTAACAATCAAAAAGTAAGTATTTAAAACAAATTCGATTTCTCAGTGCGGTAGTATTTTTACGTGTGGATATTACACGATTTTTTCAGACGGTTAAACTCGTAATCAAGTTAACACACGGAAAATGTTTGATTGACGGGAGATTCAGGGCCCTGGTGATCCTTATTATTACAAATCATTACGTGCATAGATTATTGTAGATTTAGTTGTAAATGTGAGTTTTGATGGGAAATTCGTAATTTATCGTCCACAAAGTCGTGGCACCGTGGGGTAATCTACAGTTTTACATAAAGCAGTTATACCTGAAATATACAGGGTGACTTTGAAAACATTGGCAATATTTTAAAGTCAGAAACTACTCATGATTCATAGTCCCTTCCACGTATTAAAATGAAAATCAATTGTTATAAACTATCATTTGATGAAACCGAGAAAAATCATATAAAACACTTTAGAATTGATTATTGCTTCAAATTAAACTAATAAATTAGTTTAAGATTTTCTTAAATTGACAAATATTATAAAACTATAAAAAAAATACTCCGCTTAATGAATCCCGGAAATCGGAGTGAAACTTTATGATTTTTCTCGGTTTTATCAAATCTATTGATTTTTATTTTAATCATGAGTAGGTTCTTAGTTTAAAATATTGCCAATGTTTTCAAAGTTACCCTGTATTGATAGATATGTAATAAACAACATAGAGCTTGTGGCGCACAGGTTAGTATGTTTCCGGCTGAGATTTCGTAAGTGAAAAATTATAATTGAGGGGCATAATATATCACTGGCTCTGTATAAAATTTCAGTAATATAAAATGAGTTTATGTATGTTTAAAATAAGGCTTTGTCTTTTAAAAATAAGCATTAGTTAGATAATAATATTCTGGGCACTTACCAAATGAATTCCGGCTCCAAAATCGAAGTAGGTCGTAGCTCAAATTGACAGTCCAGAAACACGTGTATTAAAAGATTTACTCCATATACTAATTTATATATTAAAACACTCCTAAATGCAAAACGCGTAAATCTATAGTAAATAATATTGATATATTTAACCTACAGGCACAGTAATGATATGTATTTCGTTTGATTTGCTAAGAGCTAAGTCATTAATATTTCATGAGTCTCATGGCAGTACACTATACGCGATGGTGCGAGCTATGGGAACACAACCGCATCGTTCTCACTTCCCAGATATTAACGTGTCCTTCAACATCGTATTTATCACTGTCTATTAACGTTATATCACTGATTCACTGTTATTTAACAAAATTATGGCGGCTTGCTGTGTTTAGATTGGTTACCCAATGTTAGAAGCTTAAAATACATACGCAGAGATTAGATTCACATTGTGATCGATGGAAAATGTTCTAGAAAACGTCCTTTTGCAACTAAAAACTGTACTGGGGTATTTATCTTGCCGTTATTTGTAATATTTTGATATGTTTTTAGGGTTTATCGGTTCGCAGTGATTCTATAAGCGTGCCAGAATTGTCAAACCGCACGGACATGCGCAGTGAGGGACTTTTTGACAGGATGCGTATAAGACTAGTCGATAAAACAGTTTGGCTAGTTTGGAGAGTCAGCAGCCCGCAACTTCCTATGTAAGCCGCAAATGTAGCGTTAGCAACTTACCACAAGTTAGTTTAACTTGATGAGGGCTACACAAATATGTAGTTAACTATTATTTTGATAACGGAATGATAGCATAATCAGGCACTGTAAAATTGCTTACTTAGTTAATTGCATTACGTAAGAAAAGCATGGAATAGGTACGCTATTATCGGAAGTGTTCTCTAAACTCATCATTTCTCTTGATCATTTCGTGATCTATCCTCGGCTGTATCATCACGTCCATGATACGAGATAGTGGCCAACAAATGCCTGACAATTCACTCAAAAAGTACCTTCACGTCAATAACTTGAGAGCTTCAAAGCTACAGAGCATTTTTAATAATTTATGGGCGAAGAATCATTGGCGTTGCGTTGACGCTGTTACGACGTGGCGCGGAGCATCTAGATTAGGTTTAGGTTTAAAGACATATAATCTCATTAAGACTTACATTTAGCCACTTACATGAGAACTTAAATTATAATAAAAACTTAAATAAATTATACATGATAGCAGTCGTTGTCGCATTACATGCGATTGCATTGTAGGTACTTAATCATGATTGAAAGCTAAAAGTTCTCTCTCGGTCGTTTTACATACGACACGGTGCGTTGGAGTTGCGTCGTTGAAACGCGCATGTAACGAATAGAGTAATATAGACCGACTAGCAGCGCAACGGAGACGCAACGCAACGCCAATGTGGCCTCGCTCTAACTAGTGTTTTTTTTTAGAACAACTTACTGCCTTTGCCCGCTATAAATGTTTAACAATTATTAGCTAGCGTGACATTAGCTTATTACGTGTATTTCAAACGTTTCTCTCGAAGAAACGTTAAGATAAGCAGCTATAAAAATAATAAAAAGTGTGACTACCAACCACAGGCAATGCCCTTCGTCGCGTGTCTGATTATGTTAATTAATCCTATTCTGCTTATTTGTATTAAACTCAGTTATATTTTGTTCGTCAGTTTGTCATCAGCTATACCTTACAAAGCTTTCAATGGTGCCAGGTAAGGTACGAGTATTAGGAGTTTGAGTATGAGTACACGTACAATGAATCTGGACCTCTTTACTGTACCTCTTGCAACCGGACTTTCAAGTCACGCTCGCGTCCATGCAAGAGCCCAGGATAACACCAGCTGAGGGTGTTGCCGTCGACGGATACGTCTGAAAGGACATCATCATAATCATCAGGAGTCTGGGTACATTAAATCCAGCCCTCCTTCTACGCGACGTATTTCTAATTCTTTATAATCACTGATTCTTAATGAATCTGTATGGATGTTAGACTTCAAGAATCTGTGTTCACACACCGCCTCGGGTTTGAAGCAAACAATTAAAATTGTATTATATAAAATAACACAAACAAAGTCATTGGCAAAGCTTAGTGTTGATCGTGATTATATTCTACGCAGTAATAGGTCAGGGGAAAGTGAAGAAAAATAAATAAGCAAATCATTTCTGTAAATCTACGTTTTTGTGTTTGTAAGAAACTGTTTATGCCGCGAATAAAAAGAGTATTATATTATTATAAAGTCACCGTATATTTATAAAGCAAAGGAAAATAGAACAAAGGAAATTATCTACGAAGCTTTAAGAGCTAAACTAAAAAACATATTTCATGAAACATGATTGAAATTAAGTTCCGTTTCCAATTACACATACAAGTTAAAAGACTTTTCATAGCATGATTTTGTTTAGCGTTTCTGTTTACTTTAATTTATTTGTATAACATGTCTACAATAAAGTACATTTATTTGATAGAAATGAATGAACTTAGCCGATTTTTATTACCTATGCGAGTATTTTTTTTTTTCAATATCAATGGACGGGGTTCCATAAAAAAAATAGGACGGAAATGCGTTTGAACCACTGAATAGATTGGTTTGAACAGACGATATAATTAATCAATTGAATTCAATACATAAGTAAATGCATAAAAAATACCTCTTGGCCTAATAATAAGTCACCAGATTTTTCGTAGCCAAATCGTAGCAAGATCGTCGTAGCTCGTAGCACGCTGTTGTAGATTTATGATAAATATTGTAAGACATCCAGTTGTAGTTACATTTTACTCTGCATTTTCATTACTATCAATACATTATATGTAGACATAGCAATTATATCTTACATGACTACCCACTCAATTGGAATACTATCTTTGCCAATGTTCAAATGGATTCAAATCACTCGGTTTAAAGAAGAACTTCAGGCGCCGATTCGTTGCAAAAAATTAAACAGATTAAACAACATCGTTTAAGGTATGACCTTATTGACCTCTACCAAGTATGCTGTAATCCATAACAATAACAAGATACGCGTAATAACTTATTATCGTCGTACGCACGGAGGCTCGCATTGTTCAATTGGCGCAATAAACTGTCTTCAAATTAATGGGTTATTGTTCTTTGTGAGGGACCAATGGGTCGGAACTGGCTTTGTTCGAGGGCCGTTATCGTACTATCACGTGACTTACCGAAATAGGTAGCCGATGTGACGTTATTTATAGTTTCGAAAAGTCGCGCGTAGCTACTTGAAACTTAATGTCTCTACCTGGGGGGGCGTATTCCAATTTTGCTTTGATCTGTTCAAGTTATAGGCAGTTCAATTCCCTCTCAGCTAGCTGACAACATCTGCCATCCAAGTTAAGAAAAATTTAAGTAACTCTTTCACACTCACTCATATGGTCGAAATTAAGGCATGGAAATTGGTAGGAATTAAGACATCGCAATAAGGAAATTGCTAAGAGCAGCTTGACTGTCAGTCAAAGCAAGATCGCAAACGCGCACCCTATTCTTAATTAGTGACTATGGATGTAGTTTCGAAACGAAGAGTGATCATAAAAACAAATCAGAGATTGTGCTATTGCGTGGTTTTAGATGACTGAAAAATTAAACTCAGCAGTCTCTTAAAGCAAAAAACTCGGATAAGATGCAATAACTACAGCTTTATCTTTATTTACTTTTACAAATATAAATGTAAAATACCTAGTGTTTTGATTTGAGTAGAGCGTGCATAAAGCATTAAATTTGAACATATCCCACGAAGCACTCTCGATGGAAAACCTTCGTTATTTTCATACGAAAAACCAGCTACCGGCCCTGGGCCCCAGAACAATTTACAGCTTATATAAATATTAAAGCATAAGCATCAATAGTACTTGAATGGAATTAATTCTTAATATCCCCCAGATCTACCTACCCAGTTATCTTGAAATGTACTAATAAGCAGGGAATGTAACTTTATCTAGAATATCTCCTTTTTACAAACTTCAAAAAAGAAGATTAGCATGTTAAACTATGTTTTTTTTGACGAAGTGTTTTACCTCGGTAAGTCTACTCGCATACTTAACACGTTCCAGGACAGTGCACGCCTACAGACGTGACAACAATAAAACATCTATTGTGTCTGGAATAGTGTCTCGGAACGTGTTAAGAAAGTTCAGTCCATTCGTATTCTTAACACGTTCCGAGACACTATTTCAGACACAATAGATGTTTTATTGTTTTCGCGCCTGTAGGCGTTCACTGTCCCTGTGTTAACTTTCCATTTCGTGTAGGTAGGTAATATTCTTATCTATACCTATAAAATGCTTTGTCCTGAACGACTGACTTATTGATTGACTGACTGACTGACTGACTGACTGATGGATCAACGCACAGCCTAAACCGCTGATCGTAGAGACCTGAAAATGGGAGGGTATGTTCTTTGTATGACGAAGGGATCCGATAAGAAAGGATTTTCAGAAATTCTACCCCTAAGGGGGTAAAAAAGGGGTACAAAGTTTGTATGGGACAACCAGATCCCTTGGTCCAATCTACTTAAAATTTTGCATACACATTCTTTTACAGAATTGTCGGAAGACTTATTTTGTATTTTATTGAAATTTATCTCCTAGGGGGGTAAAAAGGGGTACAAAGTTATTCTGGGGGTGATTTGCTTCGAATTTGATATCAATACTCTTTAGTGCTAATGATAAAAATATTTTTATATCATTTTTGACAATTATTTGACATGTCTGCGACACAATGTTTTGACACATGTTTGTTATTGATGCTGCTCTCGGAAATTGTTCAAGGAGAGATTGTATTCCGTAGAACAGTAAATAATATTTTTTGTGTTTAAATATGGTAGGTATCAAGCCGTCTGTGTCCAGTGTAAATTGCAGATCGTTTGTTCATATTGTCGGTGGACATTCTACGCTGCTCCTGATGTCGAAGGGTGTCCAATCTGGAACTTTTCTGCAAACTTTTCGATGGGGCCTATGTTTAGGAATGGACGGCTTTTCGGTATTGGTGATGATGATGGGGTCGATCCCTACATAGAATTTTCCCTTTGAATTCACGACTTAAGTTCAAGAAAGTAGAGTATTTGCTATGACCATAAACAAAGCTCTAATTCAAACTCTTGGGTAGCGGGAGAAGACATGTTGGAATTGCTTCTCCCACAGCCTGTACCTATGTAGCATAATGCTGTGTAAGCGCACAGAGTAGCCTGGCCTTTTTATTAGCACCCGAAAGAAATATACGATTGACGATAGGCGTAGTAAGTATTTCCATTTCGTTGTAAAATAAAAAGATCTTATCCCCGTGTAAGTTTGACCAGGTTAAAGACCGCTTCGTGTTGTGTTGTGTGTACATAAAATATGTCATTTATCTATATGCATTTCTACGTATATATTTAAAAACTGGATGCTTTTGTTTGTTTGTTTGAACGCGCTAATCACAGGAACTATTGGTCCGGTTATTAAATATGTTAGATACATTGTTAGATGGCTAATTTATCGGGGAAGGCTATAGCAGTAGTTTGATGCTTATAGGCTTTTAAATATTTTTGCTACGATCTATGGGAACGGAGTAAAACTATCACCGCGTACGAAGTCGCTGGCGGGCCGCTAGTCAATGACTAAATACATTTCTTTGTCGCACCGCCCACAATCATTTCTGCTTAGCCCAAAGGTATGACTGGTAGAGAATGCCATACGGCATTAAGTCCACCTTTTGTACAGTTTTTGGTTGTGCAATAAAGTATAAATAAATAAATAAATAAATTCTTCCTGGCATTTGAAAAATAATTCCATACTTCCATATTAATTACTAATTAATTACGCATACCTACCGCAATTTCTTTCAATTAATTAACAAGACAATATCCTGAAATACGGGTTTTCATTAATTATAGCAATATACATTTTTAAGGGTATCGATAAAGGATTATTAACGAGCAACATTCAATTTAATTTATTTGTTTTTCAGCTGTAGAACCAAGGAAGACTCTGATAAAGTACGGACGACAGCACGTCAAGATAAACACTGTATCTTAGTTGTAAAACTAGTTTTCAACAAAAGTGGGTAACCTATGTGCTGGCAACTGCACATGCATATCCTTTCCTTTCAATATTTATACAAGATACATAAACGAACCAAATAGGATGACGGCCTTTACAAAAATGTCTAAAGGCAAGATCTCGTGCCTAACTGGACAATACAATGTTACTAAACAACTTACTAAACAAAATTATAGCAAAGCAACATAATAATTTTAGTTCTTTCAAAAAAATCTATAGCTCTCGTACTAAGCTCATATTCATAAGAGCTCATTTTCACCGGATTAAAAGTTCAGTAGTTCACATAGGAATGAGTTTTCAACCAGTACTTACCAAAAGTTTTCAAATCCACTCATTTATCCCGAAAACAGTGAATTTATGAAAAGCAAATAAAAAATCTACTCTAAGTCCCGACGCGAAGGTATAAACTGGGGGAAATCTCAAATAACCAAGTTTAAAATAGCGAGTCGGCTATACGATATAATATGTGGGCCTCACCTGTGCTGGCTTAATATTATTTTTGCGAGGCTTAGTAGGATTCGGAGTAAAGATAAAACGATTGCCTTTTATGTGCTTATTTCGCATAGACCTTTGTGAATTTTTGATAAGCTACATTTGAGTCATGAATTAGTATGTTTTTTTTTCTAGAAAGCTTATTACTATTAGCACAGATAATTTAATACTACTATTAGATATATTTTGATAAGTATAATAAAACAAAGAATCATTCTGATTTTTCATCGACGATAAAATCACATTTTTACAATCGCGTTACGTAGATAGATATTAATAATAATACTCGTATATTAATAAAGAACAATACTTATTTAATACATGAGAGCCATTGTTATTAACTATGAGATAGTATTACCTACAAAGCTATAAAGTGGCTATTTTATTCTTCGTTAGAACAATACCCGAAATAAACTTAATGACTGTTGCGAAATTGCAATTAGGGTTGTAATGTAACAAGCATTTACAAAAACTTGCTACTTTACAAGCGTCTTTGTTATGTGCCGGACACTGAATAGATAATCAAAGCTTCAAGAAAACAAGTTGTTTCAATAGCGTGCAATATCTACAACACTATTCGCCACTAAAACCTTGAACGCGGAGGTTCTAAGAGAAACAATTAGAAATCCGACTCGAACACCTTTGCGTGCCGCCGAAAACAATTAGAGAGATGTAGGCAGCTGCCAGATCTAGGCCAGGAGTCGATTAGCGAGATTAGCATGCGCTGTATAGAGCAAGTGTTTATAGCTTCAACAGCTTGATACTAATGTCCAGCTGCTTACCGCTTGAATGTGTTATGCTCTAGTTTTGGACGCTAGAACTCGCAAGATTATGTTTAGAGTGTAGTTGAGGTCACATGCAGTTGTACACAAATAAGGCACGAAAAATCTATACTTATATATATATATATATATTTGCTGTACTGCGCCGTGCATGTTACTACGAACGAAGCTTTGAAAGTTTCAAACGTTCGATAACGCATAGTCCAAAAAGGTAACTCCGGTTCGGTAGAGCTGAATTTGAAAAGTTTTTTTAAAGTTGAAGACTCCGATGTGGTGACTTTGATGTCAGGTTCGCAGTAATGTCTTGCCGGATTTGATTGTATTAATTTCAATATATTATTGTTGTACCAAAAACATAAACGTTGTTTCCATCATCTATTCCATTCATACAGTCCACTATTACCACTCGCTATCATTTATACAAACTGCGCCATCATATCATTAACTTAAAAAAATAGTGACTGTATCTTTAGTATGTACCTTTCTATGTTACACTATTTTATATAGATTACCATAATTTATTTTATTTATTTATAATGAATTTACAATAAAGCTTACTTAAGAAACTATGCTATTCATAGCGTTACATAAACCTGCGGTTTTACCGAACTTGCAATTTTTTACATTTTCTTACATCATACTCCTTTGATACTACAATAAGGCCAGTCTTTACACAAATTTTTAAGACGCTGTGTTTCTGTGTAGTGCATTTATAATTCAAGCCCAGCAGAATGCACCTGCGCTCCTCCATACTAAGTCAGAATTTACGAACGGGCCTAATGCAATGTTCTCTTCCAAAGTCAAGAACTCGTATCAAGGTTTGGTTTAATCACTGGGTTAAATGATCGTGTTATGAAACCAAAAAAGTGCCAATGATAACGTCATTCTCTACCAGCCTAGTTGTGAAATAGCAATAAGTCAATGTACAAATAATTAATTAATAATAATATAAACCTTATACGAGGTGCTCGTAGCGCAGTGGTGGCAGCGCTTTGGTAGTAATACCGAAGTTAACACGTTCCGGGACAGTGAACGCCTACAGGCGTGAAAACAATAAATCATCTATTGTGTCTGGAGTAGTTTCCCGGAACGTGTTAAGCAACTTTCGGCGCGGTCGGTATTTGGATGGGTGACCATTCCGACCATATAAGTGACGTACAACACGAGCACCTTCGTGCTTCGGAAGGCACGTTAAGCCTTATATCGATTGGTATTAGTCGTTAAGCCTAGTCAGAGGCCCCATGGGCGGCTTGATAAAAATCTGACAGCAAGGTTGGTCACTTGCCTTGCAAACACCCCTCCGCCAATCCGCACTGAGCCCGCGTGGTGGAGTATGGCTCATACTACCTCACATTAAAGGTAAGGCCTTTGCCCAGCAGTGGGATGCTTACAGGCTAACTTTACTTTTTTTTATAGACCTTGTTGTTGGGACAACTGACTCTTTACTTAAAAATATAGGTATTCAGCACTTGAAATTAAATATTTTTATAAAAGTTGTTTCTATTTATGTTGTTTCGTGCTGTTGCCATTTCACGTTTTTCTCGACACATAAGTCTGCTACGTAAAGTACCTACCTATATAATTACCTACTTGATAAGACATGATCTAACATTACAATAGACATATCTACTGCCCAACGCATCTAAGGCCTCTGAACTCTAACTCGTGTACAGACGCCAGTCCTATCAGGATATAAACTTTTATTGCAAACCAGCCTTTATTGCAACTACATAAGAAACCGCAGAGTTTAACTTAACGTGCTGTTGTCCGTACATTAATACAGCACAAAAAGCATAACTTGCGCGCGCGCAACCCAACCCGCGCATAGAGCACTGCGCACACGCCGTGTCCGTCGCGGTTGGCTGACCAAGCGAAAACTTTTTTTCTACATAAACATTGTTCGCAGTAGAAATCGGCGGGCGTAACTGCCATTGTTGTACGCCAGTTAAACGCCGGGAATATCAGAGCGTGATACAGTAAAATACGAATAAAACCCGTATTATATTTTAGGTAGGTACTACAGCGGCAGTTCTAGGCCGGTGATGATGACACTTGGTACCATTTCAGAACGTTTGTTAACGATGAATATTTGAAACATTAACGATACACCGCAGAATTTGTTTCGTCAGGTAAGTATTTTACAACCATGCAAACAGCCCTAGAATAGTGCTTCCTAAATTATGTTCAAAAGCTCCAAACCACACTGCTCTTGTAGAGATCTTATTTAGAACTGACCTTCTTATCAATTAGTGCCTACTACTACCTATAAGACTACGTCTTTTATAGCTTACATATCATAAGCCACAAAGCCTAGAATAGACCTAAATAGAAAGAGGTTTTCAAGTTCTGTGGTCATAAGTTTAGTTGAGATAGAAGTACTAATAGTTTGTTCTAATATGTAGGTACCCAACCCATAAGTACGAGTAAGGATACTTCCACCTTTTGCAAATTTTATTTCTCATTTAAACGATTTACAGGCAAACAAAATTATCTTTCGTTTCGAAACTCGTTTGTGTGTATCTATCGCTTCCGTCCGATAATCCTTTGTTCGGGCCTGTTCAGGCGGATCTATTCAAATTACGGCAATAACAATGCGCATACGCAATTAGCCCGCATGATACGAATCGAGCATAGTTTGTATCCGATCGGAACTTGATACTAGCACAAGTAGTACTACATTATGTTTATAATACCTATGCAATTATGTACCTCGATCTTTTTTAAACATTCATCGTCAGTAACATGCACCTTCAATGTGTTTTATTGCGGCCACATGCTGTACACAAAGTTACTATTTTCTCGCACCTGTTCTCGATATACAACACTTATAGTATCTGCCCGCGAAACGATACTTTTTTGAATAGCAGCTTCCTCGCAACAACTTCAGTTACGCCGTGACAATGGTACTTGCAACAGTGGCGAAATAACGAAAGCTCATACATAAGGTCTTAATTATAATAGCAATAATGTAATTACTATTCTTTTACCTAGATCTTGTTCGGAGGCCCGAATGCCAACGCTTACCTACGCCAACGCTCAAAAATTTTACGCTACATGGCATTTTAACTAGCTAGAGTCTCTATCCGATATGTAGAAAATAAGTCTAAAATTATAGACACAACTTATTGTCGATAAAACGGTCACCAATAAAATTCTACACTAAAATATTCACATAGTTTAAGTTAACATCTGTTTCATTTCTCAGGTACCCACCCACATAACTATATGGACCTTGCTGAATACATTAATATTTTAAATTGAAAAAAAAACTAAAACTTTTCAATAAGCATTATTATCGTTATAGTATGTGTAGTAAATTGCAGCTTGTGAACTTACAGGGAACATAGGCTATATATAGATATAAAGTAAGGTAAGTAAGAATAGACTTACTACACCTCATTTTGTAAGTAACACAATATTTTCTCGTATTTTTACTCAGAAATAATAAAAAGCTACACGCCCGTTCTAGTTTGATAAGCCATACAAACTTTCCATTATGGCGACTTATTTTTATTTTAGCTTCAACACGCAACAGCCATGGTCACGAATGTCAACCACGAAAAAAATTACGAAGTAAAAACACAGTGAAATTGTATTGTTCGTAGTTCGTACACATTAATTGCGTTCATATTTCGACAGCTAAGATAAGGTAAGGTAGAGTTATTAAACGTTTATATTTTGGACTCGACTTTTGGATTTCCCGTTACAAAATTCAGTTATTATAGAAGTAAGGTAGCTAAGTATAATACTTATGGAAACCAACATGCCATAAGAACAGTTTTTAGGGTTCCGTAGCCGAATGGCAAAAAACGGAACCCTTATAGTTTCGTCAAGTCTGTCTGTCTGTCTGTCTGTCTGTCTGTCTGTCTGTCTGTCTGTCTGTCTGTCTGTCTGTCTGTCCGTCCGTATGTCACAGCCACTTTATTCTGAAACTATAAGCATCACATAGCTGAAACTTGGTAAGTAGGTGTATCTTGTTTACCGCTTTCCGATTCAGATACAAAAAGTAAGAACAGATAATATTTAAGGGGGGGCTCCCATACATGAAACTAAAACCTAAAAATTTTTTTTTACTCAAACCTATGCGTGTGGGGTGTCTATGGATAGGTCTTTGAAAATGATGTTGAGGTTTCTAAAACCATTTTTTCTAAAAGTGTAAGGTTTGAGATATAGACACTTCCAAAGTGGTAAAATGGGCGTCCCCCCCCATCTAACTTTTGAACTAAGAAAGTGAAAATTTTGAAAAAAATATATGATGTAGATCTCAACAAAAACTTGCAACGAAAATTGGTTTGAACGAGATCGAACCAGTAGTTTTTGAGATATTGCACATTTTTATCAACCGCAAATATAACTTTGTCTTTCATACAAACACTATGAAAAACAAAGTTATTATTGCTGTCACAATATATTGTGATGTTTTCGTTAAGTGAAAGTAAGTGGACCTTGAATTCAGTTAAGGGTGGCACGGAACCCTCAGTGCGCGGGTCCGACACGCACTTAACCGGTTTTTTTTTAAATCTTTAAGGTTAGGTTAAACGCGAGCTTAGCCAGAGGCGGAAAGCTAGTAATAATAGGGCGCTAAAAAATAAACAGAAACGTTTCATTTTCTTCCCCTTGGATGAATTTTATTCGTCCAAGTTCTTCCCCCATAAGGAGTGTGTTATAATAAAATTAATGTTGCGTTACTCTCGCTCAAGTGGCTTCCCGACGGCAAAATAGCAGAGGCACGTCGATAGCTTTGAATGTTTGATACGGCAGCGCTGCGACACCGCGCCAAGCGTGAGACTCTCCAAACACACGTGACCAACAACCACAGGCCCTCACACTTATTCCTACCCTCCCCTTTATCACCCATTCTAACTTAACCAAAGAGGGGGCCACAGCTCAACGCTCACTGGTCGCCACGACGCGTACAGAGCATTAAATATTTAACTTTAGCCTAGTTTTCATAATGTACCCCCTCGAATACACAGTTTAATTTCTTCTAATTGCATGGTTAATAGTGTAGATAATCTTTTCCACGAAGAATATGTAAGGGCATTTAATGACCAGCTTTATTTATTTTTAAGTTTGCTTTACCGCATAACTGGTCGCCACGCTGTCTAGCCAGGGTTTACCAACCTTTGGTCATTTACTGCAACTTTTGAATGTAATGGTATAATGTTTCGAAGAAGTATGACCAATATCTCATCAGAGACTGAAAATATTTTGACGGACTACGAAAATGAAGAAAACTCTTAAAGTAAGAGATGTGACTATAGTATGACACCGTAGTAGTAAGGCTACTACATAATGTATTGTATCTCAATGTACTATACATTGAGTGAGATAGAGGTTACAACCTTAGGGTAAAAAATAATCAAAAATATTCTTACTTGGGTAAATTAGCACTTTAATATGCTAAATAAAGTATAAAAAAATGAATGAGATCACTACACGCCATCATGATCCTTACAATTAGTTTTTAGTCATAAATATTAAAGTAGCTAAGTATGTATACAAGGTTAACCATCACTGCATTCTTAATGCATTGCAATCTCCTATTCTTATTATTTGCTTCCAAATGTATTTACATTTTAATCAGTCAGGTATCAAACGAATGCCGAGAGTCGCATAACAATAGACTTTTTATTGTGTCTCGTTTACACATCCTTGACGAGTTAATTAATGTTTCATGCATGGAAAATCTAGTACCTAACTTAATTGGTGTTCGATGATTACATATAATACAAGCTTTAAATATTACTAATGGCGATCGATCGAGGTACAAAATTTATGAAAAAGCTAAGTATTGCGTTACTTATCATCAAATTTAATGCAAAGCCCCGGTTCACTAAGCGACAAATGTCGTCAACATGTCGAGAGTTAAGCCTCGTATTGTATAGTGAATACGTAGCTTTAACCTTTATAAAAGGCGATTTCGCCTGACATGTGTGGGGTCATCGCATGATACTAGAGTTTCCTATATACACGTGTCGCCCGATGTCATCAGACAAGTCGAACGAAGTCACCAACATCAATGGCGCACCACATGTGTCGCCTAGCGCATCCGTGCCATAAACCTTATAAAATATGTAAAGTCACTTACGTGCAAATGATGAGGATGAATGATTAGCTTGCTAACTTGATTAGCTTTGCGAATATTTATAAAAATTTAATATCACCATTATCCTCCACGACAATGCATGGATTGGAACACATTGAGGAAGGCTAAAATCGAAACATTATTTATTTTAAGGACACTGGCGCCTACCTCTTTCAAACGAAAATCGCTTGCACACACAACATAAAAACGGAAATCACTTCAAACAAGACGACGCGCTGTGCAGGCGATTTCTGCTCTCATAAGGTGATAAGTGGTGGTAAGGTGGCAGTGTCCTCAGTAGTGCCTAGTAACAACGACAGTACAGTTTATTTTTATTTTTTTTAATGGTAGTAAGTAATATAATAATATTTTATATTTCTCCCATTCGAACCATGAAATGACATGCCATTGCCAGGTATGTGGCAAGTGTAACATGCATTGTGTGTATCTAGATTGTTTCCTAATGCCTGTTTTGTTTTTTTATATATGACACTATATGGGCTTAATTCTCCCTATCAGTTGATAGTGATTAAATAAATAGAAAGATATCAAGATATTCAGTAACAAATAAAATATTAAACAGTCCATACCTTGTATTGCTTTGTTAACAGTATAGGTATTTATCAGTATCAGACATCAGTATTGGTCATTAACCATAAATACAAAAATCAAGTAGAAGCCACTGCTTCTTCAACATTACTTTTAAATGTTATAAATTCATTATTATAACATACATTTCAACGTAAAAATAGCTAACAAAAACCAACAAAAATTGTATTATTATACCTGCCTAACCTGCTTTTAAAATAGGAATTCATAAAAAGAATTAACGGTATCACCATGCAATCCAAGGGGGTTGATTCATTTTACTCATGGGGACATGGGTCATGTTTATAGGGAGATTGACAACTGCATAGCTCTTGTGAAGTCTTCTGAGGGTCCTCAATATTGTGGCACCACTACGGCCAAGGAGGAATGCGGCAGGTATATTTACATCTAACTCCATTCTGAAAATGAGAAAATATTGCATACATTTTGAGGAGTTTCTCTTGATAAAATCATGCATAAGTACATGGTAAGGTGGAGATATTGATTTTAATAAATCTGCTGACTTTATGGTCTTAAAAAAAAATATTATGTTTTTAACTGTGATTAATTAAATAAAATATTAAAATAGTACTTACTTGTCATCCACCATTTCAATGAGATGATCAAAAGAATCATCTCCTTTGTCTATGAACTCTGTAATAATGATAGCCCTGGCGCCAGCCTGCTGCGCTTGAGACGCTTTGAATACAAATGAACATCCCCTGGAAAAAATTTATTACTCACTAAACACTACTGATAAACTGAAAACTCAGAAAAGAAACTTTGATGTATTAATAAATCAATAATTATTAGATCATTGTTTCTCTTGTTTTACACACCAATAATTATTATTTTACCATACACAAAAAACAAACCCTTCCCTGAGGACAAAGATAATATACAGAAATACTTATAGTAAACATACATAACTTAGACACAATTGCTAAAGCTCTTAACTCATGTGTTCCATAAGCGATTGAAACCAGCCATATTAATGTAATAGCATAACAAAATAAAGAAAAGTAAATGAATAAGGCAGAATGCTACAAAATCAATATAAACAAGTCCACAGTAAGACAAGTTTAATTATTTTTGTTTATTTATGGCTGAGCAGATATTTGACCTGTCATAAGATTTTGAAAAAGCATACCCTCTTTCAACCAAAGCGATGTGTCCCATAATACTTTCATGGTTCAGAACTTCTGAACAGCTGTGTAAAGGGACTGTTGGAACTAGCCTTGCGTTCCTAAATAATATGCTGTCATTCTGAAAATTAATAAAATCGGATTAAGTGCTGGCACTGCTGCCCAAATTAAAAAAAAATAGCAAAACTGATTATATTGTTTGATATACCATAAAAGATTCATAGCAATTGACCTAAACATATTATAACTCTACTGTCATGTGAATAGTAGTTCATAAAGAATATCTATCACCATCTAAACTTACAAACGTAGCTCCGAAATCCTTGGCGGGCCTTATTCGATAAGAGTATCTCAGTTCTGGAGGGTCTAATATCTCAAAAAATACATCGCCTGAAATTATATCAGCTGTAGATGTTCCATCGTAGAAGTGTAAGTCGTTTGCTGGAAGCAACATCATTTGCTGTTTAAAATTACAGGTTACACAAATTGATACTAATAAATCAATTAAACATAACCTATAAAAGTAGTAACATGAATATTTACCTCCTGGTAAGGCCATAGGAACAAATATTACGAGGACGAAAACTGTATATAAGATAAATTGCAAAATTAGCTTGTAAAACATTTTGACAATATTGTCCAAAATTTTTTATTTTGGGTGTCTTTTTTTTATTGAAAAATATTCATTTCAGCGAAAAATTCTCGTCAATGACTTTGACATTTGACTGACACTAACTAGTGACAAGTGACAGTTTTTTTTTAAAGTTTTCATTTCACACGTGCTAACTGGAACCGGTTAACGTTTATTTATTTTCTCCTTTCACCATACTAAATCTATGGTCAAATCATACCGGTAGGTAATGGGACACTTTTATTAATCGATTATTCACGATACTTACTCGGATATATACCGGTAATCGATTGGACCGGTAACTTTTTATTTTTTGAGTACAACACTGGCTACTGATAACAAACTTCATTTCTTTCACTTACTTCACTTCATCAAAACTTGTTTGTATTGCAAAAATAAACTCATTCATAGTCTTAGTCCTTACGAAACTTGCATTATCAAGTTATTATGCGGGTCAATGTAACAAAACTTAAGTTTTTATCATGTGTGCCAAGGGTCGAGGCTGATATAATAACAATTGCGCCGCTTAACCGAGCAAGAAATTACTCTGATGTGAGTTTACATTTTACTAGTATTTTGTACCTACGCTTTTAATTAATTATTGGTGGTGACAAATAATGTACATGATACTAGATTTATTAATTGTTATAAAATAAGTGTGTGGTTGGGTAACCAAAAGAGCGTTGTGGTTAGTGATCATAATCAATTTTATAAAGTTGGATGTTGATACAACTTCAAGGTTTTCTTGTAGATAACCTTATAGAAATGTCTACAATGTGTCAAATTTTAAGTTCTTTTAGAGTTGAAACTGCAATAGCAAGTTACAGTTATACTTATTGTGAGTTAGTATAATTATTACTTAAATTAATTTAATCTCATAGTTTTCATTTAATACAGGTGAGACCAGCAACCTTAAGTTCACATGCAAGTGAGCTTCCAGAAACCACACCAGCTTCACCGGATGAGAATGCTAGAGCACCACTAACTGATTTACTCAGTCGCCGTCACAACTACTTGAGAATCTCGCTGACAGAACGGTGTAATTTACGATGTAAGATTTTGTACAATTTTCATTTTACTTTGAGATTACTAAAGGTACAGTAAGAAGTTATATAAAGCCACCTTATAATATTTTATAAGTATATTTTTTGTATTATACAAATCCCCTAAAATGTTAAGAAAAGAAATTATCTATCTATTCACATATTAATGTTGCAGCCCAATAAGGGAGAGAGATTGAGTTTGAGACACATGGCTATAATTATCCTTAAGTATTGTGGGGAATAGATATGATGAAAATCTGTCGAAAATTTCATAGAACAGTATATCTGTCATAGCTGGGCACCGTTAATCAAATAGTTAACTTCGTTAATCGTTAATCCGCTACAAAAAAAGTTAGCTTCGTTAAACGTTAAAGCGTTACATTTCGGAAGAATTAACGCAAGTTAACGTTAATCGTTAATCCGTTAATATGTGTAAATTTTTTTTTTTTTAATCGTTGCGTAGTGAACTTATAAAACCTATTGGTTTAGGTTCTGGAAGTAAACAGGTTAGGGACAAAACAAAATACTTGTGTAATTCAAATGTGTAATTTAATCGTCGGGCATTTGGTGCATATTTTCCTTCATGCACATTGACATGTTGAAGCTCTCATCTGGGTGCCAATTCCGCTAATTGAGTCTTCACTGAGTTGTGCATCACTAGTACAACGAGAGTGCTTTGATACACCTCGCTATTCTGACAGCGGCTACTGTAGTGACTCTGTCATGCTACAGTAGTGAGTGGTTTTCTGCTTAGTAATTTGACAGCTTTTTGACATTGATAATTCATCATCATCATCATCAGCCGAAGGACGTCCACTGCTGAACATAGGCCTCCCCATGGCTTTCCACAACGACCAGTTGTGAGCGGTCTGCATCCAGTGCGATCCTGCGATCTTTACAAGGTCGTCTGTCCATCTTGTCGGTGGACGTCCTACGCTGCGCCTCTATGTGCCCTGCCCTAGGCCACTTGAGCTTACTGATTCGCAGGGCTATGTCCGTTACCTTAGTTCTTCTACGTATCTCCTCGTTTCTGTAGGTATTCTGTATTCGATCTCGTAGAGAAACACCGAGCATAGCTCTCCATCGCTCGTATGTCATCACTGGTAACACACACTGGTTGAAGACTTTTGTCTTCAGACACTGAGGTAATTGAGACGAGAAGACGCTCTTGCGCAGTTTCCCGAAAGCTGCCCAGCCGAGTTGGATTCTTCGATTGACCTCTTTCTCAAAGTTGGACCTCTTCCTAATTGGATTACTTGTACCAGGTACTTCGAGAATTGAGTTCCCAACAGATACCGGAGTGGATACAACACGGGAGTTCGACATAATTTTCGTCTTTTCCATATTCATTTGAAGACCCACTTGTTGGGATACTCTCAAGGTCTTCGAGCATAGTGACTATAATATATTATCATCGGTAAACCGGAGGTGTATGACGTATTCGCCATTGACGTTTATGCCGAATCCTTCCCATTCCAGGAGCTTGAAGTTGAAGGCGTCTTCCAGTGCCGCTGTAAACAGTTTCGGAGATATAACGTCTCCCTGTCTACACCCCTTCGCAGTGGAATCGCCCTCGTATTCTGTTCCTGTACTCGGACCGACATGGTGGCGTTGTCATACAGACACTTTAACACCTCTATATACCTATAGTCTATGTGGCACCGCTGAAGAGACCGAAGTACCGGCCAAGTGTCGATCGAATCAAAGGCCTTCTCATAGTCCACGAACGCTAAGCATAGAGGCATATTATACTCTATATAATGTGGATGTGGTCTATGGTACTATACCCTTTTCGGAATCCGGCTTGTTCCAGAGGCTGGAAGTCATCAAACCTACGTGCGAGACGATTCGTGATGACCCTTGAGAACAGCTTGTAGAGATGACTCAGGCAGGAGTGAGATGGGTCTATAGTTCTTCAATAAGGTTTTGTCTCCTTTTTTGAAGAACAACACCACCACACTCCTGTTCCATGCCTCAGGTGTGATGCCCTCTAGCAGCACGGAATTAAACAGCTTCTGAAGGACTTTGAGTACCTGTGACAAATACTCCTTAATAATTTCAAAATACTGTATCAAAATTTATAAAAATTACAAACTAAATGCCATCCTGGTTTTGATGTTGAAATGTTTTCATCCGTGGAAAACAGCCGTTCAATTGCAGTACTTGAGGGTATAGCAGTATTGTATTTAATGAATAGATTTATGAATATCTGTTTCCTGAGGAATGCAGAATCATTGAACGAGTCTTTTGATTTCATGTCCAGCCACATTTGAACGAGACTGCGCTTTACTTGTAAGAGAGTTGGAGCTTTTTGGTTTTTCAATAGACTGAGAGACAGAATAGTCAAAAAACTTACTTGTCTGCACCTGTTTTTCGCGCTGCGCCGCGGTGCCGTGCGGTAAACAGTAGGCATTGGATTAACGATTAACGGACTTAGCTGCATATTAACGGAAGTTAACGTGTCCGTTAACATTTTTTTAAGTTAACTTAAAAGTTAATCCGTTAATCAAAATGTTAACTTCGTTAATTAACGATTAACGGATTAACGAGTTAATGCCCAGCTATGATATCTGGGAATTAGTTGCGCAGGGTAAACTGCAGTGTAGGTGTCATCCTGTACCTATGCTGTTACAAAATTTACTTGCTGTTTCTTGCAGCTTCATTCGCGTATTTATTATATCTCACACAATATTTCTTACTGTAAATTAAAGCCTTTCCAATGTACATAAGCTATACATTTAACTGTAAAGTTAAATTAAAATCGATTTAATAGTTTTAGCGTGAAGGTGTAAAGTAACAAACATTTTACACCCACACCTTAAACTTTTGAATTTATAATAGTAGGATGTTGCATGCAATAGTTGTCTTCCCGTGTTTTACAATCGGCGTCGTTCCTCGAATAGTGACTTAAACGCTCAGCGATCGATAGGCCGCCGGCGGTTACGTAAAAAAAAGAATGACAAAATAAAGTTAATAAACAAAGGATCACATCCGTGAAGGGACTGCTGTGACCTCTGGATGGGGCAGAGGGCGTCCACAGTGCGCCGCCATCCCGCTTCGCGCTTTATTTCGTTTCAAATCTTCCCTATATTCATTGCTTCTACGTGGCCTATAACGCTCGCATATAATGTGCAGGCCAGTACTGCATGCCACCGGAGGGCGCTCAGCTGACGCCGCGGGCGCGGCTGCTTTCGCGGGGCGAGCTGTCGCGGGCAGTGCGAGTTTTCGCGTCGCTCGGCGTCGACAAGCTGCGGCTTACGGGCGGCGAGCCGACGCTGAGGGCTGACCTTGCTGACATCATCCGTGAGTATCATTATCATAAACATTTTGTACCTACCGACGTTGGTTACGTCAAATAACTCGCTCTCCATACGAAAGATTATGATTAAATAAGATAGAGATGGTGTAACTAAGCCTATAATCTAAAAAATGCCCGGAATAGATAAAGAAGGATGGAATAGAAACGATTGCGGTCACCGCCGCCTATCCGCGGCAAGCTGACGCAGGTGATGCTATAGGTAATAGACCGCGAAATTAAGACCTCGCCTGCGGGGCACATGGGCGCGCAAGGAGGCGAGAACGGGGTGCGGGCGTCGTGGATACACCCGCCCGCGCCGCTCACACACGAGCTCTCGCCTCCCCCCGCGCCCCGCCACATCGAAGGCGAAGTCTCAATGAAGTGGTACATTATAGTGTCCACATCGCTCGTCGTCGACAAGCTTCGGCGAACTTACGTTGCGGGCTGACCATGCTGACTTCATTCGTGAGTAGTAAAAAGATGCCTCAAAAAGAGCCTTGTGGACCCACCCCAAAATAATTTTCTAGTTTGTCCTACTGAAATCGTCACAAAAACAGGTTGGAGGAAGGTCTAAAAGGTCTTGATACTCTTCCGTGCTTTGACATTCCTACTAATTTTTCATGTTCTATTTCTATTTTATGGAAGACCTTGATCAATAAAAGTACTGTGTTAACACACGTGATACTGTTTGTACAGCTGAATCTTCTGACGATAGTAGATACTTACTAATTTACCATAGCTATCTATTGAATATTGAATTCTTAGGTATTGTTTATTTACGACGTACGAGTACGGCAGGTGGTACTTACTCCAAATTATGTTTAAAAATATTATCTTAGTAACCTTCGGTACACCTTTAAAATCGGGGGAGCAAGGCACCACACACGATACTGTCTGACTAATGTAACCTAAGCGTAACCGCAAATGGACTTATTAGAGACCACAGTCTGTCTAAAGGTGCTGCTGTGATCAGAACTAAGTTGACGCATGATGGATGCAAATAGACGACAAACGACCTCCTTGGTGTAGTGGCTAAGTACGCACGTCGTCGCTCCAAGGTCCGATTCCCGGTCGCGTCAATGTAGAAATCATATTTTTTAACATTGTCTCGGGTCTGAGTGTTGTGATACCACCATCATACATTCTGTTTTCCATAACACAAATGCATTAGCTGCTTCTTACTTTGGGATCAGAGCAAATGTGATTGGTATCCAATATCATTATTTTTCTTGTCATAATACGCGTCGTCCTTACCTTTTATTCAACCCTTGTTAAAGCCGTGGAACCGCTGCAATAGTCCTATTTTGTTGTAACAGAGGACCTGACCAGCATCGAAGGCATCAAGACAGTGAGCATGACGACAAACGGACTAGTGCTGACGCGGCGGCTGCCCGCGTACCAGCGCGCCGGGCTCGCCGCGCTCAACGTGTCCCTCGACTCGCTTCGCGCTGACCGCTACGAGCACATGGCTCGCCGACCGGTCAGTACTCAGTGTGTGAGCAGGTAGAGCATTGAAGACAGTTAGTATGACGACAAACGGATTGGTGCTGACTCAGCGGTTGCCCGCGTACCACCAACTACCGCTACGAGCACATGGCTCGCCGTCCGGTCAGTTACCAATACTTGTTATACCTTAATTGAAACTTCGCCTGCGGGGCACAAGGGTCAAGGGGGAGCGAGAGCGCGGTGCGTGAGGTGCGCGCGCATGTGTCCGCGCCGCCCGCACCCCTCACGCATCCCGCTCTCGCCTTCCTCGCGCCGCTGTGCCCCGCAGGCGGAGACTTCCTTTCGCCGTCTACGTTTAAAACCGGAACAAGCCGCTTGTTTATTCAAGTAACCCCGTAAGCCGGAGATTGACCTGCAACGTTTCATAGTAACGTGACGTCACGACGGCAAAATTTTTCTAGTCGGTCAGTACAAAGCCGCTTAACCAATTATGGCCGTGCATAAAATACTCGCCCCAAATGTTACGTAACAGCTGCTGATCTGGTGTTACACCTCAAGTCAGTCTCCATATTTACTGCCCTTCTTACATAACCACAGAATATATACATAACACTGTGTTTAGCTACACATATTGTACCTAATTTTAACCTTCTCATAAACTTATTTGGTGCCCTGTTATTGGAACACAGTACGTATTGGTACACAGTAGTAGACAATAAATAAAAACTACTTCAGTCAATTTTTGTTCCAAAGTCACTTGTTTAAAATTCAGGCATGAAACATCGCTAAACAATTCCAACAAGTCAGTAGATAAGAGTCCAATTATGTTTTATCGGTGAAAATGTGAAGTCGGTATGTAAGTGTCGGGGGAGGTCGTTGGTAGCTAATGGTCTTGTAAACATAGTAGTTTGCGTGTGTATATCGAATTTATGAAGATAGGTTGCCTGTCACGCAAGAAACTATTTATTAAAGACGCTTTAAGTATGCCATAATAGTATTTTTCTATAAAGATATACAATTACAAAGCCTATAATGGTCTAACAACTTTGTTATCGCACTTTATTGGAGGATTGCTGAATGCTGACCCTGAGCACCCTTGAGCTAATGCAACCAACTTTGTTATAATATAGGCAGTTACCTCCATCATCATAAAATATAAAAGCCAAGTTCTTGTCGGGGGAGATTTTTCCATAAAAACTCCAAATAGGGAAGATAGTGTGGTTGTTTTAATCTGTGTAGTGTGGTTCTCTTAATGACCAGTCAAAAACCTTTGCTGATATACTATATTCTCAGCCTTTTGCCAGTAAGATAAAGATAAAGATTTTTATTTCATTCCAAGCTTAATACTAGAACAATGCTTGTTATTGAGACTACCTAGTAAGTATTAAAATAACACTTGTGGCAGGTAGCCCCGCTCTTTCATATCAATAATTACATCAAGAATTGAAACGAAATAATCAAAGTTCCAAATTAGAAGATACATAAAACTTAACTTATCCATATTAACTAACTAACAGTAACCATTTGAGTACTTATATTTACAAGTGATTATTTATGTAGTTTTTTCAGATGAATATTTTTATTGCATCGTATCATAAGCTACTTCAGTAAGCCAATTATACTTAATTTACTCTGTTTTTATATAACTATTTTTAATTTTATGTTATTTATTTTATTTATTTATTTTTGTATTTTTGATACTACCCCAATAATTCTTTAATTTTATTATAACTTTGTACTATTAGCCAATCTATTAATATTTTTTTACAATTTTTAGTTGTAAGTTTATGAATTTCAATATGTTTATTTATCGAGTTGTATATAAGGTCAAATCATTTTAAGTGATAATATTTTAACTGTGGCTTTGTATACATCATAGAAACAGGACACTATCATTATTTTTTGGAAAATTGAGATTTTAATTTTTATTATTTTCTTTAACATAGACAATATCATTTTTTAAAACAGCACCCTAACATTTTTAAAAGTCATCTTCGTCATCGGCTTCGCCTCTCTTAATTCAATGCCCAAACCTTCTTTTTCTCTAATCTTAACCTTAATTAATAAAAAATTTAAATCTGAAAATAAATATTACCTTAGTCTCCAATTTTCTCAAAAACTAGCGGATAAAACCTAAAGTGTCCTTATATAAAAATGATTAATTTATTGTGCTGAATCGGCCCTTTAAATATTATCACTTAAAACGAGGTCACCTTATATATGGAATGGCCAGTACTAATTGATGATTTGATGGCGGCGTTTACTCGCCATGGCACAAGATCGCCACTGCATATTGTAGCTTTTGATAGAGAAGCCCATCCCAAGAGACACTCCGCTACATTCTGGCAATCCTGCCGATAGTCGGGGACTGCTTGCTTATTTATCATATTCGCAGCTAACCACCATATCTGGTAGCTGTTCTCTATCCGCCACCTGTGACACCACTAGTAGCCTACAGCTCAGCCCTAACAGTTCTCCATATATTTTTTTAAAAACTTTGTTGCACAAATAAAAGGTACATATACCGCAACTTTACTAGACAACATTATTTCTCTTTACTTGCATTGCTTTACTAGAACGAGTAAAATGCAAATCTAAAGCATTTATCCGTAATCAGAAAGTACCACAGCTTCAATGCCAATGCAATTATTTCGTTACAGGGATTGTCGCGAGTGCTAGCTGGCGTAGACCTGGCTCTTCAACTCGGGTACCGCCCGCTAAAGATCAACACAGTACTCATGAAAGGTAAGCACTATCATCTATACCTATAAAATGCTTTGTCCTGAACGACTGACTTATTGATTGACTGACTGATTGACTGACTGACTGACTGACTGACTGACTGACTGACTGATGGATCAACGTACAGCCTAAACCGCTGATCGTAGAAACCTGAAACTGGGAGGGTGTGTTCTTTGTATGACGTAGGGATCCGATAAGAAAGGATTTTTCGAAATTCTACCCCTAAGGGGGTCAAAAAGGGGTGCAAAGTTTGTATGGAACAACGTGATCCCTTGGTCCAATCTACTTCAAATTTTGCATACACATTCTTTTACAAAATTGACGGAAGATTTATTTTATATTTTATTGCAATTAATCTTTTAAGGGGGTGAAAAAGGGTGACAAAGTTATTCTGGGGGTGATTTTCTTCGAAGTTGATATCAAAACTCTTTAGTGCTAATGATAAAAATATTTTGTATATCATTTTTGACAATCATTTGACATGTCTGGGACACAATGTTTTGACACATGTTTATTATTGATGTTGCTCTTGAGAAAATGCTTGAGAAGAGATTTTATTCCTTAAAACAGTAAATAATATTTTTTTGTGTTTAAACAGGGTAGGTATCAAGCGGTCTGAGTACAGTGTAGATTGCAGGTCGTCTGTTCATATTGTCGGTGGACATTCAACGCTGTTTCTGTGGTCGAAGGGTGTCCAATCTTTTTTTTTGCAAACTTTTCGTGGGGGCCTATGTTTAGCAGTGGACGGCTTTTGGGTATTGATGATGATGATGATGGGGTAGATCCCTGCATAAAATTAACCCTTTGAATTCACGATTTGAATTCAAGAAGGTAGAGTATTCGCTATGACTACTATAAACAAAGCTCAAGTTCAAACTCTTAAGGTAGCGGGAGAAGACTTGAAGGAATTTGCTTCTCCCAAAGCCTGTATGTGGCGTGATGCTGTGTAAGCGCACGGAGTATAGCCTGGTTTTTTCATTAGCTCTCGAAAGAAATATACGATTGACGATAGGCGCAGTAAGTATTTCCATTTCGTTGTAAAATAAAAAGATATTATCCCCGTGTAAGTTTGTCCAGATTAAAAAACGGGCTGCGTGTTGTGTGTTTATAAAATATAACATTTATCTTTACGCAATTTTACGTATATATTTAAAAACTGGATGTTTTTGTTTGTTTGTTTGAACGCGCTAATAACAGGAACTATTGGTCTGGTTATAAAATATGTTAGCTACATTGTTAGACAGCTAAATTATGAGGGAAGGCTATAGAAATAGTTTAATGCGTATAGGCTTATAAATATTTTCGCTACGATCTATCTATGGGAACCAAACGGAGTAAAACTATTACGCGCGTACGAAGTCGCTGGCGGGCCGCTAGTTAGTATATAATTATAAATTGTTCCATATTGTTATCAAGTGGTTTCTTTGACACGTAGGGCGCGCTCAATTACTATAAAAGCAAAATTTATGAGTCGGTCATATAGTCAGACATCATCCTAGGCCAAATGTCTGCCTATATTTTTAATGCACCATGTTTAGCCGTAATTATAACCGAAATCCATGTATTTAACAGTTATAAAAAAATATTTTTGTATGTAGGTTGATATTTTTACACACACGCAGGCAAATAAATAAGCACCTGAGTAAACAGGTTTTGTGCAATATGGAAACCAATTACAATGACAAGGATGTTCCTAACTATGATTACGTGTTCCGATAATGTGAAATTAATTATTATGCACGAATTAACGTCACGCAAGACCGCACACGTTTATAGCAGAGCTGTTGTTTGTTCAATGTCGATGTACAGTTTAAAGTTCCAAAGTCATCTAACATACCTACATAATTTCCTAATTGTAGTGTTAATGTTTCTGAACCCCTAACAGCTCTGGTTCCACCTTATCACAACATAAGATTATGCCCAGGCTCCGTTTTGGTGACACACACACACATGTGTCGCGGCCCGATTGAAGCATTTTTCGTATACGCAGCATTTTACTTTATTCTTTACAACTTTATAGCAATAAATCAGTGTCTCACAAACAATCATTCGGGCCGGTTTTATTTAGCACTCTTCGGAGTTAAGCCATCCCTAAGGGGCCATCCATAAAGTACGTCACACGAATTTCATGATTTTTGAGCCCCCCTCCCGTCCTTGTCACAGGTAGTCACATTTCTAAGACCCTCCTCCCTAGTGTGACGTCACATGTTTTGCAATTTCACATCGAAAAATTATTAATTTAAAACAGCAGTTCCGAATTTAGTTTTATTTCCATTTAAATTAAGTACTTTTTTATAAATTAACATCATATGAAATGAAATTTGATTTGATGAATTTGATTTGAACATAATATGAAATTTGAAATTGTGATGTCACGAAACTTAGTACCCCTCCCACCCCTTGTCACACTATGTCACACTTTGTCGACCACCCCCTCCCCCCTTTACGTGTGACGTACTTTATGGATGACCCCTAAGCATAGCATAGCAAGCAGTAGTAAATGTTAGGGTTTCTTAGCATCCCCTACAGTGAATATTATCCTTTTCCGGGTCAAGACAAATCTAACAAAGTACAAATCATTTTGAAAATTGGTCCACCCGTTCTCGGGATATTAGTGGTGTGACTAATACGACTTTCTTTTATGTACGTAATAATATTGATCGATAATTATGCTTCCTCAATTTTGTTTTTTCAGGTTTCAATGATGACGAAATCTGCGATTTCGTAGAATACACACGGGATCGGGAAGTGGAAGTTAGGTATGATGTAACTACGTAGCTTGATTATCCACCCCTTGTATGAAGAGTTACTATTTTGAAAGAATGCCTAATGTACGAGTATGTTTCTAGTTACGGCTTTAGTAGATGACTGTCTTTCTTTCTTAGAGCGCTCACACACTCAATTGTTTTCCGTTTTCGGATCGAATTCATCATAACGTCCTCCTGATCGTGTCCGACCACGGCAGTCAATCGCAAGAAAAACCCAGTAACAAACTTCGGCCCGACTCGGGATCAATTCTAATGGAACGGGTGCTTTCGTACTCAGAGTCCGATTTGTATGTTTTTTTCATACGTGAAATCCTCAAATTGAAGACGTATCTAATACAGTACAGATGAGTACCAAAACGGGCTTTCGCTAAAAGTCTAGTCGATGATTATATTTTCTGTGTTTTCAGATTCATCGAGTTCATGCCGTTCAGCGGCAACTCTTGGGACGACAGCAAGATGGTTCCGTACCGAGCCGCGCTACGTACTATCTTGGAACGATTCCCAGATCTACAGCCCATGACGCCGAGACCCAACGACACCGCGAGGGTAAGTCCAATAAATACCTGTTGCAATTTTTTTTAATCAATCGTGTCTAGGTTTCTACTGTTTTGCGGTCATTAAAAAATTAAACGTCAGTCAGTAGAAATCGTAGACAAGACTCGTACACTTACAATCTGAATTATGTTCTCGTTGCGTTATTCGTAATCTCAATAACGAATCTAATTGATAACCTCCTTTTTTGAAGTAAGTAAAAAGCTGCTTAAGGATCTGATGGTATGAAGTCTTGACTTAAAAGATTGCCGGCGTCAGAGCCGGCTTAATACATTTTCATAAGTATGTTATCTTTGAGGAGGACCTTCTTTCTTCACACAAAATGTCTAGGACCCTCTACACCGTACCATACCATAACCGAAGCATATCAGCACACGAAAAGCAACACGATACGCTCTTCTTTGCCCTCTGAATGAATCTACAGCGTTATGTCTCAATGTTATGGAGCGAGAGCGTATTTTGCCGGTGCTGTCACGCTCCGTGCATGACACGCGACGATTTTGGTCGGTGGCGGGACTGTCTAGTGGGACCGTGTTATAGTTTTCAACTAAAATGTAATGCAGTATGCTACGGTGCAGTACGGTTAGTATCTTGAATTCATCATACTACAGCGTGTACTTTTAATCATTTGCAGGTGTGGCAGGTGCCGGGGTACGCGGGCAGCGTGGGCTTCATCGCGTCGATGACGCAGCACTTCTGCGCCTCCTGCAACCGACTGCGACTGACCGCTGATGGGAATCTCAAGGTATTACCTGTCTATTTACCTACCTACCTTAATTATTTTTCGATAGGTGCCTTATAGCAATGCTATGTAGTCCTACCTGGTGGCCATTCTTCAACGGCTTTACGTGCTTTCCGAGGCACGGGGGTGAAACACCGCCAACATCCAAACTGCGGGCTACCCTGAGAATTTAAACCCAGGTAAATATTTTTGGCCCGACACACAGTGGTCGATTTGAATTATCTAGGAATTAATAAATAGTCTCATCGTAAAAAAAACATATCTCATACGATGTCGTTATATCCCGACTTTTGGTAACTGATATGTGTACTATAATGTTAAACCTAACACGTGTATGTACTACATACGATTTAACCAACTTTAAAAAGAAGGGGTTCTCAATTGAAATGTGAAGAAATTCAAAGATATTCAAAGATTTGTTTAATTGATATTTAATGATATATTCAGATTTATATATAATTAATTTTAGTCTTCATCGCATAAAACTAATGAATCAGGCTCTCGCAGTAACTGCAGAACTTAATTGTTTAATGGTTCTTATGACCGTGTGCCAATACATTTCGACAAAGATGATATTAGAGGGTCTGATGATACAAGGAGAGCATTGAACAAATCTCTTATTGTTGTTTTTTTCAAGGCTTTTCATAAGTGCAAATGCTAGCTCTTGGGTGGAATAGTTTTCGATTAATGGCAATAGCTTTTTTCGTTTCGTTTGGTTAGTAACATCACTAAATGATTTCAGTGGTCGGCCACGTTTTGTACCTGTTTCCTTACACTCAGTAGTAATATTCTCACACATACTATTGCCAGCAACATCAACGGTGTAACCGCAAGAAATAATAAATGTTTCATTCAGCCACTGATGGTATTTTTCTTCAAAAACGTTAGATATTCGCCTAGAAATAAATGCAAATAAAATTATTCTTATTCTTTCTTATAGATTTCTCCCATAATTGAGCAAGTTTACTGTTAAATTCCGATTTTTTTTCTTGATCATTATCTTCTACTTGTTCACATATCTTTTCCCCTTAATTTATTAGTCACTAATGCAAAAACTGCCGAATTCTTTTCCCTAGTTGTTTTTCCTTGTCGCCAAACTTCGTACAAGTCTCTTTTTGTCAGTGACATTATACCTAAAAAAAATCATCACTAAGTCATTAGCACTTTCTAGCAGCTAAAAATTTGTGTTTGAATAGCTAATACTATGAAGTATTTATTAAAAAATGTTTCATTAAGAATAAACCAGAATCCAGGTATTGCAGATCGATTTTCTAAATAATAGTTGAAATATTCGGAACTGCAGCATATAAAACCAAAATACGATTCATTTGCAACTCGTTACTACGTAAAAGACATTGTTAAAATATAGTACTTACCTTTGAGAAACAATAATCACAACCTTTATCAGTCAACACGTAATACTTTTTTTACAGGACTATTTTTATTAAGTCGCGGAAATTGTAACAAATTTACTGAGTGCACCGTAAACGTCGATTCACTTAGTGCTAGAAGATAAACGCGTGAGAGTAAGGTACACATATTTATGTTACGAACTACCCACATCATTATCATTATTTAAAAACCCTACAGGTCATTATCGGGAACTTGTAAAATAAATATTTATTAATTCCTAGATAATTCAAATTGACCACTGTACGACACGGGAATCGAACCCGGGACCTCTGGTGCAGCCGTCGCTTTAAAATGCGACCCTCTAACCGCTGCGCCACCGAGGCAGTAAACATAGTTATAAGACGACAGCGTTTAATTAGAGTAACCAACGAGATATATGAACAAAAACAACAACGCTATTACTATTTGCAAACGGTTACTACTGTTTTGTGTTTAGGTGTGTCTGTTCGGGTCGGCGGAGGTGTCGTTGCGCGACGCGATGCGCGAGGGCGCGCCCAACGACAAGCTGGAACAGCTGATACGCGCCGCGCTGCGCAACAAGAAGCCGCAGCACGCCGGTGAGTGACGTCACAAACGTCTTGGTTAGCGTTGCCGCTCTATAGTCGATAATTGAGAAAAACTTATAGTAGCTACAATACTATCGAACACAGCAACACTATCGAGAGTATCGATAGTCTGTGGAAGCAATCAGTAGTCCGATCTGATTACTATAGATAGTGGCACTACCCCGTTATCGTAAGAATGCACCTGTCTGGCGCATATTTATTTATTAATTTTTATGTTAACACAGTTATTTTTTGCACACTTTTCCTTGCATCACCGCGTAGTAATTCTTACGATAATCAGGTTAGAGCAATAGGCAGTGCATATACTATCAATGGTATTGCTGTGTATCAAAAGGTATCGAACCAAACTAAGCTATCGGTTCAACGATAGGCCCATATAGCCATAGTATTGTGTGTATTCAACTACTTATAGTGGACTATTGTGCGACAACGCTAGTGGTATCGTAGATGGCGATCAGACCTAGAAATCGAACGTCCTTTTATGCGATTTTGTGTTTTACCTTTCATCTCATTATGAAATCACTGGTTTATTGAGGGGTCACGTACGCAGCTTAATTTTTTAAGTTGCCACATCACTGGTTTCTTAATAAAAAATCTAACTAACATTCATCAAAAATCCTCATTGTGAATCTAATACGGATCTCGGAAGATAAGATCAGGGGCACGTTCGATTTCCGGGTCGAATTCAAAATGTGTGCCGTTCTCTTTACGTTTGCAGGTATGCAGAACCTCGCGCGTATGGAGAACCGGCCGATGGTGCTCATCGGCGGCTAACACCGGTCGCCGCGGCCGCCCTCGACCTCGCGATCGCACGTCAACTCGCCACAAAGACTGTCTTTTCCCGCCACATGTCTACGCAAGCCGGAGACGATGAAAGATCAAAACGTAAAACTCCTGTCAAACGGCGAGACGATACCGAAGAGTCAGATTCAGACGACGGCGGCGCTTTCACGCATCTCGACGCGCGCGGGCGAGCGCGTATGGTCGACGTGGGGTCCAAGCCGGTGACGGCACGCGCGGCCGAGGCGGAGTGTTCCCTTGTAGCCGGGCCGCGACTGCTGCGGCTGTTACGCGACGCGCGCTTGCCTAAAGGCGACGCCTTGACGGTTGCCCAAGTGGCCGGCGCACTGGCCGCTAAGAAAACGGCCGACCTCATCCCGATGTGTCACCCGCTACCGCTGGAATGCGCGCGCGTAAAGATCGATCTACCGCCGGCGGAATCTAGCGGCCCGCTCCGCATACATTGCGAGGTACGCGTGACGGCGCGCACGGGCGCCGAGATGGAAGCGCTCACGGGCTGCGCAGTCGCCGCTCTCACGCTCTACGACATGTGCAAATCTGTGGACCGTGGGATGCGGATCACGGATCTGCTTGTAGTGCGCAAGTCGGGCGGACGCAGCGGCGAGTGGCCGCGCCCGGAGCCGGCCCCGGCGACTCGACACGTCGCGTCTTCTAAAGCGGACGCCGGACCCGAGATTTACGCGCCCACCAATTTTCCATATTTCTAGATGCGACACAGGTCGGATAACTGCGCAGAAGATGCATTTATAGCCTGCGCAAACGAGACGCTTTTTGCACGTGACATATCGCCGGTGGCAAAAATTCCCATACTAATTTCAGCAAACGATGTGTGCCATGCTCTATACATACGCCGGAAAAAGTCCCTCGTCTATGCAGGCTATTATTGATACACTAGAGCGGGCCCCTAGTGTAAAATTAGAGTATCTTCCATTACCACTTAGGTAAAGTCACATAAAATGTCAAAATAGGCTTACAAAGGAGTCATGACACTCGGCCAATTACTACATAATGCCATGCAGCTTTGTTTATAGCAGCTTTTAAAGGCTGCTTTTTGTTATAGATAGCACTAAACAAATGTGTGATATTTTTCGAATTTCAAATATTTTATATCCTTATAAATATTTAAGTTAAATTGTGATTCCACTAGGCTATAAGCATTAAATGTATACTCTGTTAAAAAAATTAAATACATTTATTTGTATATTTATATTATATCTTTAATAAATACTTTTGGCAAAAGAACAAGAATGTTTTAATTATATTTTTTTAATAAAATGTGCATCTTACCTTTATGTAATTAAAAATACTATCACAGGATACTTAGTTACAGGATAGACTGCTAGTTAAAATAAGAAAACAGTAAATACAAGAACTTTATAAATATTTATTTTATCATTATAACACTCCACTTAAAATTTTGTTCGAAAATTTTGAAGAATTTATTCAGTGCCATGCCAAGGCTGATACAAGTGACACATTCTACATAAGTAATCGAAGCAGGTAATTAGAATAACAAATGCAAGATAAAATAATAATGAGCATTTACAGAAATCATTGTTAGCATTGTTTTAATACTAGGCTTATTAGTGAGACAAACTATCAGCAAAAGGTTTTAAAAATGCTGTCTCATTTGGTTATTAAGTTCAGAAAAATATTTCTGGGTTTAAATCATAACTTTCTTATAAAAGTTAAGTTCTGAAAGCCATCAAATTGTTCATATTGACTCTTGTTTAGGTCAAGCACTTGCCACAAGAACATTGGATTTTGCTGGTTGCTCAGGTGCCTCTTCTGGTTGTGGGCGGTCGGCACGCTGAACTCTTATATCGTACAATTCAATATAGTCATTAATTTCTTGGCCTTTCTTTGTTAGTTGTTCGTGTAATGCTTGCAAGGCTTTAGGTAAACGTTCTCGGTTTGTTTCTAGCTCTGGCAGCACATCAGCTACTGTTCTCTCCACAAGGACACCGCCAACCATTCTAAAACACTTTCGTGATCCGTCTACTCCTCGCAGTGTTTCGATTACAATTCTGAAAATAAAAATTAGAGATTAATAAAATATTAAAATTGGTTAACATGAGCTACCTACATTGAATTTAAAAGGAAACCTAGTAAGGTCTACGCACTTGTGTTCATTGAGGTCCATTTCCAGCTCTGATATTTTATTTGCAAGCTGTCTCTGTTCAGTTCGAAGAGTTTGGAACCCTGCAAAAATTTCTTCACTCGACTTCGGCTTTCCACCTTTTGAGGTTGAGGTTGAAGCGCTTTTGGCCATTTTATTATGATGTAGTTATTGTTTTGTATGTGACCAACGATTTGAGTATAACTTCACGATACGTATATTTACTAAAGTTAAAATAATCACAAGTTTTAACACATTTGTTTCCACTTTTTTGACAGGGAAGTATTGAGAGGTTAGAACACGGACAAGATAGATTTGAATGGTAAAAATCTATCTTTCCTTTGGCTAAGCACTAGTGATGTCCTTAGGCCTATAGAAAATTATACCGGTAAACTGGTTGCTTGTAGTAACATTCAGGCAGGGACCGATAAGCCGGCGACAGTCGTGTTTTAAATAAAAGAATATTATTATTCGGCATGTGACGATGCACAGCATCCTGTGAGAGATGCGTCTACTTCCGCCTAGCCTAATTTCCGTATCCTGCTGGATAAATAATTATTGGTTTAATTTGACTTACATCCGTGTCCGCCATTTTTAGTCACCTGGGGTCGAGTTATCTCGAAGTTTCCTCATAGCGTCGTTTGCTTTCGATCTAGCAACATCCTAAGCAGAAACTCTCTCTTTCTAAATAATCTTAACGTTTTTATAAAAAGTCTATATTGTTATAATGACCAAGTTTTAAAAGTGTGCTAGTGTTTTAACGTGACGGTGACCTGCAAGACGAAGCGATCATCGGCCCACGCTGCACGCGCACGAATAACACTGGAAAATGGATCGGCCGGCGGTTTTTCCCAGACCCTGGCTTTGCCTTAATTAAAGGTAAAACGAACACATAATAAGGTACGTGGTATTTTATTCAGCGTGAGTACCCCTTTCTGACCACATGAATTTGAAATAAACTAAACAAACATTATCTTAGCTAAAACCGTGGATAAACACGCGGTGGCGTGTGCTCATGTTAGTCTCCGAGGCCCGAATTTCGATATTCGGTCAAACCCATCTTGTGAATCATATTTACTGTATGTATTGCCTCGACTCCTAGGTACCGCAGTACCTTAAATTACAGATTTTTATAGCACGGGTAGCTAATTACTCTGTTTTAGATGGAACATGCAATATTTCCATTTTATTTTTCATATACCCACGTATATTTACGTACTTCTTTCTAACTAGAACGTAATAACAGCGGCTTCTTCTGAACAACCGCTGAATCCTTTACCAGCCTGAACATACTTATATTGCTCAATCTAGCATGTTTTCAGTTCAAAACAACTAAAAACAATGCGTTAACAATTCTTGCAACAATTTGCCACAATTTTCGAATTTCGAAAAAGCAATTTCAATTCTGTTATATTCAACTTTTAAAGGATATCCTAAATACATCTACCCAATTCATAATATTCATAATGAAGGTTCATTACAGTACAGTGCACATTTGTCTCAAATTGTTAACTTTTATATCTATATCTATGCAGTGTAGCCTCGCCTCTGTCGAGCATTCATATGCAGTTGCCTATCGCACACTTGACTAAAGCGGCAATTTAAAAAACGATTTGAACCTTGTAATCTAGGCACTCTACTAGTGTCCTTTATTAATGGTCGCGATATGACTAAGACCTAAGACTATAACACCTTCATTTAAGGTAGCATTCTTAAAAACAGCAGCTTGGGGGACCGTATCCCTGTAAAATCACACTGCAAGCTCTTGGCAGTTGCGTGCATTAAATACCACCAAGTGCCGATTACTTCTTATAAAATAAAAATAAAACAAATAAATAAAATAAAATATGTTTATTTCGATCCAGAGTCCATATTATATTATAGGCAACAATGCAATGTAAGCTTAAAAATTCATGTGAATTAATAATTTTATTAGTTAATAGAAAAAGAAATTATTATAATACTTTTTACATAACATAACACAAGACAGCTCGAACAATCCACGGTCGAAGTCGATAAATGACACGGCCTTTATTGATTGTCATTACTTACGGATTACGGATCGCAAGAAATCAACAATTATTGAGAGGCCCTCGAGTGGCCCTCGAAGCCTGACTTATTCTATCACTACTCAAACTACTCGTAGTCCTAACGCTTGACGTAACGCAAGTGCTACGCAACTCATCTCATCTGAGTATTCTTACGGTTGTTGGCCTCATACGTACAAGGGCCAGCGGCATCTACCTGTCAGACTGCGATCATCGTAATGGCAATGATTACAGAGCCACATCTGCAATTTATCTCAGTGCAGTTTAGGAGGCTGCTTCCGAGCGTATCGGACGCAGTGGCACCTTAGCATCAGGCTGCGTAAGCCAACC
The DNA here is from genome assembly GCA_963584085.1 of Pyrausta aurata. NCBI lineage: Eukaryota > Metazoa > Arthropoda > Insecta > Lepidoptera > Crambidae > Pyrausta > Pyrausta aurata. The sequence continues at coordinate 6,436,237 of OY757260.1, forward strand.
TAACACTTATAACAGTACAGGGATGCATCTGCCATTCACCTCCACGCCGATGCTTGTCTGTCACACCAACATCGTGCAATATTCAACTATCCTGCCTACATTCAGTACCGGTGCTTGCCTCACCCACTCAACGCAATAATCAATGGTCTTGCTCACATTAACATCACCTCCACGCCGATGCTTGTCTCACCAACATCGTACAGTATTCATCAGTCCTGCTTGTATTCCGTGCCGGTGCTTGTCTCACCAACTCCGCACAATATTCAGTGGTCTTTGTCGCATTTATTTGTAGACATATCTAAGAATATCGAACTAATCCGCTAGGGACGCGACAGGCGTTTACTTTTATGCCGGTACATGCCTAGCAACTCCGCGCAATAGTTGAAAGTTCACCACACATTCTTCCGAACAATTTCATGCCGGTGATTGCCTCACCAATCCCGTATATCATTCAATAGCCCAGCACGTTTTCCTTTGATTGCTTAAATCAACCGACCAGTCGTTTACAGTGCAGTAACACGGTCTGCCGTTTACATCTGTGCCGGTGCAGGTCTCATCCACACCGTGCTATATTCAACAGCTCTAGTCTACCTCAGAATGCATTCACAAGCAAGTCAATTTCTGATATAATCTCAAAAAAAAAAAAAAAACGAGCAGACGCTAATGAGCTGAACGCTTATCCTTGATATTGTGTCATATGGCGTTAAGTCCACCTTTTGTACAAACTTTGGTTGTGCAATATTTTCGAACTGACTGAAATTGTCTATCGCCCTCAGCCTACCTTTGCCATTTGCCCTTACCGTACCATGAATTTTCATACTAACTGAGCCCTTCAAAAGGCCCTCATAACTACTAATCGAAGCCTCGTTATGACCCGGAGCCGTAGATTCTCAATTCGGAAAAAATTCCCGAATACCTAGTTCAGAAAAGGTACTACTGTTTACTCTAAATACCAACTAAGAAAACGAAAGTAAAAATCATAGCATATTATTCGATACTATTGGGCTGGCAATTAGGTATACAGAAAGTAAATGTCATATTGTCGAAATGAGTACTCAAGGGACGTGCAACAAAATAACTTAAGAAGTGCGCAACCTCGAAATGCACGGGCATTACAATTGCTGTGTGTCATCAAAAGCCATAAACAAATACGAATGATTCAGATGAAATACATAACTTACCATTAAATTGAAAATTCTCCTTAAGTACACGAGAAAAGTATGAGCCTACCCCACAGCAAAAGCTCACTCTCTGAACTGCTAATAGCACTCAAACCCTCGAACAATGGCCCAGTTAAACAGAATATTAACCCGAACTCGATATCTTGTTAAGGCGCGATGAAGCTGCTATCTAATGTCCCCCTGATTGAAATCAAAAGTGCACAAGCGTACGCACAATACACCAGTGCACTCTGTGTCTCTTCACTTCATAATCCAGTAAGACGACAGCAAGACGTGACCATTTTTACAATGATATCAATCATTAACTCCAACCTCTGCGCTAGAATTATAGGTCATGTAAGGTTTAGTTAGAACACATCTTTCGTTAATACTTTAAATTTAAAAAATGGGGGGGGGGGGGGTGTAATTACTGCCACACCTGCGGTCAATAACTACACCTACAAACACTTTACTTTGTATTTCGGGACTACCACCTCCTGCAACGTGGTGAGGCATCTTTGAATGAAAGATTTATTTGCATTTAAACTTTTCTCGCTCCCTCTATACAAACACAGTACACACGGCCACAGGTCAGATCCGATTGCCCAGAACTGTACGGCAGGACAAGGCCCATTTGAAAGCCAAAGTTATGTAACCCATATAACTAAGTCCTGTAAAAAAGGTATACACCCAAACCCCTCATGAACTGAGAAAACAATTTTTAAAGTGTATCTTAAAACTTGACTGGAACTTGGTGGCAAACTTACTTTCCTCCATGTTTCGAAATTTACATTTATAAAGTCATTCATATTAACCCTCTATTGGCAAAAGGAAGATTTCAAATCTAAGCTTTAGGCATGTTTTAAACCATCTGCTTAAATAACAAATCTTTACCTAATCAGCATGGCCCGGCCGACATTTTTCACTAATGCTTTACCTAATTGAAACATTTGATTCCTTATCATACTTCAAGCTGGCATTTTTAAATTTAGCCTCAAAAGCTGGCAGGCTTACACATAACCTAAATATTCAATCAAATCGGATCAGTCTGATTTCAAAACCTCATGCTCAATATATCATTGTATTGAAACAAGTTTGCCTTCATTATACATTCATACAGATCAGACTGTTTGTTAAGCCTACCAATACGTAGGTAACAAAAATAATCCATCTTGCCCTTCCAGGTACTTTCCGTTCCCCACAAGGTTTCGGTCCCTCAAAATGCATATAATTTTCGAACCTGTACCATAATGAGACATCACTCATCATTAATATCTTAAAATAGTTATTTGTCTAGGCCATTAATCCAAGTTAATAATCACTTAACCCGTCAAGTATGTGTAAACGAGACACAATAAAAAATCCATTGTTATGCGACTCTCGGCATTCGTTTGATACCTGACTGATTAACTTAGACATATTTCAAAACTAAAACATATCAATAAAAATATTTGATAGCGAAAGTTATCGCTCTTGCAACTTCATGTACTAGACAATTAAATGAAAGATGTCGTTATACGTTGCATATATTTTCAGTTAGATAACATTTATAATTGATTATTATTGATAAAGAAATAATTTAAATTATGTAATAGTAGTCTGCCTTATCAACCTTTACGCATTAATACTTGGCAATAATAATGTGCTTACTACTGCACCCATTAATCACATCGTTTAGCGTTTTACAGATATCTTCAAAAGCTGCAATCATCAGTCTACCATACTCTTTATCACATAGCGTCGTTCAATAGTCACCAGGAGCTAATAAACACATCTCTCACAGGATGCTGTGCATCGTCACATGCCGAATAATAGTCCAAGTTTTACATAACAATAAAACTTGTATTATTAGCAGAGACGATGCACAGCATCCCATTAAGGCCTCCTGGCGAGACTTCTATGAGGAAACTTCGAGATAACTCGACCCCAGGTGACTAAAAATGGCGGACACGGATGTAAGTCAAATTAAACCAATAATTATTTATCCAGCAGGATACGGAAATTAGGCTAGGCGGAAGTAGACGCATCTCTCACAGGATGCTGTGCATCGTCTCTGCTAATAATACAAGTTTTATTGTTATGTAAAACTTGGACTAATGTCGTCGCAGGCAAATCGTATGGTTCTGCCGTATACTTATGGAATCTTTATAAACGCTCGTAGATTTGCAATACCGAAGGCAACATGTATTTCATTTACAATTCACGCTGTAATAATTCTGTAAGCCACCCGTGTCATCATAATGAAGAACTATATTCTGCTTATATATTCTGTGATTCTGCTGGCACGGGACGGGAGTCGTAGTAGTGTTTTTGTGTAACATACAAGTTAATAGACGTATTTTTTTTTTGTTGTTTTTGATGTAATTTTTGTTACGAAGTATTTTAAAAGTGCACTTTAGGAGAACCAAAGCGCACTCTGGGTCTTATTGCATATCTTCATTAATGACAAGACAATACACTATAAAAAAAAATCTTCATTCAATCCAATCCAATCCAATTCAATCCAATCCAAATTCCTCATACGCAGAAATCAGACTTTATTTCTGTTTTCGAATACTGAAATCTGTTTGTCTGTCTTATCGTTGACAGTTTGTCTTAGGCGTTTTGCAAATCTATGAGAGTTTATATACTGACGACGCCATATGAAAACGGCATAATAGGATATTTGCCTGTATTATGAAAATACGATACTGCAAACGCCAATCATCGAGTGTGAGTAGTGTGACTTCACGTATCTCTGGGCTGGGCGGGCACGTTCAGTACCGTTACCACCATGAGTTTACGACGGTTTTAACCCCTTAGGGACTACGTAAAAAAAGTCTATGGAAAATTGCACAGCACAGCGCACCTAGCGCGGTCACTTGCAGAACTAAATTTTTCCTTAAAAAAAGTTACGTCGTCGCTAGCGAGTAAAACCGACGTAAACTCATGGTGACGGTACTGTTCACGTGGTCCACATGACGTTCCAGTCCAGCAGATAATACTTCGTCTAAGGTTTTATTTGACGACGCCGCCATGCCCGCTAAAGCCCACTTTGGCACTGCTTGCGTGAAACGCCATGTCACGGGCGTGGTGGCCCTCGCGGACATCAAATGAAACGCACCCATAATGCTGTGGTGCGGTGACGTCTATGCGGACCACGTCACAATATTGGGTGTTGTTTTTCGCGGCAAAGTTTATTTGAATTTTCTTTCTCGTATTCTTGTCGTCGTAGCGTAGTAACGCTGTTATATTTTAAGCATTTTTTTATAGCTTATTTAAACTTTTAAAAAAAAAGTCAAAAACCTTAGTATATGATTTGCCTGCGACATTTTATAGACCCATCAATGTCACCTGTGTTCTGTCTGCTGCTGTGGGGTTTAGCGCGGGAAACGAGAAGAGGAAGATGGACTTTATTTCTTCATTTTATTAGTTGGTTTTTTCGAGTGAATTATTGTGGTTTTGTGCTGGAATTAACATAATAATGTGTGCTATTGAAGAAATCAATGAAGACAAAGTGAGAAATAAAGTTAAGCGCGTTCCTGATCCCGGATCGCGCGTTCTCTGATTTGGATCGCTTCTCCTGTGCTAAACTCTCTTGTTGAGCATTGAAATGCGAACCAGCATCGCATTTCAATGTATTAGGTTAGGTTAGGCTAGTTTAGTGTTAGTTTTAGTGATAAGCGTAAATATTGAACTTTAATAATGATGATTGTCTGTATGGCTTTGTGACCAAGGACGTTAAACTTGTATATAAAAAAAAAAGTCTGCTGCTGTCAAATGTCAATGTCAATTTGTTCGTATACTTATTCTCCACTTTTGTTGTTCTCCATCCATCAGATCAGATTATTTATTTACTTTCTATGCTTCTCTGTAAATTCCTACTTTTGTCTTGGAATTAATTAATTATTTCCGTTATCGAATCTAACATTCCAAATCAGAATCTAGAATATCTAAGGAGAACTACTATAACATTTTTATCTTCTTGTGGATAAAAAGGGGTGTAACAATTTTAAAATAATGAAGCAAGATACAGTGATACCACGAGAGTTGGATGGGAGAGATCAATTATTCATAGATGTTGTAAGTATAAGTACTATCATACCTACTTATATATGAATTATTTATATACCTAAGAATATTACTAAGTAATTATTTATTTTCACTTACCTACTATTGCCTTGGTTAAATATACATAGCCCTTCATTACGGTCAGAGTGTTAGGGGCGGAGGGATACTTTAGTTAAGTTACTTAGGGCCATTTTACTTAGCCGAGTTCTAGGTAGGTAATTCATCGATTTTTTTGGATGTAATCTAGTCCACATACATCTTTCAAGCCCCAGTTTCCAGACACAACAGACCCTAATCTGAAATATAACAACAACAACATATCTCTTGTTGTGTCTTTATTCTCAGGCTTTAAAGTGTAAGGAGTAAGAAAAGGAAATTATCCTTGATGGAAATGGACTTAAAACAATATAATCTTGTACAAGTCAGTAGATACTACATTCTATCAAAGTAGGTTCTATTTATATATTAATCCCTCATATTGTTCTTTACCAACAATCTTTTGTTTACACAGTTATTTGGTATATCAGCCAAATAACTTGCATAACTATCATTAATGTAAAGTATTTGCCAAACTTGAGCCCCCAAAAGACAGGATTACCTATTTTGGGGACTAGCAACAATACCGTTAGATAAGTGAGGTATTCATTCCTAAAATTGATGTGTAACTTTGGTTTACTATGTGTCTCACTCAAAATTACGGCCTCTACTAAAACCCTTAAAAATCAGTAGATCACTTCAATATAAATCTAAAATATACTTTGGTAAAACCCAGTAAAATGTATTTTTCGAATTTCAGGCTGTTAAAAATGTTGAACTAATACATACTTGGACACTTGATTTCCTTTACAGCCTGTTTATGCCTAAACATGACGGTTTGAGATTTTGTCATTGCTTATAAAGTAATGCAAAGAAAGACTCAATTTTTAAGGTTTCATTGATGGCCACTACTTTCAAATAAAATTAAAACAGCATACCGAAATGTGAGCAAAAAGTTCCATACACCTGATTTCTTATTCTAGGAAGCTGAAGTATTAATTCACCCTACCTAGCCCCTAAAGAACAAAATATTGTTTATAAATTACATAGGAAGCAAGCAAGCCCACACAGCCTAAACAGCCTAACGCCTATGCTGTTAAAATAGCAATAGCTGCAATTGCTAATTTAAGCTATATTTAATTCTACTATTTCTTTTTTACTTTTTATTTAATTTTAACTTGAAATGAAAAATTTATCATCTTTCAATATCAGGGGTCAGAAGGAGTGATGCCCTCTGACGAGGCGCTGGGAGCACTGCTGGAGGATGGTTCACCCGCTGCAGACGCGGAGGGCCGTGTGCGCCGCCTTGGGGAGCGACTTGCGCGGCTTGACGCGCTCAATGTGGCCGGCATGCTGGCTGCCGCTAGTGAAGTATGTATTGTTCAAATTCGAAAAGCCTTTCTTTTCTCATATAAGAACTAAACCATTCAGATATTATTTTTTTATAAAGAGGAAACAAATGAGCCTATCTTTTAGCCATTTCAATTTGGGACACAATGTTTGTACCTAACACCCTGTGAGTGGAACCCTCGGTACGTGAGGCCGACTCGCACTTATTTAATTCCTTTGTAGCAACAGCTTTATTTTTCATTACTTTTTTAACATATGCAATGCGAGAATCAGTAGAAATAGATCATAACATTACAGTAATAATATCTTTACCAACTGATTTCAGTGATAAATAAGAATGTCATTATAATTTTGAATTTAAAGTAGTACAACGCCAGCACATCAAGTTATAAGTTTTTGTTGACCCTTAATACAATTGCATAAGATACCGAAGTGTTTTCCTTGACGTGTTGCTGTCTGTACCAAACTGGGAAAGCAAAAGGTGTAATCCAAGGAACTAAGAAAACTGGGTACTAAGATCTTTGAACATGAGCTTCGGAACTTTGACCATGAACTTTGTACCATAGAAAGTCTGGGACCATTTGTGGGAACCTCGGAAGCGGAACTCGGCCTCAGGAACTCAGACGCAGATTTTGTACTGTACCGCGGTACTGTACAGCGCTGACCTTGCCTAGCCCGGTCAGCGCTCGGACACTCAAGCCAGCCGACCAAGTCGGAACTATCTGGTCATGGGACCTGGGTCACGGAACGGAGACCGAGGAACTCGCACAGTGGGTCTCCAGAACCTTCTGTTTAGCACTCCGGACCTGGTCTCGGAACCTTGGACTCAGAACTTAGATCTTAATTTTTTTAGGTAGGAGAGGGTAGGTTGGGAGGACTAGACGTAACCAGCAACAGTAAATTTTAGTAAAATATCTCACTGCTCTTACTCTAATATACGGCTAACTATGTCCTAGTTTAGTTCTACACATTGAAACTTTTTACGTGGGTACTAACTGTAGGTGCTTCATGTTTGGGGATGCATCCGCGTTAATAGAGGAAATGGTGATAAATCCACCGACTTTTGCTTTTCACTTCCATATTAGGTAGGCACATAACACTTGGAATTGTATCACTCTGAACAACTTGTTAACTAAAGGTCTGGGCACACAGCCGGCGCAGCGCGACGCCGACGCGACGCCGGCGGAACGCCAGCGCTATGAGTCAGTCACACTGCAGGCGTGACCGTCCCGCTGGCGTCGCGCCTGCCGTTCCGCCCGCGGTGTGACGTGATTTCACATTCTTATAAGATGTCAAGCGATTCAGAAGCAAGCAGCTTTGCTTCTGTTTCCTTTAGCTCGAAAGAAGAAAAAACACAAATGACTGTGGATGCATCAGGTGAACGAGAAGAGAAATTAGTATGGTGAATGTGTAACCTCTGACACATTTTATCAGACGTTCAATTGTTGCACTATTCATTATTTTGGTCCTAAAAGTTGTATTTAAATACAAAACTCCGTCCCGCCGAGCGCGACACGTCCACGCTCCGTCGTCTGTGTGACTACTAAATACGAACTCCGTATAACACAACGCTTTCCGTCCCGCTCACGCCGCGTTCGACGAGACGGTGGCCCGTCCCGCCGCGCTGTGTTTTGTATTCGCGCCCGGCGCGACGCTGACGTGACTTGCCAGTTACCGCCCCGCCGAGCGTGGCGGCGCTGTCTGTCATTTCTCCCATATTTCTATATTATACAACTCGTCCAACCCGTCGGCGTCGCGTCGCCGTCACTTCGCCGTCCCGCCACGCTGGCTGTGTGCCCAGACCTTTAAAAAGAACATAGTAACAAATGAGGCTACCGCCCCCACACCCAAGTTCCCGAGCCCAGCCGACGACCGGTCGTAAACTCAAACTACTCCAACTTCTTTAGATGAATTTTAGATCTACCCTCAATTTTTTTGTAAATGGCTTAGCATTGCCTGTGTATATGTAAAATATTTTTATTTATGTATTTTGGTTTTAGTTCAAGCAGTTTTCTAAATTTAACATAATAATAAGTACGAACACACATGAAAATCAGACCAATGCAAGCATATTACACATTAGTAGGTATTAATAAATTGCTTGAAAAAGTGAGTATTAATTGTTAATACAAAATTATGAAATAAACTTACAATTGAATTAAAAAGAAAGAATTTATGTACATTGTATTGCCGTTGATTTCCTAAATAAATAAGATTATTGTTAGACGGGTGTTTCCGCGCCACCCGCACCCGCTCTCGCTTCCCCCGCGCTCCTGTTCTCCGAGGCGCGGTATCAATGAAGCGGTTCTCCTATAAATAACTGATTTGCCCTATGAGTTTGCATGCCTCTGCCCTGTTGGATCCGAGGTACAACTGTTCTTTTTGTCCGGTCCAGGGTGGCGGCGCAGGCGCACGTTTAGGCGCTCGGCTAGACGCGGGCGTGGAAGCGGGCGCGGCGTTGTCAGCTCGTCTCCGCCGCTGTGAAGCCGTGGTGCGAGCGGCGCCAGACGCGGCGCATGCGCGGTTTGGCGCTGCGCAGACTGATGCGAATGCCCGTTCGTTGCTTGCCGAACTGGAGGACTTGTATAACTGGCTAGACGCGCCGCCTCTGAGAGATCTGGATTCTATATCCGAGGTACGTAAACTAAGTAACTTGTTAAGAGCCGGCGGCCAGATCAGCGGCAGTAAATCCATTATTATTAATATCGTCATGCCGTCGCGCCTGCAATGCCGCCGGGCGGTGAAGATCCACCATTAGGCCTCGCCCTGGACGCCAGCGGGCGGAGCGGGCGGCCCGGGCGACGGCGCGCGCGTCTTGATCAAAGTTATATATTTGTGTGAAGCTGTTCTCGACGACAGCGGTGCGGGCGGAGCGGGCGGCGAGCGTCGAGCTGTAGTTAGGAGTGGGCTATGTTTATTATAACAAAATAAATAATATAATACTTATTTTTAATTAATTATTATGTTAAATTAATTTAGTCCATAACACACCTGATAATGTTATCCGTAGCCGTTGCATTATTTTGATTCTAATGAACAAACAAGATATTTCTGAACGAAAATTATCATAATTTCTTTCCTATAGAAACACCATATTTCTGAACGAAAGTATTATAATATTTCTACCGACATTCAAAATTGTGTTCTATGACATGGCAATAAGACAGGTATCTGGTTGTAGTAATTCGATAACATAACCGATAGATAGCTAATAAAAATAACAGTTGGATTTAACACTTTTTACGACATTCTAAATTGAGTTTTAAGTCGTAGCAATAAGACAGGTTTTTGGTTGCAGTAATTCGTTATCATATCAGATCGACGATAACTAATAAAAATATCACTTTCCATGACATTTGAAACTGAGTTGTAAGTCATCGCCATAAGACAGTTTTTTGTTTGCAGTACTAGTAAAATAGCATAACAGTCCTACAAGACTAATATTATTATAACGTCAAAATTAACATGTTATTTATTAGTAACAAAAGTGTTATAATATTATGTTGGCGAATTCTAGCAGCTATTCCCACTCCTAGCTGTAGTACCGCCCGTACCGCACGCACCGTCCGCTCTGCCCGCTGTCGTCCAGGACGAGGCCTTAGAGAGTAGATACTACATGAGCGCTGTGCCATCGAGACAAGGTTGCTAGCGGTGCGCATTGACGCATTGCATTGGCAAACGAAAGGTCCTTAGTATAATTATCATCATACTATTACTCTTATATTTAACTTTCTTAACTCTCCCTCTCTATAGTGTCGTGGATATGTAGTCGATGGATGAGGTCATACCCTTTTACTTAATGCGTATGATTTGTAACTATGTTTGGCAGATATCGCTAGCAACGCCGGAGGGTCGTGCGTCCGCTTTAGCGGCTGGTCAGGCGCTACGAGCGGCTCTACGCGCCGAAAAGACGGCACCAGCGGCACGTCGACGGCTAGGTGCCGTTCGGGAACGGCTGCGACGGCTGGCACGAGCCAAGGAAACGCTCGCTGCCGTGCTAACAAGACACCTTAATAACGCGCTCATACATCTGAGCAATGAGGCGGCAGCACATGAGCCTAAACCAAGAAATCATCATAATGAACTGCTTCCGTATGCGCCTTTCATGCGATGGCTTAAAGATATGGATGAACGGGCGTTTGATGCGCTCGCTAAGGTACGATAATTTTGGACTTATTCTATGAAACTCCATCTTTCAATTTTTCAAGCCTATGACAATTGGTAGATTGTCTGGCGCATATTTATATATTTTTTTTATCAACTACCTGAGGAAGGTTGCCGCGGTGTACAATGCTCCCGATTGGACATAGCTGCAAATTTCTATTTCTTTTGACATTATAGCCTCACCACTCAGTTGCTAACGCGCCTAGTATGTGGTCGATGACGCCATTGACGTACTGACTTAGTAATAATGTCATCATACACAACATGAATTCTCCAATAAGTCATACAACATTGTTCCGATTCTTTTCGATATCGATTGATGTTATCTTTTTTATTTAATTAGCTTAGTTCTATAAGGTTTAATTTCTTGTTTACTGATCGGCAGGTATATACGAGCACATGGTCAAAAGTGTACCAACGCGCGGTAGACAACAGTTCGGAGCAAGCTCGCACCGCACTGGCAACAGCGCCGTCCGAGCGACAGGACCCTATATTGGACGGGGTGAGTGATCATTACACATAGACAGATACTCTAAATTCACACATTCTTATGTGTTGCAAATACTGAGTTACACAACAAAGAAACATGATCTTGTGGAAAGAAGCGATTTCATCGTAACAACATTTGGGCAAGCAAATAATTCATTCAATTTTAAGTCAACAAATTTAAGTCGCTTTACCTTCGACACGATAAGGAGAATTCAATTCATTTTGTTTACTGTCATTTTGTTTTTTAGCTTCTCTCACATGTAGGAGGTTTGGCAAATCAGCATTTACTAAATCAGGCACTCTATATTATATTTCCACTCCTCATTACGTTTGAGAAAAACTGGCGTAACATTAATCATTTCAATATTAATATTACAGGTGCTGACATTGGTCGAGAGCTTATGTGACGCGGAACAAGACTTCTGCACGCAGTTTTTCTATCTCGACATCGATGTTAAGGTATGTACTTACTAACAATTTTATTTCTATTTACTTACTTACTCCTTTGGCGTAGCGACCCAAAGTGTGTCTTGGCCTCCGACACAAGAGAACGCCATCTGATCCCGTCTTGCGCCGCCTCTTGTCAGTCCGTAACTTGTAGCTCCTGCAGATCTGACATGACGGCGTCCTTACCACTTTAATTTCTACTGGGTACAGCTTATTTATTTACTTGTCTTGAAAGATTCTTTCACCGACCCGCACTGAACCCGCTGGAATATGGCGAATTCCATTTTATACATGAGCCATTGCCCAGCATTGCAGCAGTAAGTTGGTTCCGGCATAAACGCTCGGCAACGATCTTAGCGATAACTGAGCGCAGCGTGCGGTATGACTGAATGCACAAAAATGTTCAATCGCGCGTTAAGTTTTCACGGAAATGTCGAGGCTGACATCTTCTTTGACGCTTCAGAGCGACGGCAGCGACGGCGACCGCAGCGAGCGGAGCGGCGACGGCGAGCGCGAGCGGCGCGCGGGGGCCGAGTCGCGCCGCTTCATGAGCGACATGTTCCCCGCGCTGGAGCAGCAGCTGCGCGCGCTGGTGGGCCACGTCGAGCGCCACGACAAGTAGTGAGTGCAGTGTTGCATGTAGCAGCCGCGCGGCTCGTTAGATATTAGAGCGACGGCAGCGACGGCGAGCGCGAGCGGCGCGCGGGGGCCGAGTCGCGCCGCTTCATGAGCGACATGTTCCCCGCGCTGGAGCAGCAGCTGCGCGCGCTGGTGGGCCACGTCGAGCGCCACGACAAGTAGTGAGTGCAGTGTTGCATGTAGCAGCCGCGCGGCTCGTTAGATATTAGAGCGACGGCAGCGACGGCGAGCGCGAGCGGCGCGCGGGGGCCGAGTCGCGCCGCTTCATGAGCGACATGTTCCCCGCGCTGGAGCAGCAGCTGCGCGCGCTGGTGGGCCACGTCGAGCGCCACGACAAGTAGTGAGTGCAGTGTTGCATGTAGCAGCCGCGCGGCTCGTTAGATATTAGAGCGACGGCAGCGACGGCGAGCGCGAGCGGCGCGCGGGGGCCGAGTCGCGCCGCTTCATGAGCGACATGTTCCCCGCGCTGGAGCAGCAGCTGCGCGCGCTGGTGGGCCACGTCGAGCGCCACGACAAGTAGTGAGTGCAGTGTTGCATGTAGCAGCCGCGCGGCTCGTTAGATATTAGAGCGACGGCAGCGACGGCGAGCGCGAGCGGCGCGCGGGGGCCGAGTCGCGCCGCTTCATGAGCGACATGTTCCCCGCGCTGGAGCAGCAGCTGCGCGCGCTGGTGGGCCACGTCGAGCGCCACGACAAGTAGTGAGTGCAGTGTTGCATGTAGCAGCCGCGCGGCTCGTTAGATATTAGAGCGACGGCAGCGACGGCGAGCGCGAGCGGCGCGCGGGGGCCGAGTCGCGCCGCTTCATGAGCGACATGTTCCCCGCGCTGGAGCAGCAGCTGCGCGCGCTGGTGGGCCACGTCGAGCGCCACGACAAGTAGTGAGTGCAGTGTTGCATGTAGCAGCCGCGCGGCTCGTTAGATATTAGAGCGACGGCAGCGACGGCGAGCGCGAGCGGCGCGCGGGGGCCGAGTCGCGCCGCTTCATGAGCGACATGTTCCCCGCGCTGGAGCAGCAGCTGCGCGCGCTGGTGGGCCACGTCGAGCGCCACGACAAGTAGTGAGTGCAGTGTTGCATGTAGCAGCCGCGCGGCTCGTTAGATATTAGAGCGACGGCAGCGACGGCGAGCGCGAGCGGCGCGCGGGGGCCGAGTCGCGCCGCTTCATGAGCGACATGTTCCCCGCGCTGGAGCAGCAGCTGCGCGCGCTGGTGGGCCACGTCGAGCGCCACGACAAGTAGTGAGTGCAGTGTTGCATGTAGCAGCCGCGCGGCTCGTTAGATATTAGAGCGACGGCAGCGACGGCGAGCGCGAGCGGCGCGCGGGGGCCGAGTCGCGCCGCTTCATGAGCGACATGTTCCCCGCGCTGGAGCAGCAGCTGCGCGCGCTGGTGGGCCACGTCGAGCGCCACGACAAGTAGTGAGTGCAGTGTTGCATGTAGCAGCCGCGCGGCTCGTTAGATATTAGAGCGACGGCAGCGACGGCGAGCGCGAGCGGCGCGCGGGGGCCGAGTCGCGCCGCTTCATGAGCGACATGTTCCCCGCGCTGGAGCAGCAGCTGCGCGCGCTGGTGGGCCACGTCGAGCGCCACGACAAGTAGTGAGTGCAGTCTTGTACACTATTAACTTATAAAATCGACTTTTAATTGTGTGTTGTTACCTTGGGTTGTTACTAACACTTTTATTTCAGCTACAGGTTTTTACGGAACCATCAGTGCGCGAGTCCGACTCGCACTTGGCTGGTTTTTTTATTTGTATTTTATGTAATGATTTTTGTTATAATTTCATTATACATACAATATTTCTATTTAACTTCGTCAGCTCTTCATTTTCTATGCCCTTTCTATAAAACCCATAATTTCTTTACTCAAAGGCTGTCTGGAAGAGATCGCTCATGGCGATAAGGCCGCCTAAATTGTACATTTTCTTTAAGCGAATTTGTAAATGAATTAATGTTATATGCAATAAAGAGTTATCTTATATTAACACGTTCAATGTTCGATCCTAGAGTAAAACAATTGTCTCTCTCGCAGCGGTCCCATGCGCGCTCTAGCCTGCTTCAGCCGGCGAGTCGTCCCAGGAACAGCTGGGACCAGTGGTACGAGTCCAGACGCGGGTGAAGCGCGGTGGGCGCGCGCGGCCTTAGCGGGAGGCGCGGTCGCGGCCAAGAGGCAGGCGGACCGCGCGGTCGCAGATCGATTGGCAGCGCTGCCTGACGCGGTGAAGCAAGCGGCTAAGCGGCCTAAGTGCGGTCTGCTGTCGTTCTTGAAAGATTTTGAGGTATGTTATCATGCTTCAGCCGCCGTGTGGTCCTAGGGGGGTCCAAGTGGGGCGACTGGTACCACTGGGACGAGTACAGAGCCTGGCATTAGCGAATTGTCGCGGCTAAGAGGCAGGCTGACCACGCGGTCGCTGATTGGTTATCAGTGCTGCCTTATGCGGTGAAGCAAGCGGCTAAGTGGCTTTAGTGCACATTTTGAGATTGCTCAAATGGTGTAGCAGTAATTATTTTAGGTAATTCCCATCGATTTATCAACCGCATGAGGTTATTTGTTTCGCTAATGAAACACACTTATATTTGCTTGTTATATATTTCCACACTTGTTATTAAAGATGTTTCACGATCTATTTCAGCTGCCTTGAGCCACATCATAAACCTGTGTATTCTGCATGGAATCTATCCTGATAAGCTAAAAATAACAATTATTAAACCTATCTTTAAAAAGGGAAATAAAACTGAAGTCACTAATTATAGACCAGTGGCGCTAATACCGGTATTTTCGAAAATCATTGAAAGGGTAATTTATCAATGTTTATATAACTTTTTTGAACATAATAACATAATAGTACCTCAACAATATGGATTTAGACAAACCAAATCTATCAACATGGCTGTGTATGACTTTTTGCGTAAGGTATATACCAACGTGGATAACAGGCTGCCAACAGTCGCTCTATATATGGATATGACGAAAGCTTTCGACCATGTAGATCATGAGATTCTTCTAAAAAAGTTAAATGCGTATGGCGTAAGAGGAAATGTCAACAATTTGATTAAATCGTACTTGACCGGAAGACAGCAAATCACTCACATCACTCGTATCGATCCAAAATGCAAAATGGAAGCATGCTACAAATCAAATCCTAGAACTGTAAAATTCGGAGTTCCGCAAGGGAGCGTTCTTGGACCGCTATTGTTTTTAATTTATATAAATGACTTGCCTTCTGCATCTAACCATCATATGACTTTATTTGCTGATGATAGCACTGTTTTATTTGCTAACAATAACTTGACTGACCTTGAATGTGACATAAATGAATCGTTAAAATCTATAATTAAATGGCTAGAATCTAATAATCTGAAAATTAATTTAAGTAAAACGAAAATAATGTATTTTTCTCAACAAAGGAATGACTCTATAAATCTTGACATTAACTACTTGGGACAGACAATTGAAATAACTAACTCAACTAAATTCTTAGGTCTTCATATTGACGACAAACTTAAATGGAAAACACATGTTGAGCATATCTGCTCTAAGATTAAGCAGTTTGCATTTGCACTTTACCGACTGCAATTGATAGTCAATGAAACTGCTGTTCTGACTGCTTATCATAGCTACGTAGCGAGCACTCTCAGATATGGTGTCATTTTCTGGGGGAATTCCACTGACAGGGACAAAGTATTTAAAGCGCAAAAGTCCTGCATTAGATCGATGTTTAGGATTAAATCTGATGACTCCTGTAAGCCTTATTTTATTGACAAAAAAATCTTGACCTTGCCTTGCATCTACGTTTTGGAATGTGCTTTGTTTATAAGACATAACATTGAAAAATTTGAATTTATGGCTCGAGAACGCCACAAGGATAAATTGTGCTCAATATGTGCTAAATCTAGCCTATTTAGTAAAAGTGTATTTGGTAATGCCCCTCGGGTTTACAACAAAATTCCGAAATCAATCAGAGACATAAATGACGTTAATATATTTAAATCTAAATTGCATGAATACTTAATTGAAAAATGTTTCTATAGCATTAGTGATTTTTTGACAGAGAGAATTTAACTTTGCAAAATTTTTTTTTTTCGTAGTATGTTATTTGTGTAATAATTACTGTTTGCAATACCTTACAGGTTACTAAGTCTTAAGTACATTTTTATTATTTTTTGAACTTTTGTAACACTTAGTTTGCAAAATAAAGTTGAAGTTGAAGTTGAAGTTGTTGTTCAGAGTGCATTGCAGCCAAGTCTGTGGCAATCGGAGATCAAACCATTGCTCACATCTTGCAAGTTTAATTAACTAAGTTGTTATTGCGTGCGATTAAATAAAGCCCAAAAACAAACTAATGCTAGACCAGATGATTAGCAGGACCGCAGGCATGCGTAACCGCGTTTAGTTCTGTAACTGGCGAGGGTTGCGAGATGGGTGCTATGATAAGTATCGCTCAAGAGCTTGCAGCGTCGCTACGCGTTCTTACACAACTTAGCTACCTCGCACATCTCTGTTAGAGACCCTAAGGCTGCGTTTCCACCAGAGATGTGCGATAGAAATGTGTCGTACGAGAATGTCTAGCTGAGATGTGAAAATGTGTGGGTGTTTCCACCAAAGCTGTGCGATGAAAATGTGCCTACGAGGATGTGTAGCGGAGCTGTGAAAATGCGCATTAATGTGTGGTGCGAGGATGAGTTGCGAAGCTATGAAATGGGTCGACACACATCCCTCGCACACATCCCTCCTAGACATCCCTCGCACACATTTCTCGCTTGTTTTGTATGCGCAAAAATCGAGCTCCCGGTTCAGCGGAGCTCGATTTTTGCCACTCCAGAGCTGTGCTGACCGAGGCGAGGTAAATGAAGCGATTCTATTGGTTCTTTACAAACACATCCCTCGCTTCGCATCCTCGCACATCTCTGGTGGAAACGCAGCCTTATTCTGTTTCTCTCTCCGTAGGAGCTGAGCGGTGCGTGCGAAGCGATATTCGCGGGCGGGCGTCGCGCAGACTTGGACCGCTGGTACGTGTCGCTGGCGTCGGCCATGCTGCACGCCATACAGCACGCCGATCACCCGCGCACGCCGCGCGCTGTGCTACATATGGGTAAGTCGCAGCGCTGTATTGCAGCGTACCTTCACGCTTTATGGCAGCGATACAGTGATCCAAACTTAAAAAGTAAAATTAGCCTGTAAGCATCCCACTGGGCAAGGGCCTTACCTCAAATATGAAGTAGCATGAGCCACACGGCTCAGTGCGGATTGGCGGAGGGGTGTTTGCAAGGCAAACGACCAACCTTGCGGTCAGATTTTATCAAGCTGTCCATAGGGCCTCTGACTTGGGTTACCGACTAATATCAACCGATATTAGCCGGGACCAACTGCATAACGTGCCTTCCGTAGCATGGTGCTGCCAGAAATATACGTCACTTATATGGTCGGAATGGTCACCCATCCCAACACGACCACGCCGTAAGTTGCTAACTTCGGTATCACTACTACCAAGCGCTGCCACCACTGCGCTACGAGCACGCGCTCTAAAGTTATGCAACTTCAATATGAAGACGTTGCATGACGCTTCAAGTAAGTAAGTCCAGTGCATTCTACCAAAAGATGGTATGCAAATAGCGTCGAGCGTCTTAGCGCCGCGTGGTGCTTCAAGAGTTTTTTCCGTGGTTTTTATGCATGTCAAAGTATCGTGCTTGCTAATAAGCGCAACGAAAAACGTGATACATGCTACTTGCGTGACGTGTATTAGAATGTCCCGCGTAGGGCTCCGTATTCACAATCGTACTCAATTGCCAATTATTTGACCAAGAGTGAACTTTTTCCAGAAAACTACCACCGCCTCCACGGTATCTTATCACTCCTTCGCGCGGCGGCGCTAGAGGCGCTGCGCCGGGAGGCCCGCGCGCGCTACTCGGCCGCGCTGAAGGCCTACGTCACGCAGTACTTCGGCCGCCCGCTCGAGAAGCTCACGCAGTTCTTTGAGGCGAGTGTTACATAGGTAGTAGCCATCCATACAGCGGCACCTGCTGTAGTATTTTGACGACCACAACCTTTTGGATCATCAACAAAGGAATTTGCTTATCAAAGGCGTAGCTGATGGTCTTCTGAGCTAATTAAGCCCTGTACCGTTACCATGAGTTTACGTCAGTTTTACTCGCTAGCGATTACGTAAAAGAAGTCTCTGGAAAATCGCACAGCGCCCCCAGCGGTCACTTGCAGAACTAAAATTTTCCATACAAAAAGTTACGTCGTCGCTAGCGAGTAAAACCGACGTAAACTCATGGTAACGGTACTGTACTCAAAAGATGCGTGGTAAGGGGCTAACAGGGCTTCTAGGGCGACCAGCCTACGTAGGTGGTGTTTGGTATCGTATAATACAACGACGGGAAATTTGGTGCCAAAATGGTGTTTGGCAAAAACGCGACTTACTTGACACTTTGCCTAGCTTGTACAGTGAAACTATTGATTTTATGAAAATGTTGCTAAGTCTTAAATGTAGAAAATTGACTTTTCTTTAATTTTGTAGTAGATATTTTTATCGTAAAATGAGCCGAAAAGGAAATATCGTCTGAAACGTATTATTGGATGCCATTTTTTCAAGATGGTGGCGCGAGCGGGAGATACGAGGTGGCGAAGTTGAAATTCGAAAAGAGCACATAAAAATCTATATGATATTTAATTTTCATAACTCCCAGAAAACATTCTAGGTAGCCTAAGGGGGTAACTCCCAAATGACTGTTACTCCTAGACTACAACGTGTTGTATCCTTATACAGGGTGTCGCGGAGGCGGTGGCGGGCGGCGTGCGCGAGGACGAGGTGTGCTACAGGGCGGCGTTCAGCAAGCACGAGCTCAAGCGCCTGCTCGCCATGTACCCCGCGCCCGAAGGTATGTACCAATGAAAATTGAAATGACACCATGTAATTCTGACATATGCTTCCAGCCCATGGGTTCACAGTAGGTAGTCCTGATTAAGAGCCCTGCTATTTTGACATTGAACTCATTCAAAGTGTCAAATATGCCATAGAAACAGTTTCATCATTAACTCGTCAAGGATGTGTAAACGAGACACAATAAAAATTCCATTGTTATGCGACTCTCGGCATTCGTTTGATCCCTGACTGATTAAAGGTCTGGATCCACTATACCGTACCATACCATGACCGTGCTACGCTTTACTTTGCCCACTAACGGATCTACATGTCACCGTT
The DNA here is from genome assembly GCA_963584085.1 of Pyrausta aurata. Taxonomy (NCBI): domain Eukaryota; kingdom Metazoa; phylum Arthropoda; class Insecta; order Lepidoptera; family Crambidae; genus Pyrausta; species Pyrausta aurata. The sequence goes on from OY757260.1 coordinate 6,455,771, forward strand.
ATATGGAGCGAGAGTGAGAACGTAATTTGACGGTGCTGACACGGTCCGTGCATGACACGCGACGTTGTTGGTCGGTGACGGAACGGTCTAGTGGAAAGGTGCCATAGTTTTAAATACAAATATTTTTTTTGCCTGACACGGTCATGATGTGCCTTCTAAGGCAGGCAGAAACTTAAATAATGCTCATGATAACGAATAAATATTTTGTTTATCAATTCAAAATTGTAAATATCGTGTACATATAAATCCTAACTGTCGATGATTAGTTTCCTTATTATTGATTCACTAAATAAACACTGAAACAGCCTGTATAGACGTGATAATGTATACTTTCCTTGTGTTCAGTGCGCAAATCGCTGCACCGTCTATACCGCACGGTGGAGAAGCACCTCAGCGAAGAGGGCGGGCTGCTACAAGTGGTATGGCGCGCCATGCAAGAGGAGTTTCTTGCGCAGCACCTTGCTCTGCAGGTACGTAGTATGTACTAAACATACATGGTGTACTAGTGCCTTATACCGGGGCATGAGTGTTTATCGGTAGATATCGGTAGGTAGGTATACCTAACAAAAAAATCAAAATATTTTAAAGAGGCATAAATATAATGACTCATCATCATCGTCATTATCAGCCGAAGGACGTCCTCTGCTGAACATAGGCCTCCCCCACGGCTTTCCACAACGACCGTTTGTGAGCGGCCTGCGATCTTTACAATGTCGTCTGTCCATCTTGTCGGTGGACGTCCTACGCTGCGCCTTTGGTCGAAGGGTCTCCAATCTAGGACTTTTCTACCCCAACGGCCATCAGTTCTACGTGCTATGTGCCCTGCCTACTGCCACTTGAGCTTACTGATTCGCAGGGCTATGTCCGTTACCTTAGTTAAGTAAATATTATTATGACTGCTGAGTAATAAACCTGTATGTCAATCCTGTTTTTAAAATGGTTTGCTAGCGCAATCAGAAGTAGTATCAGCATACTACTTCTGCTGGCAATGTATTCACTGCCTCATTAAATGTAGTTAATTAATTAAGATAATCGATTTAGAGGATGGTAGGTACAACAGCTTTATGTCCTAAATAAAATTAAAATATATTGCTAAAGAAGTAATTGTGAGTGTTGTTTCCAGAAATAGAATAAATGTGTTTTGCTGACACAGCTGTGTAACAATGGCCTATACATAGTTAGGGCCACTGCATTGTAACGGCTATTGACAATAACTTTCGAGAACCATCATCAAGCACAAACTATAATATAGATAAAATCCCTAAAACATATTTCTTTTATAGTCCCGCATCGCGACCTGCTACCCTGGCGCAGGGCTGGCCATGCCGCTCACCACGCAAGACATTCTCGACGCTTTTTCGGACATCGCAAGGGAACACTAACCCTAAGCACATTGTGTTGTGAAGTGACACTGCCTTCTTGTGTTGTGACCACGGAGCAATTGAAAAGGTTAGAAGGGCCATCGTACTCAGCTTCTTGAAGGTCGAAATGTTGTACTTCCATTATAATAGTATCTTTGAGACGCAAAATCGAGAGTATTTGCTGGAGGTTGGTGTATTTGTAAATAGACTGATAGTAAATAATCATTTTATTTTTAATTATGTATGCAATATATCTAGTTGTAATAAAATTGAAATGTATATAAAATATTATTTATGCACTGTTATTTAATTATAGCAAAATAAAATGCCTATAAGTAAAATTGTTTATTAAGTTTGACTACAAATCCTACCTAGAGTATTTAGCTAGAAATAATACAACAATAGATTTGTCACAGTGTTTATTGTAATAGCCTAAGTAATTAATTTAACGATGCATAGTTCAGCCTTTAACAATAGTATACTATCTAGTACATGATTTCAAGGAGTATTGCAAAGGCTGAACTATTGTAACTAGTTTGGTGCAGTGAAGCGCTTAATCCACAGACTTAGGGGGGTAGTAGTTGAGGTACACCAGCCCGCTTGCTTTGGCCTATAATAAAACAAAAAAATTGTAGTCAAATTAAGTGGAGGAGGATAAGAAGGTAGCATGGAACAGAGAAAAGTAAAACTCCACCGAAAAGAATAGATCATAGATCTTAAATTGAGAAGGTGCAATAAATTGATGAAATAAGAAGGTGTAAGTAAGGCAGGAATTTGCTTGTCCACTCACTCTTTTTTTTAAGTAATAACATGCGAATTTTCAAATATTAATTGGAGTTCTGTATATTGCTGTTCTCTTAATAGTACAGACAGCAAAAAAAAAAACAGTAGCATTGATTATGCTGTTATACACACTACACTTTGTATTGCATACTTTATATCTCTTAGGGACCATCATGGAGCATTGCTAGCATTTTAAATTTCAACTCTGAGAAAGGGAATTCCTTCCCCCAAAAATATTGCCTGAGACTGTCTACTATAGCTCTTGTACTTGTCAAATACTCACAATGGCAATAGTGCCAATGGCGAAACCGACACCGAGGGCGAGCACAGCGTTGTACTTGCGCTGGCGAGCGTCGTAGTGCGACTGCCACGATCCACGGGGTACGGGCAACTCATCCATCGTGGCTGGCTTGAAGCCCTCGCCAGCATGGTAGCGACGGACTGCGGACAAAAACAATTTTTATCAATGTAGTAAGCCCAAGGGACTTTCAAATATTATAGATAAGAAAATAGAGGTAGGTAGGTCTAATGGTAAAATTATTTGTGGCTTTGGGTTTATTGATAAAGTTAAAGTAAGATTGATTGAAAATACTCAGCACCATCATCATTACCATATTGGTCATTCATTTGCTATGTCAAAATGGTATTCTTAATCTTTGAAATCATAATATATCTTTAAAACTGTGTCTGATGATAGCTGTAATTATACATTAAACAAAACTTAAAAATGTGTTGGAGTAAAAACTTGAAAGTGAGGCAGAAAAGAAATATTTCAATTACCTAAAATATAATTATTATGCTTCTTACAAGCTTTGTTAAATGAAGGCTTAGTTTTGCTGCATATTTTAGCATCTACATAAATTATAACTAATCTGCAGTGATAAGCTTATGGTTTAATCTTTGTTTGCAACTGTTTCACAAATATTTTTACATAATATAACAACACATTCTATACAGAATACAAAAATCCAGGCAAAAAACAAATATCACAAATATTCTGACTCAAAATGAATAGCAAACTGGACTGGAAATTAAGATGAGAGAGAAATAAGAGAAGTGAAGCAGGATTTTAACAAATTGGTATCCCAGAAACAGTAAACAAAGCTGGAAAAACAAAAGGAAATGGCAAGACAAACTAAAGGTAACTGCTAGGCCTAACTAGGGGAGGGTTGCTTGCGACGTTTAACAGACTACAATGGAAACAGCTATAGGCCTTTGCCAGGCAGGAGGCACACTGAATTGAGAGACAATCTTACTATTTAAAACACAAGAAACTCTTGATAATTATTAAGGGATTGAAGATTATCATTTACAACAAGATAATATTGATGATTTTAACAGAACAAGTCTATGCAATTACAATCTTTTTCCATGCCCAATGTCGTCATAGAATAACTATCATTCAGGTGTAGTATGTCGATAAGTATGTATCTAAAGATAAGGTACTGCTACCAAGGGTTTCTTAAAAATTTAGGTTATGAAGAAACCTATTATGTAATACAGAAAACAGACAGAGAGACAGTAGAGATAACTAAGATGCAAAATTAATTAATCTTTTTAAGGATTAAATTAATTAACAGCCTAAAGAATGACAAAAGACGTTCTAATTCGGCAATCAAATAGAAATAAAGATTTTTTCACTTACCTGTCTGTTGCATGAGGCGAGAAATTATTGGCCGCGAAACAAACATTTTGAAAAAGAACTCTCTTCTAAGTCTAGGATTAAACAGGAAATGTGCACCAGCACTTATTTGAAACTAATTTATTTTTTACAAATAACGTGTGAGCCCTTTTCTTTCCGTGACACCACCAGGGAAAAACTACCAAAATTTTACCATCGATTTGACGTTTAGTCTTCTAATGTTACCATTCTTTAATTTAATTACTACCAAATTATTTTATTTACTTTTCAATCAATCAAAACAAAAGAAATGCACTACTTTTCAGTTTATTTTCAAAACAAAAAATAATAATTTTAATTTAAATCTAGGTGAAAAATGTATAGTCTGGTCAACTTACACACAAACACATTAACACAATCGCGCCTGTAATAAATCATCGGCAATATCATTTTTACGAAATTTTAATAAATCTTGTGAGGAAGGAGTACGAAATAACATATTGTGGTATCGGTATTACGACTTTCCCTTTTAACCATGTTATTCTTATTTGTTCCTCATGTCACGTATTAGGTTCTGCTCTCCACTTTACATTAACAAAACTATTAATACAATACTTAAAGTTTGCATGGGTACGAACTTTCAAAGTATTTGTGGAACTGTGTCGATTTAGTAGAGAATGTCTCTGTACAATTCAGCTTCAAGTTTTTTTTTCAACATTTTTTTTTAACTTCTTTCATACGCGCTTGATGGATGGATGGATGATGCATCGGATCGCTATCACTGCGGTCACGGCTCGGCAAGAGGGAAACGAACGATGCCAATAAAAATATTCGAAGCGGCCAGCGCAGATAATACAGTAGTAGTAGGTAGAGTAGCAACAAATCAGTCTTGCGGCAGGCGCGGCGAGAGCTGCGCACACGCACACCGCCGCGCGCGCATACTAAGTTCTTTGTTTACGCTCGAAACGTCGCGTTCATTGAGGAGACAAAAATGCGTGACTATTTATAAAACGGATATTTTGGGGCACCAGATGTTTACTACGATTGTAGACTGTGGTTGCTGATCTCGGTGTACGTAAAGGGTGTGGTAGAGAGGGTGCGGAGTTTGTGAGTTCTGATGGAGGTGGAAGCGGTGACAGAGCCGGCGCTGGAGAGCCCGCAGGAGCGGCGCGAGCGCTGGCGAAGCGTCTACGTCATCTACTTCACTATGTTCCAGATGTCACTGGGGTTCAGCATCGTGCTGACAGGTGTATGGCCCTACCTTGACAAGGTGAACGTCTGTCGGGAGTTATTATTCCCTCAATTGACTTATTGTACTCGCATGGAGACTATCAATTACTATATCTGAGAGGTGTCATAGAGGGCATTGGCCGATAACACATTAACAACATCAACCGTTGGGCGCCAAATTTTGAGCTCTACCCTGCTCTACCTCAATCTGCTTATCTTTCGATGTGTTCATTATAAATAAAAAAATAGCTTAAAAATGCATATAGTACTAACATCTCATTGGTAATATTGTTTTCCCAATTAAAAAGCTATTAATTAAGTTAAATTCAAGTAAAAGTAGTTAACTAATTGAGTGTAATTAACGGTAGAGCAAGCAATATAGATTACGAACCTGCTTGGTTTGGGCTGTGGTTTGGGCCTATCATGTCGGACGTTTATCGCGTGTCGCAAGTCGGCCTCGGGGCACGATGCAAGGTCCTCTTGAGACCGGTCTCGCGGCTCCCGAACCCTTTCTCCTGCACTGACTCAATCACGAGTGTAAACAAAACACTCGACTCGCACGCACGCATTAATCATACGTAACAAAATGCGTTTGATTACAAGGCGCATGTTCTAATTTTCTATTTTCTCCAACTTTCTTTGTTATCTGGTTTTTCATCATTTGTTTAAGAGACAAAAATGACTCGTTAATAGTGAATCTTCACAATATCGTCATGCTAGAAATAGCTCTACAATAATCAGTAGAAATGGCTCTTTAATAGCTGTCAAGTTATGCATTTCGTACAAGTAAGTACTCTCTTTAACTTTTACTACCAACTAAAAATTGGTAGTAAATCATTTATTTAACTCTACATTAATAATCTTTATAATAAACTACTTATCTACTTACTGCATTGTATCGTATGAGTCATTCATTATCATATACATATGTATATACATATAGACGCATATCTACATAAAACGGCAGTATGATGCCAGTAGAGTAAGGGCAATTTTTTTTGATCCGTACCTTAATCAATGGTCATTAAAATTGCCATTCTGACATTCTGGCCTTAATTACGATTGTACTAAGAATTCCTATACTTATTCCATGACAATCTAATAAGTTGGTGGGCTAATTGTAGTATTAATTTAATTATTCTAGGTAGAAGTGTACGCTTAGTTAAGGTACCGACAACAATTATGCAAATAAGTAATTGTGTTAATTAGAACTTCGTACTCGCTACTTGCGCTATATTATCTTACTATTAAAGTAGGTACCTATTGTATTGTCATGTGAACTTTGGCATTGACACATTTATTTTTGATTCATGATTCGTGAATCAGACTAGTATCTTTGTTTTCAGTTTTAGCTGGCTACATTCAAGCGAACTGTATTTAAAAAATCTTAATTAATTAGTTACTGGTCGTTAGATAACAGAACAGCGATTACTTACTAAAAGTACCCTCAGTTAAAAATAATGGTGCATGATCTTATGATGGAAAACGAGCAAAACTCTAGGTCTCAAACGTTTTAATAGTCGTCAACTCCAGTTGAATAATCACATATTGTTCATAGAATTGTTAATAGTTTACCTGTCAAAACATTCAAATTGAGGACATCGGCTTAAGTGGAATGTTCTTGTAAGAGTAGTAACCATTGTTTTTATTTTAGAGCGCAAAGTCCAGTTAAAAAAAAATACTAAATCTTCCCTGTAGTATAATTCATTCTGTCAGTTTAATATTTCGTTGAAACAGGATTCAAATTATTTGTAGAATTCGTTAGCCCTGGAAAAGACAGTCGTCTAGAAACACCAGACTATAGGTAGGTACTTACTATTTATAAACTTTATCAATCGTCAAAGGCTGACCAAACTCTATAAAAACACTGGTTAAGTATAGACTGGTGAAAACAAAATGATGCTACCGAACCCTTTGTTAACACGTTCAATGCGGATCACTCATAATCAGCCCGACGCGGTGTTAAATCAGTGTGCGTACTTGAAAAATAGGTCTGTCGCGCTGGTGCGGCACCTGTTTCTTAGTCGTTTTTACGAGTATGAAAGAGACAAATATAGGTTTCGATTTGTGACTAACAACATAGAAATATAGCAATTTAATACCACGTCGGGCTTTTTTTGACCTCCGCCGCATAGAACATTAAAAAAGTTATTTCAGTGCGGGAGAGGGCCTGTTTTGGTGGATGACCGCGAGCGACCTGTTGCCGCACTGTGCTGATGCGTACGCGTCGAGCCGCCAGTAGTGTTGTGCTTGCAACGGTAGGAGGACGCTCTCTTCGCGCTCGTCGATTTCTTTGCGATGGCACGTCGTAAAAACAAAATAATACTAGACAATGATAGTGATAACGAAGAAGAATACGATGGTTCACATTTTGGAGTCCCTTAACAAAATTATAATAAATACAGAAAAATATTTCAAAAACAAGAAGTTATCCCATCCACCAGCAAAATTACAGTTCTGGAAAATAAAATAATCCGCCCGGCAAATAAACATCAACGTTTCTTTACCGGCGACAGTGAAAGTGACGAAGAAATTTTCCCTTAAAGAAATTTTCATAGATAAGAAAAAAAAACTTAATAATAAGTTAGACCGCTTCATTGATTTAATTGATTAAAAATTTATGACTCGATATGTTTCTTTTCTTTCACTATCCCATCACTAAAAAAAATACACTATAATGCGGTGTCGGGCCCTATTAACCTGACATTTTCGATTGCTAATTTCTCATTTTCTATTGGGAGGATCCCGGGGCGAGGCCAATGTAAAGTCAAGTGATTCATTAGGATTTTAAGAGCATAAAAAATTTCAATATACGATACGCCTTGACTAAGATAATAGAGCTTGAATACCACCCCGAGGTGTCGGGTCGAAAGGGCCTGCCACGCACAATAAGAAAGTCAAGTGGGTGCATTTTTGGACTGCCACCGCACCAGCTGAAAGTCACTGTTTTTTTTTACGCAGTCAACGTGTTAATAGACTATTATAATAATAATATATTCCGTGGTAATAAGAAGTGTCAAACACAACTCGGTGTATAAAATTTAAAGTCACGATGATGAATATGATACCGGAAAACGCAATTATTTGTACTTATTTTGACGTCTATTTTAAATGTGTCTTCCCCTTGACCTCCGACGGGGCGCCCAGCGAGACATTAATTGGAAATTTTCGTATTGAGCGCCGAGTTTCAAATGTAATGTAAGCTGGTAATAGATTATGTAAGAATAGGTACAAACAAATTTGTCAACTGTTCATGTAAGGAACATACTGCCGACCTAGTGCCATAAAAGCTAAACCTCTTCTGTAAGATGTATTTGGCCCCTGCAATACAAGCAAACCATGCTTAGTGCAGAGACCGCCATAACTTTTGTATAAATTTGTCATTTTATGGTAATAAAAATATTCTTATTCTATTCTTAATGTTGCAAATGAAAAAATGTGTTATAGAATAAGGGTGGGGGTTCAACTCAGCCTTTATTTGGTTTAAGGTGATTTTCCATATTACAAACAATATTTACTTATCTAATGGAATGAATGAGATAATAGACATGAGTCAAGAGAGACTTACTGTAAAGTTCAAAAGTTTGTTTGTTTGAACGCGCTAATCTCATCACTGGACTGATTCAATTTATTTTGTGTTTTATAACTTATTTATCAAATAAACCCTTTTTCAGCTATAAAATATCACGCTACGACTTCAAGTAATGAAGTAAAATCAAAACGCGCGCGAGTAGCGGGGTCCGCTATTAGTTTGAATATTGGGTAACTTTTAAAAAAACAATAGGTACTTGATTAAAATAATAGTATCGATTAACACATAGAAGAACCATCGGGTGCCCACGACACAGGACTTTCCTAGTGTGGGACCCATAGTTAATTGCTCCATGTATTGTTGTTGGCATAACATGATTTGCATTGTGTAATATCTACCAATTACTAAATAATGTGTTCTGAAATATGTAACAATAATCTTGTTGTCAATAAATATTTGTATTTGTATTTGTATTTGTACATTAGGTCACCAATTTTGTACACGTTTATTTTATTAATACAACTGAAACAGAGGTTTGATTTAACGAAGAATAAGCTAAGAACAAACAAGTCGCAGGTTTTATTGTCATGATATGATATTGTCACATTGATATTAGAATAATCCATAAATGATAACAAGCATTCAGTATAAGACAGGGCTCATATTTGCAAAGACAAAAGCTAGTTCATTAAAATATGATTCATGATTTTTTTATACGCAACTGGGCACGTGGTTAGTTAGAGAGTTAGAATTAAGTAAATTTATAACAATATCTCTACATTCGCTATGTTAGCAATCGCGGTGTCAGCAGAGACGCCGGGCGCAGGCGGGGCCGTTCGGGTGACGGACAGACCTCGCTGGGACTCCACCTAACATAAATCATTTTTGTAATAACTTTACCTCAAACGTTTATCGAATTAGTTAAAAAGCTGATGATAAGAATAAAAATGTGTCACTTTTTATTTGTTTTTGATAAGCGGCTACTATATTGATTTGCAGTGTAGTTGTTAGTAATAAATACTAAAGTAACGCATGAAATAATTTTAACCCTCTGCAGCATTTTTTCACGGCCAAACCATAAAGTGATATAAGTAACCTACACAAATGCCTATACTCAGATTTATATTTTGTGTGCGTTGAGCGGTTTGTATCAAATTAGCGAGGCATTGAATTAGTGGCACTATCATCGCCGCGCCGCCAGGAAACAGATAATAACGGCCTAATGCGCCTGTGCCGCAAACTAATAACTGTTTACCTGACTGTTTACTAGTGTGCTCTAAGAACTCCTAACTAAGCGCTTATTGAAAATATCACATAAAGGACGAAAAACTAAAAGATTTGTCACACTGGTTGCGGTCTGCGGTCCGTCGGTCTATACAAAATTGCCCGCATCCGATTAATTTTGTGTACAGACCGGACCGCAGACCGCAAAAAGTGTGATAATCTTAAAATTTTTCGTAAACGCTATTACTTAGAAGGAGCAGCATTATAACAACCTTTAACGAACGATAGAAGACGATGTTTGTATTTTTAAGACTGTATTAAGAAGCCATAAAGATCCACGATAATTATTTATCAACCTACTACAAATTGTAGCTCTATCAGCCATCGCTATGTCAGTTCAGTTTGTGACGCTCATCGAAACAATGCAACGCGCTTATCTAAAGCATAAATGCAAATAGTTAATAGTAAAATAATAATTACTCCTTAAACGTAGTCCTACATATTTTATATGACTGTGACAAGTTTCAATGTATGTTACAAGCAATATTTACGTATACAATTGCTAGATATAAGTACTCATTGAAAGTACACGACCAAGTATCATGTTCATGAATAACGAGAACCTTACTACTACCTAAAAATCAGAAAAATACGTTTGTTTTTTCAATACAGATATATTTATGCGAAAAAAAAAACAAGTGATTTATTTATCATCGATACGTGCATGCACCCCAGGCATTATGTTTTTGTTAAGTGCAAGTGAAGCTTATGAAATCCGTGACAAGACTTAAAATCGCTCTTCTACACAAAAACTATTGTTTGAGAAAAATAAATATCAATAACCTCAGTAGGTACTGTTTTTACGGAAATTTCAATATAATACCTTTATCTATACTAATATTATAAAGCTGAAGAGTTTGTTTGTTTGTTTGAACGCGCTAATCTCCGAAACTACTGGTTCGAATTGAATAATTCTTTTTGTGTTGGATAGTCCAGTTATCGAGGAAGGCTATAGGCTATATAACATCACGCTACAACCAATAGGAGCAAAGATATAGTGGTAAATGTGTAAAAAACGGGAGAAAGAAGTCACTATTCCACGCGGACGAAGTCGCGGGCAAAAGCTAGTTTATGATAAGCGATACAGCAGTTGTTATGATAACTAAGATGAAATGAAGAGTGTGGTACGTGTAAGACTGAAAACAAATAACAATGGATATTGAGAAAAATATTTTTTGTGCTTCGTTCGAGTTTGTTTAGTTAAGTACCTATTAGTTTAAGTAAATTGTAGTTACGTACGAGTATCACTTCTATTGTAGTAACTGATCATCACTCAGTCAAGACAAGATTACTTAAACTTATCATTGTGTAATGTCATATTAATGTGTAACAAAACACCTACCTACTACCTAGAATTATACTACCTAGAGGTAGCATTATATCAACAGAGTTATAAATGGCTGAAACGTGTCTTCAAAACTTTCCACTTCTCGCACGTTTCATCTCTTCTTAATCAGTCACTCATTGCTGAGTATCGTGACTCCGTATTCTGTCAACCAACAGTTTCCATCGGCATATGGCATATGTATCTGTTACTAAAGTTAACATTACCTAAGTATTCATAGTCCCATAAAACAACCTTCTTCCAATTAAATATTCTAAAGGAAACGGTCGACCCGCCATACATTGCTTGCCCCAAAAGTAAAAATCCATGCGTCACGACCAAAACTAATTTTATGGGTTCGTTTCTTTGCCTTTTAAAATAATATAAAGTAATATAAGCCGTAAATAGCGGGGTTTTCACATAAAACGAAATAAAATGTGTGGGGTCAATCTCTTGCACAGGTCTTTCTAGATCATAGCGCCATCTGTGTCGGAAACACAGATATAATAACAAAACAAAATAGCGATTGCGAGCGCTTACTTATTTAACTAACTGCCAGTTCTATGACACAGTATGACAAATTAAGCCATTTCGTTAAGCGGTCGTCAGTTTGCTAATAAGTGCTCGAAACCGCTATTTTCTGCCAAACACAACAATTGTTGGGGACAGGAAATTGTATTCAATCGTTGTCCTATTTTTTTTGTAGATTTATATGCCGCTAGATAAAAGCAAAGTAAATTAACAATATTGTATTAAAAATTCAATATATTTTTTGCAAAATGATATAGTCAAGTCTCTTATTGCTTTTCTTTAATCAAACATAAAACGACTCTGGGGCAATATACGACCGTGTCCTTTATGGTGCATAATTCATTAACCAATTATCGCAATCCAGAGTATGAGGCTACATTTATTTCTATTCTTTGTTGCAGCTAGAACCCGGATCAAAGAAAGAGATCCTCGGCCTGGCAGTTGGCGCGAACCCTTTGGGCCAGCTAGTGTTCTCACCACTACTGGGACTATGGGCAAACCGGGCGGCGTCTGCGCGGGCGCCGCTGCTCGCCACGCTCGCGCTGTTCGTGCTCGCGAGCGCTTTGTATGCGAATCTGCATCTAACGCGACCTTATGCGCGGTACTGGATGGTGCTGGCCAGATTTCTTGTGGGAGTCAGTTCAGGTGTGTATTATCGATGTCATAATTAGCCAACATTACAGGTTAGACTATAAATCTTGGACGTTTTACGCTGCGCTTTTGGTTGAAGTGGCTTCAGTATGAAACTTAATCAATTCCTCGCACCATTGCCACTTCAGCCTATTGATTCGCTCAGGTAACTACTTATGGCAGTTGAATATCCTAATTAGTAGCTATATTTGATTGAGTACTAGTACCCAGAGACCATATAGCTCTCGGTCATCTGGTGCCTGGAGTTATCTGCACTACTGCTGAGGCTGTGGGCGAACTGAGCGTCTGCGCGAGCGCCGCTGCTCGCCACGCTCGCGTTGTTCATGCTCGTTCGCGTTGTATGCTAATCGACTGCATCTAACGCGACCTTATGCGAGGTACTGGATGGTGCTGGCCAGATTTCTTGTGGAAGTCAGTTCAGGTGTGTTATGGCAGAAATTATTGTAATGTGGTTATTACTGTGGATGCCTGCTTATAAATACTTAATGGCTGTTGGAAAATAAGACTTGTAGAGAAGAAAAATGCGACTTGTAGAAAAATATCCAGATAAGCTGTCATGTTTCTAAAAATGGTTCCGTTTGACCGTTCGCGGCGTCCGGACGTTCGGTCAAGTTAAACCAGAGCATTTCAGTCCAAACTCAACGCCCGGCAATTGGAATCGAAGGAAGAAATCTAACGATATCTAAGAGCTTATAACAATATTAATTTTAATTAATAAGTCATACATGATAAGTATTATCGGGCATACTCCAGAGATTAGCATCAAGTATTATAAAGTCACCTTGTTTTGTGAAAATATTTAAAGTAGAAAAAAATTTGAAACAGTTTCAAAAATCTTTTGTTAAGTTTTAGAGAAAATTTGAGATAACAATAATGGTCAGAATTTTCTATTCTCTCAAAAACTGGTATTTTTATGATTTAATTAGAGACGTACTTAAAATTATTTCACCTTATATACTTAGTACCTTTATAAGAAATAAATTAAAAAAAATAAAAATTTCTTTTACAGCAAACATAGCAGTAGCGCGCTCGTACCTCTCAGCAGCGACGCTGACAAGCGAGCGCACGCGCGCCGTAGCTAGCGTATCTCTAGCACAAGTGCTGGGCTTCGTTGTGGGCCCTGCTCTCCAGGCGGCCGCGGCTCCCCTGGGCCCCGGGGCCCCCTACCCGGCCCCTGGCACACCCGGAACCATTCTCCGACTAGATATGTACACTGCGGCGGGGTGGGTCAATGCGGTGCTCGGCGTGGTCAACTTCGCGCTATTCTTGCCGTGGTGCTTCAAGGAGAAGACGATTGCGGCACGAGAAGCCATGCTTGCACAGGGAAAAGATTCCGGTAAGAAAGCTTTCTTTCTACCATTACACATCTTTGTGAGTACTTTTAGTCTAACAAGTAAATATTTCATGGAACACGTATAGATCAACAGTGAAACTTATACGTGCACCTAGCTGCAATATAAACCACTGTTGTGGGACAATTGCATTATAGTGCTGAGAAAAAGTAGCGCAAGAAGCTAATAAGCTAGTTTTTGAATGCTTACAGAAATATCAATAGTCTTCGTGCGACTGTCACGTTACATGTAAATACGTTTTTATTATAAACTTTCCAGAAAAAGAAGCCCTCAAAGCCATGAAGCCGGATCTCATCAGCAGCTGGACGTTGGTGGGCGCGTTCTTCGTGCTAGTATTCAACTTCGTGTTACTCGAGACCCTGGCTTCGAGTCTGACTATGGATCAGTTCGCGTGGAGCAAGAAGCAAGCCCTGGAGTACCTGGGTGCCCTGATGAGCGCCGGCGCTGTGCTCGCATGCTTGACATTTGCGCTGATCACGCCGCTCACCAAACTTTTTGAAGAGCGGTAAGTGTACCAACTGACTATTTTTAAGCTATTCTAATAGTAAATCTTTTTTTGGTCTTGAATTCCTATTAGAGTTAACCTTTGTTTACCAAAAACGACATTCATACACAATTCTAGTTTCTTTTATCGTTCTTCAATTTGTCAGCTGAAGTTTTGTTCCTCATGGAACATATCGGTATCAGTTTTTTAGAAGCAACCTAAACAAAAAACAAAAGGTTCAAGTTCAAGGTGTCACCATCGCTGGAGTCAATGTAGCATATTTAATACCATTGTTTCGGATCTGAGTGTTGTGGTATTGGCGATGTTTAAGATCTCCTAAGATTGTAATAGATTTATATATTTTTATACATTTACTTTGTTTTTAGTGCAAGTAGTTTTCTAACTTCAACATATAGTACGAACACACATGGAAATCTATAATTAACTGTACCTACAAGTTATCAAGAAACATAATGTAATTTTATATTGTAACGCCGTTGATTTCCTACATAAATAAATAAATTCATAACATCAGAGCTTACATCTGTCTGATCTTGACCCCTCAATACGTCATGTTCTTTTTTACAGTGCTCTACTTCTCTGGGGCGGCTTTCTGCTCACTGGCGTGGCGTCACTCCTGTGCATACCGTGGGGCCCGGGGCCTCCACCTTTAGCTCCCGCGGCCTCCGAGGGCCAGGAGGCTGGCGGCGGCTGCCCACAAGGGGCGCAGCCCTGGTGTGCGGAATCCAGGGGTCTCACGCTTACGCAGTTCCTCCTCGCCTACGGTTTTATTTCTGTGGGCTACTCGCTCGGCGTTACGCTCATACAGACAATATTCTCGAAGGTGCTTGGGCCTAGGCCTCAGGTAAGTTTTGAACTTAAACTGAATTTTAGCTAAACTGGAACTAATTTTATTAAAATTTCAATGATAATAAATGAAGGGCACGAAAGGCTAATAACCTGAAATAAAAAAATAAGATAACAATGACATTTGTTATTTATGTGTTTCGTTCGCTAGATCGTTATACCTATTATTAACATGAATATTAGGTAGTGAAAGGCAAAACTTAAGATATGGGAGTCTCATTAAATAAGGAGTTCGCAAAACTGGGAGCAGCTGATAAGAAATGATGTTATTATATTTATCATGTCAGGCTATTTTGATGAATTATATTTACGCGTAGGAAGGTGCTAAAATCGATAAGATCTAAATTTTGTTTGTCCGATAAGTTATTTGGGTGGGTTATGTAAACATATCCATACTTTTAGCATTAAAACTTCACTTACCAACTTTTATTACTTACCATCAACTTTCAAATTACTTTGAACAAAATCAATCAATCAATTTCACAAATATAGATCCTAAGGATCTTCTTTGTTAATTTGTTGAAGACATGCCTTTTGATTCGTTTTCGCCCACGAAGCTTTTTAGTATTGTCTGTTTACAAAGGCGCTCGTATTCAATCTGGTATATAGCTTAATTCTTGTCGATGCTTTTGATGCGCTATTTCATTGTGGCAGTAACTTTTGAATTGGCTAATGAGAATATGAATTATATTTCCAGGGCGTTTGGATGGGCGTGCTTACAGGCGCAGGGTGCGTGTCGAGAGCTCTGGGCCCCGTCTTCGTGTCGACAGTATACGCGCGGCGTGGGCCCGACGCTACCTTTGGCAGCACTGCTGCACTGACATTCGCAGCGTTGCTGGCGTTGCGGCTTGTTTACAGCCGTCTACGACCGCCCGAGCTCGCTGCGCCTGCACATGAGCTAGGACCACTTGTAGCGGAAGAAAACCACGTAGATAAAGAAGCAGAGAAAGTGAGTGAGAGGAAAGATGTAGAGAAAACTGAGGCGCAAGCCACGTGACATCGGCTTATCTTCGATGATTATGAGACAGACAGTATCGTAAATAGTCTAGGTGTTTGGAATACAGAGCCTGTAAGGTGAGAGATAATAATGATAATAATCGTTTGATCGGAAAGTAAGCTCAAATTTAACATACCTACCTACGTAGGTAATACGCAACACTAAATCTATCTGGGACATATTGGAAGAAACTTTCTGTTGTATCTCGTTATACAATATAGCTTCCATTTTAAGAATCAGCCTTTGTTCGTGTCTTCCCTACCATTTTAAGTGCAATAATTATTTAGAGACTTTAGTTGACCTTTCTGTTACATTAATATTCTGTGTATTTGCAGAATTATGAATTAAGTACTTACTTAGTCATAATAATGAATTTGCCAAATATATTGTTTGTATTTAAATAAGTTTATACATAGGTAAGTTTGTACCGTATTCAAAAGACTTTAAATATCGATTTGCTCATTAACTACAACTGTATTAGTTAAATAAACAAAAAAAAAAACGGCTTGGTATAAATGTGGGATGGTTTGTGGTGTGCCAAATAAAATTAAAAAAGGTATGGTAAACTCGATTAAAGCAAGTTAAAACTGGACACGACGACGACGGACGACGTATTGGTGGGCACTTGGGCAGAAGTTTTAAAAAGTAAAATGTTATAAATTGCACTTGTAAAAAGCAACTGTGACTCTGTGACAGACGAGGAGTGAGTCACAGTTGCTTTTTACAAGTGCAATTTATATTATTAAGTTTGTATGGTAACAAAACACTATAAAAACCAAAATAATCTAGAAGTAGCTTTCTATAAAGATATTTGATGATCAAATTATTTTGTTCGTCATGATGGATGTGTGATGTTAAACTTCGATACAATGATGTTGTTTCTGGCAGGAAATCACTCACAAGGTAATAATAATATTACCTATACACTAGAGCATGACGGTCTGTTGCTATTATTTACTTGTGACTTGTATAACAT
This sequence comes from Pyrausta aurata, assembly GCA_963584085.1. Classification (NCBI taxonomy): domain Eukaryota; kingdom Metazoa; phylum Arthropoda; class Insecta; order Lepidoptera; family Crambidae; genus Pyrausta; species Pyrausta aurata. Next base: position 6,472,764 of record OY757260.1, read on the forward strand.
TATGCAATGACGTTATTCTCGCGGCATCTTAGCATAAACAATAGTATGTTTATTATGTAAGTGGACAAACAAAACGAGTTCTACATGAATCCAGTACAGTTGAGATTTAGCGCTCGGGTAATAAATACAAATGTTGTTGCGTTATTCAATTTAATTTTTAACTTGATTTTTAATCGTGAGGTAGTGATTAGATATTTTGAGGAGTCATTAAATAAAATAAGACAAATATTTCTTGTAAGCTATACTGAAAAACTTGTCAAAACAAGAGTTCCATTTCCATACCTATCAGATCCGTCATTGCAATTGAGTTGTTACTACTGCGTATAGAGAAGCTATTCCAAGCAAAAAATGTGTCGCAAAAACGACGACAAGATTGTGACGTTTTCTTTGAATATTTGAATTTCGAATTATGATTTGTACTACGAGTTGATGACCGTGTCATCAATTTATGGAACACAAAATTTGTTCGTGATGTCAGTTCCATACGCTAGTATTAGTTGTTCAATGAATATAAATAACTAATTGAAATAGTAAGTAATTAGACTGGCTTGTAACAAGTAAATGTAGATAAGACGGCATTAGCAACTATAAGACTGAGTGTAATAAAATATAAATAAATGATAAACATAATATAGGTACATAGATTGCCTACATAACATTACTATATGTATATCTTGTTGTCTACAGGAACGTCAAATACTTTGTTTTAGTATTTTATAAATATACTTACTTTTTAGTATTTTTAAATGTCTTTATCTACCTATACATATTGTACATAATTCAGAGTTATATGCTTGTAAGTAAATGTATATTTTGTACAGGTTTAATAAAATGGGTATTTGGTCTTTTACGAATTTTATTTGCTTTGTCTACATCATTACTTATTAATTTAAGTATCGAATATCGTGTGTAAAAAAATACAATGTATGTTACATTTAAATGATTGCACTAATATCACAGACTTAGCGATTTCGTATTAGATTACAATATTTTCTAAATGCTTAAGAAAAAATGATACGACAAGCATACGTTTTAATCTTAACTTATTTTTAAGTATTTAAGTATACATAAACTTCTTAAACATAACAAATTTTTGATTCCTAATCTTTTAAAACTTAAATAAGATAAATTGGTTAGTAGAAAACGCTAGCTTTCGCGCTATTTTATTATATCATAACTATCAGACTTTCACTTGAGCATACAGTATCTATAAACCTCACACCATCCAGCTAGTTGAATTGATCAGAAAGCAGGAGTTATCTGTAAACGCGATGTCCTATCCCCTATAACGGTTAGCGACCTAGTCTCAGGAGTCATCGTGAACCCCGCGTCCATTCCGACAACGGCTGCATTAATCTCGACAACGGCTATCAGGGCTAAAAGTAAGCTTAGCCAACGTGATCAGACTAAGGGGACATCTGTGAACGCGACGCCTGTACTGATCACGGCTAGCAGGCTAGACCCAGAAGTCAATGGGGCTGCTTATAAATATTCGTTAATCTGGCCACCGCTGCCGTGAGCTATTATCACGCTTTGAAGTATCGTATAGACTTGGCGGCCGTCCTGATACCGTCTAGAAGGGCTAGACTCAGGAGTAAACATGGCAGCATTCATCTCGTCTCGAACTGCTAGTCTCAGGAGTCAGCAGTAAGCACGCGTGGCGTTGGCGGCGGCGGAGGCGGCGGTGGCGGACAGGCGACCGGCGGCGCTAACGTCTCAGCGGCACTCACTGACGCCGGTAGCGTCGCGCGTCGCGTCTCTGGCACCAGCAACACCGCAACTGCCGCTGTTAGCGAGCACGCACCGTACAGGAGAGCTTGGATGTATTGGCTCTGTAACAATAATGACATCTTGTCATAATAAGAGAACTACTAAATCTATTATCCCATACATGGAACTCGACTACAAAACCATAAATTCTCAATTATTACGTGCAACATTTACTACGTAGACTTTGCTTTGACACAATAGCTACGACAACTACTACGAAATTCGCTGCGACTGCTACGCATGTTACCTATGGCTACGCTAGCGTAACACTATACAGCTAGATTCATTAGTAAATAATAATAATTATGCACCGGCTACGACTACGACGGCTACGCTAAAGCAGTTCGCGTTTTCCTTTGTTTCAAGTGACGCTTGTTTTTGTGTCGTGACTGCAAGAGGTTGTTTGAAAGTGGTTAGGTGGCAGTAACACTGATAGTGCATACCAGCAGCGGCGTCTGCGGCGCGAGGATGGACCCGAGGCGGCCGACGAGCGAGCACGCGGCGAGCGCGGAGCTTCGGCTCTCCGTCGGGAACAGCTCCGCCGTGAACACGTACATCGAGTTGAACGATACTGTGATCGCCAGCTTGCCAACGAAGAATAGCGCCAGACTCGTGCCGGAGTGCGCTGGAAAGTACACATACATAAAAAAACGTGTAAACTTACGTAGTCATATTGAGTCGTTGGGATGGTACGACGGGCGTTTCATCAACTTCAATGGCGCTTGATTGAAACACTTTTTCAAAACGGGGCGCCACAACAAGGACGCAATAAGAGATAAAAAGGTGTTTTGAATAACGAAATTTTAGCCGTTAAAAAAAATTATGCAACTGCGCCTTAGGCAAGGTATTTTTTTCTATTCCTTGTGACAGGTCATAAAATGAAATCAATTATAAGTACCTACTTAGGCGTTAAATTTAAACAGAAGATACATAATAATAAAAAATACAGAAACAATAGATGTTGACATCCAAAAACTTACAGATAAAGAAAGGTATAACACACGCAGCGCCACAAAGCAGAAACGCCACAAATATGGTCCACTTTCTGCCAAATCTCTCGAGCGCCATCATGATGAGCAACGAAGCCACGATCTCCATGCTCATATTCAGCGCAAAGTTCACGTATTTGTCGCCAGACAGCGACACAGAGTTGATCGTCAGCCCGTAGTACACAAACGCCACTGCGATCCAACACCAACAGCAAGCGGCGAACCGCATCATCAAGACACGTGACTTCAGCAGACGGAGCCAGGGGTTCTGCTTGACAGTTACTTCCTTTTTCTTGGTTTCTGATTGTAGGAGTTGTTTCATTATGTTATCTGGGATGGTGACCTGAGGAAAGACGCAATTGATTTTGATATGTAATGCCAGCAACTCTCAATACAAGTCCACACCAGCTACTGATCATCATCACAAGATTATATGTATAACCTTTTAGATAGTTAGTGAATGAGATGACATCTTCACAAACGGGAACCCTATAAAGTTGAGATGCATGGAGTATTTGACTTTGTACTAATTTGATGCTTCATCTATCACAACTTCGTAGTTCGTACCTTATTTACTCTAGCAGCCTTTTTAATGATCGTTGCAGCTTCATTCGTCCTTTGCCTCACATAAAGCCACCTTGGGCTCTCGTCGACGAGCAGCCAGTACAGTGGAAGCAGTAGTGCTGGCGAATGGATGAGGAGGAGCAGACGACGCCAGTAAGGTACTGCCCATGCTGCTAGCGCGAACAACGCTCCACCGAGACCATAGGACACGCCAGTAGCGCAAGCGAATGCAGCACGAAGAGACGGCCGCGCTAGTTCTACCACTGAAACGAATTGATTTGATTCGCTTAGTGTCAGTATAGTGGTAGGCGGTACTACCGGCTTGGCTTTGCTTGGCTACCGCCGTGGTAGCCAAGTAGCAGCAGCGCTAGTTAAATAGAGGAAGAGCAGATGAAGCCAATTAGAAACGATGTTCCACCGAGGCTATAGGAAACACCAGTAGCACAAGCAAATGCAGCGTGGCTGCGCTAGTTTCACCACTGAAATAAGTTAATTGCTAGGTTGTTTAGAAACTAGTATTAAATACCACTACCGTAGCGTATAATCATAACAGTCTCTACTACTAGCTCACGTTTTTGGGCTTAGCATTTGGTGTGATTGTAGGAAAAATATAAAAAAAAAACAAAAATCAAAGCCCACTCTGCTCTAGGCAGTTAGAGCATTTAGCACTGAGATAGCAGACAAAAGGAAAATAGTGTTTAAACAAATAAGTAACTTTATCTCACGCATCGATAAGCCGTGACTTCGCTTAAAAAAGATAAATATCTCGTGCAGTTTCCTAACCTACAGTTAAGTCATCTTTATCTATCGCCAAAGGTTTCCACAGTTGTGTGCGCGTTGTCGCTAAGAGCGAAGACCTAGAGATAAGATAACATGTAATACTAACATGCAGTCTTTGATGGTTACATACAGTCATTGATGCATACTAATTTGATCTCCTATCCTATTATTATCATCTTGCCACGTGTGTGATATGTACTATGTTAACTAACAGTTATATTATCTTAACAAATTAAGATAGTGGGGTTTCAAATGCTAGCTTTAGATTGTAACTAAGTTACAATCTATAGCGTCACATGATGTAAGTCTTGCATCATGTGACGCTAGTATGTATGGCAAGGCTGATCACCGTAAACATTATCCAACTTTGTTTTTCTATGTGTATTTAACACTCATTTATCAGCACTTACCGTAATCATCGTAAGCGTAAGTGAACTTTTAATCACTAGCAATCGGTAGCTATGGAAAATTCTCGTGGATTTCGCATTCGAAAAAAAAATTCTATCGATTTTTATTTTTCGAAGATAATACAGTATTTGCTTTGTCAGGGACGCGATTTCTATGTATACAATTTAGACGACGCGTTTGGTGTATTGGTTAGCGCTCCTGACTATTACGCGCCGGCCAATGCGGGTTCGAATCCCGCAAGGGGCAAATGTTTGTGTGATGATCACAAACATTCGTTGTCTGGTACTTCGTATCACAAGGACGATAATTCCTTACCACGAAATCAGGCAATTGGTGTGTTGTCTGGCACATATTGATATTTATTTATTTATAATGCATGTCATTTTTTTACGTGTGATATTTGTTTATGTTTTTTTTTCGGTTAAACAGTGAAACTCGTTATCGAATCACCACACGGAAGAAGTTCAATTCACGTGAGAATCGGGGCTCAGAAGTGGACATCTTACGGCTGATAATAATGACGACGATGACTATAAACTTACTCATGACGTATGCAGCACTGTTGAACCCGTATCCGAGGGCTGCTTCAAAGAACTCGAGAGTGACGTACATCTGGTAGCTGACTGAGAGCGCCTTTACTATGCCGAGCACTCCCGCGCACGCCGCAAATATACAGAAAGCACTGCGTCGCCCGTATCTGTGAAGATGTGGATAAAGATGAAGAAGTACATGGCAAAGTACTATTGTAGAATTATAGAATCATGGAAATACAGATCCGATGTTTGATACGTAACTTCTTTTACGAGTAATGAGGTTTCGCAGAAATTGTATCAAATCCTTTCTAACTATAACAAATCTACGCCATTGCTATCTTTCTCTTCTAACTTCTAATGTAAGATGCATAGTCAAACACATATCAAAAGCGCATTATCTGATGAAATACTATTGATGCCAATGCTTGGTAGAAAATGGTATTATGAAGAGTTGTCAATCGTTCAGTGGCAGCCTTTGCAAACGCTTTTCATAATACCAGCATGTCATCCACGGACGAGTAAATCGTCCGTGCATGTCATCATCATACTAGTTACTATTAGCTAACATGATGGTGGTGATGGCTTCTCTAAGCCTTAATTCTGTTCTGCCAAAGTGCCAAGAAGCATACTGTGTAATACTAACGTGTCAGAGATGTATCCAGTGAGCAGGAGTGCAACAGGCAAGGCAGTGTTGCGCACTGTGCCAACAAGCGTTCTCTTCCACTCACGGCAGCCCAGGTCGAACTGAGGACACACATTAAAGAAAGAAGGTCAGTTTTTAATATTAAAGAGATATCTATAAAATGATATTAGCTGATATAGGTATACCGCGTAATTGAGACCTCGAGCGACCCGCTATTGCCTCCTCCCACGCCCATGTACCCCGCAGGCGAAGTCTCAATGATGGAAGTTCCATAAACACTTAGGGCTGGTTTCACCATTGACAAATAAGCACTAAGCGGACAATTCAAATATGGAACGTCATTTCGTATGAAACATTTGACAGATAATGTGAAACCTGATTAAGACATTGTGAAACAGTTCGTTAAAAAATATATGGATAAGCAAATTGATATTTGTTTATTTGTTTATTTATTTAAGAAAACCAACAGCTAAAAATTACTTATACTAATTTACAATGTACTAATAAATAGTAAGCCAATACTAGGTTTTCCTTTTGTTACGATTAGTATAAAAGTTGTGAGACTTAACTTAACTTAACGTTAACAATGAATATTCCGTTGCATTCAAGGACGAAAAAAGTGCTTTCAATGAATAATTTCTGTGCAAAGTTTTAGCGCTCCGACAATCAAACATCGAGGCAGGCAAAAAATAAATAAAAAGTGAAATTAAACTTAGTCAGATTTGTCTGGTGGGCGACCGTATCAGAGCGTGCCCAACGGGCGGCCCGAGAACAACCTAAAGTGTAATTTGCTACATTCCCATAACACGAGAGTAGGTAAAAGAATAAAAAAGAAGAAGAAAAAACGTCAAATTATAAAAGCGCAGTTGTTGTTGTTGTTGTTGTTGTAGCCCTACGATTATGAATAATCTTGGGATCGGCTCTTATTGACCGCTACATAGAGAGTGAGGAGATAAAAGTATAAAATAATGAAATAATGAGGTGTACAAATATATTTAAACGATGCCCTCTCCTGTACGTTCTTTAAGATATTTTGCAATGTGACGTTTAAAGGTGTGCTTTGATATACCGAATAATTCCAGTTCACTAAATTTGGTGTTATACGTGTGTGCGATACGCGTTAGGACGTTATTTTTAGCATAATTAGAGGAGTGTCGAGGTGTGTGCAGCAGAGGTGTGTGGCGAGTGCGGCGCCTCGGTGTGCGCAGCGCGACACCCGCCACCAAATCCGCGCAGTCCAGGTGTCCATTCAAGATATCAAATAATTATAAATTCTTCAGACATGCATAACCTCCAGGTGAGTTTGCGGCCAAATGTCTGGCTATATTTATTTCTCAAGGCCTTACCTCAGCAAAGATAGTGTCATGGTTTTTATAAACAAACTCGTCGCAGACGATAGTCTGGTATGCATGGTAGCGATCTCTCTCGCAGGTAAGGGCTTCAGGCTGCAGGGGCGCGTAGCGGACGCACTGCGAGTCTGGAAGCAGCGCTTGCGCAGTTTCGTTTGCGAAATCCACTTGAATGCCTTCACACTCAGGAATTACGCATCTGGAAACAAGATTTTTTTCCCTTGTTATCTGAGGTAAGTAAAAAAAAACTAGTTGGTCCTTATTTGGACAAAATATCAATCAAGCACGAAGGAAATTGTTTTTTCAAGCTTGCTCGCTATAAAGGCATGTTTAGAATATTTTAATGTAAAATTTAAGTAGATGTACTCGAAATGATAGCAAAGGATCTGATATTCTCTTAATTATGGTATGATAATAAGTGTAATTGTTGTAATTTATCAGTCTGATGGTAGCGATACTTCAGCATAGATAACGTATACCACCGATTATAGATTGCGGCGGCTGATGATCGAGGATAATGAGAGTGACTTTTTCAAATTTAATAACATGCAATTGCCGATATTAACTTTGATATCGGAACCGAAAATGTTTTGTATTCATTATTGTTTTGTACTAAGGTAGGAAATAAACCCTAACGCAACTTCATAACAATTTCTATGGGACCATATAAGATTAGGTATGTCAACTTGTAGGAGGAGAAGACCACGAGGATTACGAAACTGAAATCAAATAATTACTTTTGCGTGTTGTGTACTGTTGTGGTCATCAATTATTACTTTTTAAAGCAAGTGAAAGTCACAGCGCTCACTTTATTCTCCTCTTATAATGTGCTTAGTCATTATTACTCATTATGTAACTGAAAGACTAGTTAAAAATCCGACATTAACAGTTTAGGTAGTGCTGCAATGTTTTGGGTTAGTTTCTTTTTTTATTGGTTGCATCCACATATTTTATTGTTTACGTACGTATTGTAGGTACGAGTAGGTACGTACCAACCAGACAAAACGTGACTTATCTTTATGATGGTGTAAAATATTATGATACGATTTCAGGTGTAGCAAACGATCAGTTTATAAAAATACCGTTGTAATAATTATAAGTTGCTTATGTTTAAAATACCTACTTATCCATTACTTATACAAGCAGCGCTCAGCTCCGACGGGAGTTGTTTTGAATTAGCATGACAATAGGTTGTTTCATCTGTTTAAACACTGCACAGTGCACAGCTGGCTTTTCTATTGTGTTATTATATTTTATTACCTATTACCTATACTACTGATTCAATTATTAATTATACACACATCTGAGAGCTTCACATAGTTTAATGTTATTTCTGCTGCCATGTAAGGTACATTACCTACTGAAGAGTTTCAGTGCAAGTTAATTAAAAACCGGCCAAGTGCGAGTCGGACTCGCGCACTGAGGGTTCCGTGCCACCCTTAACTGAATTCATGATCCATTTACTTTCACTTAACGAAAACATCACAATATTTTGTGACAGCAAAAATAACTTTGTTTTTCATAGTGTTTATATGAAAGACAAAGTTATATTTGCAGTTGATAAAAATGTGCAATATCTCAAAAACTACTGGTTCGATCTCATTCAAACCAATTTTCGTTGCAAGTTTTTGTTGAGATCTACATCATATATTTTTTTCAACTTTCTTAGTTCAAAAGTTAGATAGGGGGGGACGCCCATTTTATTACTTTGGAAGCGTCTATATCTCAAACCTTACACTTTTAGAAAAAATGGTTTTAGAAACCTCAACATCATTTTCAAAGACCTATCCATAAACACCCCACATGCATAGGTTTGAGTAAAAAAATATTTTTAGGTTTTAGTTTCATGTATGGGACCCCTTAAATATTATTTTTTCTTACTTTTTGTATCTGAATCGGAAAGCGGTGAACAATATACACCTACCTACCAAGTTTCAGCTGTGTGATGCTAATAGTGTCAGAATAAAGTGGCTGTGACATACGGACGGACAGACAGACAGACAGACAGACAGACTTGACGAAACTATAAGGGTTCCGTTTTTTGCCATTCGGCTACGGAACCCTAAAAAGGACTTGTGTATACATACACCTTCTCGTAAGATAGGTACACAATAGGTCGTATGTAGAGTTTGCTTAGTTTTGAGTAAGATGATTTGGCATTAAGTTATGAAAAACTACTGTACTGTGAGTTGTCGCTCCTAATCATGATTGTAATTGTAAATACTACCGATGCTATTGCACATGCATCAAGGCTGTCCCACCCAATGCATGTAATAAATAGAAATGCCAATTGTCGTAATTTTACATTGAAATGCTCACGAGGTATTACAGTTACTAGAATATTACTATTATCTCCCATTTATACTTCATCAAAGGATTGCAGGAGGCTGACATTTCGTTGATGGTCAATAAGCTAGCTAAGCTACTACCAACTCTACGGCATCACTTTAAACCGCATTATTTGATTAGCGATATCTTCTATTTTGAAAAACCCAACCCAAACACACAATCAATACCTTTAAAATCTCACCTAAATGGCACTAAATCGGCCACAAAAACATAGTTCAAAGAATGCATGGCCGCAAATATCCCTGGTATGCACAGCATGACGAGTGTGTAGCGCTGGTAGAGACCGAATGGGCCTAGCTGTTCCAGGGCCTCCTCTAGGGGGTCACTAGGGGGTAACCCGTCACTGGGTTTTTGGGGCCCCGGGGCCCCGGCCGGGGCTCGTGCGGCCTCTGTTGTCCCCGCCATCGCGCGTTCGACTGACAGGTGAGTCGCTTGCGCAGACGCGTCACAGATAAGATTACCTTAGTTTCGGAGATTAAGATTATGCGAGCAGTGCTGCTGCTAGTGATTTTCAAGATAACGTTTGGTGAATGTAGGAGAAACGGGTGTTTCAATGATGTGACCTTGCGATTAGCGAATGACTTCAGAAAAAAGAGGTTTAGTAAAAAAATTGTTACGTTTACTATAATAAGTATTGTTTGTCAATTTTTACTAAAGCGCCTTTTAACAACAAATACAGCTAGTTTACGACATTGATAACAGCATAGAAAATTAGTACAGGAGCTCAATTTTTGAATTATTCGCTACCCCAAAGATTTTCGATCGAAAATCAATAAAAAGTCAACGAAAATCACGTTCAATATAGCCAAGAGTAGTTACACCACAACATTCATTTATCTTTTTTAAATCCCTGCCGTATGGATTTCAACAGTTTTTGATTCGAAAATCAATTATTATTTATAGAAAAACACACGCTATGATTCAAAATTAGGGCCCCTGATGTATGACGGATTTTTTATACATCAACTATTTGTAACAGCGTAGTAGCTTAGGTAAGTAACTACACATTTAATTTAAACTTTTACCTGTGCTGGAAGTCTGAAGCAACATGTTTGACATTTCGCGTAGACAATTTCAATATTCTAATTTTCTGGTCCGTCGAATATCCTTGTAACTTACATAGCTAAAATCTTTTAAAAAATATATTTTTTAAGCTTGATAAAAGCAAACATTCTTCTCAATCAGTAAATTGATTAGAATACACGAAAATACCAATTTTGTCTCAGCATTTTTTCGAGTGTCACCTGGTGGTTTTACAGGGAACTATGTCGAGACTTCCGCGCCTGTCCATAAAGATGCTCATAAAACGGTCTTCTATCACCCGTAATCCCGTAACAGTATAATAAACCCGTAACAGTTGAAATGCTAATAAAAGCACACTAGCTGCTCGGAAACCTTTGAAGTCAGAGTTTTTCAGAAGGCCACGCGCTTTAGTTCAGATCGCTAGATGGCGTAGCAAGGCCTTGTGAGATTTCTAGAAGAGATGATTGTTAAGATTTTAGCTCAGTAATTGTAGAATACAATAATACTTACGGATGTTTATGTTGCGAAAAGCTATATAATTACGTACGAACACCTACTAAAACATGTACAAAAATAATTATGATAAACAACTTTAAAAATGATACAGACAGACTAGAGTCGACTGTATGTAGGCAAAGTTTTCACAACTTATTGTTAATGATTGAGTAAAGATTCAAAGCCTTTTCAGGAGAAAGGTCATCCATCGTCAGCTAATCAACCCTTTGCTTTTATAGAACCTTCACCGGTTTGCGTAGAGTATTATTTTGTTCAGCGTTGGTTTATATCGTTCGTACAAAGCAAGAAGTTGATTTACGGGCGCAGTGACACGCGGGGAGTGTTGGAAAAACATTGATTAATGGCCCACAGGGAATACACAGCGTTTGCCTACACGGGGATACAGCCCTGCCTTGACTTTCTAGAACGGATTCTCTGTATAGACCAATGGTTGACTGGTAGAGAATGCTTTTAGCATTAAGTACCTTTTGTTTGTGCATAAAGTGCAATCCTACTACTATTATAAAGGCGAAAGTTTGTAAGTATGGATGTATGGATGTATGGATGTTTGTTACTCTTTCACGTAAAAACTACTGAATGGATTTGAATAAAACTTTACCACAATATAGCTTATACATCAGAATAACATATAGGCTACAATTTTTGAGGTTTCTAATGTGAGGTCGTAAAAAAACACATTTTTTGCGCTACCAGACGGGACGAACCTGAAGTCCACGCGAACGAAGTCGCGGGCAAAAGCTATAAATAATAAATAAAAAAATATGCTCCTGCACCCACTTATAATCTTTTTGCATGACCTAAAGGTACTTATGACTGGGAAAGAATGCTTTTAGCATTAAGTCCACCTTTTGTACACTGTTACTTGTGCAATAAAGTTCTTAAATAAAAATCAATAAATATAAATTTTTTAACATATCCGTAACTTTGTGTTTTAACAAATTGTAATCTCGCAATTTCACTCGTAAGTTAAGGCTTCGGCAGACCGAACGCGGGTCAGAAGCAGTGCGGGTCAGTTGCAGCGCGGCAGTAGGCACACTGAAGGCAGCGGCAGTTTCAAAGCAGTTGCAACGCGGGCCCGCGTTTAAACCGCATTCAGTATGACGGGTTAGGCAGGCAGTTTTACTTACTATTCATATTTAGTTTCAGTGCAATTTTCTTCCACAATCGCAGCTTGTATGTTGTGTTTCTATAATATTTATCTTGAAAATCATATAAACATTTATTTGTTGTACGCACTAATTCGATTAGTTTTTCATTAGTTTCCATCATGCGGTTGTAAAAAAATACAACATTCGTAAACCGCTATCAACGCGCTGCGCCGCGCTGCTACCGCCCTGCCTCTGGTGAGTCAGGCTAATATGGCCGCCATAGTCATACAACAGCGCGTGCCCGCGCAGTGCGCCGCGCACGCGCTGCTTCTGCCCCGCTCCCGCGCCGCCGGTCTGTCGTCCAGCAGTTGCAGAGCGGCGCGGCGCGGGGCGGTTACAGCGCGGGCCCGCGTTCAAATTTGGTGTGACACACTTCAAGGAGTTTCTTGTATTACAACTTGCGCGGGCCCGCATTCAAACAGCGCTTCAACTGCCCCGCGTTTGGTCTGCCGAAGCCTTGAGTGATCAAATAGACGACGTTGGTTGAAGATATCGTTTAGTGTCAAAATCTTTAAGTATTTTTTTTTCAAAACTTTCCATTTGTTAGAGTAGATTAATAAGAGCGGCTGGTGTAGCTCTTTATTAATTCTTTGATTTGTCTTCAAGACAAGAGAAGTTAGTTCTACGTTTGAACGTAGGACTAACTTGCATTCCTCCTCTAGATAGAGGTTTATACCTAGGTACGTTTTTTTGCACTCAGTTTAATACAAAATTTATAACTTACTAACGTATTATCATCACAGTCTTATGTCAGGGAACATTGTAACCAATATCTTTAATTAATTGTTCTTACAAAGTTGTGCAATAATTATGGCGGCCTTTGCTATGCTAATTATAACCAAATAAAAGGTAACTTTCCCCTTTATTCATTTACGTGTGTATGAGGGTGGTTAAGTATATTACAGTATATGAAGTTTATTTATTTGAAATATGACTTCTTTTCTTATATTTTCTTGTGGCAAGGAGGCGATGATACTGGCTGCATTGCCGCGTTGGATAACAATGCTAATACTAATCCTATGAGCTAGGAACCAGCCAGTGTTATTATTTGTCAAAACAGACAGTGCATTTTTTCCAAACAGCAGATTAGCAGAAGATCCCTACGTTACAAACGTTTGAAAACGTTTATTATTTATTCTTTACGTTTAATTATTATATAGATTAAATAATTAATAATACTCCCCGTACCTCATTTGTAGCATAATCTTAACCTTGTATTACGTCTACATTCCACTAATTACAGCTCAGAAATAAGCATAACCACACGAATTGTTCTAAAGTAAAGTTTGGTTTAATATTTTATTATATTAGCGGTTTTGGCAAAGCGCCGCAGGCGAAACTGCAACAGTGAACCTCGACCGACAACGTATGAGGCTTTGTTGGTAAATTACCGTGAATTTTAGATCTTTGCAAGAATCTCTACTATTACAGTATTACATACACCGACTAAAACTACCCTAAATTTTATACCATTTTTTCTATCATTAATGGCTGAACAGATTTTGATGAACTTGTAATAAAAGATACCTACCATAGAAACAGACATGAAATAGTAATCATCCCAGATGTCCAGGAAAATGGGGATGAAAGTTAGTAGTAATCAAATATCAATAAAAACTTTCTTTCTTTCTTTTTTAGGGTTCCGTAGCCGAATGGCAAAAAACGGAACCCTTATAGTTTCGTCAAGTCTGTCTGTCTGTCTGTCTGTCCGTCCGTATGTCACAGCCACTTTATTCTGAAACTATTAGCATCACACCGCTGAAACTTGGTAGGTAGGTGTATCCTCTTTACCGCTTTCCGATTCAGGTACAACAAATTTGAAAAAAATATATTATAGCTCCCATACATGAAACTAAAACCAAAAAAAAAATTATTACTCAAACCTATACGTGTGGGGTGTCTATGGATAGGTCTTTTAAAATAACACTGAGGTTCCTAAAACCATTTTTTCTAAAAGTCTAACGTTTGAGATATAGACGCTTTCAAAGTGGTAAAATGGGCGTCCCCCCCCCATCTAACTTTTGAACTAAGGGAGTGAAAATTTTGAAAAAAACATGTAATGTAGATCTCAACATAAACTTTCAACGAAAATTGGTTTGAGCAAAATCGAACTAGCAGTTTATGAGATATAGTACATTTTTATCAACCGCAAATATAACTTTGTCTTTCATACAAACACTATGAAAAACAAAGTTATATTTGCCCGCAAATATTGTGGTATTTTTGCTAAGTGGAAGTCAGAATCCCTAATTCAGTTAAAGTTGGCACGGAACCCTCAGTGCGCGAGTCCGACTCGCACTTGGCCGGTTTTTAGGGTTCCGTAGCCGAATGGCAAAAAACGGAACCCTTATAGTTTCGTCAAGTCTGTCTGTCTGTCTGTCTGTCTGTCCGTCCGTATGTCACAGCCACTTTATTCTGAAACTATAAGCATCACATAGCTGAAACTTGGTAGGTAGGTGTATTTTGTTCACCGCTTTCCGATTCAGATACAAAAAATAAGAAAAAATAATATTTAAGGGGGGGCTCCCATACATGAAACTAAAACCTAAAATTTTTTTTTTACTCAAACCTATGCGTGTGGGGTGTCTATGGATAGGTCTTTTAAAATGATGTTGAGGTTTCTAAAACCATTTTTGCTTAAAGTGTAAGGTTTGAGATATAGACGCTTCCAAAGTGGTAAAATGGGCGTCCCCCCCCCCCCCCCCCCTCTAACTTTTGAACTAAGAAAGTGAAAATTTTGAAAAAAATATATGATGTAGATCTCTAGAAAAACTTGCAACGAAAATTGGTTTGAAGGAGATCGAACCAGTAGTTTTTGAGATATTGCATATTTTTATCAACCGCAAATATAACTTTGTCTTTCATACAAACACTATGAAAAACAAAGTTATTTTTGCTGTCGCAATATATTGTGATGTTTTCGTTAAGTGAAAGTAAGTGGACCCTGAATTCAGTTAAGGGTGGCACGGAACCCTCAGTGCGCGGGTCCGACACGCACTTAACCGGTTTTAAATGTTATTTGCGCGGACGTAGTCACGGGGCCCTGTAGTACCTACTTATACGTAACTCTTCTATTGGGGATTTTCCATTGGTATTATTTTGAGACTGTATAGTTTCATGGCTAATTAATCAGTAACCTTTACTTACTTTTGACGTGACAACGTCTTATAAATTGGTTTGCCGGGTGACACTTCAAGAAACTGCGTTACGCTCCGCTCACGTTATGCGCTCACAATGAGAGCGAGTGAGAGGCACGCGTCCCTTCCA
Source organism: Pyrausta aurata (assembly GCA_963584085.1). Taxonomy (NCBI): domain Eukaryota; kingdom Metazoa; phylum Arthropoda; class Insecta; order Lepidoptera; family Crambidae; genus Pyrausta; species Pyrausta aurata. The sequence continues at coordinate 6,488,103 of OY757260.1, forward strand.
CTCGGGCATGGTTAGCCCGCCTAAGAGCGAGAGAGACAGACATCAAAAGTCGTTGTCACGTAAAACTTTCGCCCGTATACCGACTTTACAGGCAACCAATTTTTTTTAAAATAAATAATTCCTGATTGCGCGATCAAGGATAAAAATAGATTATAATATTGATTGAAAATGTGATCGTTCTGTTGCTGTCTATTTTTGCTATGTTATACAGAGACAGAACTGTATCCACAATTAACCAGAGTTAACTATCGTACTACTTACCTAGATGAATATCTGGATTTCTTACCTAGGTTTTATAGGAGTATTTAATCACTTATATAAAAATCTACTTTCAAAATTATTTTATAATTTGATAGACCTCTTTAGTCTGAACAACTTCTATCATTATATTGTTTTAAACTTTCATGGTCACTAACATTAGCATAGTTAGATACGGGATTGCTACCATGTAAGTACCTTATTATCATCTTATTACCATCTTGCAACAATGCCGAAATATCGGAAGCTCATAAATAATAACTAACTAACTTGCTAACTTCTATCATAGTTTAATGGGGCTAGTGGGAATAATTTGTCTCAAACTACCTCTTAAAGTATTACGTTTTGAGTCACGTCATTTAGAAAATGTAATTTTAATGTTTCTATTTAGCTCTGTTTTAATCTTTAAAAAACAGTTTGTTACGTGTCTGAAATAGGTAAAACAGCACTTATACGTACTATGTGTATGAGAATGTATGTAATAAACAGCTATTGTTGAAATAATTTACACCTACATTTTGCTCTAATAGTACCGACATATAAAAACCTATACCTTTTCTGAACCTCAACATATTCAAGAAATTCATGATTTATATTAAACTTAACTGAACTAATGATAATTTAGCTTTTAGAGCACTACGCTACGTCTAATTCGTTTTCAGACTCCAGCTAAAATGAAATGTGTATAATGAAACTCATGATAGGACTTTGTATGTTTCTCGTCGTGGAAAATTCAACAAGGAAAGATTGCATTAAATTTTCTCAGAAACGTTGAATCTCACTAGTTTGTATTCTACTAACCTAAATTACTTCCGACATCCGACAAATTAAGTGCAGAAACACGATTCCGGCTCCAGACGAGGCATTCAGAAAGCTACATTAATAATTTTCGTGTTATGTAGTTAACTTGATTTTATGTTAAGCACGAGCGCTGTAGTGTAGCTCCGTTTGCTAACATAACAGTCAGCCTATGTTTATGTTTAATGTTAAATATCACACGGCATTCAATCATCCAATCAAAAATCATACAAAAGCAGATTTTAGCTAAGTTCTTTCAAACAGAGTATTTTACTGCCTGTGGATTAATCTTGTTATCCTCAACTTGGCACCCGCTTTACGTCAATGTATGTATAGTCGCATTTACAAGAACAAGATCACGCACTTACAGGTACCTCCCTACTTACACGAGAATACAAAATGGTACAGGTTGCTCCCATCTGGTATGCTCTTGTTTTATTTCCACAACAATTTATGCTAAACATCTGATATATTCGGGCTCAAACGATTGGCCCGAGACATTTGTATGTAAACCAGTATAACATCTGTCGAGTTGACCTTTCCCTTTGATTCATGTATGTGTATCTCCATATTTTATGTTTTTGCTCTTGGACTAGACAAGCCACTTTACATAAGCTGTTTAATATTTGCCCAAAAGGGTTTGCTGAACGATATGCAATAATCCCAAAAAGCTATTAACTTTAGTCTCGTTTTTGCGGTTAGAAATATGCATTGCTGTGTATTTGTATTCTACATGATTAAACTTATTTCCCCCAAGGCGAGTATCCAGTTAGGGTGAAAAAAAACCTATTGCACACAACATTTGTGAACCTAGCCCAAACTAAACTAAAAAAACGTTTTTGCGTGGCAGATTTTCGTTGACAAAATATTACTCCGCCGATGTTTTGCCAGTAACAGGAACATGTATTTCCGCCGTATAATACCTACTGTGCCAACCTCACATTTTGAAGACACAATGATAATTATGCCTCGCTCGACTCTGAACCTTGTTATTACGTTCTTGCCGTGAAAATGCCTTCTTTCCAAGGTATAAATTAGCTTGTTACATCTTTTTCCTGGGTCGGTATTCTTCGGATGTTCAGAAGTAAGACAAGCATAACAGTATTTAATTAAAGCCAGTAACACAGTTAGTAACAACCACTTCTACCGTTCTAAGTTAGTTCTGGAATGAAAACCACTTGGATTAATTGGATACCACCAGCAAGTACGTTACCTTTATGGACACAATGTTGGTCTTACAGGTCAGCAACAGCTGAATCAGAAGGGCAGGTTATTTAGCCTGCTACCTACATAATCAATTGACAACGTGTGACCGATTTATGGTGAGGCGGTGATAGAGTCCAGTTCTTTGGTACCCATCTTCATTATTTTTGTATACTGTACTGGGATTTTACTGGTTAGCCTGTCGAGAGATTACCCGATCAGTGGCTTGTCATATTTCAAAAACGATAATCTGGCGTCAGTTCCTTTACTCTCTGATACAATGTTGTGTTTCCCAATCTAGCCTTTCCTGTCGCTCATACTTGTATGGCCTTGTAAGAGAAAGAGATGGTGGTATTCAAAAATCTTAGCAAAGTCTGAAGAGTACGACGGCTCCTGAACTGAACAATGACGTCCAATATTCCAATCAAGGGTAGTATCCGCTGTAATCCGGCCGTCGGCGCCACCTAGCGGCCACATCGTAAACTAGCAGATTACACGGTGGCCGAGATAAGCCCCAATTATAGGAGACCGGTGATTATACAGGATATGAGGTTATTAATAGCAGCCCCCATATACCGCAATTCTCATTTTCTTTGAGGAAATTAAGCCTCGTTTATGATCTCTTGTGCGGTCATTAGACATTATTATGGCCAATGAAGCTGACTGAATTGCTTATCAAACTGTAGCATTACCAAATTATTGTCCAAATTAAAAACTCGCCAAAAAATACATGCACTCGGTGTCGAGTAAATGGAGGAGGTCACATAAACTAAACTTTTTGAATAAGTATTAGTAGGTACGTTGTTTTTTTAAAAAAAAACCTTGTTGTCACTTATCACATTACTTATAACTAAAACATTAAATGGAAATCAATCTGCTATCAAATAATTTTCATTTTTTATAAAAACGAATGAATTCATCAATCTCCCCATCTTAATTCATTATCATCAAGTGTAATCTGTAATCAAAACTAGGTAACATTCTATGTCATTCATGTTTCTTTAACTGTGTGTATTATTTTTATCTTTAAGCAAGCTGTAAATCTATAGAACAATTTTACTTGTATTTTAGAAAATATTTTAATTTAACTCGGCAAGTATGTGTGAACGAGACACAGTAGAAATTCCATTATTATGCGACTCCCGGCGATCGTTTGATACCTGACTGATTACGAACGCATTATTGTATATGTAGTTGATAGACCTGATAAATAAATATAAAAAGTGGAATAAAGTCAACCCTACCTACGTACAAGTAAACGTTATATTACTTCTGTTTAAAAAAAAATACATTGACTTCTTCGCAAGGACATGGAGAACTGCACAATAGAGCAATCCGGATAATACCTAAATTATAAGAGGAAAATATCCGTCAACCTGGAAACAAGGCATTGTGTTCAACATTAATGTAGCTTTTAAGCGGATAAATTTCTGGCCGGACAGCCGGGGATAACAATGAATAAAGAATCTGGACTTATAAAAGAATCAAGCATTTGGGAATTGCACAAAAACATCAGATATTTTTTTTGTTTTTATTGTGGCGACATAAACAACGTAAGCGTAAACTCTTTTAACTGTAGCCTAACTCACTCCCTAATGAAACCTATATCATCACCATTATCGATTTTTTCTGAAATTTCCTTATGATAGGGCCGTTTTTCACGGTCCTTATTAGATTATTTTTACTACAATTCTACAGATTTATAGAATCTGAGTGCAAAGGTTTCGATCTACTTACTAAATCAGTTTATGGCAACATTTATAAGGCAATTGCGGCATTCCCTCGGGAAAAACTACCACGTACTTATACTTACCTTGTCTTATAGGTATATATCATTTCGTATATATGATACTACGAGCTTGAATACTGGAAAGGTACTAAATAATTGATGGTAAAGGCTATTTGAATGATACCTAGGGAATAACAAGGGGTTAGGATTAGGAGTACCTAATCACAGGACATAAGACTTTAATTACATTAAAGATTACAAATAGACGATAACAACAAATGTGGAAAGGGTATTAAAATTGCCTCTATCATAGTACCAACTAATTAAACTTATATAACGAAATTGAGAAGTCTTTTTTGTCACCATATTCCTATTATGTAATTCATATTAATGTTCTTCATATTATTATAAATTAGATGGTCCTCTCTTTAGGTAAAAGAAATATTGCTAAATTCGTAAGAATGATTTAGTACATTAATTGGGAGGGAAATGAAAATGAAAATGAAAGCGACAAAATTGACGCCTGAAACGCCTCAGTTTAGTGGTCGACCATGGCTAACCTACTCTTTCGATCCAACTGTTACACACATTTGAATCATTAAACTTGTATATCTTTTATTCCAAAGTCTTCCCTAGAAAGTCTAAATGATGCAGAAGCGTGCATGAGTCTCCCCATACATTTAAATTTCTCAGTGGTCGGAACAATTCTTTGTGGAAGTAGGTATTCCATCAAGTTGGACAGCTGCGCCCAGCTCTGCTCGCCTAACAAGCTTGCCAACTTTATATTTTTATTTTAGATATTGTATTTTAAATATTGTTACGCTCTTAACTCTCGAAGAAATGGTTCTATAAAGTTTCATTCTCTAATGAGAGCATGCATTATAAAAAAAACTTGGTATGTTATCTGATTGAGCAGTGGTTCTTGTGATGTAAACACTCATGATTGCTCGTGCCTCTTTTACATAGGTGTATGAAATGTAAATGAAATATTTGTAAGTAAGAACGTATAATGTTGAAATCAATTAGTAAAACTACTTCATGATATTGACATATAGCAGACTAGCTTTTGCCGGCGACTTCGTCCGCGTGGAATAGTGACTTCTTTCTCCCGTTTTTTACACATTTACCACTATATCTTTGCTCCTATTGGTCGTAGCGTGATGTTATATAGCCTATAGCCTTCCTCGATAACTGGACTATCCAACACAAAAAGAATTATTCAATTCGAACCAGTAGTTTCGGAGATTAGCGCGTTCAAACAAACAAACAAACAAACAAACAAACAAACAAACAAACAAACTCTTCAGCTTTATAATATTAGTATAGAAGTATAGATATAACAGCTAAGATGAATTAAAAACGTTCATTTGTTTTGTCTTTCAAATAGGGTGCAAAACCCATGGACATGTAAAATGCAGTCATCAAGCAAAGCATGGAAACATCAAGCGTAGGAAATGTAATTACGTTTCAAATACCTAGCCTTCATCTAAATCGTGATTTTTTACAAAATTAAATCTGGATACAAAACAAAATGCACATAGCAACCCAGTCTAATCGCGTGTGTACAATGTATGTACGTGACCGCGGTAGCTGTGCGCTGCACATTGCACAATATGCAATGCAAACGACACTGCTGCTACAGTCTACACAATATAGATGACACTGGTGGGTTTTATAACTCCCTATGCTGCACAATATGTACCAACCATGTACTGTGACAACCCTAGCTAGTCAGCTGTTATAAAAGAAGTGGGTCGATGAAATATATTTGTCACTTATTTATGAATGAATAATTTATTATTAACTGTCTTGTTCTTCACACATTAGCCGCACGAGATAATGAGAAAGATGAGGGAGGACACGGGTCTGAGGCTAAGTAGCTGTCGAGCCTATGTACAAATTTATAAAATAAGTCATTTTCAAAACTCCCGGAATACTTTCCAGGCAAATCTACCAATTTATTGGGTCATAATTTCTTACCAATGCATGCGTGGTACATCTATTGTTTTGTAACAAGAAAACTATTCCGGTCCAATTAATATATACTTACAAACTGAAATTTCTGCAGTGCGATTATGTCAACAATTTGAAGAGAAAAGAAAATTTAGTAGGTCAGACATGGAAATCTCAGCAAAGGTAAGAGAGAAGCTTCCGCAATATTTTTAATTAAGATAAAACGCAATAAAATGTAAGATTGTTCCGGTAACTGGGAAACATTGAAACGCCACTAAATATTTATAAAACGCTGACGGAACTTCCCCTCACCTTGTCGGGGTAATGGTTTGTTAAAAGAGATAGATGTCTTGAACTCTCATAATTATACTATCGCTTAACCAGTCCGGAACTTCAGAGCAGGGAATTCTTTATTCTTGGAAATCATTAGAGTCGGTTGTTGGAAAACAAACGCACGGAAAACGTCTTTTAAACCTTAATGATTAGGTGAGAATGTTTAAATTTGGGTTGACTTCGGTTTGATACAACCACGAAGCGGATTTTTGACCTGTTCTGTAAATTTAATATTATGTATTCTGGCAAATAAACAATTGTATTTGTATTTGTTTTGCTACGGCCATGTTTAGGTATTTGTAAACGTAAAGTTTAATTTCAAGTCTTGTTAATCGGATTCCAACAGTTAACAGTCAGGGACCGAGATTTGAGACACATAAGCCATTCAATTCGTAATGTAAGTTCTACTTCGTACGCTATGTTTAGTACAGAAGACAAAAGTACCATACCGGTGGCATATAGCCCCCGATAATGTAAAAAAAAATACAGTCCAGTAATCAGCACTATTTACGATACCATAAAACGTCACACCGAGGGCAAAAGGTAAATTAAAAAGGTCGCATACGTGAGGCGAATGTCACGACAATCATGACGCGGACCGCGGTAAATTGAAACGTGCCCATATTGGTACCCGCTCGCTACATCGACCTCGAATAATATTTTTCATTGAACAACGGTTGTCGCCTTCGGAATTGCGAAAATTAAATTTCCAGACAGAATTTGAAACGATATAATTAAGTTAATTTCGACGGCGGATATTGAAATGGAAGAATACGCAGATTCGCTTCGTAGACACTAGCTACGTAGCTGCTAGAATAACGCATTGATAAAAAATAATGTAGGTATTTGAAGCGTTTCCAACGTCCTACACGACTCATAAATTATAATGACAATATAATAGTAAAAAAAAAAACAGTTTGCGAGCATCAAAAGACTACTACTACATATGAAATACTGTACAATACAAAACAATACAATACAATACAATACAATTGTTTATTTGCCAGAATAACTTATATCATCTCTATCTACTAGGCACGAAACTTTTACACAGTGTCAGTTTTTAATATATAATTCTTAATCTGATAATATTTTGCCCATTTTACCACTTTATGCGCGTCCATCTCTCAAATGTGAAACTTTATAAAAAAATGGTTTAAGGAACCTCAGTGTCATTTTGAAATACCCATCTTATAACGTATATTTTTTTAGGTTTTAGTTTCAGGTATGGGAGCCCCCCTTAAATATTTTTTTTAACTTTTTGTATTTGAATCGGAAAGCGGTGAACAAGATACACTATACTAGATACTACCTCCCAAGCTCCAGCTGTGTGATGCTAATAGTTTCAGAATAAAGTGGTTGTGACTTAAGGATGGATGGACGGACAGACAGACAGACAGACAGACTTGACGATACTAAGGATTTCATTTTTTGGCATTCAGCTACGGAACTCTAAAAACCGTAAACAATCTCATATTCGTAGTGTGAGAGTTACTCCCTGAAGTAAGGTAGGTAGGTAGGTACAAAGGTTCTTAAAGAGGATTGATAGCTGCCGCCTGCAAGTTAACTTATTCATTACCGTCGACTCTTGTTCATTCTGATATGAAATCGCATATTAACTTGTCTACTTTCTGAGACTCGAGGAATTTATGTAGCGCGGAAAATTGTCTTGAGCTCGGTTGATTTACGCTCGCTCGCTTTGTATGCATAAACTTCGAGCAGTGAGCGCCGAGCACTAGAGTACACTTCCGCACTTCTGAGGTCGGTGAGTTTATGAAACTCGACAGTTATTTATTATTTTGTTATGATTTTGAACATACAACGTCTCAAAAACCTGCAGTTGAACTTTAAGATAGCAGAGTCACCTTCAGTACTTAGACGGTAATCCAATAACAGTGTACATAAGATGATTTAAAATTCGAAGCGTAGTGTAACAGAAGTTAATAAAATTAATTAATATTATTTATTATTTATTTCAGACTACGAAGATGCAAGCGCGTGGAATATGCTTTCAAATTAAATGCCTTTCGATAAAATCGTGCTTTAGCATAAATTAATATATGAATTCAGTACATTATTTACATGAACTTTTGTCTGTGTCATGTTGACATTTGATATTTTACATATTATGGCAGTTAATTTGTTACGATTGTATAAGGTCTTCAAGCATTTACGCTTTCACTCCTCCAGTGATAACTATCGGGTCAACAAAACAAACGCCGACCCCACATTAGCCATCAAATATACATTCTAAGGACACAACACAGAGGTCTTAAGGTTAAAGAAAGTTGGACACGGGTCAAGCCTTCATTAATTAAAGAGAGTGAGCGTGATCCTCGTCTAAGCAACCACAGCCTTAGAAACTTTTCGGGTTTAGTAACGGCAGTTTTGCATTATCCCTGTGTAGTTACTTGCTAATTCATGACTCAATGCGTTTTTACTGAAGAAAACAAAAGAGCGGAGCTCTATTTTCTATCATGTGTTAAGATATCAACAGATTTTCATAAAAATCGAACGCTCATCAACTAATATCGGTTAAAATTAGAGCTCATTTAGCTTATACACTTACATTCTGCGGTTGTAGTATCTGTTTGAGATATTTATAAATAAGCAATGACGTTTAAATTCTGACTATTTCTTTGAGGCAAGATCTAATTTAGGCCAATTAAATTCTAGATTTCTGTAGATAATGCGGCTTAAGGGCGGTCAAAAGCTAAGAGTAAAGTGGAATTAAATATTGAGCAGGCGGCAATGTCTAGAGGCCTGTCGAATCATTAATGAATTGAGAAAGCTGGCCATCTCAGCTCTTTTAGGCGATTCTCATTTGTTTTTAGGGTTCTTGTAACCATAAAGTTCTGCGTTTAAGGATTTGTCACACTGGTTAACAGTAAATTTTGTATGGACCGGACTGCCGACTGCAACCAGTGTCACAAATCCTTTAAAGTATGGATTATCTCTATAAGCTTTCAAGTAATTGCTAGGTCCTAATAGGAGTTTAGTGAATAATATTTATAAGTAGGTAGGTACTTAAGTAATGTTGTGACTTATGTGTAAAAACATTATACATGAAGACTAATATTAGACACTGCTCTTCAAACACAGCCTCAGGACCTAGATATTATTTAAGCGTAGTTATTACACTAGTACGTAGGACAATTAGCAACTTTAATATTCTATCCTGTTTATGAGGACTGCAACCCAGTTCCATTAAGATAAGTCAGATCCCTGTAGTTTCTCGACAAACTTATATTATAAGAGGGATTATGAGAAAAGCTTCACTATCTTTATTATGACACTTCAGGACTGCGTCGGGACTGTCTACAACTCTATTATGAAGATCTCAATTATTTGGTTGTCAAACAATTTTATTAGTTTTCAAGGGTTATCTAGGATCGGAGCCTAGGACTTTGGAACTTTTAAAGCTTTGTAGATTGTTCGTGTAGCCACATGATAAAGTTTTTCTTAAGATCAATCGTTAAGGTAGTTGGGTGTATTACTTATCTACGAGTATTATTGTAAATAGTCTATCAATGACGGAAAAGTCTACGTTCCGTTTTAATCTATAAAACATTAATCAGTCCCAGTACCATGCATGCACTGTCTATTCCATCTAGTACGTTCATTTTATATGACGATGATCCACCTGGTGCAAATTAATACCATTAAATTTAACAAGGCGAAAGCTCCCAACTCCACAACATTTTAATTAATTAATATGCACTACGTGGCACTACCAATATAACCTCTGTAAAGTACGCAATGTAATTGAGTTATGTTGGTGAGTTTGCAGATTCATTAAAAAATAAAACGAAACGCGCCGTCGTGATTGTTTTAAGAATCCAATACGGAACCAATATAGTAGATCAGAAACGGCATACGAACGCGATTGCGTAATTGGATTCCTGACCGAGCGGAGCATCCCTACTAATGGTTCATTTCAATTTTGGAATCTGATAACAATTATTGCGAATGCCTCCCGAGGTCGCATGAGAATCGAAGAGCTCGACGGAATTCCTCTTATACGCGCATCACCGTAAACATTCGTGAGGAAAATTGGCTTCCCACCCTTCGTCCATGGTTTGGAGTGTGTTTAAGACTCGCCATGTCATTGAAGGGTGCAGAAATTGGCTTTCGGTTCTGCTGATTGTTTTCATATTACTTGCTTGCTGAGGCCCTGTTTTTGATACACCTGCGCCTGCACCTCACTCGTAATATTGATAACAAGTGATTTTCGTTCGTAAACGAGTTATTTTCGTTGACTTTTAATTCATCTTCGAACGAAAATTACTCGCCATCTTGAAACGAGTGAATTAAAAATAGGGCCCCTGTTTCGTTTACATTTAAAGAATATCCAAACCACAATTATTATGCATGTTAGTTTATTTTGAATTTACTATGCTCCATAAATACCCCAGAAGCACAATCTTGGTTTTTATTAGAATTGTGAAAATTATTTTACATGTTGCATTTTGTAGTGTTTAGTTTAAAAATATATATTTTAATCCACCAGCGCAGTAATGTGCGGCGAGTCCAAACTTCGTTAAAGCGTTTAAAAGTCGATTTATTTATTGGAGTCCGTCGATCTTGATCGAACGAATGCAAATGTGGAAAGAGAAGCGCAATGCGTTATAGTAACTGGCTATTGGAAATTTGGGACACTGCAGGCGTGGTGCGGTGTGGAGAACGTTTAAATTCGCTTCAGCTACCTTCAAGTAGGTACGCCATATAATGACATGACTATTATTTATAGGATTTTGACTGAGCACTAAGAGGCGGGAATCCCCCCGTTTATTTATTTATTTAGTATTTATGTAGGTATATTAGTAGTATTAATTTGTTCCTTATTTGTGTTCCTTTACGCCGCCTCAATAATTTCTGCCTCACCCAATGATTGACTGGTAGAGAACGCTTTAAGCATCCGCCATTTGTAATTTCTTTTGTCTGTGCAATAAATAATAAAATAAATTTATTATTTTAAGTTTCATAATTACACAAATGGCTCCAACAATTTTCATAGAACTTGTCCTAAAGCTGGCTAGACGTCTTCAGTCGTTATTCATAATCGTTCATTCATCAGTGTCGAAGTCTAGTTTTAAACGACCGCTACATGACCAATGTCAGAGCGTATTGAACGGCGTCGTCAAATAGTTTGTGTCTCGAGCGAGCAATCACAAAGTTTCCTAACTGCCAGACATACTAGGCTAAGCGGTAAGAGCGATTCTATTATCATACGCCAAATACATAAGGTCAGTTGTGCCTCATTGTCGCCATTATTATCGTACTTCATCACGTAATTTTTCATGAATTCAGCGTCGGTATCGGTCTGAAATGCACGAAATAAATTCTCAAATTTGTTTTCAGAAGTCAATAATATGCAGAATGTGTTATTAGCAGATTACTTTACCTCATTAGCGCTAGTTGATTATTACTGTTATACTCAAGAAAAGTGCAATTTATGAATAAACAATTTCTACGTTGCTAATATTCAATGAAAAAAAACACTGCATTTGCCTTGCATTGCCATTAAACCTACTGCTTAAAAAAGAATGAATATGTAATACGAGTCCAAACTCTTCAACTGATTCTATTAGAAGAGAAAAGTTTGTAAGCATCCTTAGAAAGACTTCCGCGTTACTTTCAAACTAACTATACGAGTACTATAGATAGATGTAAAGGATGTAACAAAAAGTTGCACTGAAAGTTGCTGCCCACTACAACGTAGCATGATCGTGCTAGGTTGACATGTTGTCAGGCAAAATATTATTGTTTTAATAACTATGACACTATTCCACTAAGACCGTTCTGTCATTGACTAACACCGTCGCGTGTCAGGCACGGAGCGTGTCAGCATCGGCAAAATACGCTCTCGCTCGCTCTCGTTCGCTCTCCATAAAACCGTGAGTGAGAAATAACACTGATGATTTGTTCAGTGGGCCAGTATCGTGTTGCTTTTCGTGTCTGATACGCTCCTAGGTTATGGTATGGTACGGTGTCGTGGACCCAACAGACCTTCAAGGAAACATCATGTATCTTATATGGAACCCGTACACAATTAACATGAATAACTTTTATTACACAACATCTGGGGGCGTATTGCGATCCAACTTAATCCGTTCAATTCCGAGGCAGATCAATTCTGACTCAGTGTAAACGAATATTATCAATATAATAATATTCTAATAATACTACAATGGTATGAATATTAATATTTATATTGTTATATTATAGTAATATTATCAATATAATGCGAAATTGCAATAAGAATTGCTAATTTGACAGTAAATGAGAGCGTTTGAACTGTCAAAACTGCATCGCAATACGTCCCCTGTGCTCACTTAAACTTCCACTGCTGTACATACATAGATATGAAGGAAAGATTACATGTACAAGTTTTGTTAAAACACAAAGTGAGTGATTATCCTATCTTTTTTCATCTGACATGACGTCTAAGAACGAATTTTTAATACCATTGAAACCCAGGTAGTAATTACTGAATAAAATGGAGATTAAAATATCCTCCTCGCTTAAAACCTCGTTCATTATCATTTTCCGAGACTTGGAATAATAATTGTAGCAGTCTATCAAATCGAAGTGCGCGATCTAAAGCCTGCCATCATTTATTAGACAATTTGACCGGCCGAAATAAAGTTAGGCAATAAAAAGTTCTAGACCTTACCGAAGCTAGTTAAACAAGCAAGCTCTAGGGGTCCTGAGAGAGTCGTCCCTTTGAAATACTAGCTCGTTAAGGTCTTAAGTAACATAACGCGTACCTACCCTGTGCTGTAAGTTGTAACTTTATCGCCCGAACTTACCTAGCAAAAGATTGTTACAAGTTTGCTGAGCACTTTCCGACACTTTACAGGATTTTTTAAAATTTTGGTTGAGACTTGGTGGTTGTTAATTAATATCAACGCATTGTAAATATACCTTTTTTTGTTTATACGAAGTGTTAAAATGAATTTAAAGGTATAGTTACACGAAAAGCAGCCGGCATTATTGCCTCCTTGCCTCAAGAAAACGGTTTCGTTTTTGAATAGGGAGGATTAAAGTAATTTTTTTATATGATTTCATGCATGTATTAGATTCATAATGTTCTGAATATGATCCCGTGTTGACCCTGGACCATTATCGTCGTGTGCTTTGTCGCTTCTACTGTTGACAAATGCAGAAAGACGAAAGACTTTATCCGCGGCTTTTATTCGTTGGATGGCCGCCAGCGATCGGCTTCGAGGACCTGTCGCGATCGCGAATAGTGCTCGTGCTATCGAGACTACACTAAGAACTAGAACACACTACTCAGGAGTCTTACTATCTAACCGAATTTTAGTGTCTTTAAACATTAAGATCTTGCTTTAATCCGTTCAAGTTCCAGGCAGTTTAACTCCCACTCAACTATGTATATTGGCATTGCAATATTATGCAACTTAAGAAAAAATTTAAAGTAATTATATTTCACTCACTCGTGTAGTGCTGTCCCACGCTAATCTGCTGAGTGGATTATACTAAAACGCAACTCGAATATTCTAATCCGTTCTAAAGCAGAGCTTAACTGTCAAAGCAACATCGCGCACCCTGGCCTTTTTGTTGTTGCTAGTGCCACAATCTCTCACAATCTATAATACTGGACTGGACCACTGAACGTATCTACAGCGTTCTGTCTCACCGTTTTATTATTGACGAGAGCGTATTTTCCCGGTGCTGACACGCGACGGTGTTGGTCGGTGACGGGACAATCTAGCTGGTGGGAACAGTGTCATAGTTTTCAATGCAAATAATATTTTTTTGCTTGACACGTTTCTAGCATGGTCATGGTATGCTAAGTTGTTGTTTTATTTCTTAGTTTAGGTATGTGTTTGCCTTACACACAACACAAGGGTTCCCGCTGAAAATCAGTGTCGCGGCATGCTTGTCATCTGCTGCCGCGACTTAAACTGAGCGGGGACCTTTTTGGCACACTATTTTTTTATCTGTGTTTTTTTTCTGTCTCCTTCTGTCTTTGTAATTTTTAATTTGTGTGTGTCAAATAAATAATTATTCTATTCTATTCTTCTATTCTAAGTTGTGCACAAACCTTAAATCGTGCGTGATGGATGTGGGTTCTGGTAGAGCTTGTAGAATAATGACGAACCCCCTGGGAACCACTTGCTGGCTGTTTTATTGTCGGCGGTTGTATTTAATTATGGTTGAGCTACATCTGCTAGTACTAAGTCACACTTGCTTGCCTATGGTTTTATCAATTTCTATCAAATTTAGAAATTATGGTTCTGGGTGATGGAAAAGGACGCGAGTAAAAAGCATGAAAAGTGCAATTCAATGCTGCTAGATGTACTTAGCTCAGCCCTTTAGACTTTGCAATGCGATTTCGAGAACATCAATTTGTATCCAGTGAGACAAATGCTCAAATGTCCTTGCTTTCTTTGTTTCCTCGTCACACTGAAAGAAAGAGAGCGAGATGATATGGCCACATATTTACGGAATAGGGCCTCAGTACCGTATCGGTAGGAACTTTTACCGATATCTTACCGTCCGGGGGCTTAAGTCTCCAATAAACAACAAATCTTGTTTCAACTTTAGAACCTACACGTACCTTCGATGGTAAATTTGAAGATGCTATCGAATGAATTGGTCAGATTCAGAATAAATAGGAATTGTTTAATTTATATTATTTTTCTCTATATGAAACAAGTTTCAGTTTTCAGTACTACCTTAGGCCTTCTTTGATTTGTTGCTCTACATACGACGTAGGCAAGAACAAAAAGAAGAACTAGCTATAGTTCATTTTACATTTGGATAAACGTTATTATGATGATACGCTTATGACAAAATAAGCGGTTTAACCTGAATTCATAGGTACCTAATTATAAACTCAAGAACCTAATTGTACCTAGGCATAATTTTTCACCAAAGAATTTAGTTTAAGAATAATAAGTAGGTATAGATATGAATATTTTGACCAAGTGATAGAGGCAATGTCATGTCGTATCAGGAAGTCAAGATGAACTACAAGTCAAGATTACCTACTCCACTAACAAGAGCGCGGCTCTTAAATTAAAGATGAAGATGAAGATGAATGTCAAAAGTTATAAGTATACTAAGACCTTTCGACATTCATCTTCTTTAAGTTAAGTAGGTATAGCTTCACATACCTAATGTTAAGTAATGTAATGATGCGGTAGAGAATAGATATTTTACTTCAAAACTTCCAAAATGTTTATTGGATAATTCCACGGGGAGCGAGTTCACGAGTAGCTTATTCCTAGCTTAGCACCAGAAACTAAAATAAGAATCTTTTAGTGCTTTTTGCTAGTATACCTACGAAATATAGGATTCTAGAGCTAGTCGGAGCTGTGGCCTTATTGTGGGGCGTCAAAGGGCGAAATAATCGCGGCGTGAATAATGAAAAGACAATTTGCGCTGACTACGCGAATCCTCGCGAGTTCAACGGACGGCGGGTGCGTGCGGCCAGCCCGCGCGGGTAGTCGCCCATCCACAGTATGGTTTTCTATGTTTTTTTTTCGTTTCTAGGTAGCAACAAAAAAATAATAAAAGGAAACCATACCATGCTTCCTTTCGAAATTAAGAAAGCAACAGCAAACCATGCTAATAAAATTACCAAGAGAGTCGATAGTGTAATTTCATCCTTCTAAAAATGATTGATCGCAATCACATCACAACCCTCAGTCATTCATGAGGTAAAAAACAAAGAAGTAGATTTTACAAAGTAAATTTGTACAAAACGTGGAGAAGAAGGCAGCTTATTATACAATTTAAAATTTTCAATGATGTTGCCATTTTCTCTATATGACATTATGTACAATGAATAGTACTAATTCAGAAATTCAATGCAGTACTTAATCTAACTCAAACTCAAACTCTAAACGTTTATTCGTGAAAACGTAGGGGTAACAATAGAAGAGTCAGAAAAAGGAGGTATTTCGGATTTTTTTCATACATTAGGTACCTTCTTTAACAGAATTCCTGAAATCATAGAACAAATTACCTCAGTGGATGGTCGTCCCAGGCGGCTGGGTGTCGGCGCGCATGCGTGCTGGGGCTCCTGCGCCCATGCCCCGTGTCCGCCAGCCTGACTCCGCGACGCGCGCGGTCGGCCGCTCGCTCCCGGCTCCGCTAAAAACTCGCACACAATCGATAACAAACCCATCAAATCACTCAACGCACGTGCCAAATCTATGTGTCAAAAATTAAATAAAAACAAAACACAATCGCTCAGGATGTGAAGTGTGAGCTCAGTGACTGACCGCAACAACGTTGTGACAAGTGACTGTGAATGTGAACTGTGTTTTGTATACGCAATGCCAAGTTAATTAGTGATTAATGCCTGTGCTCGACGCTTTTTTAGGCTTCTGACGTCGAGGTAGTGGATATACGTTTCAGGTTGGTATATGTTGTATTCAGGTTTGATACAAAACGTTTCTCGTAACTACTAGTCTGCTACTATTATTTCTCGTTGTGCGTTAGTCAATGAATAACGCCAACTGGAGTGAATTGCCTTACTACCAATTTCACACTACACGGCCACAGTTAACTTTGTTTTACTGATCGGTGATTATGGTTAGTGTGGTGTGCAATCATATTTTCTGATTCCGAGTTATATGAATCCGTACTTAAGTGATAGTAAACGACCAATTGTCTTTTTGCAAACTACATACTTATATGTATAGGTAGGTACTAGAAGATACTGGTAGCTTAGATTACGTTACGTGATACTACGACTACCTACCTTTATAACACACGAGACCGTCTGACCAACCGAATGAATGGAGAGTTATTGATTCAATGAAGGTAGGTACGTAACATTTATTAAGATGTACGTAACATTTAATAATTATACTCTATGCAGACGACCTTAAGGTTTTTCGGAGAATTGTAGATGTAAGTGACTGCGAAAGGCTTCAGGAGGACTTGGACCGTTTATCGATGTATTGCGCTAGGAACAAGCTGCACTTGAGCCTCGCTTGAGATCTCTGTCATTAACTTTAACTATCAACTGTGTGATACTGCCCTAGAGAAAGTTTCTTTGATTAAAGATCTTGGCCTACTCATTGATTCTAAGCTACATTTTGATATCCACATAACCAACGTTATAAGTAAAGCTTTCCAAATGTTCGGCTTTGTTATCCGAGCTAGTAATAACTTCAAAAAGGCAGCCGCTTACCTGCTCTTATACAGGTCTCTGATCAGGTCTCAGCTGGAATATGCAAGTGTTATCTGGAACCCTTTTTATGCCAAGTATGTCAGCCAGCTAGAAGTTGTGCAACGCAAATTTCTTAAAGCTACTAATTACAAGTGTTTTCATGCGAAGTCCTCCTATGACGTATTATTGCGGAAGTTCTCACTCATGTCGCTTGAAGCTAGGAGACTCCTCTTAGATCAAGGAGTCCTTTTTAATATTTGCAATAATAAACTTGACTGTATAGATCTCACAAATCAAATGTATTACCGCGTCCCTAGCCGGTCTCAACGTATACGCGATACTCACGCCCATCGTTTATTTGAGCCCAATTTATATAGAACTAATGCTGGAAAACGTGCCCCACTTCATCGCTTAATGAAGTCCTATAATATGTATTTCACAGATGTCGATCTGTTTAAGCATGCACAAATGGCATTTAAAAAACAAGTGACACTGAAACTTATTGAAATTAATCCTTTTACTTGCTAGATGTCTTGAGTGTTGACTGAGTTATATTTAATTTAATTAACACTCGATCCTTTAAAGCAGTCTTTAAAACCCTGGGTTTGATTTGAGTAACGGTAGGTATCCACATGACTACAGTTGCTCAAATAAAATTTCATAATAATGGTATTCTATGAGAATTAGACATGACGGGTCTAAACACGAAATATTAATATGAGTAAATGCTACTCACTTCATATTAATATTTCGTGTTTAGACCCGTCATGTCTAATTCTCATTGTAATGCAACGCGAAAGTTTAAAATGGTATTCTATGTTTATTATCTTTGTAGAACTTGTTTATTCAAATCTTTTCATTAATACTGCAAAATTTCTTGTTTATTATCTTTGTAGAACTTGTTTATTCAAATCTTTTCATTGATACCTGCAAAATTTCTGTCTATTTAACTTAATAGGTTAGTATAGAATTTGAGGCAACATTTTTACTTGTAAGTAGGGGATAATGGTGCTGATTGTACAATAAGTAATATTAATGTAAAATATCCTTTAATCACAATTGTACAATTGTTTATTATCCTGAACAAAATAAAAATAAAATAAAATAAAATATGACTTTTCACTTAACCAATTGACTACTTTAGGTAGGTTTACCTCAGATCAGAAATAGAAATAGCCACCATAAATAGCTACCCAACTTTCCTTTCCTGGGAAGCGAGCCACATAATTTTTAAATTAACTAAACAAAATTCAACATCTAGAACACGTTTGCGACGTTTATGGTTCAATAAAGCCAAAGTTAAATCACCGACATGAAATGGAATTAGGACTTCATTCAGTAAATACTCATGCATGACAGATACATACATATAACATGCCTGAGTTAGGTACGGTCATGGTCTATCGCGCCTTACCACCATAAGAGTCAAAATCGCTTGCACCTCTGATCTTCTTTTTAGGGTTCCGTAGCCGAATGGCAAAAAACGGAACCCTTATAGTTTCGTCAAGTCTGTCTGTCTGTCTGTCTGTCTGTCTGTCTGTCTGTCTGTCTGTCTGTCTGTCTGTCCGTCCGTATGTCACAGCCACTTTATTCTGAAACTATAAGCATCACATAGATGAAACTTGGTAGGTAGGTGTATTTTGTTCACCGCTTTCCGATTCAGATACAAAAAGTAAGAAAAAATAATATTTAAGGGGGGGCTCCCATACATGAAACTAAAACCTAAAAATTTTTTTTTACTCAAACCTATGCGTGTGGGATGTCTATGGATAGGTCTTTTAAAATGATGTTGAGGTTTCTAAAACCATTTTTTCTAAAAGTGTAAGGTTTGAGATGTAGACGCTTCCAAAGTGGTAAAATGGGCGTCCCCCCCCCTCTAACTTTTGAACTAAGAAAGTGAAAATTTTGAAAAAAATATATAATGTAGATCTCAACAAAAACTTGCAACGAAAATTGGTTTGAAGGAGATCGAACCAGTAGTTTTTGAGATATTGCACATTTTTATCAACCGCAAATATAACTTTGTTTTTCATACAAACACTATGAAAAACAAAGTTATTTTTGCTGTCGCAATATATTGTGATGTTTTCGTTAAGTGAAAGTAAGTGGACCCTGAATTCAGTTAAGGGTGGCACGGAACCCTCATTGCGCGGGTCCGACACGCACTTAACCGGTTTTTATGAAGTGACGCCCGTCTTCCCGCCGATAAAATATGGTAGGTAGGTTAAAAAGGCCTCTAGGATATCCGTGGATAACCTCGGAGGATTACTTATCAATTGATGTGCCAAGTGGTAAAATATCTAAGCCATTTTATTTTGTGTTCATTTTACACATGCTCAACTACGTACCTGTTAAACAAACATTGATCTCCTTTATTGCACACTCATTGATGATGATGGCCCAATGATTAGGTACTGCAAGTTTGTTACCTCAAGCTCCGACTGGAACTATGTTAAAAAACCGGTTAAGTGCGTGTCGAACCCGCGCACTGAGGGTTCCGTGCCACCCTTAACTGAATTCAGGGTCCACTTACTTTCACTTAACGAAAACATCACAATATATTGCGACAGCAAAAATAACTTTGTTTTTCATAGTGTTTGTATGAAAGACAAAGTTATATTTGGTGTTGATAAAAATGTGCAATATCTCAAAAACTACTGGTTCGATCTCCTTCAAACCAATTTTCGTTGCAAGTTTTTGTTGAGATCTACATCATATATTTTTTTCAAAATTTTCACTTTCTTAGTTCAAAAGTTAGATGGGGGGGGACGCCCATTTTACCACTTTGAAAGCGTCTATATCTCAAACCTTACACTTTTAAAAAAAATGGTTTTAGAAACCTCAACATAATTTTAAAAGACCTATCCATAGACACCCCACACGCATAGGTTTGAGTAAAAAAAAAATTTTAGGTTTTAGTTTCATGTATGGGAGCCCCCCTTAAATATTTTTTTTTCTTACTTTTTATAACTGAATCGGAAAGCGGTGAACAAAATACACCTACCTACCTAGTTTCAGCTATGTGACGCTTATAGTTTCTGAATAAAGTGGCTGTGACATACGGACGGACAGACAGACAGACAGACAGACAGACAGACAGACAGACAGACAGACAGACAGACAGACAGACAGACAGACTTGACGAAACTATAAGGGTTCCGTTTTTTGCCATTCGGCTACGGAACCCTAAAAATGAAACAAACTGAGAAAGTTTAGATGTTTTTACAAATTTTGGCAATAATTTAACGCAAGGCACCCATACATCTCGCCAACAAATTGACTGGACTATGTAAGTAAATCATGGCAAAATATACACATTCTTATCAAAGATCTGCAGGTACTTCTCGTAATATGTATAGGTGATGTATGGATATATAGATTTACAATGGCGATTTAAACTATGATTTCAAAGTTATCTCAGTGCAACTGACGATTTTTTTACTATTGATGGTTAAATCGTGTTTATGTTAATTAATAAAAATGATCAATTAAACTTCTCAGGTGGGTGAATTCTTGGTGTTTGTAGGAAACTACCAAATTGTAAATTATACTACGACCGACCGACCAAACCGTTTCGTAATGAGCGATATAGGTGGGTAACCTACTTTGTTTTTTTTTTTTTTTTTTTTATAAATTGGACACCAATCACATACATTGCTCTGATCCCAAAGTAAGTAGCTAATGCACTTGTGTTATGGAAATCAGACACAACGGTGGTACCACAACACCCAGACCCAGGACAATATAGAAAATTTTGTATTTCTACAATGACCCGACCGGGAATCGAACCCGGGACCTCTGAGCGGCGACGCCTTGAAACCCAGCGTGCTTAGCCACTACACCACAGATGTCGTCAGTTGTAGTAATATTGTATGACAGAAATGAATGACATTCCATTTGCAAGTCATAATAGTTTCCTCTATCAAATCAAGATTTCCACTTTGCTAGACTAGAGTCGCATTATTATTACATAAGCATTATTTTGATTTAGTTATAAAAATCTAAACTTTTTTTATAAAATTATTAACTTAAATATCAGTAGTTTCTAACCTAGTCAATGATCCTTTTCTCAATGATTCATAGGTAATAAGTGTTCTAAATGTTAAGTGCTATGTAGAGGCCAGCTCGAACTCTATCGAATTGAATTGATATGATGTATTCTGGCAAATAAACCTTTGTATTTGTATTTGAAGAACCGTGAAACACGTACAGGAAATTATTTTATGAAAAATATTTAGAGTTACTGTTCTTTATTCGTTCGCCACTTGTAGATACTCTACATTCCTAAATGTAATCCTAAGAATACCTAAGATTAATTCCCTAAAGATATTCTGTAACTGGGACAGTGACCGAGTAGATTTTTGGCAAACTATTTACATTACAGGGCGCAAAGTCATTCCGACCAATATAGGTAGGTTTTAGGTCACTCTTTCACTACGAATAATAGTGTAGCAACCTACCGTTGGCATGAATCGGAGAATTGGGAGACTGATTTACAGAAATAGGGAACGATATTCTAACTATACACTCAAAGATGTAAAAGTAATGGAAATCTTTTACTTTAATCAAAGAAATCTTTTCAACTTTTCCTAAGACTGTCAAAACCTTTGAAGTTTATAAATAGATTGTTTGTTTAATTTTTAAATGCATAGTGATAGGGATAAACTCCATGTGTTGATAATTAATATATGTCCGTAACATAACAATTATTTATACAATAATCAATGCTGTAAACATGCGCGGGATAATACAATACAATCAATATCGATCTAATGTCAAAACTATCTATCTGACAGGTCTAGTGCTGACCATGCGTGCTAGTGTTGTCTACCATAGTAATGCCATAATTGATTATCCGTCTAACAATAGATACCTACAATCAATTCGCTAATTATCTTGATATAATTTCAGTAAAATTCAGTTCATGAACGCTACATGAAAATAATGTTGGTACCTGTGAGACTCACAGGTGAAATAAACATGAAACTTTCAGTAGGTAATAAATGAGTGATATTATTAACTACAGGAATGTATTGACTATTGATTCATACGATTGACTACGTACAAACGCAGTTGCTTTTTAGGGTTCCGTACCTCGAAAGGTAAAAAAAGAAACCCTTATAGATTCACTTCGTTTTTTTCAATTGTAAGATCAAAGTTATGTTTCTCCTTCTATGTAGATGAAGAATCGCTGAATATCATTGTTTCATCGAGATCACTCGTGGGGGCTGCGGCCCAGGAGGTCTACTACGAAAAACGAAATCCGTCAATACGTTTATCGTTTTTCGGATCCGAAATTTTTTTAGTATGGAAACCTTACTACGAAATGCTTCGGATCCGCAAAACGATTATCGTTTTGACGGATTTCGTTTTTCGTAGTAGGCCTTCTGCGTACGATAGAGCGAGTCGCGCTACAAGAAGTGTAGATTGATTATTTTAATGACGTTTCGTGTTAATTACTTATAAACTATTTACTATGGATGGATAGGCACTTAACTTTTCTGTATAGCAGCGCAAATAAAACATTATTGCAACAAAAAAAAACTAATATTTTACCTGTATACTAGACAAGTATCTTACCCATTCCCTTGAATTTGTCTCGTATTTTTTTACAATCCGTATAAACTTTATACTGTGTTGAATATTCGATAACAGCAACTGTGCTGTGTGGCTTAACATTAGTGTTCAAATTATATCGTAAAGTAGAATGCAACACATAATAAATATCCTTCTAACATAAAGACAGTACCCTGATTTCGGCCAATCATCTTCTTAGCATCAAAAGTAAAAAAAAAAACAATGGTTAGGTACTTAATGCGTAGCTTTTTTTTAAGTCGGGTTCTGCGTAGGTATTATAAAATACCTAAGTAGTTTAAACAATACATATTTTCATAATCCTACCTAATACAAGCTTCTATTAAGTTTTTTCCCTATCAGTTCAGTGATCTAAATGATCAATTTTGCTCACGTCAAAGTTGCTACAAAATGTTTTCTTATGGCAAAACAACTGTGTGGTGATTGTATTAGAGTTCGGATATTGTGAAAGTTTCTTCTTTGTTTCAGAATGAGAGGGACGAAAGCGATATTCCTCATTTTATTTTTCGGCCATCTCTCCGCTCTACCAGACACCATAAGAATAGGTAAGTGTTACTAACTTATTATAATCTACTATTAGACTTGTTGAGCAAAAATATGATATCAACACTGTCTAGAGATATTTTAGATTTACTCAATTAAATCAAAATTTATTAATTAGTCAGGTATCATACGACAGCCGGGCGCCGCATAACAATGGAATTTCTATTGTGTCTCGTTTACACATACTTGACGAGTTAAAAATAACATACAACTTTTAAAAAACCCATTTCTCAGAACTTCATACAAAATATGTGTTGAGTAGTATAGTTTAGCACTAAAAACCGGTTAAGTGCGTGTCGGGCCCGCGCACTGAGGGTTCCGTAGGGTGGCAACCCTTAACTGAATTCAATACCAATACCCATCACAATATATTGTGACAGCAAAAATAACTTTGTTTTTCATAGTGTTTGTATGAAAGACAAAGTTATATTTGCGGTTGATAAAAATGTGCAATATCTCAAAAACTACTGGTTCGATCTCCTTCAAACCAATTTTCGTTGCAAGTTTTTGTTAAGATCTACATCATATATTTTTTTCAAAATTCTCACTTTCTTAGTTCAAAAGTTAGATGGGGGGGGGGACGCCCAATTTACCACTTTGGAAGCGTCTATATCTCAAACCTTACACTTATAGAAAAAATGGTTTTAGAAACCTCAACATCATTTTAAAAGATCTATCCATAGACACGCATAGGTTTGAGTAAAAAAAAAATTTTCGGTTTTAGTTTCATGGGAGCCCCCCCTTAAATATTATTTTTTCTTACTTTTTGTATCTGAATCGGAAAGCGGTAAACAAGATACACCTACCTACTAAGTTTCAGCTATGTGATGCTTATAGTTTCAGAATAAAGTGGCTGTGACATACGGACGGACAGACAGACAGACAGACAGACAGACAGACAGACAGACAGACTTGACGAAACTATAAGGGTTCCGTTTTTTGCCATTCGGCTACGGAACCCTAAAAAGGAGAGAAAGAGATGTTGTGATGGTTGTGTTCAGCTGCTAAAAAGCTACAATTGATTTGAATTCCCCGATCGTTCGATTTGAATTCGATCCCTCACTTAATTAAAACCAAAATTTGAAACCTTGAAATCATCATTTAAAATAGTTAAAGGTAAACTATCCTTTACAACCAGTAATTACTGTCGTATCGTCGATGAATTTATGTAAAGCAGGGGATACTATTTCAATATTCAATATTAGAATAATGGCCTGTTATATAATTTCAGCTGTGAAATTGGGCTGCCCTAACAATACCTTAACGATGTTTTGATGATAATGTTATTAGTTATAAAATACACTTAATACGCTGTGCTTTACATGTATTTCACAAGAATTTTTCAATTTCATTTCATTATGGTTACTTACTCCTTTTATAAATTTGGTATCTTTTGGTGATAGGTGATAAAAACCACACCTACTCTATTTAGAATAAAAGTTATATACAAATTCTATAATGAACCATCAATGATAATGATTGAAAAATATGATATTACTTTTAAGGATTTTCTCATTTAATATTTTTCGTTTTGAGTACTAAAACTACAGCACATCTAAAGTTACATAGTACTGACACAGTACATGAATACATAAGTACTGACTGAACTATATGTACTGAATTAAAGTGTGTTAAGCAAGTAACATAAGAAGATCTAATATTAGAAGTGCTTACGTAGTTAAAATACCCGACTGTAAATCTATTAAATTCATTAGGCGTTAGGCAACACTTTCAATTGTTTGTCCAGTTTTAAAAGTCGAATGTTTAGGCAAGGTTTCAAACGTTTTATATGTTTGATAGAACCGTCAAATCTTATCCTTAGCTGAATTAACTTCAACCTTCCATCGCAGGTGGGCTATTCCATCCAGAAGACGACAAACAGGAGGTGGCGTTCCGTTACGCGGTCGAACGAGTAAATGCGGACAGAGCTGTGCTGCCGAGAGCCAAGCTGCTCGCCCAAGTGGAAACCATATCGCCACAAGACAGCTTCCATGCTTCTAAGAGAGGTCTGTATGACTTTTATGGGACTGTGCTGTAGGTACTGTGTCTTAGGGCCGTAGTTCAACGAGTCGTCATGGCGACGTCACCGGCTACGTGTCCAACCGGATAATAATATGTACAAAATGTATGCTACCGAACTCATTCGTAAGTCCAGGCCAATCATAACGATTCCGATAAGTATGCGTTACAAAAAAATTGTTTGATACTCCGGGAAAGTGGTCAAGACCCCCGCTCTGGGTCGATCTGGCCCAAAGGTTGTCCATCGCAATTCAGCACGGAAACGCGGCGAGTGTGATGGGCACCTTTGTACCAGGGGCGACACGGGGCGGTTGTTTGAATGACCCATCCCTTTTTCTATTTTTTTTATTTTATTATTTATTTTTTAATTATTGTAAATATGTTAAAATTTTCGTAAATAAATATCTTTCTTTTAGCGTTTGATAATAATAATAGTGTTCTAGTTGAAGCAATGACGTTAGTTTTCCGATTCGATAAGTCTGCTAGGACCTTTAATGTAAGCAGGACCTAACGTGGACTAGAATTATTCGTAGTAATCGACAAGAGTAGCAATTGTAACCATATTATCACCAGAAGACAGCTTATATGCGTTTTAAGACAGGTATGTACTAACCCCCTTATTCATAATAACTCAAACGGTCTTTTAAACCTATTTTAGCTATTACACTATTTTGTCACTTTCTGTCAAATGACAGCGCCAAGAAAGAATGAGACAAAACAGTGTAATAGCTAAAATAGGTTTAAAAGACCGATTGAGTTATTATGAATAGGGGGTTAGTGTCTGTGTAGCTTTTATAGGACTGCTAAAGGTACATGACATAATAACCAGTCGAACCAACATACCTTACTATTGTGATTGTATGAATGGAGTATGTGAAAAAACGTTTTCAAGAAATTCGGGTTAGTGATATTTAAGAATTTCATAATGAGATTTCAGTTTTATATTGTTTCCTTTCATGGTCACTAACATTAGAATAGTTAGATACGGGATTGCTACCATGTACCTTATTATTTATGAGCTTCCGATATTTCTCTAACTAACTGTAACTGTGAGTAACTGTTACTCCGTTACTACTAGTTACTCCGTGATCATGGCGCTTGCAACAGTGCCGAAATATCGGAAGCTCATCTATCTATACATATAAAAGGCTTTGTCCGGAATGACTGACTGACGGATCAACGCACAGCCTAAACCGCTGATCATAGAGACCTGAATTTTGGAAGGTGTGTTCTTTGTATGACGAAGGGATCCGATAAGAACGGATTTTCTGAAATTTCACCCCTAAGGGGTTGAAAGAGGGGTACAAAGTTGTATGGGAAAATGTGATTCCTTGGTCCAATCTACTTCAAATTTTGCATAAACATATTTTATGAATATTAACGAAAAACGTGTATTAAATTTTATTGAAATTTATCTTGTAACGGGGTTAAAAAGGGGTAGAAAGTTATTTGTGGGATGATTTGCTACCAAGTTGATATAATACTCTTTAGTGCTTATGATCAATAGTAGATTGTTATACAAGGGGAGAAAGCGACCCATTTCACTCGAGATGTTTCTGGCGCTCGAACGAAGTGAGAGCGCCAATAATTCGAGAGTGAAATGGTGCTTTCACCCGAGTTAAACATACTATTTTTCATTTCGACTGTGAGGAAAACATTAAATTTATAAAAGTGGTTGTAGATGTCTTGGTGAGGTATTATGTAGTTCAGCGAGAAAGGAAAACTCAAGTTTTGAACAACAGTTGATTTGACAGTTGATTTACAGTACTAACAACACCTAACACGATTAGAAAGAATAACGGCACGAATACATGAAAACAGAGTACAAAAAAGCAGAAAATATCAAATAATTAAAATCTTTGTAAAGAATATCGATCGATTTTTTTCCACAGATAATAACAGAATCCAACCATATATAATTTCTTTCTTTTTATAAAAGTTTAACGGCTTTGGACGAATCCTTCCTGAAATGACACTGACAATATAAAATTAAAAAAAAACATCTTGGCATTATGGCGGGCAGCCGAATATTTTAATTGTTAATTGAATTAAAATTAGAAATTGTATAATTTTTTTTCAACGATCATACTTATTACCTACACAATATGATTTTCAATTTATAGCTAAGCAAAAATGTTTGTTATTTTAATATCATGATGACTGCAGGCCTTGACTGTATGCCATGTCAATTATAACTAAATTACTTTCTACCCTAGGGATGGATAAGCAATTTTCCACCCGGCTATCTACACAGGAAAGTTACATTTTCCGAACAGAAGAGATGAATAGTAGATTGTTATACAAGGGGAGAAAGCGACCCATTTCACTCGAGATGTTTCTGGCGCTCGAACGAAGTGAGAGCGCCAATAATTCGAGAGTGAAATGGGTGCTTTCACCTGAGTTAAACATACTATTTTTCATTTCGACTGTAAGGAAAACACTAAATTTACAAAAGTGGTTGTAGATGTCTTGGTGAGGTATTATGTAGTTCAGCGAGAAAGGAAAACTCAAGTTTTGAACAAAATATAACAGTTGATTTACAGTACTAACAACATCTAACACGATTAGAAAGAATAACGGCACGAATACATGAAAACAGAGTACAAAAAAGCAGAAAATATCAAATAATTAAAATCTTTGTAAAGAATATCGATCGATTTTTTTCACAGATGATAACAGAATCCAAAAATAATTACTTTTTTTTAAGTTTTAACGGCTTTGGACGAATCCTTCCTGAAATGACACTGACAATATAAAATTAAAAAAAAAAACATCTTGACATTATGGCGGGCAACCAAATATTTTAATTATTAATTGAATTAAAATTAGAAATTGTATATTTTTTTTATCAACGATTATACATAATACCTACACAATATGATTTTCAATTTATAGCTAAGCAAAAATGTTTGTTATTTTAATAACATGATGTGACTCAATTATCTTTGGTCCAAGCTTTGACTGCAGGCCTTGACTCTATGCCATGTCAATTAAAACTAAATAACTTTCCACCCTAGGGATGGATAAGCTATTTTCCACCCGGCTATCTACACAGGAAAGTTCTATTTTCCGAACAGGAGAGATGAAAAAATATTTTTTTTCATTTTTGACAATCATTTGACATATCTGAGACAGAATGTTTTGACACATATTTGTTACATAGTGATTATATTCTCTTTGATTTGTTATTGCATGATCAGTGATGTTGCTTTCGAGAAGAGATTTTATTCCTAAGAATAGTAAATAATATTTTTTTTTGTGTTTAAAGGGTAGGTATTAAGCGATCTATGTCCAGTGTAGTTTGCAGATCGTTTGTTCATATTGTCGGTGGACATTCTACGCTGCGTACGCTGCTCCTGTGGTCGAAGGGTGTCCAATCTGGATCTTTTCTGCAAACTTTTCAATACATATAAGTCTATGACTTTTCGTGAGGGGCCTATGTTTAGCAGTAGACGGCTTTTGGGTGTTGATGATGATGATGGCGTAGATCTTTACATAGAATTGTCCCTTTGAATTCAAGAAAGTAGACTATTCGCTATAACCATAAACAAAGCTCAAGTTCAAACTCTTAAGGTAGTGGGAGAATACTTGAGGGAATTTGCTTTTCCCACAGGCTGTATGTGGCATGATGCTGTGTAAGCGCGGAGAGTAGCCAGGTTTTTTTAGTACCCGAAAGAAATATACGATTGACGATAGGGCGTAGGAAGTATTTCCATTTCGTTGTAAAATAAAAAAGATAATATCCCCGTGTAAGTTTGACCATTAAAGACCGGGTACGTGTTGTGTGTACATAAAATATAACATTTATCTGTAGGTACGCATTTCTTTGTTTTTTAAAACTGGATGTTTTTGTTTGTTTGTTTGAATTCGCTAATCACAGGAACTATTGGTAAGGTCATAAAAAATAGATAAGCTAATTTATCAGGGAAGGCTATAGAAGTAGTTCAATGCGTATAAGCTTATAAATTTTCGCGTAGCGATCTATGGGAACGGAGTAAAACTAAAACGCGTACGAAGTCGCTGGCGGGCCGCTAGTAAATAATAAAGTACATGGTAGCAATCCCGTATCTAACTATTCTAATTTCAGTTTTATATCTAAAAAGGCGATGAAACAAAAAGTTGGTTATAATGCTCTAATTTTTATGACATAATAAATGTATCTATTATAATTAGTAATTGATCTCGAAATAGACAATTTAAAAAAAAAACATAAATGGAGTACCAACGATGGGGCTAACCTTGTGTTCTGTCGTACCAGTGTGTCACCTCTTACGGAGCGGTGTGGCGGCCATCTTCGGTCCCCAATCGGCGCCGGCAGCAGCACATGTGCAGTCCATCTGTGATACGATGGAACTGCCCCATTTGGAGACCAGGTGGGACTATAGGACGAGGAGAGAGTCCTGCCTGGTCAATTTGTATCCGCACCCGGCCGCTTTGAGTCGTGTAAGTATGACAGTTACATTTTAATGGCTGAGAATTGACCCATTTATTTTTGTAATTTGTTAATGTTATGTAATATTTTCTTGTTAGGTATACAAAAGTAGGGCGAATAAAAGTTAATATCGTAAAACTTAAATTTTTTAATTATTATTTTTGAATATTAAAAAAGCTTTCAATTCAGCTGACATCCAAAACTGAGAAATTGATAAGTTGTGTTTTCCTTCTACTAAAATATTCTCAACACACCTAGTACCTACCTTAGCTTTCCCTATGTTTGTATTGGAAGAATCTTTAATTATCTTGAATATCGGTAACCAGCCAGAATATAAAAGGCTGTTCTATTTACAGCACAATAGATGTGCCCCGTTTCAGACACCAGATAGGTTAGCCTCGGAATCCGGGCATGTCAACCTTTATCCATATCCTGCTCAGCCGCCTTAGTGACAGCTGTTGTGTTTGCTGAATGCCTAAATAGAACTGTTATGTTGAGCCAGGTTCAAGGATTTGCTAACGTAATACACAAAACTACACCACTCACATTTTCGTTCCCTTCGAATGCCTTCGCTATTGTCGTTTACATGATCGACTCCTAACGCTAACATTTATTACCACCACAACACTTCTATCGTAAAATATGTGATAGGCCATATTCCTCACCTATATTGCAACATGAAAGCTCATACAATAATGTTTTATAGGCCTACGTGGACCTCGTAAGAGCATGGGGATGGAAATCGTTTACCATAGTTTACGAGAACAGCGACGGGTTGGTTCGGCTACAGGAGCTACTCAAAGCCCACGGGCCTTCAGAATTACCTGTGGCTGTCAGACAGTTGCCGGATTCACATGATTACAGGTCCTAACGATTTCACTTTTCAACTTCATATTCAACCTTATTCAGTTTTCGCTAAGGTAAAATTTCCCTTGCAGGCCTCTACTGAAACAAATAAAGAATTCAGCGGAATCACATATTGTGCTCGATTGCGCGACGGAAAGGATCAGAGACGTTCTCCAACAAGCGCAACAGATTGGGATGATGTCCGATTACCATAGCTACCTTATCACTTCTCTGGTAACTTTATATTCTCGCTCGAAGGCACTGAAAATTGTCCGCTCAAATAATACAGATGTTTGGGCGTAGTAACCTTGATGAAATCTGGCAAGGGCGAAGCTTCTTTGTCCCTTCTATTGTCGTAAGACGAATGACTAGCCTCCTACGAAAACAATTATTTTGCTTCACCTGGCTCGTACCTTACAAACGCTGTATAAACAGCATAATATTATCATAAGCCTTAACCCTAGATTAAGCTTGCATCTTTTATATGGAGAGTTATATTTTCATTTGATATTTGTACAGGACCTTCACAGTGTCGACTTGGAAGAGTTCAAATATGGTGGAACAAATATAACTGCGTTAAGATTACTTGACCCCGAGCGGGCCGATGTTCAAAGAGTAATAAGGGATTGGGTTTATGACGAGGCTAGGAAAGGCCGTAAACTGCAACTGGGACACTCTTCTGCCAAGGTACTTCAAAGTAACAAACGTAAATTTTATTAGAATTACTCGCTCATTTATTTACTAACGCTGTTTTATTTTACGTTGGCCGGCAGGAGAACATGACATTCATAAAGGTCAGTTTCGCATAGTAGTCTCATCGTTGTGCTTATGTCATGTAGTAGCTTGCTCACTACGCTGTTGCTATTAAATTTGCCTCGTCTGTAGAAATGTTCTGTACTTTATCTCTTGTGTCCCAACAGACAGAAACGGCTCTCATGTATGATGCAGTACATTTGTTCGCGAAGGCCCTGCACGATCTCGATACGTCGCAACAAATCGATGTGCGACCCCTCTCGTGCGAGGCTGAAGACACGTGGCCCCACGGGTATAGTCTCATCAATTACATGAAAATCGTAAGTCGAACTTTTGCAATACGTTTCATAGACGTTGGTGAAAACATTTCCAAAACAACTCATTTTAAAGGCAAATGCGAATAAATATTTAAACTTTGTTGCTGAATTTAAATTGATAGGATTAGCTTGTGGCTTATTTAGTTTATTCATCGCTATGTGCGATGGACCATTTAGTTTTCTGTAAATAAACCGCAAGCGAATCCTTTTCGGTTGCCAATTAGTTGCCAAACACGTTGAAAAAACCTCATGTGCAAAACAATAAGTTAAAACCAAGCATGTAAAGGATGCTGCTAAATTAATTAAGACGAGTTTGGTTCAACTAACGAAGTTACATTTGCGTCGAGTAATGCAGCGGATTAACTGCAAGAGCATGAGTGAGCTAACGGATTAGCAGCTACGGCTGTTGTGCAAACTTAAAGCCTTTGTGTTCCTCTTCCCCGACATTACTGCTAATGCTCTCCGAATTAATTTCCCGTCGTGTTACAAAACACGACATAACTACCTTCCACGTATTGCTAAGAAACTTTTCAAACTTCAAGATAAACAAACTTTGACACTTTATTTTAATAAACAGGTGGAAATGAAGGGCTTGACGGGAGTTATAAAGTTTGACCATCAAGGCTTCAGAAGCGATTTTACTTTGGATATAATTGAACTGACAAGGGACGGCCTTCAAAAGGCAGGCACATGGAACTCTTCGGAAGGCGTTAATTACACAAGGTCATATGGAGAAAACCAAAAACAAATTGTGGAGATACTTCAGAATAAGACCCTTATCGTAACGACAATTTTGGTAAGCCATAAACAACTTCCCAGTGTATCAACATTAATCCTACGGAAACATTTTACTGCTCTCTTGCGCCTCACAAAGGCGAAATTAGCGTATATTACATGAAGGAACGAATATATGAGTGTTATGTGCAAGAAGAGGATTTATATAGACTAGTAGCAGTAAAAATATATATTCCCAGTGAGAGTATTCACCTGAGAGTTCGTAACATGGGTCTTAGGAACATTTGAATTTGTGTAAGTCCAAAACTCCGACCTAATACCTTTTTAACGTATGTAAATTCGTATCTGTAATTCTCTAGAGTTCGCCGTATTGTATGAGGAAGGAGGCGAGCGAAAAGCTGACTGGGAACGCACAGTTCGAGGGTTACGCCATTGATCTCATTCACGAGATATCTAAAATTCTGGGCTTCAATTATACATTCAAGCTGGCGCCGGACGGTCGATACGGGTCCTACAACAGGGAAACTAAGGAGTGGGACGGGATGATAAGGGAGCTTCTGGAACAAAGGGCCGATGTTGCTATCGCTGACCTCACCATTACTTATGACAGGTAACCTATTCAACTTTTGATAATTCTCATTAATATTACCAGTGATAACAGTATTACTCTCTGGGGATGAAACACGAATTCCGGCCAAAGCAAAACTAAAATTAAACATGATTTAATTTTAGTTTTGCTTTGATACATTGAAAGCCATTTTTATCCAGTTTCTATCTATGAACCAATAAACGAGATTGATGAAATTCGTGAACTGTTGGCAGTTGAGTCTGTACTCCAATTTGCCGTCAAAGTAATAAAATATTGCATAGAGAGTTTCGCGATTTAGTGTAGTGCTTCAAATCTTTTGATGGTTGGAATATTTTATTTACACGCGTATTTTTTGCTTTGACTAACTCTCAGTCAAAGCGTGCAATGAAAAAAGATTTTTGCACTTTTGCCACAGAATATATAATAGTACTACATACAGAACGGACACTCACCTCCCCTCCCTAGTCTGACTTACCTCACTATCGCGCCGGAATTAGGGTTCTCATTAGGGGACCGCCTAGCGGGCATGGCACGCGCATGTTTGCGACGTTAGCGGAAGTACAAAGTTTTGTGTACGAGAGATGCCTAAGTACTGTGCAGTGTACGGGTGTCTTTCTTTCTCGAGAAATGACTCCGATAGGAGCTTTTTTCGTTTCCCAAAAGATGAGAGGTGGAAAGTAACTTCATACAAAATATGCAACTACATATAACCTATTCTAACTATTCAGTTACAGTGAACAACTTTAAAAACGTTAGGTAAAGGTAACATTCTATAGAATTATGTGTAGTTAGGAAATTATAATTGTATCATTTATGTGATCGGTGAAATCAGGTTTTGCTAAGGTAGATTCTATCTTTTTATTTCTCTACGATACCACGTGAATATGACATTACGAAAATTAGTACCTACTCGTTACGTTGTTTACTAAATTAAAGTAAATTATTTACGTTGTTTATGTATCTGTTTATATTAAATTGTTATGTGAAAATAGCTATGACCGGTGCGGTGTAACGGACTTTGTCAACCCTTATAGCACGCACACAAACGCAGCGTCTGTGCAACACGCCATCTGTCAATGTATGGCCAAAATGAAAAGTTTCTTCTGAGTGTCCGGGCTGTGCTTTTGCGTCAAGTGGCCGTAGAACACAATTTAATATATATAATTTTTTAAATATTGTACGTTTAGTAAACAGTTTCTTTGACAACATCGTAATACCTAATCGCCGTACAACCCACATTATAACAACGAGCTTTTAGTATGGGCTATCCTCCCTTTATTTTTACAACCGCCAAAGCGGCCCTTAAACCAAAAAGTCATTATTGTTAACTGCGAATTTAACCCTTCATTCCGTAACAGGGAGCAAGTGGTCGATTTTACAATGCCCTTCATGAATCTCGGCATCTCGGTGCTCTACCGGAAGCCGATTAAGCAACCACCGAATCTGTTCTCGTTTCTATCGCCACTATCGCTAGATGTGTGGATCTACATGGCTACAGCGTATTTGGGAGTCTCGGTGCTGCTCTTCATATTGGCCAGGTAAGAATGTTTGGGAAGTTCTTGCAAAGCACGTGGGAAAAAAAATGGAATGGTCGAAATAAATAATATTATTAAACAACATTTCATGAAAAAAATACGGTTTTCATGGATTTTATTTTTTGTTAAAGTAAGATTTGGTAATATCGATTGAAATGTAAAAATAGACTTGCAAGAACTTAACCTTGATTAATACATGTATGATCATTTATTTCCATGGTTTTTTGACATACTATTTATTTAATTTAAAGCGTGGTGACTAAGTTGCATACTAATAAATAATAAAAAAAAAGTTTTTTTGCCACCTAAACGCCTACCATTTTACCGATTGCTCAAAATTATCAAATAAATAAGCTACAATTAAATAGTCACACTTTCTGTGGTTAAATAATATTAATACCAGTATTTGTTGATTTTTTAAAAATATTATAACTAAAATTATGAATATTATTGAAATTTTGATGCATTTTTTTAAATACCTATGTAATTTATTAACTATGCAACTTCTGTCTTCCGAAAGTAATAATGGATAAAATTTTAGAAGAAAATGTGCATTAATTTACTAGGTTCACTCCGTACGAGTGGCATCAAACGCACTCACCAGAGGGTGAGAAGTTGGAGAATATTTTCTCTCTCGCCAACTGCTTATGGTTTGCCATCGGATCCCTAATGCAGCAGAGTTGTGATTTTTTACCCAAGTAAGGAATCCTTAAAACCCCCTTTATATGAGCTATTTTGAAAGGGCTGAGCCATTCAATTTAGCTTATTAGTGACCTCAGCGAAGTCCACATGAGCTATGAGACCTATTTCGATCCGAGGGGTTCTGCGAACAATTCGTCAGTGAAACCGGGGGCGAACTCTGCAAAAGTAGTCTTTTGTGATGCAACTTGTATACCGAATCCAATTACCATCCCAAATCCGCTACCTGATAAGGTTACCGTCATCTTATATTACGTATAACTTAAGTGAGCATCTTTTGATGTCGTTTCTCTTAAAGTTTCTCCTTTGACACAAAGTAAGACTACGAAATTGGATCGAAAGCTTCCTGTGCCCGATGAAATCGGGCGATTGATCTTCGAATGGATTTATTTATTGTTCGCGCTCGGTTCGCTGCTGAATAATTCTGTACATGGTTGTCAGTAAATGACGGGGAGTATTTGGGTGCAGGTTCAGTCCGTACGAGTGGGATACTCCGAGGAACTGTCTAGACGAGCCGCCGGTGTTGGAGAATCAGTTCACTCTGTTGAACTCGCTGTGGTTCACTATCGGATCCTTGATGCAGCAAGGTTCGGATATCGCACCGAAGTAAGTTCCACTCGCTGAGACACTCCAACCGATGGCTACAATTCCAAAGTATACCGCGATTTTATGTTAAAAAGCACCGGATAAAGATTAGGAAAGAGTCTACAACGCTTCCGCAGTTGTGAACGGATTGACTGAATCTGTTTAGTCCGTCTGCGGGGCGGAAATGTAGCTTTCAGTTGCAGTCGGACGAAGAACTCCCTTTTACTAATTAGTTTCAAAGCGACCACAGCCCTTTGTGAATTTCAAGCATCGGTAGTCGTCTAGAGCGGCCAATTTAAATAGAGACGTGTCGGCAATTTAAACTAGCTTTGTTTCCCACTATAGTTGGCTAAACACTTTGTAATTTAGTTGCTAATTAAACAACTCGCTCGGGTGATGTTTTCAATATTGCACCGTTAAGACTTCAGTGCTTGTGTAGTATCCATAGCTTGCTGCATCAAAGTTTCTTAGTATAGAGTGTTAGGTTGTTATTGGTTTTGCATAACACTAATCAATACTTTAGTACGTACATTTTTACTATAAGCATTTTTAGTACTACAACACACACCGTTTTCTTAGTAAGAAAAATACTTACATTAACTTGCATATAAAATTAATTCTACTTGATTAGAACTACTGTAATGCTCTCATAAATAAATAGTTCCGAATTTGTCACAATATAGAGAGTTTTTTTGAATATATAAATTACACATTTCGTGTTCCGTAAATATAAAAGCAATAAATAAATAAATATTTTGTTAATTGTTTACCAATATTGTTACTAATCGATGCTTCACAAACCAGGGCTGTATCAACGAGAATGGTAGCCGGAATGTGGTGGTTCTTCACCTTGATAATGATCTCATCCTACACTGCGAACCTGGCTGCATTCCTTACGGTCGAGAGAATGGACTCACCCATCGAGAGTGCAGAGGACCTGGCTAAACAAACCAAGATCAAATACGGCGCTTTGAAAGGAGGATCCACCGCCGCTTTCTTTAGGGTGAGTGCATTCATTAATATTCCACCTTTTACATTAACAATGTAGGTGCCTACCCACTTTCGCTCTTTGTTTCCACGTTCATTAGCTGAAATAACAATGACTCAAATAGCTTTGCAGTTCCTTTCACTGATTTCTCCGAATCAACTAACAATATTATCGGAAGAGAATATATTTTTTGGTCCGAAGACTTATTAGTTCCATCGTATTTCGCACTTTCGGCTAAGTTGATTTCCCGCCTTTATAGGTTTCTACTAAATCAAGTGGTCACTTTTTCGGCCGATCGTCGGCTTGGGATCTAGGGCGCTCCGAAAGTAGTTGTCTCTGTTAGATTTGTCACACGATAGATCGCGATGAGGGGGCACTATCTCGTAATCTACGACGTGCTTATTTTTGTTATGGCCCCTAAAAATATCTTTGTTTTCTCACCATTCAATTTCAGATAGATATTTTTGTGTTGTGTTGTATTTATTGGAGCTTTCATTGTTTTCCGTGTACATGAAGATGGATTCACGAAATAGATAGATTGTATTATTGATAAAGTACTTAACTTAGATCGAACATTGACTTAAATAATATGTTTATTGATGTTCAAAGTCGTCAGCAATGATTGCGCTGGTTCTGAATTCAATAGTACCTCTAAAAGTCATCAAAGTTACTTAAAATAGCATTTAGGTAACTAATAAGTACCTGCTATCGAGGTCACTGCTGCCTATCCTACTTAACCACCATAAAAGCCAAAATCGCTTGCACCTCGCGTTATATTTTGCTTGAACTTTGAAGTGGCGTTCGTTTTTATATCGTGTGCGAAAGCGATTTTCTTTAAAAAGTGGTTAAGCGACCGTACAATACCTACTTGAATCGGTGATGCCATGCGTAGCTGATTTCATATTTTGCGGAACTATGTAGGTAGTAAGATTTCATAAAGTTTTTAAAAATCGACGTTTCTTCTCTATTTTTTTAACCAGGACTCAAACTTCTCCACCTACCAGCGCATGTGGTCTTTCATGGAGTCAGCTCGGCCATCAGTCTTCACCAGCAGCAACAAAGAGGGGGAGGAGCGGGTGATGAGGGGCAAAGGGTCTTATGCTTATTTGATGGAGTCTACAACTATTGAGTACGTGGTGGAGAGGAATTGTGACCTAACGCAAGTAGGAGGGATGCTGGATTCAAAGGGATATGGAATTGCTATGCCACCAAGTATGCAAACTTGAATATTGTATATTTAATTATTAAAAGTTAAATTAAATCATTAGCAGCTCAATTTTGTATACTACTACTACTTGAAGATACTAGAAAAGATAATGAAGTAAATCAAAACAGTTGCGACGGCGTGATTTGAAAATCATATGTTTGAGATGAATTTGTCGAGCGTTAGGCTGCGTTTCCACCAGAGATGTGCTGACCGAGGCGAGGTAAATGAAGCGATTCTATTGGTTCTTTACAAACACATTCCTCGCTACGCATCCTCGCACATCTCTGGTGGAAACGGCTCAGCGGAGCTAGGTTTTTGCGCATACAAAACAAGCGAAGAATGTGTGCGAGGGATGTGTACGAGGGATGTGTGCGAGGGATGTGTACGAGGGATGTGTGCGAGGAATGTGTGCGAGGAATGTGTGTTGAATAGGTTTGCGCATACACCGCACTAGGCATGGCCGATTCAAATCGTATATAGATATTGAAACGTATATTAGATCAATTGGGGGTGGGACTGGGGTGGGATGGGGCTGGGGCTGGGGTGTGACGGGGCCGGCGTTGGACTGGGGTGGGACGGGGCTGGGGTTGGGTTGGGGTGGGACGGGGCCGGGGTTGGGGTGGGACGGGGCTGGGGTTGGGGTGGGACGGGGCTGGGGTTGGGGTGGGACGGGGCCAGGGCTGGGGTGAGACCGACCTGGGGCTGGGGTGGGACGGGGCCGGGGCCGGGGTGGGACGGGGCCGGGGCGAAACGGTGAAGAGGAGCTTATAACCAGTAAGACATAGGATACATTTATCCCGTTCGACGGGGCCGGGACTGGTGCGGGACGGGGCCGGGGCGAAACAAAGTCCGCTAGTTTTCAATATAATTAAGTAATAAGTTCATAATCCGAACAGATTTAAGAAAAACAACAACAATGATATCATATTATTATGATACGATATAACTGTATACTGTTTCAGAAAAACATATTTTTTTGATACAATGATACAAAAAAATACACATCGATACGCCAATATACAGTTTTGAAAATATATAGTTTCAATATCTGATATCGAATATCGATATATAGTTTTGATTCGATATCGAAAAAATCAGATAAAATCAGAGATTATAGACGCATACACCGCACCCCTGTTGACACATTTCACAGCTTCGCAACGCATCCTCGCACCACACATTAATGCGCATTTTCACAGCTCCGCTACACATCCTCGTAGACACATTTTCATCGCACAGCTTTGGTGGAAACACCCACACATTTTCACAGCACAGCTAGACATCCTCTTACGACACATTTCCATCGCACATCTCTGGTGGAAACGCAGCCTATTAATGTGTGGTGCGAGGATGCGTTGCGAAGCTGTGAAATGTGTCGACAGGGGTGCGGTATATGCGCAAACCTATTCAACACACATTCCTCGCACACATTCCTCGCACACATCCCTCGCACACATCCCTCGTACACATCCCTCGCACACATCCCTCGTACACATCCCTCGCACACATTCTCTTGTTTTGTATGCGCAAAAACCTAGCTCCGCTGAGCCGTTTCCACCAGAGATGTGCTGACCGAGGCGAGGTAAATGAAGCGATTCTATTGGTTCTTTACAAACACATTCCTCGCTACGCATCCTCGCACATCTCTGGTGGAAACGCAGCCTTAAACTTAGCACCAATCATAGCGCTTTAAGAGTGACTGTATGGTTTCTTTATACATATATATGGCACTTTTAACCCTTTTCTCTGTTCTATTATCAGATTAACGCCACAAAACTAAACTAAGATGGATTATATAAACATTGTTAGTTTTAACTTGCAGCTTGCAAACTTTTAAGCCTGCAAACTCCATACAAAATAAACGTTCTTGTTTTAGATTCACCGTACCGTACCGCTATAAGCGGGGCAGTTTTAAAATTGCAAGAAGAAGGAAAATTGCACATCCTGAAAACAAAATGGTGGAAGGAAAAACGTGGCGGAGGGTCTTGTAGGGTAAGTTTTTTATATCAAATAGAATCTGTAAATATAACTAATTTTAATTATATACTTCTCCAAATATTAAATCATCCCAGCCGATCACGCGTGCGTGATGCCGGGACCAAGGACAATAGAGATTCATTACTATACAGGGTGTAAAAAAATACGAGCCAAATTCAAGTAGGTGGATGTCAATCGAATTTGGAATACAGGCAGCAATGTTTGGTATACTTTAATATTCATGTAAAATAAGATTTCAAGAGCCTAATGTCACAGGCGCGACACTGATCTGTCGGTGTAACTCGGGCGTCGGTGACCTTGTAATGCCGCGTCTACGCGTAGGGTTGGCGGTTTAGCTACCGCGGCACAAGGAAATAATAATTACTTAATGAAAGATGGTTATGTATTTCAGGTTCAAAATATATTTGGTATAGTGTTCACATATGTTATAAATTACTTACTTTAATAATTATATTTTCTGTTTTTGCGACTTGCTTTAAACATTTTATTATTTTCTTTAATTATAGCGAAAATTCGAAATCGTACGAATGGTTTTTTTCAAAAAATCTAATGGGAAGCATTCACAAGACATATCCAAAGTTATATGCTGCATTTGGGACAAATCGTATCATAATAATCGCATACGACGCGATGCGGCGCGGGCGAACTACGTAAATTGCTTCGAGCAGAGACGACTGCTCGGCGGCAATCGGCGGTGTGACCCTTCGACTCTCGCATACCGTGGCATGCGTTCCCCACCTCGCGCGACCCGCGCTCGCCCCCGCGCGCCCCCGCGACACGCACACATAGCCGCGAGTTAGTTTACTGCACACAAGTGTCAGTGTCGCTTCTTTTTACGTTAGTATATATATTCTTTGCTAATGTGCCAAAAACTAGTACTCAAACGTTTCGCAGTAAATTACAATAAAGAAAGCGAGAAACAGAAGATTTGCCGAAAACGTCTGGAGAATTAAATTTATTATTTATACCACAAAATTCCGCGAACCAAGAATTAATCTTAAGTCCTGTCCCTTCTTTTTCATGTCATCTCAATACAAACGCTAAACCCTTTAAGGAACAATAGCGAATCAGTTTGAGGATCGTTCGATAGTCTATTTATGCGCTAAACCATTTTCTAAGGGCCGAAACGATTCGTGTTGTTATATCGTATCCGGCAAATTGCCCGCCTCACCGTTATGACTTTTGGGTAACGACTTACCGGGCGACCGTGCCTTTTCTTACTTGTATTCTTTCGAACTGTTTAAATATAATTCTATTCCTATGAGTAGTTATGGTTAGATGTAGAAAATGAGAACTTTTTCAGTTATCATTAACATTAAATGTGAGGTGATAGATAATGTAATACATATCAACATATTGTGCTCAATTATAGGTATCACTTAGATTTACTTAATACGCGTAACGCGTTTTTGGTGGTATTGTAGGTAAACCGCTTCATTGTGACTTCGCCTGCGGGGCACAGGGCGAGGGCGATGGCAAGAGTAGGTTGCGTAAGGGGTGCGGGCGGCGGGGATACAACCGCTCGCACCCCTCACGCACCGAGCTCTCGCCTCCACCGATTCTAAGCCCAAAATAATTGTATAAACAATAACAACTATTGACAAAAAATTATAACTTTATTTATAGAGCTTAGCTTTAAGGTATTCAAAAATAATCTTTTTATTACGAAAATAAAACATCAGGAGTAATTAGGTAAAATCGGAAAATCTCCTACAAGATTGAACTACTGTAAGAGTCGGCTACGCTAGATTTGGCAACCGTATTTTTCAAAATAAAGGCGTTAGTTCTCATTCGGCCAAAACAAACTTGATACCGCTCTTTGACAGCATTCTCCAATTTTTTTTAATAAACTGGCTGTTCCCCCAGGATGAAACGTCGAAGTCGTCGTCGACAGCCAACGAGCTGGGCCTTGCGAACGTGGGCGGGGTGTTTGTGGTGCTCATGGGCGGGATGGGCGTAGCCTGCGTCATCGCCGTCTGCGAGTTCGTGTGGAAGTCGCGTAAGGTCGCCGTGGATGAGCGGGTGAGTTCAAAGTAAACTGTTTTAAGTGCAGAATTAGGCAGAAGATTTCATTGGATTTGGCACACTTGCGGTCTGCGGTCAGGTCCATACAAAATTGACGAGCACTGGATGCGTCAACTCATGTGTGAGAAGGTACGAGCTCCATCGCGGTGTGCCTATGTGAACCTTGCTGTGAGATGTTATAAAGCCGCTCTAGGGAAGGCCACGGACTACTTAGTCAGTAACATTTTATCGCCCATTTGAAACTTAAATTATTTAGAATAATTTCATTGAGAATAGCCTAAAACAATATATCAACATATTATCGTCTAGCGTTCTGGTATAAGTTACATTGTTACCCCTTTATAACTACTCCTTAAAATGAACCATGGAAATTTTCATCTCAGTACCCAAGCCTACCCACTTGCCTTTCCTCATAGGTTTTGGTTTAATAGTTCTAAAAGGATACACTTATGTACCTTCAATTGATTAATATCAGATTTACCTAGTAATATCGCATTAGAGCTACTTAATAATTCAATACAGATTTAACCCAGTTACCAAGTACTACCTACGAGAAGTAGATTACATAACGCCTACGTAAGCTATTAAGACATCTCAGACCTCCGCAGGCATTGGTAAGATTCAAAGGTAGTTATGAACATACGAGTATATTCTAGAAATTCCTGAGACATCTACGTTCGTCTGACATGAGAGATCATTTATTGATTGCTTTGACTGTATGCTAAAACAATCTAACACTCCCATTCATGTCCACGTTCAATGAGAAATGAACAACATAACAAGTATAGTGGATTCCGCTTCGATATGAGTGATAATACGAAAAATAGATGCTGACTGACGCAACTCACGTCCTTTACTCCTTTAACTAGGGCCTTTAAACTTGAACTTGAACTTGAAGAGGGATATATGATTGTATATTTGGAAACGTATTAGATTAGCTCTTAAAGACGATATCCAACGAAAAGAAGAGGAGATGAGATGAAAGAAAGAAAGAAAAAATATAAATTTATTCGTCCTAAATAATCAATTTTTGTTAACATTGAGAGATTAATTATGATCCTCCTCCTCTCGTCTACTCTTCTTGTGGATGTTTTGGATTAACCAATCATATTTCAATACTTCCACATCTACTCTTTAAGTTATTCAGAACCATTTTAGCTCGTCTCCGCCTGTGGATACCAGGCCTAAATGGGAAAAAGCAATGTCTAAGCTGTTATTTAGTGTATTTGACCTCTGACATTAGAACTTACAAAGTCGCGGGATAACACTAGTGTCTGATAAGGACTGGACAAGGATGGGTCGATAAGCGTGGGAGGATTGTCCTTGCGGGCGTGAATTTGCGTGAAAAGCTTACAAAAATACCAATGAAGGCGTATTTATGGGCGAGAATATAGACAGCTTTTTGCTGAACCAAACTGTAATTTAAAAGCTTCGAAGCAGAATGTCTGTATACCACAAAATATACTGATATGCCTAAAGTTATATAATATATTATGTGATTTTCCAACACTAGTTTTTTTTTTGAGATTATCGATAATATAACATTCATATAAACACGCATTTCAACATCATTTCGTGATAACCGTAACAAGACGCAATCGACTTCTGTTACTGAACGTTCTCGTATCCCAATAGTCGTTTATGTTCCAATAGTAATAATAGTAACATTAAATACGTACTCTTTGGATTCTCTGATACTAATGTTATTCGAAGGCATTAACTTGGTTCATAATGTTCAATCGTCTTGAGTGGTGAATGTAAGGAAAAGAAAATAGTATAGTATATTATTAAATAGTAGGGTTTTTTATGAAATTCCAATTAGCTATCATTAAATACTATTTTTATTAGTAGTAAGATCAAAATATATTTAAGAATTTATTCTTGTACGTGCTTTCCATTAACTTCATTGAAATATTTTTCAATGACGTCACAACAACTCAAATGGTTTTCTCATCATAATCCAATTTACCCATACGAGCCATTTACTAGGTAATAT
Organism: Pyrausta aurata; assembly: GCA_963584085.1. Classification (NCBI taxonomy): domain Eukaryota; kingdom Metazoa; phylum Arthropoda; class Insecta; order Lepidoptera; family Crambidae; genus Pyrausta; species Pyrausta aurata. The sequence continues at coordinate 6,532,394 of OY757260.1, forward strand.
AACATGTAAATACGAGAATGTCTGGAACATCTTTGCGAGTTTTCTTTGTCTATGGTCTGGAAGTCAAGGTCACATTTAGAATATTTCAGTAGCAGCACAGTAACAATATGTGCGATAACGTAATGTCCCGTCCGTCAATACTGATTCGACAACACCAAGCAATATCTGAGTTATATATAGTTATAAAGCGAAACCGCACTTATCCATAAAAATAACAAACCCGACTGACAACATGACTATCGTACGATACCATAGAAATAGTTAGGACTAAGTATACAAAAATATCTTACTTTCTTTGGTTCGGATCGAGCGACCACAAATAATATAATCTAAGTACGACGTAGTCGAAAATCGTTCTAAGTATGAAATATCCATTCTAAAAGAAACACATAGAGTTATTAGTAAATAAGTAATGGGGGCGTATTGCGATCTTGCTTTTGAAACCGTTCAAGTTAGCACTGCGATGCAACTTAACACGTTCCGGGACAGTGAACGCCTACAGGCGTGAAAACAATAAAACATCTATTGTGTCTGGAGTAGTGTCCCGGAACGTGTTAAGAAACATTCAAAGTATTCTATTTAATTTACTCGTGTAGAGCTCTCCCACTCTCATGCTGAGTGAGTATATTATACGAAATTGCAATACGAATTTGCTTATCCGTTCGAAATCACAGCTGCTTAAATGTCAAAGCAACAACGCAATACGCACCCTGGCCTATTTTGCATTGTGCTATGATTTGATTCAGAACACGTTTCAGAATTTTCTCCCCGCGATATGAATTCCTCGTCTCAGTTGGCGCTCATTAGAGTAGAATTGGAGCATTATTTAATTTGCTGGTTTTAACAGCGGTTGATAAATTCTAGTCTCACGTAGCGTACCTACAAAGGGCCTCATGTTAAATATAAGCGATAGAACCTTATGTATGTTCGGTTTACAAAGCTTGAGCGCTTGACATTGGCTTGTTGGATGTCTACTTCACAAACATACCTATTTTTTAAGGTAACCTATAGGCTGATAAGCAAAGGGCCTTAAAATACTGATAAAAAGATTACAATATCTCACATCTGCCACAAACTACAACTATCGTGATTTTTGTTGCTGAGAAATGACCGTTGCACTTGTACCTATGACAGCAATTCATCTACGGAACCCTAAAAAGTAGATAATATTGGAAATAAACCTTTATTATATAAGTCACCTTCACCCCATCATTTAATATTCAATTGTCAAATTACTTTGGCATTCTGGTCGAAAAGTTAACGCACAATCGATTCAAAATTTCAATAAGGGTAACTCGATTATCGTTTCGAGATTTTAATCCATTCCCATTGTTTTTCCTTGAGAAGGTTATTTTTTCTGATTGTGTTTTTCATCTTGATTTTTCCTTTGTTCTAGGTTTACTTTTGAAATAGGTAACATCTTTTATTTTTCGTAGATTAATAGAATGAGTGGGTATGTTATCTTTTTGGTCACGTTTGTTTACCAATATCACAAGTCGTACAATGTATAGTCCAGTCACATTAGACATTTTGTGCATTGTTCTTGCTAGTCCTCACATAAGTAGAATAAAATGACACCATGTGAATAAGAAAAGCTAAGACCTAATTGTAATGCTGTAATATTTTTTATTTTCTGCTGCAAATGGATTTTCGTCATCACAGAAGGAAGAGGTACAGTGTATAATTTCAAACAATAATAAAATTGACATTTGTATTCAATCTACGTATACATACTTACATACATATTTTTCTAATAGCTAAACATTCATACACTTTTGATTCGTAAAAACCAAAAAAACATTTTATGAATCAAAACTAAAACATTTACTACAAAAATATATAAATAAAGCATCAGCACATACGTACAATACAAACATTAACGACCACAACAGCAATGTTTGCAGTCCAAACTGCACTACTACGAGCTGTTAACAACAAACCCGTTTTCGTTTCAGGCATCACTATGTTCTGAAATGGCTTCAGAGCTCCGTTCAGCTCTGAAATGTCCCAGTGGCGCCGGCAGCGGGGGGGCTCCGGGGGGCCCGCGCGACGGGGCCGGGTCCCCCTACCTTCACTACGGGTTCAGCACCAAGAGCCAGCTCCACTAGCGCCCGGCCCCTGCCGCCTCGCCCCCCAGCGATGTGTAGGCACAGACTATAAAGTGATATCGAACTACCAATAACCTCCCAAATATCCCGCCTCTGACAACTCAAGTGACAGTGGAAGTGGTAACTGAAAACTGTAAATAAACTCATATCTCATAGGGCTAATACTGTTGTGAGTTAATTATTAATACTAATCTAGTGTAAATATAGTCACGTTTCTAAATGTAAAGTTTCAAATTAAACAGTATTATTTATATGCCAAATTGGAATGTGTGCCAAACATAGCTCTTGGCCTAAACATAATTTATTGATAAATGAACAGTAGTTGATGTTTTATAAATGTATAAAATTTATTAGAATACATTCCATAAAAAAATATTTACTAAGGTGAAAGTGTGTCCGTGACAAGACAGACATAAATCTTGTCGTTAGATTTATAATATTTTAGCACAATTTAATTTTTACGAAATATAAACAAGTCACTTATTTATATCAATATACAGGGTGTTGATTTGGTCAGCGACGAGCGACTCAGGGGTGGTTGTATAAACGATACTGATCCCAAAAAAATATTAAAGTAAAATATATTTTTCAAATGGAAAATCCCACAAAATCAATTTTTCATATATCCGATATAGCGGGCGAGTCAAAACTATCAACATCACTCGTAGCTCGCCTACTCGTAGCTTACTAGCTACGGCGTAGTACTTCGTAGATACGCGCGAGGGTACGAGTTTCCCCATGCATTTTAAAGTTTATTAGAATAGAAGGTTATGAAGAAGTTTTCACTTGTAAAACTTGCATATAATTTAAAGTTTTTTTTAATAAGCTTAACTCATATTACCTAGACCAAAACAACACCCTGTATATTATATTATGATTTACATGCATTGATGAACCTTATCAATAAAACTCAACTCTCATCTTGACAATAAATATAGAAAATCTTCTTTTGTAACTTTTAAATTTTTTTTTATTAACATAAAGTTAAAAATTTGTTTGTAAAAGATCGAAGATGAATTAAAGAAAATTTTTGGTGATCAAAATTAATTAAGCAGGTGTGGTCAAGTCACGGACTAAAATAATTGTACCGAGTAGTTAATAAATACCCTATTTGTCATTTTATTTCCACAACTCTACGATAATGTTACAAGCCCAATTCATTGATCTCTATAAATTCTTATTGTAAGTAAGAGTCTTGACTACTGTTTTTCCGGGAGCAGATTTACATAAATGTAAGTAATGATTACGCTTGTGTAAATCAATTTAATGTATTACTTTATAATAAACCTATTGTAAATATTTCTCCGTTAGATCTTACAGAATATACTGCCACATAGTTTAAGTTTTTGTGCATGTCAAAAAGTGTGTGCCAAATAGAGATTCCAATGAAAATTTACGACCTAACCATTTTTGATTTAGCTGAAATACTGAGGAACAAATAATCAACTAGGATTTTGGTGAGAAATTGACCATGAACGTAATTAAGCATTTAAATCGATAAATCGGAATGCATGACAAATGCCAATAATATCGATTTCAATCCTGTATTATATTTTGTAAGTTTACAATTTGAAGCTGAATTTAAATTAATAAATTGTTTTACTAAAGAATTACAGTGTTCTTATTTTACTGCACCCTTTGAGGTTGGATGAGGTTAAGATATACCTAATTGTGGTAAGGAAGCACGTTGAAATCAGAATAAATCTTATTTCGGGGTATGTAACATAAAAAGAATCATAAAATGCAAGAATAAGCCTTCAGGTAATGAGCTAGTTTGTTTCACTACTATTTTACAACTTTTTTACGAGCTCGGCATACCGGCTTACGGCTAGTTATTTATACGGGAGACCGTAAAAACTAACACCTATTCTATATGACGATATTATAAGTAAACAAACTTAAAAAACTTACCATTTGAATTGCTAGTAGGTGAGAGGCACTTGTTGATATTGGTTGGCACTACTTATACTATTTAAATTGCTAGGTCAAATCTTCTGACAATTGCTAAGATACAGAATTAAATGTAAGTGAATTAAATACAGAAATTACATGTTTTACAATCGACAAATAAGCACTAACCAACAAATAATTCAAAAATCGAACGTCATTCCGTTTGAAGTATAGGACAGATAACGTTACCGAGAACTTATCAGGATATTATTAAACAGGCCGTATACCAAGGTTTGGTCACTACTTATGTTATGCTGTGTCTATAACTTTCACGGAGAGCAGTTCCTATCTGCAGTTTAATTTTGAGAATGGGTTACTACGAAAACAGTAAGCTACTTTAATACCTACTTTATTGAGAACGCGAACTCTGTTTGTGCACTATTGCATTTTATGGGATAAGTTTCAGTCAACACTAACGGAGGTTCACTTTTAGTTGAATAGTTACGGACAAATAACTACTAAACGATCTAAGCAAAAGTTAAGATGATTGATTAGAACATTAAGTATTAAAAACATTTAATTAAAAAAATGAGAAATTAATACAATAAAACTTATTAACTTATTTTTGGTACCTACAAGTATTTACGTATCGACCAAAAAGCAAATAAATGACAACGTGTGTGTATCTTTTTTTAAACTATATTAACTGTTACATTATCATACTTATTCGCTATGCTTTATTGATTCTTTATCCAGTTCCGTTCACAGTACCTACCGTACTTTTTAAACGTCAAGCAAAATGGTCATGTGAAATCCGCACAATTATTGCTGATTGCAAATTTTGCGTAATAAACAATCCTACCAGTTATGTGTGACAACAGTTACAACTTTTTTAATTTAACGTACACAGTATGCAATACGCGTGAAAACTCCGCAAATTCGGAGCGGTTTGAACGCGGCTCGAAAAATGCCATTTAATTTAGCAAAGTCCTAGCGAGGCGTCGTTCATTAGCTAAACAAAATATGTCGTTTCCCGCCCAGGGCGCGATACCGTTGTTATTTTGTACAAGGGTTCAAAATTACGGTAACAAGTTACAAACATAAAGATATTTGTGAGATAGACATTTGCTGGAATTTTGAAAAAAACTTCATGCCACCTGTTTGCCTGAAAATTCATTGTTTAGATGACTCAATGCTTCTCTACTAAGTTTCAGTTTGATCATTTAAAGCACGAGAAAACACGTATTTAATAATTTAATACACACTTATTCCTTTGAGTGCAAGAGAGAAATGATGTAACGTCTAATATTCTATGGAACGTAAAACGCTACGTCCCTAATATCAATGATAACCCATTGGGTACGGTTTCCCGTTAAAATGCAAAGGGCGCGAAAGGTTGCGGCAACGTGGATATGGGCGGGCAAATATAGGTAGCATATGTTAGAACAGACAGACCACCTAACAAGTTATTAGCCTCTGATTCACAATCTTTATTTACCATAATAATAAGTATATTTTTCGTATGGAGTTTGACAGTTATTTGACCCTCGTTATAGGTTTTATGAACCTAAGGCTTTTTACTCATGTACCTAATAGACCCCTGTTTGTATACTTACAGACAAATAGTCAATAGTTTAGCTAGACTATAAGCCTTAATCTAAATATTACACTACCTTAATTTTGTTTGACTTGAAAGTACCTACTGAAAGATTCAATTACAATTAGTAGTATGTAAAACATTAGGTTCACACTTTATATCTATAGTAAAATAAAATATGTATTGTAGGAATTGTTTGTGATTTGACTGTTTTCTTTTAACATGCACTTAAATAGGTAGGTACTAAGCAGTGCGATATGAGATCCTACGCACCGGCACAAATCGTTATTATCTCGTTAGTAGATATAAGCATTCATTGGTTTGGTACCATTATTGTTTTCTATAAATACGAATGGAATATTTTTACCTGAATGTGATAAAGCAAACAATTAAAAAATTACAATAATATAACTAACTTTACAGGTATATAAGTAGCTTGCGCAATTCGGGTAATGAAATAACAAAGATTAGTTGTTTTTCTTTCGCCCACTACAAAGTATTCCTTACTTAAAGAACTTTGTTATTCCTAGACCCACGAATGATCCCTTACGGTGACAAAAATAAGTTACACATTCTTACGTTTCCATAAATGTTTTCCTTTAGAACAATATTGATGAAACTATTCACCGATGGAGTTTCTACTGTTACATAGTTACAAACAATCATATTTCTCGTCAAGAGTGTGTAGAGCAAATTAAAAGGGAATTGGTATGCGAGTAATCACGAAGGATGCCGAGCGTATGGGAGGGTACTGTTACAATGGTGCTTAGGGTGTCTGTTGCGAACCAATTGTGACGCTGAGTGCGAGATAATTGAGATGGAAACGCATGTTCGTTACAAAAAGTCAATTAGTGTAGCATATGTCACATCCCAAGAGAGCTCGAAACACTGCCAAATATAAACTGCTGAGAAGAAGCAGGCAACCATTTCGCCACTTTAGAAGCGTCTCACTGGCTGTGATAATAGATGACAGGCTTGAGAAATCTATATGGGTTCCGTTTCTTGCCATTCGGCTACGGAACCCTAAAAATGGGTTGGTAATAAAGCGAAGAGGTCGTGGTTTTAACATGAGAAGATGACTTTTCCTTAACACTGTCTTGATGCAGCGTTTTTTATGCACACGCATTGGCAAAAACCAAACGTTTAGCACGAATTAAAAGACACCACGTAATCGCATTACAGTGGCAAAGACCTGAGAGTTTTTAATTAAAACCATTTTAAACATACTACATTCCCAACGAATACTCGTACTTTTTATTTTTATCTTTAATTAACGTTTCACAAAATTCCGACAAAATGCTCAGGTTTCTAGAAATACCGCGAGAAACACGCTTAGCAACCGATCAAGCGATGTCTACAAAATTAAGACTACGTATTTGTAGTTAATAATAATTACATTACAAAGTAAAATCATTCAATATTTGTCCGTTTCTGTTCCTAGCTCCTTGTCTATTAGGTCTGTAGGCTAGACACAAAGCAACCACAAGTCTCCCATTTTAAAACGTAATTGAAACCGCGAGTGATGAATGTGGGTCCGAAAACAATTTTTAATGGCCCCTTTAAATTTTGGGACTACCCATCTCAAAGTCTCATTTGTGAATGTTTTAATGAACTATGAATATTAACCCTCCAGTTTATGAGTTCGGCTACCTTTAATTCAGGTTTTACTAATCTAAATGTCCTAAGTACTACACGTATCTAATTACTACTGTTGGATGTAAAAACATCAATCATCATATGTAGGTAGGTACTATAGGTATTATTAAGTGGTTCAGCTATAAATACAAAACTGTTTCTGACTTCAGCAGACGGCGATTAGTAAATTTCTTAAAACTCTCCAAAACTATTAATTATCCACAGTCTTATCAAGTTGTTGCAAATTAAAATCTTAAAACGGTGCACGAGACAGCTTGTGTTTAAATTAAAAAATACACGGTCCACTTTAAAATACGAATAACATTTGCATGAAGTTAGAATGAAATGGGAGTTCATATAGCTGGAGTACATTCGTGCAAAGTAACAAATGAAGCGTGGCGTAAAAGCAGAGATAACTTTTCTGAGCTTAGCATAACAAATAACAATGTTGTAAATTATCTGCGCTGTTTACACTCTGTGTAATTTATCGTTGTGTGGCTTCGAAAATCCTGTCCGTTCGCTGCACGCGCCCCACAAACAGGCATCGCTGAAAGGTACTTTAAATGCAAATCACGACAAAGTTGAGCGCTGCATTGCAAGCCGGTTATCCAGTATTATGTTCACAGATGATTTGCACCTCATGTAATGCAAAAATAAAGTAGACGAGCTGCCCAAATAGACGAATAAATTACAGAAACGTTCGCAAGTCACGCTTGGGACCGGCGGGAAACTTACTTAACAGGAAAATCCGAAATCGACATACGATACAGCAGTTTTATGGAACTTCTTTTTATATCAGTAAAGTATATGTACTTGTATATAAAGCTAAGAAAAAAAATTGGCAAAAAAACTTTGAAGTCGATCAATCTGTGAGGGTTACGTTAGCATAATTCTGCTAAAACCGTTTTCCTGTGAGATTCATATGTTGTATCTCAAAAACTGTTTCATCCCTGAAAGAGCAGCAAACACGGCGTGTAAGATTGCAATAAAACATTACCTTTTCGGTTATTTGTCTTGCCTTACGGTACAATAAATGTAACTTTTGTATGGCGGGAGGATTTCCTCCACTGTGTTGCCACGGTGTAGTGTATATATATGTACGACTGACTGGAGGCAAGTAAGTACATAACCCTCTTCCTCCCCCACCTTTGTACTACTTGTATCTCTAGCCTTTCACCTTAACGTGACAATTCATCATGAGTTTCCACCCGTCGAAAATTTTTCGCCTGACTTTCCTTATTTTTTTACGCATGCTAAAAGATATAAATGTTACCAAGAGTAAAAAGAAGCACGGAAATATAAATATACGATTTTTTTATATTTATAATAAGGGAGGTGTTTATATGACTCCAAACACGTATGTTCATTCACTTAATGTAGAGTTTTAAGTAGGTAAGTAAGTACATAGGTTATGATGGCATTAGAAATGTTAGGAGAACTTTGTTCAATAAAACCATCATTTAGTTAAGGGCATAGGTAATTTAAGCCTTCAAAATCATTATTACTTAAATACTTTCCTAAAGCTAATTAACTATGTTGTCTTGCTAATGACTGCTTTTGAAAACTTAAGAAATTGGTATAATGAAAGACTATTCATCTTAATTAGGGCACCTAGGAGCAGTTCCGTTACCTTGTATTTACTAACGTACTTTTTAGTTTTACACAAAAGTGGTTATTAAACTATGTAAATAAAAGTAGAAATACTGAATTAAAGTTACATTAAGAATAAGGAAAGATAAATAATTTAGGTAACATTGACAATAAAGAAATAATATGCTTCACTGTCTTAGGTACAAAACTTTATTATTGACAATATTAAATAAGTATTTTTTCGAATACATAGTTTAATAAGGTAGGGTAGTAATTCAGCTAATCCAAACATGTGCCGTACTATTGATTTACAACCAAGTTTAACGTTCGCAAAATTAATAAGAAATGAAACAATATTTCGTGAAGCACTCGTCAGCAGGAAACATGCTCGTAAACAGCAGAAAGCGATGTCGTAAACATCACATTTTCGAACTATCCGAAGGGAGCTGAACGACTCTCTAGTCAGTGTTCGGTTATTTATGTCAAGCGTGTGATCTATCCTCGGTTTCGTGATATATCCGCACATTCGTGATATATCTCCGCATTCGTAGTATATCTCCAGATTTCTCGTCAATACCTGATCTGAGATACCGGAGAGCGTGTGTGGAATGCAGCCGAATAACTGGTATATCCCAATAGAACAACTCCATGCCAGTCACGTTATTGTGATTCACTAAACGATTCTTATTCAGACGCAGATGTATTGCTGTATGTAGACAAATATTCAAATATCAAGTTACATATTGATACGAGCATATAGCCTATTTATATAGATTTATTCTTGTACAGGTTTAACTTGTAAATAGTACCCACATCTATGTTCTCAAATTTCCAGAAAATTCATCTTTGCTTTTAATTTGGCTGTCTAGATGACTGATTTGGAAAGTGGAAAATATAAAAATAAGAGGCAACATTAATTAAACGATAAATTGTTTTCTTGGCAATACCTAGCTCTCAATTTTCTTTGAATGTTTCATTTGGCTCTTGTAAGTCTCTCACAGAACATCCTGTCGTTTGGGTCCAAACATAAATAAAAGAGTTGTTTATATTATTTACATAGTGTGTTTTCCATCATCTATTCAAAAGCCAATCTAAGCTTTTTCATTCTATTTATAAAACGTTACAGACCAAATCCTGTAAAGGATTTTTTATCAAGTTTTATAGCAAAAACAATAGCTCGAAAAAATTGATCTTGACTAAGCCAGACTGAAAAGTCTAGACACATTTGTAAACAGCTCACCTGCTAAGAAGAACATTACAACAGCTAAGAAAGTATTTTCCATCCATTTCCTTTTTTCTTCAACGTTTCAATAACAAGTGAAGGTGCCATAACATCATTCTCGGGTCTACTTCAGAAAATATTTGTATTTCTCGCCATCTAAAACATACACACTGCGAATACTTGCTATGTCCATGTAGATTCCTCTACAAAACTTAAATCTATACGTAATATTGAAGTTTTAGACATCTTACCATTTAAAACAAATTATATGCATGTGCACGGGTGACAAGCGCACCAGCTATTTGCTTATTTTTTTTTCCTTACAGATTGTGATCCGAAATTATACTTGATTAATCCGCAAAAAGGAATCGTCTATCATTATTACAGTGATTCTATCAACAACGAGCAAACGCTATCGCTAATGGACTTTTTTTGTAGGAAATGACAAGTGTGAACGATAAGAAATGACGTCATAATGTCTTAAGGCGTTGGCGCGAGTTTTGACACTTCTCCAGAGTCACTGAGTAGGACCTTTGAAGATAAAGCGAAGGATACGTGTCATTTGCGACGCCAGCGCCACGTGATAAGTTACACCTATTCCCCTATCCTCGGGCCTAATGGCCGCTATACTGCCCTACTAAGTACGATAACTACTATAATAAGGTAGGACATCGGTAGCCGTGAGGTAAATGCGTTTAAGATAACATTTATCGACGTAATCGTCAACGGAGAGATGGAGCAATAATCGATTATGGAGATAATTTCGGCCAGTAAATATTCGTAGTTTCATACATTACTTCACTTACAAGATAAAAAAAAAGTTGACATTCAAGCGTTGGGCTACGTACACGAATTAAAATTAGATGAAGTCTAATTTTAATATAAAATTAGTTTAACGAAAAACGTTTAACAAATGTCTGAATGGCTATTTAAATGACCATTGCTTAAGGTATTTTTTCTTAATAGAAACACTCGATATGATGTAATGTAATCAAACATAGTTAAATATTAGTTATGTATATACTCTAGCAAAAGCGCGATGATGCACAAACATTCCCTTGGGGTGTTGTAGTTTTGAACAGATCATAACAAGCTCATACCTTTTCCATCGGAAGTCTATCCAAGGGTCGAATTATGCCCTCGGGATATTATTAAAGTTATCACGTAACTATGTTGAAGTTTCCGATTTTAAGCTAAACAGCCTGCTGGCCTATTTAATGACTATAATTTAAATTAACATCAAATTCTAAGATTCGAGTACGTTATGTTTAAATTTCTACAAATGAGCAATTAACTCCTACGAGTTCTAAATTAAAATAAATGTCTCTGATTGGTCTAAATAAGGAAAAGCAGTAATTTTCATAAAATAAATGTGCTTTATATAATAATATATTGTACTATAGTCCGCAGATAGGTAAAGGAGGTACCCCCTAGCCAGAGGAATCAAACAAAATTATGTGCGCTTGGCTAGATAACAGTTTGCCACTATAAACTAACCTTTAATTTCACTTGCGGTCCGTTTACTGAGGTTTCATCTTGTATTGAAATGGTACGTTCCGCGATCTCTGACCGATTGTCTGCATTTGTCACGTCCTAGTTAGCCGGAACCAGTACATTTTCTAAATTGCCAAGTTCCATGTTGAATTTCAAGACGAACGGTCGCTTGTGACGTTTCATTTTGAACGGGCATGAATTCGAGCCGCGTCTGATTTGTAATAACGAACAAGCAGCAAGCACAAGCGCAGTGCGAGTTGTCTGTTACATTTGCATTGTCTGATAACCTTGACTTTAGCCACACTCTACTATATTGTTCTGTATATTTCAATGCCAATGTATGTAATACTAATTAATTTTCCTGATAATAAAATATGTATTATATATAAACCCAATTAAATAAATATCAAACAGTGCGTTACTTATAAGGTCCAAACTAATGGCTCATTTTATTATTTGAAGAGAATTTGGCATTAAGCATGGTTTGAAGTTTATAGCCGAAAGATGCTACAACACAACTCAGCTACGATATGGCTACGAATATTACTGCTACGGCGATCTATTCGTCTTCAAGTAAGTACGTTTGAGTCATTCAGTGTACATTCGCTACGAACGACATAGTAACTGTGAATGATGTATAATATTGTATTAAATAAAGGACTGACTATTTATAAAAAAAATAAGTAAGCAAAAATTTATGAAATAACTAAAAATAATATTTATTAAGTCTCATTAACGGATTTAGAGGTATATGGTTCATCTCCTTTTTAAATTGTAGTACAAATAGCGTAATAATGAAAAATATTACCTTTTTTTAAAGCTATCTTTCTAAGTTGGTTTGTTAAAAAAATATTATAATTGGTTAAAAAATAGTTTTGCTGTGCAGAATATAATATTTCGTAAAAAAAAAACATCAAGGTCCTGTTATTAATTACTAGAGGATTACAAGATCTCCAGAAAATTCTATTGAAGCTTATCTTTTAATACAAAACATTTTTCTTCTGTTTTTGCGCAAGCTCTTCAGAAGTCCTTCAATTCGGTTAAAATGAATGATCGATTACTTCCAAAATATATTTTCGATACTTTTACCTGGTTGGAGGGATATTTTTTTCATTATGATTGCGTAATTATCCCTTCTTTTTCTACTTTGCGTTTCGTCCGAACTAATTTAGCGGTCGTAATTTCTCAAGAGACATCTGAGTTATTAAAGTATTACGGAAACCTTGCTAAATTAAAGAACGGATTGTGGGATTAGAATACTTAAAAAATTTGTTCTAACGGAGTTTTGTGGACCTTTTCCCTCGTTCTTTTAACTTTCTTTTTAAAGCCGGCGCTCTAGATTTTTACATATATTCATATAAGTACTTAAAATGCATACTTGATTTGTTGTTAGATTCAGCTGAATAATTTTCCATACTTATTACTTATTTTTTTTTTTCTGTTATTCTGTATATATGTTATTTTATGGTTGATTTTATTACATGGATTTACCTTTAGACTATTATAGACTAGCGAACTTCCTTCAAAGTAAATATGGTCTTAAAAGTATGGCCGATAAGAATAAATGAAGAACGTTTTTCAAGCCGCAGAAATAAAGCAAAATAGTGTTGTTATTAATTACCTTTACGTGGAACTGAACTATAAATTACAGAAGCACCGGCGATATCTCCTCGTTCCAAACGCTTGGAATTAATGAGGCTGGTATCATCTTACAGAGTTCACTGAGTATCGAACCCCGTGAGTTATGAACTCGACACGCCTGCACAAAAACATAACGTCGATATTTCTACGGATATAAAGCTTTGATACGCATCACTGCTTCCACTTCAATTATGGTAGGTACAAGGAATTTTGGAAGACACCATACTATGTTTCCAGTCTTCAATATTTTTGACTAAGTACCTGCCATACTAGAGTGCTTAAGTCTAAATATTTTTTACACAGCGTATGTGTATTTACTTAGTAAGAATTACTAATTCCGAACAATAATAAAAAAACATTATTCAATGCAGTAAAATATGCGCGGGATAATACAATTCAATCAATATCGATCTAATGTCAAAACTATCTATTTGACAGGTCTAGTGCTGTCCATGCGTGCTAGTGTTGTCTATCATAGTAATGTCATAATCATTATCCATCTAACACTACTAATATGTTAAAGTTAATGAGACGATTATTTAATCAACTTGTTAACGATTACAAATTAAAGTCCTTGTTTAGTTGAAATATAATTTCACGTACTACGACGGTATTATATCTATACGTATTTTTACCCTGCAACCATAATCGCTTTCCGTGTTCAAACTCAAATATTTCCAAGTTTCCGTAAAATTGCCCAACAAAAGTGTTTGCGGAGTATCGGCGTTTAATTTTCGCTTGGAATTTCTATCTCCTGAATATAAGACCTTTTGTTGCCCAAAACTGGTTTAAAGGATATCGATACAAAGCTCTTTCCATGCTATTGAAAGATTCAATCGCTTTATTGTGCACACTGGAAGTCGATTCTAAAACAATGAAAGATTGTTCTTAAATACCTACATTTCTACCTAAACAAGGTTTCTTTTTGTACTCTAACTTAGTTATGGTTATGAAAATGGTAGATAATATCCATGCTCTTAATTCATTTGTAAAAAGTAACTCATGTTTTTTTCATAAAAGCTGAACGTGTGTACAAGTACAGTAGGTTGACCATTTCGAAAAAGTTACACGGTGTTTCAATCATTATTTGTCTAACTTAAATGACTGAAATTACATAACTAGAGTTCCAATATGCAGTGCTATAATTATGAGAGAAAACAAAGAAAATTATTCAAAACACTTTTCCTATTCGCCTGCAGCGTTTATTGAAGTCTGATTCTTAAATTAAAACTACGGAACCGATCTTTAATTAACAGTATATAAAGTGTTGTCGAGAGCGCTGCACTCTTGGCTCCGATTCGCGTATTTTTGGCATTTACTATTGGACTAAAGTAGTCATTCAGTAGTGCTATTGTAACATATCGAGTGCAAAGTCAGCAGCATTGAAAGGTGACACGCCGCTGTCAGAATTGCGAGGTATATCAATTGTACTTTCGTAGTACAGGGGGAGGCAATTCATAAACGGCAATATCACCACTGTGTTTGACGTCGAGCTTGAATTTCAAAATAGCTTGACGGTTCTAAATGCGCTGCTCAATGTTTATGTAAAAGAAAATCGTAAAACTATCTTATCGTTCTCGATGACAGCATTGTCATTTGCTTAGTAAATCGACATGCAGTACATACAATTGATGCGCAACTGAGTGACGACTCAATTAGCGGAATTGAGGCCCTGGAACTTGGTCTGTTTCCTATTGTGTCCGCTTGGGGGCGCCAAGCGCCTGGGAGTCAGAGCGTTTTTAAACAGCTTCGTTATTTAGCAAACTCCTAACTACCCCACCATTGTAAAGCAGATAAAGTAGATTTAACCCAGATGAAACTTTCAAGTATAATAATATTTGAAGTTTACTGTAGTTGTACTTTTTAAAATATTATATTTCACGATTTAGTTCCGCTATTAAGGTACTTTGCACACAATAATATAGATACTTAGATACATTTTATATGTATTACTAGCGGCCCGCCAGCGACTTCGTACGCGCGTAATAGTTTTACTCCGTTTGGTTCCCATAGATAGATCGTAGCGAACATTTTTATAGGCCTATACGCATTAAACTACTTCTATAGCCTTCCCTCATAAATTAGCTGTCTAACATTGTAGCTAATAGTAGATTGTTATACAAGGGGAGAAAGCGATCCATTTCACTCGAGATGTTTCTTCGCCAATAATTCGAGAGTGAAATGGTGCTTTCACCCGAGTTAAACATACTATTTTTCATTTCGACTGTGAGGAAAAACATTAAATTTACAATAGTGGTTGTAGATGTCATGGTGAGGTATTATGTAGTACAGCGAGAAAGGAAAACTCAAGTTTTTGCACAAAAAGACAGTTAATTTACAGTTCTCCAAACATCTAACATGATAAGAAAGAATAACGACACGAATACATAAAAACAGTACGAAAAAGCAGACGATACGAAATAATTAAAATCCTTGTAAAAAATATTGATCGAATTTTCCCCACAGATAATAATTGTCAAAATTTAAAAATTAGGCATAGAGTTCAAAAATAAAATAATGACATTGACAATGTAAAATAAAAAAAAAAGTGTCATCTTGGTATTATGGCGGGAAGCCAAATATTTTAATCACAGATTAGTAAAATTCTTAAAAGATTAGTAATTATTGTCTATTTTAATTATAGATTGAATCAATTGTATATTTTTATAGCACTGATCATAATAAACATGTATGTTTTTCGGTGTACAGCTAAGCAAAAATGATTATTATTTTTATAATATAATGTGACTCAATTATCTTTAACCCAAGCTTTGACTGCATGCCTTGACTCTATACCATGCAAATTAAAACTTAATTACTTTCCACCCTAGGGATGGAAGAGCTATTTTCCACCAGGCTATCTACACAGGAAAGTGCTATTTTCCGAACAGGAGAGATGAACAATATTTTAAAACCGGACTAATAGTTCCTGTTATTAGCGCGTTCAAACAAACAAACAAAAACATCAAGTTTTTAAATATATACGTAAAAATGCGTAAAGATAAATGTTATATTTTATAAACACACAACACGCAGCCCGGTTTTTAATCTGGTCAAACTTACACGGGGATAATATCTTTTTATTTTACAACGAAATGGAAATACTTACTACGCCTATCGTCAATCGTATATTTCTTTCGGGAGCTAATGAAAAACCAGGCTTTACTCCGTGCGCTTACACAGCATTATGCCACATACAGGCTTTGGGAGAAGCAAATTCCTTCAAGTCTTCTCCCGCTACCTTAAGAGTTTGAACTTTAGCTTTGTTTATTGCTCTACTTTCTTGAATTCAAATCGTGAATTCAAAGGGTTAATTCTATGTAGGGATCTACCCCATCATCATCAATACCCAAAAGCCGTCCACTGCTAAACATAGGCCCCCACGAAAAGTTTGCAAAAAAAAAAGATTGGACACCCTGCGACCACAGAAACAGCGTTGAATGTCCACCGACAATATGAACTTGAACGATCTGCAATCTACACTGTACACAGACCGCTTGATACCTACCCTGTTTAAACACAAAAAATATTATTTACTGTTTTATGGAATAAAATCTCTTCTCGAGCATTTTCTCGAGAGCAACATCAATAACAAACATGTGTCAAAACATTGTGTCTCAGACATGTCAAATGATTGTCAAAAATGATATACAAAATATTTTTATCATTAGCACTAAAGAGTTTTGATATCAACTTCGAAGAAAATAACCACCAGAATAACTTTGTAACCCTTTTTCACCCCCTTATGAGATTAATTGCAATAAAATAAAAAATAAATCTTCCGTCAATTTTGTAAAATAATGTGTATGCAAAATTTGAAGTAGATTAGACGAAGGGATCACGTTGTTCCATACAAACTTTGCACCCCTTTTTGACCCTCTTAGGGGTAGAATTTCGAAAAATCCTTTCTTATCGGATCCCTACGTCATACAAAGAACACACCCTCCCAGTTTCAGGTTTCTACGATCAGCGGTTTAGGCTGTGCGTTGATCCATCAGTCAGTCAGTCAGTCAGTCAGTCAGTCAATCAATAAGTCAGTCGTTCAGGACAAAGCATTTTATAGGTATAGATAATCTATAATATAAAAATGAATCGCAAAATGTGTTAGTAAGCCCATAACCATAACTTAACAACTCCTAGACAAATTTGGCTAATTTTTAGGGTTCCGTACCTCAAAAGGAAAAAACGGAACCCTTATAGGATCACTTTGTTGTCCGTCTGTCCGTCCGTCCGTCCGTCTGTCAAGACCCTTTTTCTCAGGAACGCGTGGAGGTATGAAGCTGAAATTTATATCAATTACTCAGGTCTACTGTCCCTTGAAGCTGTGAAAAAATCAAACTTCTAAGCCAACGCAATCAAAAGATACAGCCGTTTATGCCGCAAGTTTTCGACACTTGCAAGGGAATCAAAACCTACAGGGTGCTTCCCGTGAACTCAGAATCAGAATTTGGTACGAAGCAACGTCTTATAGCATAGATAAAGGAAAAATTACGAAAATCATAAATTTTTAGTTACATCACATAATATATATTTTTTTAATAATTTTAAACTTACCCATTTCCTCATAAACGCGTAGAGGTATTAAATTGAAATTCATACCAAATACTCAGGTCTATAATACCTTTAAGCTGTAACAAAATCAAACTTCTATGTCAACGCAATCAAAAGAAACAGCAATTTAAGCTGCATATTTTGAAACTCGCAAGTACTCGCAAGGGAATCAAAACCTAAAGGGTACTTCCAGTCGACCTAGAATCTTGAAATTTGGCATGAAGCAACGTTTTATAGCACACATAAAGGAAAAATTCCGAAAACCTTAAATTTTTAGTTACATTACAAAATATATATTTTTTAATAAATATAAACTTATTACTTTTTTCCTCATGAACGCGTAGAGCTATCAAGTTTAATATAAAATAAAGGATTACTTGAACGATAAAGAGATCTTTGTCTTAAATTTATGCTCCTCCATCTTTCCCCATTGTAATGTTATGAATTTCATTTTGCAATAAAAATACCATAGTTATGACTCGATTGTCGTAATGAACGAACTTTTACAAAGTTCGTTCATTACGACAATCGAGTCACCTTGCAGGTTTGTACGGAACCCTCGGTGCGCGAGTCCGACTCGCACTTGGCCGGTTTTTTATTTTTTTAAATGTTTGTTGAAATGTTTAAAATGGTTGTTCAAGGATGATTTTTAAGGCGAGATAAATTCGAATAATTTCCGGAAACACCCTAAAAACAGCCCTTTTCTTTTTCCCATACAAACGTTTTCTAACTAAAACGTTAGAGTCAAGGAAGATCATAATATCCATAAAACGGGGCCCGGGCGGGACGGGGCTGGGGGCGAAACGAAGTTCGCTGGTACCGCTAGTATCATTATATTTCTGTCTTCCTAGATCAATATTCAGAATATCAAATCATTAAAATAACAAGTTCTATCAACTTCTATCTAATTAGTATTGCAATTATCTACATCGGGTTTTATGAAGATATACATAATAATACACCAAACAATGGTACTCGTAAGTATGGCACCTACAGATATAATCATAAGCTTCGCAGAATATCTTCGTTAAAATGGCCTCAAACTACATTGCTGTATTAATATTAGTTCCGGATTCCGTAGCGAGTGTCATATCCATTCCCGCTGCTGTTATCTCGGAGCCACCCGGCTATCAGCGTCTTGACAGTCCACAGACAGCTGAAACACACACAGTAATTCACACCCTGAGCCTCGCTTAGTCATGTGTGTTTGTTTATAGTTCTCTATCTGAGGGTTCAGTTATTCTTCTATCAAACAATATCACCATTTATTTTCTTTGTCAATCACATTAGCTATTTTCTCGAATGTTATTTAGCAAGATAGTATTGTTTTTTATTGCTTAAAACTGGTGTTTTCGTAGCCGGTTTGCCTTTTTTGTGTTTATAAATAACAACAAGCAGGCTGTTTGTACTGTTTTAATGGTTTATCTTTTGTTAAATTGGTCTTATACAAAACGAGTATGTGTAGTGAAACAGTATATTGGTTGATTCGATTCGAATTTCATAAATAAACCGTCTTTGATGATGTAACAACAATGTTTGGGTTCGCCGCGACGCACTTCTTTTCACGGCGTCTAAATTCATCGACATACAATACACACGCTTCTAATTGTAAGTAACATACATAAATCGTCACGTACTCGACTGTTACGTCACACGCCGCAATTCAAACGAGCAAAAGTGGTGCGAATGGGTGCGAAGTACGGAAATGAGTTGCGTTCCCCGCACCTCGCCCCGCGTTCCTTGAGCGGAAAACCGTTTGAGTGCTCGGAAATTGAGTTACGTCGAGTTATGTGCAGTGCCCAACGAGGATGCAAATGTCTTTGCCGTTAATGAATACTTACATATTTATAGATAGACGTTACTGCGATGCACTCCGACTAATGCGGTGCTGCTCGCGTTTACGTTAGAACGGCGTGTTCTCCATTTAGCGTAATGTACAGAAGTGTGTTTTCTAAAGATGAATTTGATTGTATAATTAACAAAAAACGATTACTATAAGGATAATAATCAAGATATTTACATGATTTGTCGTAAACATGTTGTTTGCTAACAAAACAGTCCATCTTTATTTATTCAGATAATATAATACGTTTTGTTGACTAAACAGTCTCTATTTAGACAGCGAATAAAAATTCCAACATGCTGGAGATATTCATTCAAACGATCTACCCAGAAATTCAGCAAAAAGAAAACAAAAGTTAATCATATATTGAGAAACGTATAGACGCGGAAGAAAGGGAGGAATGTGTTTCCTAAACCTTCGAGGGACTTTGATGTAATATTAACTGCGAAGCGAGGCGTACCTAAATCTGTATTTCTATTTGTTTGAAGCTGTATTGAATTTACCGAAAACAGAAAACAATTCCAGACAGTTTTATGCTGCCATTTAAGTGAGGATGAAATTCAAAACTTCTATCAAATTTCTTGAAAGCTCTGTCTGAGCGAATTCATTCTTGGTATTGGTACCTAACCCTTGTTACTTCAGCGAGGTGGAAAAGATTACTGAATTCGATAATTTGACTACCGAAAAAGATGTCGTAAGAGGTCTTACACACCACACCGGACTACAAATGGTTTATTAATTTGTAATTATTGTGCCAAGCCACTTATACCCATGTGGTGGTGCACTTCTGTACAAGAAGGTTTTATATTTGAATATAAAATCAGTCATAAAGAAACTGTTTTATTACACCTTTGATATCCTTTAATGCTAAACAAATACATTTCGAACAACAAACACCTGCATAATAAAAATTCCCAATGAATTCACCTGTAAAGAAAACATCGCTCGCTATTCAAGTCTGTCGTAAACATCATTAATACGATTTAAATAATCCGCCGGAAGGGAAGCTCAAGCTACTGAACATGAGCTGGAAGTAAATAAAGATCCATACATTATTCAACAGGTAAGGGCTTATTGGTGACTGGAGATAGATTTTAGCGGGTCTAGCCTGGCCCCGTGCCAGAGTGGGGTAGCATGCCAACGTAAAGTGGCACTTTGCTCGACACGAGAGATAGTTATGTAAGTACAGCTTCAATTCTTCAATGATAGAAACGTGCCACCGGCGGGTGTGAGCCGGCTCCGCGGATTTGTGTCACGGATACAGTTTGCCTAATAGCAGCAAACGTTTGAACCTGCAAGCTGCTTCCGACCTAGATCCTGTATTGCTCGTAATGTTTCAATGAAACTATTCGTATGTGTCCTTAATTGAAATGCTTGAGCTAGGATTCTGTATATGAACTAGCGGCCCGCCCGCGACTTCGTACGCGCGTTTTAGTTTAACTCCGTTCCCATAGATCGTAGCGAAAAATTATAAGCCTATACCTATACGCATTAAACTACTTCTATAGCCTTCCCTGATAAATTAACTATCTATCATATTCCATACCCTTACCAATAGTTCCTGTGATTAGCGCCTTTAAACAAAAAAACTAAAACATCCAGTTTTAAAATATATACATAGAAATGCGTACAGACAAATGTTATATTCGACGACGCGTTTGGTGTATTGGTTAGCGCTCCTGACTATTACGCTGGCCGTCGAGGGTTCGAATTCCGCAAGGGGAAAATGTTTGTGTGATGAGCACGGACATTTGTTCCTAAATCATGGATGTTATATGTATTTAAGTATTTATGGGAGACGCACCCGTCATAATCGTTGTCTGATACTTCGTAACACAAGGAAGATAATTCCTTACCACGTGTACCAGACCATTGGTGTGTTGTCTGGCGCATATGTATTTATTTATTATATTTTATGTACACTCAACACGCAGCCCGGTCTTTAATGGTCAAACTTACACGGGGATATTATCTTTTTATTTTACAACGAAATAGAAATACTCCCTACGCCCTTTCGTTAATCGTATATTTCTTTCGGCTACTCATAAGACCAGGCTACTCTCTGCGCTTACACAGCATCATGCCACATACAGGCTGTGGGAGAAGCGAATTCCCTCAAGTCTTCTCCCGCTACCTTTTAAGAGTTTGAACTTGAGCTTTGTTTATGGTTATAGCGAATACTCGACTTTCTTGAATTCAAATCGTAAATTCAAAGGGGCAAATCTATGTAAAGATCTACGCCATCATCATCATCAACACCCAAAAGTCGTCCACTGCTAAAAGTTTGCAGAAAAGTTGCAGATTGGACACCCTTCGACCACGGGAGCAGCGTAGAATGTCCACCGACAATATGAACAAACGATCTGCAATCTACACTGGACACATACCGCTTGATTCCTACCCTGTTTGAACTCAAAACAATATTATTTACTATTCTAAGGAATAAAATCGATATATTATCGTTATAGAGAGCAACATCAATAACAAACATGTGTCAAAACATTCTGTCTCAGATATGTCAAATGATTGTCAAAAATGAAATAAAAAATATTTCAACATAAGCACCAAAAAGTATTGATATCAATTTTGTAGCAAATCATCCCCAAAATACCTTTTTACCCCTTTTTAACCCCGTTACAAGATAAATTTAAATAAAATTTGATACACATTTTTCGTTATTATTTTTAAAGAATGTTTATGCAAAATTTGAAGTAGATCGGACCAAGGAATCACGTTGTCCCATACAAACTTTGCTCCCCTTTTTCACCCCCTTAGGGGTAAAATTTCGAAAAATCCTTTCTTATCGGATCCCTACGTTATACAAAGAACACAGCCTCCAAGTTTCAAGTCTCTACGACCAGCGGTTTAGGCTGTGCGTTGATCCGTCAGTCAGTGAATCATTCAGGACAAAGCATTTTATAATAATAGACTAGCGGCCCGCCAGCGACTTCGTACGCACGTTTTAGCTTTACTCCGTTCCCATAGATCGTAGCAAAAATATTTATAAGCCTCTAAGCATTAAACTTATTAAATAGCCTACCCCGATAAATTCACTATTTAACAATGTATCTATTTTATAACCGGAACAATAGTTCATGTGATTAGCGCCTTCAACCAAACAAACAATAACATCAGTTTTTAAATTATAGACAAATGTTATACTTTGTGTAGACTCAACACGTAGCCCGGTCTTTAATCTGGTCAAACTTACACGGTGATATTATCTTTTTATTTACAACGTAATGAAAATACTTTACGCCTTTCTTCAATCGTATATTTCTTTCGGGTGCTAAAAAGATCAGGCTACTCTGTGCGCTTACACAGCATCATGCCACTATAGGCAGCAGCAAATTCCTTCAAGCTTTGTTTGAATTCAAAGCAAAATTATATGTAGGGATCTACCCTATCATCATCATCATCAACACCCAAGGCCGTCCACTGTTTAACATAGGCCCCACGAAAAATTTGCAGAATGTGGTGTTGTCTATGTCTTCTATGAAATATCAGAACCTTTATGTGTCAAATGTAAGTGTCAATTTAGCTGAATAAAGCCAACATTTAATTTGGTTGTATCTTATTTCATAACAATTTATTCAGCTAAATAAATATGTCTAAAAATGACGGAACCTAAAGAAGACGACAATATTACAACAGATTTTATCAAAGAAGCAAAACATTTGGACAAGATGATGTTGGGTGGACTTTCAAGATTTTTACGGCCCGACAAATTTGAATCGGAGCCTGGAACCAACCTCGCCGAAATCAGGTGGGCCCATTGGCGTCACACATTCTTAAATTTCATCGCAGCTGAATGCACCGAATCAACGCCTGATTTCATAAAACTGAACTTACTTATAAATCATCTTGACGTAACGGTATATACCTATGTTCGAGACTGCAAGCAATTCGACGAGGCAATACGCTTATTGGATAAACTCTATACAAGGCAAAAAAACGACGTACATGCTAGACATATGTTATATACTCGAAAACAGCAACCGTCAGAAACAGTCTCGGACTATCTGCGATCCCTGAAAATACTTGCCCATGATTGTAAATTCAAATCTGTTTCAGCTGAAGAGTATAGAGATGAATATATTCGTGATGCTTTTATCGCTGGCATCTCCTCTCAAACAACAAGGCAGCGTCTTTTGGAAAATGTTACATTAAATTTAGAAGAAGCTCAAAACCAAGCCCTTTCTCTCGAAATGGCGGAAAGAAACTGCAAATCTTTTCAAGCGTCTGGCGATATACATCTAAATGCTCAAAACGTTCGTCAATCCGCAGAAGTCTCCAGAACTATATCACTCCCCCAACAGCGACGGAAGCGATGCTTTTTTTGCGGAGGTAACATTCATCAGAGAGTCAAATGTCCTGCATATAATGCTACCTGTCAATTGTGTTCTAAATCTGGTCATTTCGCAAATGTATGTAGAAGTCAAAAGCAAGCAATGAATCTTGTCGTCTCCGAGCAAAATACAGAGATTGTTAAAGAGGATACTGATGTGCCTTCCACTAGTTCTTCTTCATACACTAACGTAGTTTTATCTGCATCGCCGGCCAGTTTACACAAAGCAACTGTATCTGTTACTATTAACAATCTACGTGCTGATGCCCTTATAGATACTGGCAGCTCTGTCAGCTTCATCGATAAAGATTTAGCTTACAGCATGAAGCTTCAAAAGAAACATTGCGAACAAACTATCACACTAGCCTCCCTGAATAATGTTTCTCATGTTGATGGAGCTTGTTTTGCAACACTACAGATTGGCGAACACACTTATAAAAATCGACAACTATTGATAGTAAATAACTTATGTGCTGATATAATAATTGGACATGATCTACTTAAAGACCATTCATCATTAGAATTTAACATGGGTGGCGACAAAGAACCTCTTAAAATTTGTAGTGTCATGCAAGCTTCTGTACCGCCCGCGTCTGTTTTTGGGAATCTTTCTCCAGATCTAAAGCCTATTGCTATAAAATCAAGGAGACATTCGGAAGAAGATCAGAAATTTATAGAGAAAGAAATAGGCCAGCTATTAGAAGCCGGAATTATTGAACCTAGCATGTCTCCCTGGAGATCACAAGTTCTAATAGCGGGAGGAACTAATCACAAAAAGAGAATGGTAATCGATTACTCTCGTACTATAAATAAGTTTACCTACTTAGATGCCTACCCTCTTCCTCATATCGAATCTATAATTAACAAAGTAGCAACGTACAATTACTTCAGTCAAATCGACTTAAAAAGTGCGTATCATCAGATCCCAATATTGGTTAAAGAAAAACCATTTACAGCTTTTGAAGCATGTGGAAACTTATATCAATTCACAAGAATTCCGTTTGGTGTCACTAACGGCGTAGCGGCTTTCCAAAGGTCGTTACAGTACATAATAAAATCGGAGAACCTGACGGGAACGTACGCTTACCTTGATGACGTCACTGTATGTGGCCAAACAAAAGAAATTCACGATCAGAACCTCGCCAACTTCATGAACGCTGTAAAGAAATTTAAACTGACAATTAACGAACAAAAATCTACTTTCTGTACGGACAAAATCAATCTTTTAGGCTATACTATTCACAAAAACGAAATAAAACCAGATAAGGACAGATTAGATCCATTACTTAAGCTTCCATTACCGACTGACATTCAAGCCCTTAGAAGATCTTTGGGTATGTTTGCTCATTACTCGAAATGGATAAAGAATTTCTCCGAAAGAATAAGTCCATTATCAAATGCCGCTTTCCCACTCAATGAGGAAGCATGTCGAAGTTTCAATTCCTTGAAAGAAGATATAGCTAAAGCAACTTTAACAGCTATTGATGAAAACGCTACATTCATAGTCGAGACTGACGCATCAGATCACGCCATTGCTGCAACGCTTTCTCAAGGTGATCGTCCAGTAGCATTCTTCTCCAGATCGTTATCTGATACCGAACGTAGACATTCAATTATCGAAAAAGAAGCTCAAGCTATAATTGAATCTGTAAGAAAATGGAGACACTTTCTTATTGGAAAACACTTCCTGCTCATAACTGACCAACAATCGGTTTCTTTCATGCTCAATCAGAATCACACAAGCAAGATCAAAAATGACAAAGTAGAAAGATGGCGTCTTGAGATGTCTTGTTTCAAATATGATATCGTTTATCGGCCTGGAAAAGAAAATGTGACTGCGGATGCACTCTCTAGAGTAGTAAGTGCTAATATTAATCTTAATAAACTATATCAATTTCATGATGCTCTTTGTCATCCAGGGGTCACTAGAATGGCTCATTGGATAAAAGCGAAAAATTTGCCTTATTCTATTAATGACATTAGGCAAATGACTGCATCGTGCTCTATTTGTGCTCAAATAAAACCGCGATTTATGAAACTTCAAGGACAACTTATAAAAGCGACATCATGTTTGGAACGACTCAATATTGACTTTAAAGGCCCGTTGCCATCGAGCACTCAGAATAAGTACATCCTTACAATGGTAGACGAATACTCACGGTTTCCTTTTGCCTACCCCTGCAAAGATATGACGTCTGGTACCGTGATAAAGTGTTTGGCGGATGTATTTTATACTTTTGGAATACCACAATATATACATTCCGACAGAGGTTCATCATTTATGTCGGATGAAGTTCGAAAATTTTTACAATCCCTTGGAATATCTAGTAGCCGAACGACTCCATACAATCCCGAAGGAAACGGCCAAGTAGAAAGACTAAACGGAACACTGTGGAAAACGATACAGCTTTGTCTAAAATCAAAAAAGCTCCAAGCGGAACATTGGGAGCAGGTGTTACCTGCCGCTCTTCACTCCATTCGATCCTTACTATGCACCTCGATAAATATGACACCACACGAGCGTATGTTCACGCATCCACGCCGCACTCCCGTCGGAGAAAGTATACCTTCCTGGCTACTTTCACCGGGTCCAGTACTTATGAGAAGGCATGTAAGAAATTCGAAGTATGATCCAGTAGTAGACGAGGTAGAGCTGCTTATGCCAAACCCATCATACTCTTATGTGAAATTGCCTGATGGCCGACAGACTATTGTAGCTAACAAGTTCTTAGCGCCTATGCCTAGGGACGAAATGGATGATTCTGAACAAGATGATCAGACCCAGAACGAACAAGACCGCACGGAACCACCAGACGAGCCTGAAACACTACGTCGATCATCCCGTATTCGTCGTGCTCCTACTTATCTTAATGATTACGAGATATGATGAGGTCGCATTTGTAGGTGGGAAGAATGTGGTGTTGTCTATGTCTTCTATGAAATATCAGAACCTTTATGTGTCAAATGTAAGTGTCAATTTAGCTGAATAAAGCCAACATTTAATTTGGTTGTATCTTATTTCATAACACAGAAAAGTTCCAGGTCGGATACCCATCGACCGCAGGAACAGCGTTGAATGTCCACCAACAATATGAACAAACGATCTGCATACTACACTGGACACAGACCGCTAGATACTTACCCTGTTTCAACACAAAACAAACATTCTTTACTATTTTAAGGAATAAAATCTCTTCTCGAGAGCAGAATTAATAACAAACATGTGTCAAAACATTGTGTCTCAGATATGTCAAAATATGATTGTCAAAAATGATATAAAAATTATTTTAAGCATAAGCACTAAAGAGTATTTATATTAACTTTGAAGCCAATCATCCCCAAAATAACTTTCTACCCCTTTTTAACACCGTTACAAGATAAATTTAAATAAAATTTGATACACAATTTTCGTTAATATTTTTAAAGAATGTTTATGCAAAATTTGAAGTAGATCAGACCAAGGAATCTCATTTTCCCATACAAACTTTGCACCCCTTTTTCAACCCCTTAGGGGTGAAATTTCAGAAAATCCCTTCTTATCGGATCCCTTCGTCATACAAAGAACACACCCTCCAAGTTTCAGGTCTCTGCGATCAGCGGTTTAGGCTGTGCGTTGATCCATCAGTCAGTGAATCATTCAGGACAAAGCATTTTATAATAATAGATTACAACTTTAACAAAAACCATTACCATATAAGTAGGTACATTTTACAACAACTTTTAATACGCTACTTACATAACAACGTGTTATTTATTGCCAAAGTTTTGTTGGGACAGCACATGTGCAATCTATCATAACTCCCCCATGGAAAGTGAAATAAGGGTTATATAAGTTACAGTTTTGTCATACACTTTGTTTTACGTTGTGTTATTTATTTTCATGATAACTCACTCAACTGAGTACTTTATCGTGTCTATTCTGTATTCAGCAAAATACTCACCATAACAATTTTCATTTCCATTGCTCATTTCCTTGTATTTATTCGGTTTCATTGGCATTAGGCAAATGAACGCCTGAGACAATCAATTTGTCACTGAATACCTGTTTACATAATGATGAAACTGTGTTGCTCCACTTCTGTTTATAATAATTATGGTGATAGACTAAAAGAAAAACAAGGGCAATGAAAACATAATCTAGGTTTTCTGATGAGAACCGTAAACAAGATTGACACAGTTTATCCATTAATCCGAATAAGTTTCTGAGGCCGTTATTGATCTTTTTTAAGATTTTTAAAAATGAAGTTTTATTTTAAATCGTGATTTTCTTAAGCAATGGATTACAAAGTAAGATTAATGTCGTAATAAGGTAGAAGCAGGCCTAATCTGTGGTCCCAAAGTAACACATTTATCAAAGCCCCGGCTATTGCAAAGCATTATTAAAGGCGCTCACAGCAACAGGCCAGCCAGAGGGGTTTCTTTTGTAATACGTTCTAACAAAAACCAAATTCTCTAACTTAGTGCGTCAAACTATGAGTATTTTATCAGATCTTATCTAGTAGATTTCATTTTTATTTATTTAATTAAAAGAACCAAATCGTCTTTATTACAACCTGAATTATTAATAATTTTGTTTTGCCTAATTATGGGTATATTTTCGTTTACCCGTGAAACGCGTTTACAATAGAACAAGCCAAAGCCATTCAAATTTTAATTTCATTGTAGGATTCCACGTCGGATATGAGGCTCGCTCGTGCCCACACTCGGCGAAAAAAGTTTTTTGATTATTACTGTTTTGTTTTCCACTTTCGCTTCGTGCAAATCGCTCATATTTGTAAATGGAAGTCAGTCGGGTATTTTCAGATGCGTGGCATTGACGATGAAATTTTTCCTTTTTCAAAACGTCCAAAACAACATTGACAGAAGACAGAAAAAAAATATATCCAAAAAAAATATTTGCTATAAGTGTGGGAATTTATTTGCCTTGAAACATAATTGTAACTTGTACCATGTATTGTTTGGGCATAGGCTTTTTATTTTTAAATGGACAATTGATTTTCCAGGCCAGTAAGCGCGCTATGCGTCGTATGAAATGGCGTAATAAAACTGAGTGATTCCACCCGGGGAGGGTAAGCCAACCATTTTCTGGTGAGGACGCCTCCTTTAGCGGTGGAAACGTTAACCATTCCGCCAAAGCCTTGTTTGCATACCGGCCGCGATGCTTTAAATTTATCAACAGAGGAAATGAGACTGACCGCAAAGTGTTTTTGATGTACGGCTTAAGGTTGATTATTTAGATAACTATGTATAATCTTTGATTTTAGCAGTTCTACACAATAACGTGCCGCAGAGAAATTCGTTTAAAAATTCTGCTCTAACTTATTCTGACGCTAAACCACTTATAAAAAGTCAAACAAAGTCAATGTACAAGTTACCAGTAAAAGCTTACATAAGCACAGTAAGAGGGCTGTTAAATGAATACAACCCCAGAAACTAGCATAATATGAGCGTTAGAATACGGCAATTTCGCTGACATTAGTAATGAAAGTTAGTTCTTAAGACTTAGAATTGCTTGCAGTGGCATTGGCAACAGCCTGGCGAGCGATAAAAACTTGCTAAGCCGTGATCAGCTGACGGTGAACGGCCGCAACTTGCTAAGTTTTAACGATCCCATCGACTGGAAAGGATGATTCTGCCTGTTAGCGTTTGACATTAATCGACGATGCTCAACGCGCTAAAGATTCGCTATCGAGCATTTGACATTTGATCTCGATATTTTCCATGAGTCTGAATCAAAATTCAAGGAGAGAGTCAAGTCATTTTATCAACAACACAGCTAGTACAAATTGTGATGTGATTATTATATTTATATACTTTTTTTGTTTCTAGTAACTACTTGTATGTAACTTTAAACTTTTACTTTATAAACCTTAAATCTAAGTCTGTTACATTTTAAACAATGCTGTGTTCACCTGTAATTGGGTTGCATACTAGATGCAATTATTATTTTGTTTATTTTGTCAATGCTTGTATGTAACCTGTTGGTGTACCAAATAAATAAAAAAATAAAAAAAAATTTGACGGCGAACGCTCACCGCGAATCGAATTTGAACTGTTGTTAATACTTTCAAAATGCATAAAACTAATTTTTGTTTTTGTAGTGTTTTGTCACTATACAAACTTAATTTTGCACTTGTAAAAAGCAACTGTGACTCTTTGACAGACGAGGAATCGAACCCCGTGTTCTCGCAACATTTGATGAGGTCACGCAGCCTACGCGTTAAAACGCACTTTCCAAATTCAACAGGCTTGTTTATGTGACGGTGGCCGAGTGGTATAGGCATACGCCCGGATAGCGTAAGACACGGAGTTCGATTGCTCGTCTGACACAGAGTCACGGTTGCTTTTTACAAGTGCAATTTATATTTCAAAATATATGTTGAGTACTTATTGAAATCGCTGAGACTAATGTGCGATTAAATTTAAATACTCAATACTTTAGTGCTTCATCATTATGAACATTTACAAATTTATTTTTGAAATTAGTACCAAAGCATTCTATCAGGAATCAGAATCAAAGCATGTAATGACGTATTCATAAGAGACCAGAAATCCGCACAGGATCACTGCACGGGAGTAAGAGCATAGGCCCAGTTGACCAGAGGTTGCGGGTTCGAATCCTGTCGGTGTGCATGTTATCAGAAGTAACCTACCTACTTTTAGATTTTCCATTAAGTTAACCTAAGTTCTTCAATTTGAAGATGAACTTCGGACTCGAGTTGGTTCAGAGCTGTCATTACAACTTGCTTCGTAAATAGCTAACATTTACTTGTTTTCTCAATGTGCTGAAGTAAAAACTTCTTGCTGACTGAATTTTCTTGGAATGAATTTGGTCTTCTGTTAACTAAGTTACCTACAAACGAGTTGGTTTGGAGAATAACTTAATTTATTTTCAGTACCTTGGATTTGATGGGAAGAAATTTAGTATGAGCATGATTTGTCACGAACTACATAGCATATACGAATGATTTCGAGGGTTATTGGTAGGGTTCCTATTTACGAAAAATTCAAACCGTAGGGGGCTTTGTAATCTTACACAGATTTGAAAATTTATGTTTCAAAAACGTATTAAAAAATCTTTGAAATTCTTAAATATTAATCAACGCTATTAATTAAATATCTTGAATACTTCATCATCATCATTATCAGCCGAAGGACGTCCACTGGTGAACATACGAGTAGGCCTCCCCTATGACTTTCCACAACGACCGGTTGTGAGCGGTCTGCATCCAGTGCGATCCTGCGATCTTAACAAGGTCGTCTGTCCATCTTGTCGGTGGACGTCCTACGCGGCGCTTTTGGTCGAAGGGTCTCCAATCTAGGGCTTTTCTGCCCCAACGGCCATCAGTTCTACGCACTATGTGCCCTGCCCACTGCCACTTGAGCTTATTGATTCGCAGGGCTATGTCCGTTACCTTAGTTCTTCTACGTATCTCCTCGTTTCTGATTCGATCTCGTAGAGAAACACCGAGAACAGCCCTCTCCATTGCTCGTTGTGTGATTTTGAGCTTCTTTTTGAGGCCCATATAGTTAGAGACAAACGGTCAGCCGAAAATACCTACTCGTGTATTAAAAAACCGGCCAAGTGCGAGTCGGACTCGCGCACTGAGGGTTCCGTGCCAACTTTAACTGAATTAGGGATTCTTACTTCCACTTAGCCGAAATACCACAATATTTTGTTGACCGCAAATATAACTTTGTTTTTCATAGCGTTTGTATTAAAGACAAAGTTATATTTGCGGTTGATAAAAATGTACTATATCTCAAAAACTGCTACTTCGATTTCGCTCAAACCAATTTTCGTTAAAAGTTTATGTCGAGATCTACCTACATTACATATTTTTCTCAAAATTTTCACTTCCTTAGTTCAAAAGTTAGATGGGGGGGGGGGGGGGGGGGCGCCCATTTTACCACTTTGAAGCGTCTATATCTCAAACGTTAGACTTTTAGAAAAAATGGTTTTAGGAACCTCAGTGTCATTTTGAAAGACCAATCCATAGACTACCCACACGTATAGGTTTGAGTAAAAAAATTTTTTTTGGTTTTAGTTTCATGTATGGGGGGCTCCCCTATAATATCATTTTTTTCAAATTTTTTGTACCTGAATCAGAAAGCGGTAAAGAGGATACACCTACTTACCAAGTTTCAGCGGTGTGATGCTAATAGTTTCAGAATAAAGTGGCTGTGACATACGGACGGACAGACAGACAGACAAACAGACAGACAGACAGACAGACTTGACGAAACTATAAGGGTTCCGTTTTTTGCCATTCGGCTACGGAACCCTAAAAAGTCCTAGGTGAGTTTGAGATGAATCTCGACAGTAATCAAGTAATGGTTCCAAATATAATTATAATTAATCTTATAGCTAAAGGAATGAATGAAAGCCCTGCTAGATATCGTGGGTAATATTTTAATTGGATTGTGGTCCTAGCAAACAAAAAAGCATTCCTTGTTGACGGGGGTCTCGACGCTGACCGTTTGGCTCATCGCCAGAGAACGAGAAACGAGAGAAAACGAGAAAGAGAATTCTGCGAACATTTCATTTTTACACTATTTTTATGCAGTGTAATAGCCGCTACTCCGATGCCTGCGACTTTACTTGTAATCCTTACTTATAGAAGCTAAAAGAAACTGTACTTTTTCATGCCTTGTACTGGATACTGTTGCCTAATGGGGCTATCTTTTTTGCCTTACCAGATGGCGTCACTGTAGAGTAAGGTCCAGGAGCCCTGTTTTTGAATCACTCGCGTCAAGATGGCGAGGGATATTCAATGATTAAAGTCGAATTCTGGAATGAAATCCAGTTGTAATCTACACAAAAAGGATTTGAAAAATCATTGCTCAATTTTGTGAGTACTTACGTCTAGATTTTGAGTGATTTCCATTGATTTTTCATGTGTTTTCGAACGAAAATCACAAGCCATATTCAAGCGAGTGATTCAAAAATAGGGGCCCAGTACAGCTTTAAGTGTGTGTAGAGTAAATCAAAGTTTGCTAAACAATTCATAGGATATGGCGCCAGTCACGTTTTTTTCGGAAAAAAGGAATAAGTATTAGTACACAAGTTTTTTTAAGATTTTACTTTTTATTTATCCCGCTTTTAGAGCACTCTCATTCATTGATACTTGCTAAATATTCGCAAATGAACCCGCGTATTTAACCCGCAAACAATGATATTTGACATTTCGGAGACCTCACGCTTCACAAGCACCACTAGCGGTGAATTTTTACGCGCTAAGTTAATTGATATAATTGTAAGTCAATATTGTATATCGATTATTTGTATGCATGTTTTACATATCTTGACAAGACCTATTATGAGCTTATAAGCAAGTATAAATAGGTGCGTTTACTTAGTTAGACTTTAAAAACGCAGCACGTCGTTCGTGTTGCTCAGTCGAGAGGTTAATTAATACGCTTTATTGTTCAAATAATAGCATGTTAAGCGGCATTAAATTAATACTGATAGTATTAATGAAATAATACTGTGCTCGAAGCAATCGAACGGTGATTAGAAGGATTAATAGCATTACGTCGATTGCAAGCTTTGATAGTAACGGTAATATAATACCGAATCTGATTCTATTGTTTTATGAGTCTATAACATTGATCAAAAGGCCTGAATGTAATGCAATTGTAAATATTGTACTATATATACAGCTGTTTGTATACAGCGTATCACTGGGTAACTTTAAAAAAAATCGCTACTGTTAAAAACGATTCTCTGTTTCCGAATTCCGTTTCAGACTAGAATTTGGTATGGTTTATTTAATATATTCCGTATAATATACGGAATATATTATATCTAACTACATACAATATGTATAATGGTGCTGTTATCAGCCTCGCTAAAATACGGCCCATGAATAGAGCCTGCTTTTTTAAGTTTAGTAGGCAGATTTTTGTGTTTGCAGTAACGATTCTCTGTTGTATTAAGCTATTTCCATACACTTTGATCAATACGAGTAATTCAAGAAAATTAATTCTAATTTCAAAAACTTCACATATTTCAAAAGGTAGTATTTGTTCTAACGTTACTTGCAAATTAAATTTCATTTGGGTACTCAACCCAATTTCAGGCTGCTCATAATATAGTTCTGTTTGTATAGGAACACCGTTTAATTACCCTAATGACCCAACATTTCATTTGAGCGTATTCTATAGATACTAGGTTCCTCATATGTTCATGTAATTAGGTATAGTTGCCTTTTAGGGTAGGTGGTGCTTCATTATTAAAAAGGAAACCTTTAACTTTAACATATCTGAGTAGCGGCTTCCTTTTTAGGGTTCCGTAGCCGAATGGCAAAAAACGGAACCCTTATAGTTTCGTCAAGTCTGTCTGTCTGTCCGTCCGTATGTCACAGCCACTTTGTTCTAAAACTATTAGCATCACACAGCTGAAACTTGGTAAGTAGATGTTTCTTGTTCACCGCTTTCCGATTCATGTACTAAAAGTAAAAAAAAAAAGATATTTAAGGGCGGCTCCCATACATGAAACTAAAACCTAAAAAAAATCTACCCAAACCTATGCATGTGGGGTGTCTATGGATAGGTCTTTCAAAATGACATTGAGGTTTCTAAAACCATTTTTTCTAAAAGTCTAACGTTTGAGATATAGACGCTTCCAAAGTGGTAAAATGGGCGTCCCCCCCATCTAACTTTTGAACTAAGAAAGTGAAAATTTTGAAAAATATATATGATGTAGATCTCAACAAAAACTTTCAAAGAAAATTGGTTTGAGCGAAATCGAACTGGTAGTTTTTGAGATATAGCACATTTTTATCAACCGCAAATATAACTATGGCTTTCATACAAAAACAAAGTTATATTTGCGGTCGACAAAATATTGTGGTATTTTGGCTAAGTGGAAGTAATAATCCCTAATTCAGTTAAAGTTGGCACGGAACCCTCAGTGCGCGAGTCCGACTCGCACTTGGCCGGTTTTTTATTTATTCGTCTGAATATCCTTACTACCTTCAAATAATCTTGTTCTCTAAATATTTTGTTAGTCGCCTTATTATATTTACGCAAATCAGTGATTTATCTAATAAATAGATTGGATTTCTTTGAAAATTTTATATAGAAGATGGTTTTATTGAATTCTTTTGGCCGTGGAAAATAAATCCCTTTCTAGTTGTGTCATAAATAAATTAAGCATTGGTAGGGAAGCGGGAAACATCACACAACGGAGGTAAGGAACTCCGTGCCAATTCTCGTGCAGTTCGCATTCGCAAAAACTCACCAATCGAATTTTCTTTTTCGAAAAAAAAATACAGTTTTTGCTTTATCAGGGTCACGATTTCTATGCATTTCCATTTCTTTCGTGCGGTATTTTTTTGATTGATTCGGTAAAACAGTAAAATTCGAATCGAATTACCACACGAAATGTTCGATCGAAGCGAGAATCTGAGCCATCCTTGAGGGACTTAATTTTATTTCCTCAAATACGTCGCAGCCTTATTTATAGATCACACAGAGATTCTGTCTCAAGGGAATCATAGGTGAAGAAAACCCTGTGATTTTCCTAGCGCCTGCTTACAGTACCTTTGAGCGTATTCAATACAATCCTTCTTTACGTCAAAGGATATTACATAGCTGCCTGCAAAGGCGTAGAATAAAGTAGATATCTTTGCTTAGAGGAGCTCAAATGTCGTAGAATATGTAATGATTACATCGTAACGTTCTCATATTAGAAATGGGTTTTGGTGCGTTTGTGATGTTTTTAACCAACCAATTAAGAAGTCTTTAGTACTACGAGTCACCTCAATAACAATATGCTGCAGAATGATAGCTTTATAAATGAAATGAGGCAAAGAAATAGCATAAACGAAATCAATATTAAGCTTGCCAAAGCTAGCGAGTATTTATTTAATAGTTAACGTACGTCTGGCATGCGCCCGGATAGCACAAGGCACAGGGTTCGATTCTTTTTAGACACAGTTGCTATTTGCATGTGCAATTATATTACACTACATAGTTACATGGTTACTTGGGCAGACATTAAGTTTCACGCAATACTTCTTCTCGTATGGCACGTAGCATAACGATATTCGTAGTGTTTATGTCACCGTCGTAGCTCGTAATTTATTTATTATTCATCCACTATCTACGTGCTACGAGTTATAACTATAGTAGGCACAATTTGTAACTGTATCGCAGCCACGTACGTATACCTACATGTACGAAAATTTAATAGAAACGATAGCTAATGCTTTTGACGGCACTAGTGAATTACGACTAGTACCGATGTTGCTTGGGTTAGCATAATTATGGTTTTAGAAATACTGGGAATTTATTTGAATAACCTCTCAATAAAAAGGTATTTTTCTTGACACCTCTCTTCCTTTTGAAACTGTAATCACAAAAAACATCAATTCAAGTATACTGTAATATTACAATAATTTTCATAAGACTAATGAAAATGGGATGCCAAGAGTCATCATCACATGAAAATACAGTGATGTAGACTTTTGTGCAACGGAAAATTCGAAGCTTTTAGCAAGAGCAAGTGTTTCTTTCAAAATAATACTTTTGCGCAGCAATCAAATATAATTTTTCCTCTTAGCGACGATTAAAAAAACCGGCGTCATTGTTATCATTTTCTTTGAAGGGTACCTTGAGTTGAGATATTTTACACAGAATGGCACTTAAGCCATATAAAGTAATGTGTTTTTAGTAAATTGTCCTCTTTGATAGATATTTCTAATTTGTATTTGTTATCTTTGATAGTACGGCATTCTTATTTTTAAAAGGGTCCATCTTTATTAAGATGCAGGATCCTTATCAGATGTTGTCTGTGATGTCTGTTTTATTTATTCATCCTGCTTATTATTCATGTTGTTCTTTGTGAAAATGTAATGTGCAGAGCCTACCTTCCCTCAGTCTCTCGTAATTTTCAATTCGATAAAAATTGCAACCACTTTTGGTTACGAAGTGTTTTAGTATTCTCGCATTCTATTTTAAATTTCAATAGAAATACCAAACTCTATGTTTTTTGTAAAGCTCTTATTTTTAAAATTATATTATTAAGTCCCTCTTTCTCTTCATAAGTTGTCGTTTACAGACTGAGAGCCTGTTTCACAATATAGGATAAAATCCTACTTTCGCGTTGCATTGCAATTGCATTGCGGGTCTAAACGCGAATAATAACGTATGAGTTGCTATTTTCTTGTTTCACAATGTCTGTAATGTTATCTGTCCATGACTTCATACGCAATGACGTTTTATTTTTAAATTATTCGTTGGATAGTGCTTATTAGTCGATGTCGCATTTTAAAGCGACGGCTGCGCCAGAGGTCCCGGGTTCGATTCCCGGGTCGGGCCAAAAATATGTACCTGGGTTTTCTGTTCAGAAGTTCTCAGGTAAGCCCGGAGTTTCGAACTTGGCGGTGTTTCACCTCCGTGCCTCGGAAAGCACGTAAAGCCATTGGTCCTGCGCCTGATCTCTCTCCGGTCGTGTCAGCTTGCTGTCCCATCCCATGTGGGCTATGAGAGTGAAAGGAATAGAGAGAGCACCTGTGTTTGCGCACACACTTGTGCATTATAATATGTCCCGCGCAGTCGGTTAGTCGTTGTGACTGGCCACCGAAGTCAAAATCGGCTAGGGGGACTATTATTATTATTAGTCGATGATGAAACAGGAGCGTTGTGTCATAATCATTTTGTGTAGTTAACGCACACAACGACTCTTATGATAATTCACAATGTTTTTTTGCCTTTGTCTCCATTTCACGCATTAGTGCGCCTTCACATTAGAGCGACAGTAGCGCGATAACAGCGCTGTCGCTCTAATGTGAGGGCTTACCGCTGTCATTTATGTATGAAATTATCAGCAAAGCGGCTGTCGCAATCAGTAAAAAAAAATATTTAGTACTCAATATAGTGCGACAACGACTGCTAGCTTAATTTAAGTTCTTTTTTCACAATGTTTTCCAATACCAATCGGCAGCAACGAAAATACTATTTAGGTGTAACTTTAATATTCGCGTAACGTACATTGATGTCTCCATCCCTTGTATTAAAACGTCACCTGTCAAGTAGCTAAACGATATTTTATGAGGCCGCGGGTTCGAGCGCTTATGTGCGTAGACCTAATGGCGCAGAAAAGATTTACGTCGCGCCTTGACGCCTGATAAATTGCCTAGGGCGGCTTCCCACGGAAACGTCCCGAATTTTGCAGGTGCTGTTTTCTGCAGGATGCCTTTTAGTATACATGCCTTAATGCTAATATTCACACGGTCATTCCGTTTGCACTGACCCGCAAAAAACGATAACTGTTTCTTACTGATCTAGTTTTGCCATTTCATTTAACTGGACCACTTCTAAAATAACAGTATGCACTTTAGCAAAGCTGTGAAAGATTGAAATATACAGCGCGCCACTTTATCGGTAAATGAATGCGAGATAGATATGACAGGAGTTGACAGGACTCACACTCAGTTGACGGACAACCGTATCTGCAAAAAACTGCCGTGAGAACACCACAGAATTTTCTGCTGAATCCAGTAGTGCAGTGATCCCGCAGAACTGGACTGGCAGTGGGAAACGGCCCTAAGTTCTCCACCTTTGCAGCTTTGGTGTGTTGTATTGTAAGACACTCGTGTGTTCGTTGGTCAGATATGTATGAGGTAAGTAAACAATAGGTAAGGTAAGTAATGCTTTTCGAGCTCTTAATTGATTGTATACTGTGCGATGTTACCTTTGGTGTGCGAGGAGACACTCTCGTTCGCTGGCTAGATACATCAGATCAGGTATACAATACCATGATTAAAACCTTTCATTTTGTACAATCGTACCGCGTGAAGTCTTATAATTGCTGTATGATCTTAAATCAGAAGTGTTAGGTAAGCAATTCATAATTTTGAAATATTTGCTGTTTCTAAATCTGCTGATTTAATTGACGCGACATGTTTGATTGATAATAGTTGATGAAAGCTTTTAATATATATCAAGGCTGAAAATCATATGTACCATCATGGTTCATTTTTAAGTATGAGTAGGTTTTTTAATTTAGCTTTAACTTTTTTTAGAGCTCGAGTATGTAGGTTAAATTTTTTTTGGGTTCCAGAAGATTCGTTTGTGGTATCATAAATCATAATACAGACATATTTATAATGTCTGTCATATGTATTTTGTCCATCCATGCCCTGTATTAACTCTAGTCTAGGAGATTTAAACGTTACCATCAATTGACAGAAAGCGATATTTTATGAGCCCAACTAATGGCGCTGAAAAGACTTACGGTCTGCCTTGCCAGAGAGATTGCTGCACACGCGTGTGCAGTGTCCGTTAGATCGACGTAGGATAGGTTAACGTAATAAGCAAAAGCTTCAGTACTAGCGTTTTCCCACTCATCTGGGTGACAATTCTAGCGGCTATTGAACTTTTACCGTGTAGTAAGTAAATTACGAGTTTTACCGTTTTACCTATAAAATCAAGTAATAAATTGGTATTCACGTAAAATACGTGTAACTACGGCACGAAAAAAAATAACTGCATTTTTTAGATAAAGAAAATTCGATCGGTAAACTTTTTTCTTATACTTACTACACGAGAATTTAGTTCCATAATAAGTTGCGAGTTCTTAAATTAAAAAATAAACCTGACGCAAATAAATAAGTGCCTATGAAACTCGTATCCAATTCGAATCGGATGGCGGATACTCAATTAACGAGTAAGTTGTTATGGTAGTTGTTGAATCCATAAAACGTAAGTACTAAAAATGTCGCTTGTCTTTCAGGTAAATAAATAAATAAAAGAGTGGATGTGAGCGAATAAGTAGGTTTTAGCACTTATTTGATGACGAAAACATAGATAATTAACTAACCTATGGTCCAGTTATGTATTTTAGTTTTAATTAATTTTACAAAACGTATGGTGAACTGATCCCATATAAGTGGCTTCCGTAAGTACTTGCAGGAACGACATCGGATCCAGGTTAGATAACTGTTACTTCCATTTATTGCACTAATTCCACTTGAATTACTTGGATAGATCACGATATTTACGATTAACTTTAAGCATTCGCAAAGTAATTTACACTGAAACATGAATATATGGAACCTGATGAACGCATAAGCTCTTGAAACTAAGTAGATTACGATCGATATCGGTCCGTTTATGAATTGAAATGTATTACTTGAATCAAGGCATCGTAGAACAGTTTCAAGACGAAGATTATGAATTGGAGAGTTAATTAATATCTGCCAAGATCTATGACCCATGAAACCAGTACATAATGAATTGATTGATCTTACCCTCGCCCCTAGGGCCGCAACATCCGACCACGAAAATCCTGATTAGTTGGAAACGAGCTCTCATTGGTGGCTAGTATAGTAAGAACTTGCGCCGTGCGCAATTTCCTTAGTTTCTCGTAAGCAGTGATAGGTCAATATGTGCTGGTCTTGTACAGCCTCCACTGATGTTTACGTTGCCTGCGGTCCCACCATTTATCCGTCCATTTGTGAATCAGAATTAACATACTATCGGTGATTAATCACTATAGCATTTGCTCTTAGTGCAACAAACCGTTTTAGATGGTTTCACGCATATCAATAGATTGGAGTTCTGTGTGGTTTTAGATTTGTAACTGAACGTAGCGTATACGCTACGCTCTACACTGAAAATAGAAAAGTTATGCCGAAAATAAAGCGAGGCTACTTTATAAACATAGTTAAAAAGGAGGGAAATAACGTGTTGTGATAGAATAATGACTGCTTTTTTAAGACGTGATATAGAAAAAGCTAGTATGACTTGTACGAGCCCGCATGGCAGTTTACTTGTA
Source organism: Pyrausta aurata (assembly GCA_963584085.1). Classification (NCBI taxonomy): domain Eukaryota; kingdom Metazoa; phylum Arthropoda; class Insecta; order Lepidoptera; family Crambidae; genus Pyrausta; species Pyrausta aurata. Next base: position 6,573,099 of record OY757260.1, read on the forward strand.
TGTTTTAACGTAACTTGCTTATAATTTCGACATTATATTCAATCTCGCATCAATATAAATTATACTATTTACATTTTGTTTGGGGTATATTTATGTTCCAGCCTACATCACCTGTAAATGAAACTGTTATCCTTCAGATACACAGGTATCAAAAGAATTGGATTCAGTATTCCAAACAGGAATCCGCAAAATGAAAACGGCAGTTTACAAAGAGGTGCCGCGATAACTCAACAGCAGGCATTGTCGCGTGGAATTGGCTCGTCGGTCGAAGGGCTTAGCTTCTAAATTCCCAAACGCTATCCCTAGTTTTAAATCTACTTATCTCTCTCACCTATACAAGGATCACTGTGAGAGTGACTGCGACGGCTAGATATAAAAAGTACGGATAAAATCTCCCACAGTAAGACCGATTGACAGACGTGGAAAACTAGAAACGTATTCTCGGAAGGCTGTTTTAGTGCTTGCGAATTCCACTCCACTTGTCATAGTGGGTCTCATACGGGTGACGTGTTATGCAATTCCTTTACACAGACAATATATTAAGTAGACAACGCAAGTCCCTGCGGCTGTATGAAAGTCCCGCGCGCCAATTTTTACCGCAATCATGAAAGCGATGCTACATAAAATCTCGGTCCGTCGGAACTAGATGAATTTAATGTCAATTTTGACTCAATAATTAATTATTAACAAAATGACGATTAATTTATTAATGCCGTGAATACGAATACTAAATATAACGCCGTTAAAGTCGTGAAACATATTGCATTATGTCTAAACTTCGTTTAAGTTTTGACACGCGAAGTACATACACTCACGTCCTCTACTTAGCTAGTTACTCTGTGGTCAGGCAACATTTAGTGCCTACCCAGGCTGTAGACTCGATAACGAGTCGTCACGGCTGGTGTTTGTCAGCTGGGAGAACTGACAAACATCAGCTAGGAGCTTGTGACGATCCATAACTGACTACCTACTAAAATACTAGCAACGTACCCAAACTAGAAACCGCTTTGAATTGAAATTCATGTGGAGTACAGTCCACAGCACACCAGACTATACTTTTTTGTTGAAAAATAGCCCTTATTCTTACAGTATAAGATACCGCAATGTTACGCTTGACGTGCTGTCGTCCGTACCTAAGGTTGTGGCTTGCAAATAAAATCTCGCAAGACTTTTTCGGAGCATTATAAATACTGTCATGGCGTCATTGCGTTAAATAGAGTCAAACAAAACCTACGCTTGTGAAACTTGAAACAAGACGAAAGTTTAAGCTGCAAACATAGAATATTTTTTTATCAAGCATAATTTATTTTTTGTTAATAATAAATATTTATTTACGAAAAGGTCAAACTGAATCATGGCGAAACAGAATAGGCGTTATAAAGTGAATATAGTTTTGTTTTACCCGTAAAGAGACAAGGAAACCTCTGATGGTCCACTCCATCAGGCCAGCATCGATTTTATTGGGCTTACGACACAAACAGATTTTTATTTTGCTAATGGCTTTTTATTAATTACTTCGTGATTGAAGTTTTCGTCGAGACAATTGGGAAGAAACTTTTTTAAATTAGAAGCTTTTTCTCTGCAAATTACAATCGGATTCTGGGACTTTCATAATTCTATTGTAATGTAGACTGAAAGGGCAGGCGACTGTAAACGTAAATGTTTATACGTTAAAATATGGTTAAAAGGAATTTTATCACAATGTTTAAAGAAACAAAAGAGACTAACAGTATTCAAATTATAAAGCATTACGCCGTGGGTTCTGTTGGTTTTTAATTACCACTCGTATTTCCACGATCCGTGTACACTCGGCTTAAAGTGATGACGTTGATTAACGCGAGATAGGGCACGAGTGCTCACGCCCTCGCCGCAACAACGCAAATGCCAATAAGATAAAATCATATACATTTTTGTGTCGAATGTTACGTAGATATAAGCTTACATCTACTGGTATTGTCGTATTCAATATGTAAAGAGAAGGCATAAGGCACGTACATAGACTTATATGTAGGTATGGTCGTTAAGCATGTTTTGTAAAATTTTTAGCTGAAAACTATACAAGTCACGACAGAAGTTTATGCGGCTGAACTTGTGTACCTAAATATACTTCAAGATAGGTATAGATGATAATAAAAGTTCACAATCGGATACAATGATTATTGATTTAGTTAGATGGTTTACCCATAGTTAACGAATTCATTGAATTTAAAGAAATTCGAAAAGCCGAGCGCTTTTTTTTTTTAAAAATCAGACATTTTTATATAGCTTTAAATACTAAGCATGGGCGTTTTCGTTTTTCTAGGCAAACCGTTATATATCCGATATGTAGTTTGCATATCGATGTCAATATCCGTTTTCAGATATCGATATCAGATGAAACGGTTCGTTTCAATAATGGTTATTTCTAACTAATAAGTTATTCAAAACGCAAACTACTACACTGCTACTTACTAAACTCCGAACGCACGCTACGAATGATTGATGTATAAGTACTTAAATAACTAAGTAACTATTATTGTCACAATTACGACGATTTTCCTTCATGCTTTAACTAGGCTTATGAGTTTAGGACAAGCAGAAAAATTAAAAAAATTGCGCTGTGCATTGCATTATTTCAATGAAATGAATTGTTTATACTGCACTAATTAAAAAAAAAAACCGGTTAAGTGCGTGTCGGACCCGCGCACTGAGGGTTCCGTGCCACCCTTAACTGAATTCAGGGTCCACTTACTTTCACTTAACGAAAACATCACAATATATTGCGACAGCAAAAATAACTTAGTTTTTCATAGTGTTTGTATGAAAGACAAAGTTATATTTGCGGTTGATAAAAATGTGCGATATCTCAAAAACTACTGGTTCGATCTCCTTCGAACTAATTTTCGTTGCAAGTTTTTGTTGAGATCTACATCATATATTTTTTTCAAAATTTTCACTTTCTTAGTTCAAAAGTTAGATGGGGGGGGACGCCCATTTTACCACTTTGGAAGCGTCTATATCTCAAACCTTACACTTTTAGAAAAAATGGTTTTAGAAACCTCAACATCATTTAAAAAGACCTATCCATAGACACCCCACACACATAGGTTTGAGTAAAAAAAAATTTTTAGGTTTTAGTTTCATGTATGGGAGCCCCCCCTTAAATATTATTTTTTCTTACTTTTTGTATCTGAATCGGAAAGCGGTGAACAAAATACACCTACCTACTAAGTTTCAGCTATGTGATGCTTATAGTTTCAGAATAAAGTGGCTGTGACATACGGACGGACAGACAGACAGACAGACAGACAGACAGACAGACAGACAGACAGACAGACAGACTTGACGAAACTATAAGGGTTCCGTTTTTTGCCATTCGGCTACGGAACCCTAAAAATCAACCGCAGCACGTGCCACTCAAGGTCAAGGACACGCCAAAACTAAAAAAATATTAACTTAATAATCACCAAATACACCAAGCAATAACAAACATTAAAAGTTACAGAGAAAACTCAACTTGAAACTCAATACAACAATGAATTTAATAACTGCAATGTTATTAAATTCATTTTTGCAAAAACACTTCTCGTGATCTAAATTCCGCCAAACTAAAACGTCGTAATATGGCCGCATCTACCTATTAATAAATTAAACCTTATTGAGTTGTAATAAGGAAGTTGAAAAAACCGAAAGACCAGCGATACCGATAAATGAGCCGATATCATATTCGCTTCATCTCTTTTACTCTTATTTAAGCATGCGTGTGTAAAAGGGACGGCGCGAATATAACGAGAAGAGTGAAGTTTTGGATATGGATAGTTTTGCGTAGTTTCGGTTTTGTCGTACCGTTATGGTTTTTCATAACTTGTATCCGAGTATAAGTTTTGCGTTTGCACAGTTTTTATAATAACTGTTACGTAGTTAAGGGTATCGATATGATATCGATATGGAACCCATATCGGTTTTCAGTTACGTTTTGATATAACTAACTCATGCCTATTAAATACCCTCATGTACGTATGTTTGTACTATGCGTACTTAACCTACGGTTCCTATATGTATGTAGCCTGTCCGATGTAGGCGATGTCCCCTGACATCTCAGGCTATATCGCTTGACATCGCTTGGTATCCGACACTACTTGTCGCACGACTTTGTCACCTAGTGAATCCGTGGCTTTAAAATAGTATAAGGGTTTGCAGATAAATAAAGAAAGAAATACATTTATTTACTTTTGAAAAAGGGTACAGTTTAGATCGTGTCATTAAGTATTAAGTTCATATTTTTCAGCCATATAAAGATAGCATGCAAATATTTAATTCAGACTCTAATAAAATAAAATTACAAAATTCAAACTCAAGTCTACGTTATAGAGCTAATCAATAATCAAACATCAGAATAAATACGTACAAATTAATCAATTCAATGCATAAAAAATGACAAGTTATAAAATAGTAAATTGTATAAACATGACATTATTAAAACAAATTAACAATTAAAATTTAAAAATTCATTAACACTATAAAAACAATGTCCATTTATCTATCTGTAAAGGGCACCTTTAAATCTTTTGAATATCCTTTATAGATAGGCCCTCAGGGCACAGAATATATAATAGTACTTCAGGGTGTCATCGCCGGCCCTTTGATACATTATGCTCATGAATTCGCGCCGTGTCATTGACGCTATGACAAGTAAATCAAGCTATCACTCGCCCGAGAAAGATACAGTTTACTGTTTGCATAATATTGACCGGTCTTTGTAATAGGGCCTTTATGTCTTGTGATATATTCTGATGACCTTTATGTCTTTTGAAGTATAAAAGGTTAGGTTAGGTTAGGACAACATATGATACAAAAGCAATAAAATAAATAAATATTTTTAGCTTACGGAAAGATTGTTTACGCTGAATTGATGAATAGCCAAGTTATAACACTAGCCATTTTCACACATTTATTTACTATTTTATTTAAACTCGAATTGTTTCAACGGATAATTTCGCATTAATTTGACCTCGGCACAGATACTGTCAGTAATAAACGGTTTTACATTGTAAAAGATTAATGTGCCAGGAGCTCGATCAAAACGAAATTTTATAGCTTCTGCAGTGAGATCTGAGATTAGACTGGAGTTTCGCCGAGAAGGCATTATTTCCGAATCACTGACTTGATCAATGGCCCCGCGAAGAATGTTTTTAACATTTGCTGTATGACATCAGACAAAATGTAACATTGACTAGTTAACAGACTAAGCGGGTTTCTTAGTGTACTTTTTGTAAGTTTGTAGAAATAATTTTAAAACCATCGTTGATATTTACTCAGAAAAAGTTGATATTTTACATTTCATTACGAAGTGAGCTCCAAAAAGAGTCCAAACAGATAATCTATACATATAATAAAATTGTAGAGGTCGAATTTCTGTACAATAAAAGAAAATGCTTAAAACCGAGTCAGGGGGATGTAAGAAGTGCAATGGGACTAATCTGGATTTTTTTCAAATTTCTTATTTCTCTGTTTGTCTGTTTGTCTGTCTGTTTGCTCGCGATAAACTCCGAAGCGACTGAACCAATTCAAATGAAATTTTGAACAGTGGTAGCTTAAGCCATCGGCCAACATTTAGGATACTTACAATACCTGTAAATAAAAGAGTTTCCGTGCAATGGTAAAAAAACGAACTATAGGTAAAATAAAAAACCTCAGTAGAACAAAACGCACCAAGTGTCACTTCATCTACCATAGGGTGCGTACCACTTGATAACCGCGTCAGCCATTGCGAAACAGATTATATTTAAAAAAAAGTATGTCTAAAAAGTCATTGTCAAATGTCAAGTCAATATACTAAAACAAACAAAGCATTCCAATAATTGAATTATTGGAATTGAAAGTGCAATAGTGATATTATATAGACATTGATGGTGGCGCAATGGCCTCTCCAGTCTCCAGTATCACGTTGTTGCTGATAGCAAGGGCCCTGAGTCCATCACCTGTAACACCAAAGTTTGATAAACGGTATGTAGAAGACACTTTTAAAATTTTACCCGCCAGTAGTGTTACTGCTTTTCCTAATCACCTGAACTCTGTTCATCCAAAAATTGAACTGGTAGGATTGCAGAATAATTAATGAATAATTGATAAATATTTGTTTATTGTGTTTTAAAAACCTTTTGTAATTTTTATCGTCAAGCTTTTTCTTTTACCCCTCTATCACTTGCTTCGCGCCGCCTGTATTTTCTCTGTATTGACCAATGGTTGACTGGTAGAGAATGCTTTTAGCATTAAGTCCGCCATATGTACCTTTTGTTTGTGCATGAAGTGTAATAAATAAAAAATAAATAAATAAATATACTAAAATGAAGAAGTTAATATCTTCTTTAAGAGAAAGAGGAGAGGAGGAGGAACGAAGTTTCTTCCAGTTGAATTTAGAAAATCACCTGTCATGCAGTTCATATTCAGAAATTGAGGCAAATAATAAACAATATTTCTTATCCAGATCATAATCTTAGCCACACAGTCTTTAGAAATGCCACCAATACATAGGTACCACGACCAAAATTTTGTTTCAGAGAGCAAGGGGCATCTACGATAACTGAAACCTGGCTGCTGAGCGTCAACATGTAAGGAAGGTTCTTCCAGTATCATATTGTTGCATTTCCCGTGACAAGGCTGCTATCTTTTTCTATGACGTTTGATTAATTATGCAGATTAATCCTTACTTTAGATCGAACTTTGTTTCAACCCCCGCCCCGCTAAGAAAGTAAGCAGTTACTTGAATATTTCTTTCACAAGAACCTTCTCCTGACAATAAAAAAATAAGCCAAATTGGTCCAGGCGTTGTTAAGGTTATGCGCTTACCAACACATTTTGCATTTCATTTTTATATAATAGATTTTAAAGTAACTGTCTGTCTGTCGTGCTTTCACGCCAAAACTACTTAACCGATTTAAATAAAACTTGGCACAAACATAGTCTAGAGCTAATTCTAATCATCTCTAATCTAATTTTTAATGCGAAAAAATGGCTGTAAGGGCTTGAAAAGAAAGATAAAAGGTTGTCTGGTAAAAACGTAGTTTATAAAAAACCGGCTAAGTGCGAGTCGGACCCGCGCACTGAGGGTTCCGTACCACTCTTAACTGAATTCGGGGTCCACTTACATTCCACCTAAAGAAAATATCACAATATTTTTGTCAGCAAACTTTGTTTTTCATAGTGTTTGTATGAAAGACAAAGTTATATTTGCGGTTGATGAAAATGTGTAATATCTCAAAAACTACGGGTTCGATCTCATTCAATTCGGTTCCGTTTTTGCCATTCGGCTACGGAACCCTAAAAATTTACTTTAATAAACTTTTATTAATACTTTATATCTTGCGTACTCATACTAATACTAAAGTATCTTATTTGTAAAATCATTAGCCATATTCAAAAATTTTACCCAAAGTTACTATTCCACGCGGACGAAGTCGCGGGCACAGCTAGTAATATATATCACAGTGCGTGTATGAATGTATTAAAGTGCTTATAAGATATTTTACGACGCTCTTGTGCGCTTCCTGAAATAAATCCCACTTTATGCTTTCGCAATTTGGCGCCTTTTTACAACATACGACTTCAAGATATGAATTAAGTATTTCATTATTATCTACTCTATTGCGATGTAAATGCAACTAAAAACAAATACGCCTCTTGGTGGCTCTAAATATATTTACGGTTTAAGAACTTTATTTCTCAAAAGAATTACAGATAATTCACTCACTGAGAAATTACAATTACATGGATAATTAAACATAACGAGCGTACTTAAATTAGTTACAACAACTTTAATGTATTTATTATGTTATTACTACGAACATAGTTTAATAAACTATGTCGGGTAGCTTGCAAAAACATCGAGCCAGAAGAACCCGAGCGAGTGACAAACAAAACACGTTTGTCAACCACGGATGTAAATCGCACTGAGCGTACTTGCTTTATGGATGTGGCATGTTGTAAGGTATTTGTAGCCTATTTTGCATATTAATAGTATTTAATTATATTTAACTGTACTTTTAAATTAGATTATTTGCATTTTGTTGTTATTATTTAATTTACGTTATTATTATTATTTATGCACTCAAAATTGTCTTTTTAATACCTATAGGTTTTTCATTTTACTTGTATTTATGATAAGTTTACATCTCTGTAAGCACGTATAATTTTAATTTTTTTTTAAAAGTGGGTAATGATTTTGCCTCTTTTATTTTATTAGGTAATTTATTGTACAATTTAACTCCTTCAAATTCAATATTTTTAGAACCGTATTTTGTTCGAGGTGGGCGTGCGATTAGATTATTAGCATTTCTTAATTTAATTTTTTGTATACGGGCTTTCTTGTGGAATGATAAGGATGTATGAATGTGGTTGTTTAGAATTTTGTAAATCAATATACATGTGTAGTACATGTAAATTTGGCTTATGTTCATAATTTTGGTTTCATGATAAATTCTTTCCGTCGGTGTGCGAAAGTCGTAGTGAAAGAGGGACTTTATCAATTTATTCTGGGCTATTTGTAATGGTTTTAAGTTTGATTTGGCGGCTGATCCCCAGATTTCAATTAAGTAGTCTAAGTGGGGCTTGATTAGAGAGTTATAAATAACATATTTTAATTTGAATGGAAGAAACTTAGAAATGCCACGAATTGTACCAGTAAGTGATGTAAGTTTTGTTCTAACTTTTTTGATGTGAACTTTCCAGTTTAGTTGGTGATCGAGTATAAGCCCTAGGTATTTTTCGTGTGTTTTTTCGTTAAGTTCTTCGTTGTTTATATTAAGTTTGACTTTACCATCGATTTTTTTGTTTCTTGCTGCATAGAGAACAAAGTTTGTTTTTTCCGAGTTAATGGTGAGAGAGTTTGATAGAAACCAGCTATTGAGAAGATCCAAATCGCCTTGTGCTTTTGTTGTCATAGCTTTGATCGAGTGACCGAAGTAAAACAAGCTTGTGTCGTCTGCGTAAAGAGTTATATCGGCAGTAAGGCCTACGTGTTGTATATTGTTTATGTAGATCAAAAATAAAAGTGGCCCTAAAATTGAGCCCTGAGGGACACCAAAGTTAACTGGGCGAGCAGAGCTTTGACTTTGACCGATTACAACCACCTGTTTGCGATTTTCGAGGTACGATTTTAGTATGGCATAGGCAGAACCCGAGACGCCAGCATCAGACAGCTTCTTCAGAAGGATTTTATGACTGATGGTGTCAAAAGCTTTTTTAAGATCGATGAAAACACCCAAGACTAGGTGTTTTTCATCGATCTTGTTTCTCATCTTGGTCACGAGGTCAGCTGTGGCTGCGAGTGTGTTAGACCTTGGTCTAAAGCCGTATTGTTTGTTGTATAAGAAGTTAGTACTTTTCAGGTGTTTTTCTAATCGTGAGTAGATTACTTTTTCAAATACTTTTGACAGGATCGGCAAGATCGAAATTGGGCGGTAATTACATGGGTCTGATTTATTTCCTGATTTGAAAATTGGTTTGACCTTTGCGATCTTTAATGAGTCTGGGAAGATTCCTTGGTTCAAGCAGTCATTAATACATTTTGCGAGTGGGTTAGTGATTAGCCGTTTAATGGATTTAATCGATTTGGCACTTACGCCATCAATCCCACAGAATATTTGAAATATATTATAAATATGTTTTCATGCCCCGGACAAGTGCTGGGCGTTCAGCTAAAATAATTTATTGCATCGTAAATTCTTTTTGTATTTTTCTAAAAGTCAAATTTATTGCGCCATAGTAAGGGAGTTGACAACTGAAGCTGGAGGCGTTTTATCAGTGTTAGTCGCCAACGTTCCCTGATCAATTTAGATAAATACCAAGACGCGAGCTGACCGGCTTACCAAGTATTCTTCAAGTACTTTGAAAAGCTCAATTTGTCGCCAATGGACTCATAGTATCCATTTTTAAATTGTGTATTTTATACTAAAGTAGTTTTTCTTAGTTTGTCAAATAATGTAAACAATTTTGACATTCCTTTAAAACGAAATGGTTCCTTTTAAAAAAAGATAAAAACAATAATCACAACCGACCGAATTTATTATTTGGTCGCGGTTCGTCGCGCCTAAGCACTTTTAGACGAAAATCGCTTTTACACACAACACAAACACGGATGTCAATTTGAACAAAAGACTACGGGAGGTATGAGCAATTTTGGCTCTAAGGTGGTTAGGCCCCAGACCGCGACCGTACCTCACAACTTGCAACGCTCTCATGCTTATGATATTTTTTTGTTAGTACAAATGAGATGCAGCTTGAATTCATGCGCGATTAAGATGAAAAGTCACAAGCGACCATTCGTCTTGAAACCCAACATGGAACTTGGCAATTTTGGAAATGTACTGTAAATACTTCCAGCTAACTAGAACGCGACAAATGCGGGCAATTGTTCAGGGATCGCGGACCGGGGCTGTCCTGAGCTATGGATTCAGAGCCAGTTTAAAATGAAACCCTAATAAAAGAACTTATAGTGAAATGAAAGGTCATAGTAAAGTGGCAATGTGTGGCCTATCCTGTATCTAAGCGTACATATTTTTGGTTAGATGCCTCTCTCTAGGGGGTACTTTATTTGACCTATCTGTTTAGTAGCGGTCTAAGCACAAGTTATTTGTTTCACAGATTGTGTAGGTACCTATCTGTTTCAAAGGAAAAAATGCTCGTAGATGCTTCCCACCCCAAATAAAGTCAGTATATCTTTATCAAACTGATAACAGTTCTCAGTCAGTATATATCTATATGTATAGTTTATATTCAAAAGTAAATATTACCAACTTTTTGTTCTCCGTATTCCGTAGATGTCATTTCTTGTTATTAGTTATTTGCATGATAAAAATAAATAAAAAAATCCAAGGAAAAATACCTAAAACGAGATCACAGGCCCCTCCAGCTGAAAATATTTTAATGAGGGATCACTGCCACAGTCTACGCAGACGCAGCAGAGTGAACAGGAAATGTAAAAAATCCATTTGTTTTTCAGAATGAACTTTAAGTAGATAGTATACTTATAGTGTGGAAAATGGCTCCGGAGATTGGTGGAAGCACGATAAAAAAATATGTGATCTTTATTCGTAATATTTTAACACTTCAATGTACATAACAGTGTAAGAAAACCCATTATTGTTCTATTATTCCTGAGGCATTTCTTAAGGCAAATAATATTTCTGGATCACTTTTCGTTTTTGAGAAATCCGTGAACAAACCTACAAATAAGTATACATATACACTTCCGAATCTTGGCATACATTTTTGGAAGCTTAACTAGATCATCATACTAAAATAACATCTAATCCAATTCCAACAATATCACAAACATGCAGGTCGAATTGAATACCTCTTTTTTTAAAACCGGTAATAAGGTTAATACACGGATATCAATATAAAAATGTAATAGCTATAATTCACACTTTAAATAGTGGGGCTACTGACATCACTCACTACATTATGGTACTTTGCTTTGCCGACATCACTGGCGATAATTCCCAACTGCCATCATTATCCGTTTCACCTTTTTAACTTGTCTCGTTAAATCTGCTATGTGTCTCAGTTTAAAGGTCGTTTCAGTTGAGTTAGTGCAACCTTAGCCTTTTCATTGCGATCACAAGCCTTTTCAACGACCCTGCTACATAAATATCTAATTAAGCTAAAAATATTTTCAGTTACGAGTCATGTCGCTAATTGGCATAACCTTGACAACCAACCTAAAATAACGGGTTTGATAAGGTTATGATTGTAGTCACTCTCAGGCCGACCCGCTCCGTCGAAGACGTGTTGGAGCAGTGAGGCAACGCTACGGAAGAAGGCTACTCCTGCATGACAAGCCGACACTGATTATAGGTACGGCGGTTGCCTGTACACGGCTGAGACAATGGAGTGCATGTAAATGATCCTTCGTCGGCCCACTTAGCTGTTTTATAGACGGCTACTCACCTAGGAGTCCCACATAACCAGCTACGGTATGCGGTATGCATAAAGCATATCCTTCGCGAAAAAAAATGTTATGAATGGTGTCAAAACTTTACGCTTGACCAAGGTATTTGAGCTCCAGATTCGAATAGGGTAGATACATAACTAACGGCGGAGTTACGCGTATAAGAGTTTAACCATCGACAAATAAGGAGGCACTAACCAACGAATAATTAAAAAAAGAAACATCAATTCGTATGAATTAGTGGACAGATAACGCTCGGGAAGTTATTCAGACATTGTGAACCAGGCTGTAGTCTTTTTGAAATAAACAAAAGTAAATACATTCTGATATCATTCCATCGACATGAGTATACCTATACAATCCGCGAAAAAGCTATCGCCTCCGACGGTCAAGAATATGGGGCTGTTAGCTTTTAGTGATGTGCCATTGCGTACTATCGTATACCTACTTTGTATAATTTTTTTACAGACTTTTCATTAAATATCCTTGCTTTAATAATTTTAACCATGTAGGTTACTTTAATAACACACTTTTGGCCTGTTTCTCAATGTCCTTTTAAATTCTGGTAAGCGTTATCTATCCAATACTTTTACGAAATGAAATTCCATATTTGAATTTAATCATTGGATAGTGCTTATTTGTCGATGATGAAGGCCGGGATGAGGAAGGCCACTAGCGTATATTACACCATTTATTTATAATAACGACTGCTTTAAAAATTTGTTACGCATTTTCCCCGTGATGTACTTGCAGCGCTCTTGCAGAACTTTCTAATTTTAATTGATTCAATGGGTATTAAAAGTTGGAGTGCAATTTTGGCCCCGACGATCAATTAAACTTCGTCAATTTGAAATAAAGTGGATTTTACTGTAATTTACCCGCTGTTCGACTCTTCCAAACCCATTTCAAATCTCACTTTCTCACTCATTTTCTTTTTGCATAATAGTAGTATTTTACATATCAATGCATTTAATAACTATTGATAAATAAATAAATAACGGCGCTTCACGTTAAAGTGAAGACCTCTTAACTTAGTAATTAACAAATAAATAAATAAATCATTTATTCAGTTTCAAAAGAACAATAATAAATCAAAGGACTTACAAATTAATATAGGTACAGTAATTATTTTTCTACTTTAATTTTTAAGAAAATTATGTAGCTAGAACCTCTGTATATGTTGCAATACCTGACAGGGTCGTTAAGTATCTAAGCCCTCATTTTAATAAAAAAAATGACTTTGACTTTGAATCTATTTAATAACATTTTGACAACGAAAATAAATAATCAGTATAGAGTTCCAAACTTCAGCGCATCTGTTGTGTTAAGAAGGCAAGAGATAGAGTTCTTTCTACCAACGAGTAATTGGGGACCACGCCCCGAGTTATAATTCACATTCCATACTTCAGTTACTATGCCTCTAAGATATAGCGATAAATATTGCTATTGTATTCATTAGTGTAACTCATACAAATACCCAAATCTCACATTGTGGTTAGCTACGTCACATCACTACGTGGAAATGTTTCGCGGTGAGCTGGACTCCTGCCAAACGATTGCACGAACACGCAGGGTCTGCAGGCGTATTCTGGAAATAGCATCCAAAGTTCCAACTCTACCCGTCTCTTTCTCCAATGCCAGCAAGACTCTGCAAGCGAGTGGGACAGCTACTTGAAAGAAAGAAAGAAAACATTTTTACTTCTGAACATTATTGTAAATAGAATAGCACTTCTGGCCCGAAAACCAAAGCAGGCTGATTAGGAGAACTCCACATGAATCTTGTTTTACTTTTGGTTCAGTGGCTTGCCGGAATTGCAATGTGTCGTAAAGCAGTTTAAACTACCTACTTATTGTGTGGATGATGTTGGCTATCCTACAATTTTTTTTTATTTACTTAGGACCTGTTTCAAATACGAAAAGAAATATTTGTTCGTCATCATAGGATGTACAAAGTTGAAAAACTTTTTAAGTAGAAATGTCCATGATGCACCATAAACATGATGCAACATTGACAAATAAGCACTAACCAATGAATAATTTAAATATGGAACGTCATTTCGTATGAAGTATTGGTCACATATCGCTATCGAGACAGACAGCTTATTAGGACATTGTGAAACAGGCCGTAAGTATGAAATAATGCTCACTTAAATCGTTTTAAAACCTTAGGGAGAGAAAAATAAGAACTATCAAAGAAAATGCTTAAACCATGTTTATACCATGTACCAAAAACTACAATGTTTGTGGCCATGCAAGGTTAAATATTTAACTACATTCCTAACTACGTCTTTGCAGCAATTACAATAAATTAACCTTGCTGTTATAGCAAAGCTTCCAAAGACAAATTCTAAGCTCACGAAAGCACTTATAATAGGTATTATTTGTATTTAATTACAAAATTATTTGCAACTATCTTATGATATCGATTCTAAGCACCAACTGCTTAACATCAAACAAGCTCTAAGTACAAAAACAAGTGCACGACAAATTAAACCAACCATTCAATTAGGTTGGTGCAGTCAAGGGATTAAGCTTGAGCTCTGCACTGTCTTGGCATTCGTTACGAAAATGTACAACGTAGTTCTAACTAATAAACTTCACGCTAAGAGAGTTGCTTGTATACAAACTAAAACAGACGCTATTTGATCCAACTTAGACTTAGGTAGGTCATACGGAATACAATTGAGACCATTGGTGAATACATTGGCGTAGTACATAAAGACCATCCGCAAAACTAGTATCGGCAAGTCAGGGACCACGAACTAAACTTCAAACGCGAATATTCCAAAGCCCAAAGCTCATTGTCAAGTCCTAGTTCCGATTGAATCACCGGCCTACTTTCATAACCTATTTATAAAATCGGATGCAGCTAGCCAAACAGCTGTTGTGATAGATGCACCGATGCGTTGGGCCGAGTGATCGCGCGAGCACGGCCGAAACGCCCGTTCCGTGAATTTCATACAACCCCAAGTGATGTTTGCAATGTCCCGGTAAACACTATCCGGCGACAGACAAAGTTGTAATGCGACAGCTGCGCTGAATACCATTGTTCCAATTCACTGCTCTATTCACGGAAATCTCGTCTCAAAAATGCTACAGCGCCCCGGTACTTTTTACTTTTATCCGTCGCGTATTTACTGAGATACGAGTTCCAAAACTTATATTGCCTAGGTCGCATTAAATTGTTTTGAACCCGTTTTAAAATGGACTTTACGGAGTTATGTTTCTTACTTTGCAGGGATAAAGTACGTGACATTTGTATTAACTGTTCTCATTTTGAAAGATGTTCAAGGAGTGTTCCGGAATTATGAGTCCCTGAAGACCACTATTAATATTGGTAAGGCAGCTGCATTGCGTTCAGATATTTTCTTTGACGGAAATTATAAGGAAAAGTTATGAGTTACCGGTGCCAGATCTAGGTAGGTAGGTACTTACGATTTTTAATCCAATCTATTTATCTACCCCTCAATTTTCCGAGCACTCATAAGCCAATTTGCTTTCTGCCCCGAAAACTTTTTAAGCAAATAAATTGTGAACCGAGATGTTTGACTTACTCACTTAGTATTTACCTAATTTTACGTGGGCATAGTGACGAATATCTTAAAAGCTTCGATGTAATTTGACTAAGGGCTGATATTTCGAAAAGAAATGGTAAAATCTAAGCCAACGCAATCAAAAGATACAGCCGTTTGTGCCGCAAATTTTCGACACTTGCAAGGGAATCAAAACCTACAGGATGCTTCCCGTCAACTCAGAATCTTGAAATTTGGTACGAAGCAACGTCTTATAGCATAGATAAAGGAAAAATTACGAAAACCATAAATTTTTAGTTACATCACATAATATATATTTTTTTAATAATTTTCAACTTACTACCCATTTCCTCATAAACGCGTAGAGGTATTAAATTGAAATTCATACCAAATACTCAAGTCTATAATACCTTAAAGCTGTAACAAAATCAAACTTCTATGTCAACGCAATCAAAAGAAACAGCAATTTAAGCTGCATATTTTGAAACTCGCAAGTACTCGCAAGGGAATCAAAACCTAAAGGGTACTTCCAGTCGACCTAGAATCTTGAAATTTGGCATGAAGCAACGTTTTATAGCACACATAAAGGAAAAATTCCGAAAACCTTAAATTTTTAGTTACATTACAAAATATATATTTTTTAATAAATATAAACCTTGCAGGTTTGTACGGAACCCTCGGTGCGCGAGTCCGACTCGCACTTGGCCGGTTTCTTTTTATCAATCATTTATGTACTTTTTATATCATTTCAGTAATTATAACGTAATTTTTCAGGTGCTATCTTCCCACCGAACACCGTGTCGGAGGTAGCGTTCGCGTCAGCTCTCACCCGCGCGTCAATGGAGAGTGAACATTACCATTTCGTCTTGAAAGCGGTCTATGCCCCGTATGGAGACAGCTTTGCAGCTTCAAAAGCTGGTAAGTACGCGGAACATTCGATGTATTTTAAGTTTTTATTTCACGAATTCAACTAGTATGATATGATATGTGCTGCAAATGATTTTGCTTACTAATGGCAACTGTTAGACACAGAGTCCCAAATACATAGCTCCTAATTATGCTCTAGGGAATTTACCCAGAAGATAGATGAGTAGTACGATGAATAGATGAAATGGAAGTACCAAAAGATGAGTATATCTCTATACTAAAGAAAATTAACTTATGATTTCAGCATGCGAGCTGATAGCTGGAGGAGTCATTGCAATATTCGGACCGACTGATATTACGTCTGCCACTGCTGTGGATGCGCGATGTCGAGCCGCTAAGATACCACATGTTCAGGTAGCACACATACGGTATATCAGGTAGGAATTCACGTAAAAATCCTTTGCAATAGCAATGTAGTAGCCACTGTAATTTAAACTATAATCCTTTGTCATACGTTCGAAAACCAATAAAAAAATTATGTTATTCTTATTACAGGCAATATGGCGACCACCACCAGTTCGCGGACTTCAACAACCAACTCCACCGGGGATAAATCTGTTCCCCGAGGCTGTAGCACTCTCCAAGGCTGTAGCCCTATTCATAAAAGACAGCGATTGGAACACTTACACTTTACTATACGATGATGACCAAGGTAGCCACATAGTACCCGTATTTTCAAACAATTTTACATATATAATAAGGTGCATAAATAATTAATTAATTACCATATATTTTAAGGTCTTATAAGACTACAAGAAATATTAAAGTACGCAAATCCGGAACACAAGTGGTTAGTCCGAAGATTAGTTCCAGGAGATGATAACCGACCTTTGCTGAAAACTTTGAAGAATACTGGTGAGACTAGAGTTATATTAGACTGCCCAGCTGACAGAATTATGGAATATCTGCGTCAGGCAAACGAAGTGAAGTTCTTTGAAGATTACATGGTAAGATGATTAGCAGTCTAAAAAGTTACTAAATCAATATAAATCAGTAGAATTCAGATTTCAAAGATAAGCGATTCAGAGATTTATGTTCTTTATATACAGAGCTACGTATTGATGTCCCTTGATGCGCACACGTTGGATTTAGAAGAACTTCGATACAATCTTTCGAACGTTACTTGTCTAAAAATCTTTGATCATGAAGATTCAAGAACAAAGTACTATTTAGCTGACTGGAAAATACGGGGATCGCCTGATGTGAAAATTCCTAGAGAAACACATGAGATAACTGTAAGATTATTCATAATGATTTTATTCAATTTCCAATTCAAATGTTTCCTATACGTATAATATAACATTTATTGATCTGGCTTGCAGGTTGAAGCAGCCCTAGCTAGTGATGCTGCTAGACTTATAACTGATGCTGTTGAAAGTGCCCCAGAAGAGTTTAAAATAGAAGCAAAGCCAATGGAATGTGGATCTGAAGACGTGTGGGAAATTGGTGAAGATTTTACAAACCATATACTGACGGTATTTATATATAGGTTTATGATCTAATAAAATAATTTAAGGTAAATTTGTATTTATTGTTGCTTTATCCTTTCAGAACCCTATCGTGGGAATAACTGGTCAAATACTAGTCGATAATTCCACTGGAGAGCGAACTAACTTTAATGTAGAAATAATGGAACTCTCTAACAGTGGGTTCAACAGTATCGCCAAATGGAACCCTGAATCCGGCTTTGATTACGTCAGATCTGCTACTGATGTATCAGACTTACTCGCGGAAAAGTGGCAAAATAAAACATTCAAAGTTGTATCACGTATAGGGGCACCATATCTCATAGAAAAAACACCAGAGGAAGGGCAAGTTCTTGTTGGCAATGACAGATATGAAGGGTATTCAAAAGATCTTATACATGAAGTTCTGAAAGAAACTTTGAATCTCAATTATGAAATTGAAATAGTGCCTGGTAACTTATATGGATCGTATAATAAAGAGACAAAGAAATGGGATGGTCTGGTTGGCCATCTATTAGAGCGGGTAAGGAGTTTGGTGTTTTTTTTAAATTTTGTTAACCACTCACCAGTCCAAGCGCGCGAGAGATAGTCTCAACTGTCCACGCTCGGCCGGCACCGCGCGCGACTAGAATTATATTGACTGCGCCGACAAAAACGCTTTTCACAAAAAAACTACTTAAGCTGTATCCTAACTTTAAATACCTGCGGAATGCTAATAAAAAGCACAATTTAAATAACTTTGCAATTAACTACTAAAAGCAAGTGTAAGTTGTAAATCAGCCTGCTAAACTTTTGACTTAAATAGTTATACATATACATATTTTGTTACAGAAAGCAGATCTGGCAATTTGTGATCTGACCATAACATACGATCGCAGATCTTATGTTGACTTCACGACACCTTTCATGACATTGGGCATCAGCATATTGTATTCAAAGCCTACTCCTCCCCTTCCCGAACTTTTTTCTTTTTTGAAACCGTTTTCAGTAGATGTATGGATTTACATGGCCGCTGCTTACTTGATGGTTTCATTACTACTACACGTTTTAGCCAGGTATTAATAACAAAGTATTTATGAAACCACAATATTTGTAATAGGTACTTATTTTATTTTTAATAATCATGTTTCAGGCTGGCACCTAATGATTGGGAAAATCCACACCCTTGCGACAAATCTCCAGTGGAATTAGAAAATATATGGCACATCAAAAATTCATGTTGGTTAACTATGGGTTCAATAATGACACAAGGATCAGATATTTTACCAAAGTAAGCTTAATTTTTTTAGGCAGCATATCTTATTAAAACATCAATCACTGGCATTTTCAATATGTTTTCAGAGGCTATTCAACGAGATGGGTATGCGGTATGTGGTGGTTCTTTGCGCTTATTATGTGTTCGTCATACACAGCCAACCTGGCTGCTTTCCTCACTAATGCAGCTATGGATGACTCAATCAAAAGCGCAGAAGATTTAGCAATGCAAACAAAGATTAAGTATGGAACAGTAGCTGGGGGATCCACTTATTCTTTCTTCAAGGTACGTTGCGCCTACTTTGGTATAACATATACGTTAAAATCTAAGTTTTTTATACAGTTAAATTGAAATTTACTTGTCTTCTGAAGGAGTTCAAATCTTGGTTTTTAGATTTTACATAATTTATAAACCCATTGTATTTTTTTGTATTTCAGCGTTCAAATGTGTCCACATATCAAAGAATGTGGACGGCAATGGAATCAGCAAGACCGTCAGTTTTCATGAAAAACAACGACGAAGGCGTTGAGAGAGTGTTAAAGAGTAAGAGGACCTATGCATTTCTAATGGAATCCACAGCTATAGAGTATCAACTTGAAAGGCATTGCGACTTGATGCAAGTTGGAGGATTACTAGACTCCAAAGGTTATGGGATAGCCATGCCGTTTTGTAAGTTCAAATATGTTCTAAGAAAGTAATTACTTACGTAAACTAATGGTTCATCTAATAATTACATATATTTTTTTAGATTCATCATACCGCACAGCAGTAGATAACGCTGTTTTGAAATTGGCTGAAAGTGGGAAATTAGTGGAACTGAAAAATCGATGGTGGAAAGCGCCTGATACCGGTGCTTGTGAAGTAAGTTAAAAGCAAAGTTAACTTAACATTTTATTCATAATTCATTAAAATATGCTTAAAATTAGTCTCCACAAACCTTAAAATAATATACTCTGTGACGAAGCAGTGGCATGCCACTATGGACCATAGCTTTATCCATGTTGTGTAAATCTGATGTGATCATTGACCTTTTGATTTCATTCCAATATAGGCTGAGGAAGAAGAAGAGGGGGCAAGTGCAGCAGAATTGGGAGTGGATAACGTAGGTGGTGTGTTCGTGGTTTTGGGGATAGGGTGCGGTATTGCGTCTGCGATGGGGATGTTCGAATTCTTGTGGCATATCAGAGAAGTCGCTGTGGAACAAAAGGTACGTGTAGTTGGGGTTTCTTCCATTTTCTCCAATTATTATTCAAATAAATCAAGTATCTTTTAAATCCCGACTGCCTCAGAAGAAGGGTAATGTTTATACTCATTTTTACCGACTTCAAAAAAGAAGGTTATTTAGGGTCTTTAAACGACAGAAAGAAAGAAGAAACTGTAAAGAAGAATGCTAAGGAGAAACTGTCGCTAGTTTTCACTAACCACCTAAATGCGTTTCAGCTCATAAAAATAAACCGTGTAATTTGAAAATTAAAATTAGAAATAGGTATTATCCATCAAACGCGACTTGTTACAGATGACGCCTACGGAGGCTTTCTGGGCAGAGTTTATATTTGCGCTCAGCTTCTGGGAGACAGAAAAACCCGTGGCTCATTCCCGACCCTCGTCCACGGCTTCTGGATCCACATCTAATGCTGCTTCCAGGGCTTCGTCCGTGCTACGATCAGCTGCTGATCTGTTCCGCTTGAATGTATTCGATAGCAAATAATGGTTTTGAATGATACATTTAGATGTATTTTAATAGTTTTTTTTAAATAAAGTACTTAGGTATTCTTAATTACTTAGATAGAACTATGAATTATTTCCACCACAATATTGGAATAAAATTAATGACTTACACATGACTGAATGAGCGGAACATCTTAAAGAGGAATCCTCTAATTACATAGAAAATACGTTTAATGTATCATTTAATCGACCATAGATATGACTTTGATCACTAAAAACGGTAATTGCTTGTAATTAATAGGGGTACGCGTTTCATAGAACACTTTGAACGATATATTTATTTACATACAAGAAACTACTCTTAGGTGAGATAGGATTTTCTTAGAAAATAGTAATCAGATTTTCCGAGAAATGCGTGCTAGTATTCGAAGTGTGAGTGCTGTTAATGTTATCTATGTCTAATTCAATTTTATTTTGATCACGACTAAAGCGTATAATGGTGGCTATAGAATTAACAAAATCAGATTTAGATTCCTTATTTACGAAATTCTTGACTTAAGTAGGTACTCTTTTATTATTTTTGCCAATTTCTAGTTCACGGCTCGTGACCATAGTATTTTTTTAACAATTTCTTGAATTAACATTTTGTAAACAAAATCTCCTAATCAGTGTAAACATAACACATAATAGATAAGACAAACCACAGTGCCGTTTAGTACAGTTCACTACAATTTCCACTGAAACGAATAGAAGACGAGCATAGTCGGTAGTCGACACTGTAATTAACCGTTAATAAATATAATGTCTCTATTTCTTAGTTCAAACCACTTGTCTTCTGTCTACTGGCTGTTTTCAACGCGTCTGCTTTCCATTCTTTTTTTTTTAAATCTTTATTTAATGAGCTTGATCACATTGTGAACATGTCGCTCCTTTCCATTCTTAATGGAACTAAGGTTAATATATCTCATCAAAATTAATAAAAGATGACGCAGCTCTAAGCACAGACACAGCTCGGGATTGGCTCCGCTCGCGTTGCGGTGAAGGCGATTCGCTGGGCGGGGCGGAGCGCGGCGGCGCGGCCGACTTGTGCAGCACGCGGGGGTCTAGCGATGCTCGCCACTCGCTCATTAACGCCTCTTTGAAGGTCACCTGGTAGTAAACCAAAAGCTAGTTAGAAGAGGAGCAGGCTGCAGTGTCAGTGGCAGCAACAATAGTTCCAACTAATTGTAAGTAGGCTGGATCGCAAGCTGCGTGACATGTCCTTTAAATCCGAAGCTCAGTAATTAACCAACACAGTAAAAAGTCAGTTTTATCAAAATACGATTTTAAAACATAAAGCGACAATGCGATGTTTTCATTTTTCAATAAAATTTTGTCGTTTTGGAACACGGAGAAATTCAATTTAGACATAACAAGTAGACGAAACAATATTATTGTGTTTATATAATTTATGCCTAGATGTCTAAAGAAGACGTGTTTGCCTAGACACTGAGCAAAAAGCCTCCATACGTTATATCTACCAGTAGTCGAATAAATAAATAGTCACAGACATCAAATAAGAATGGTTCGAGTGCCTTTAAGTATTTACTTACTCACATTGCAGCTTAGCTAACTCCTCTTACATAGCGTAGCTAGACTGTTTGAGCTTTTTGTGTAAATAAACTTGTTTGATATTAGAGTCAGCTCAAATAAAAATAAATATATTTTGGGGCTAAAATATTTCAGAACATGCATTTCTACAGGGCTCGAGGGCTAGGTCGTCCCGTGCTCCGCTGACACTTACATTTTTTGCTGACTATCTTTTTCTAATAAAAATGTGCGCCCAAGTGAGAAAGAAATAAATGTAAAACATATTGTGGTGTTTTTACCCACGTTCATGTGGTGTATAACGGATTTAATATACTGAGGGATTGATTAAACTGTGAGCCATATTGTTTTAAATATGTAATGACAAACATACTTTATTTCCTAATTAATACTTGTGTAAAGGGTGTCCGTTAAGTCCGTAAATTGAACTTTAACGTTTGAAAGTACTCAGTATGCTCAGTAATTAAAGATAAAGGCGTCACGGTACCACTGTGCTTACGCACTGTAGAAAATACATTTTCCTACATTGACCCGACTGGGAATTGACCCAGGGATGGGACTGTTTGGATGACAAAATCATGGCAATAGGCATTCAAATCACTTTACTACGGAAATCCTCAATAAAAAAGAGGTCTTGTGACCAGACTTAGGATATTAAATAAGTACTTAAATGGTGTAAATATACCTTTTCTTTCACGCAAATCTCTTTAACGTGGAGGAGGAAGTCCACGATGGCCACCAACAGCCCCAGTATGCCTCCAAAACCCAATACCAAGAATATTCCACTGGTATTCTTCATCTGCAAGGACCCGCTGTCATCCTTTTCATTTTCTTTTTGTAGCTGAGTAAAAATAGTCATCGGTTTAAAACGCTTTTCCATGATTAAAATACTTCAGACATAAAAATATATTTGTGAGTATATAAGAATATATAAGTAAATAAATTTAGATAGTAAGATAAAGAGGTAAGACCCTTTATTCAAACAGTTCAATAAAATTATATTATTTATATGCTTCTACGATTATTACCTCACAATGTTCATCGTTGTCCTCATCCTCCCACCACTTATTCTTCAATTCAGTGAGTTTTCCCGATTCTTGCAATGACAGAATTGCGTGATCTATCCACGATTTGAATGGGTAGTCTGGAAGTGAAATCACCACTTGAATCTACCAATCAATCACAATTCAACCCTTTACAACATGATTACACCAAATGCAAATTGAATGCACCAAGTTAGTTATTAGGTACTTATAAGATGCATTGTTTACAAACCTTATATGGATATATTGCTGTCATATTTAATACATAATAATAATAATGTGAGTATGTTGTGACAAGTAAATACACTTGGTCTTTAACAATAAAATAAAAGGAAGAAAAAAACTAAAATACAACTTTAATCGCTCGATAAATGTAATGGAACAGACACAAATGGATATAAATCCTCAGTTTCCCAAATAATTACAGAGAATTATTTTAATTTTAATGTATTTTATGTAATTATTTTTGTTATAATTTCATTATACATATATATTTATATTTCACTTAGCTCTTAATTTACTACGCACAAAATACCCCTTCCTATAAACCCATAATTTCTTTACCTAAAGGTTGTTTGAAAGGGATCGCTTATAGCGATAAGACCGCCTAAATTGTACATTTCCTTTAAACAAATTTGCAAATTCACTAAAGAATAAAGACCGAGAGATGTGGGTTATTATTATTTTAAATCGGTACAAACTTACTCTTTGCCATAGCGATTCCATACTCCTTGGAATCCAGGTTACCGCCAACCATCTTGAGAAAGCAGTTTCTAGCCGTGTAATACTCAAGGGCGGTTGACTCCATAAAGAAGACGTATTTCCCCTTACTTCGTAACACCCTGTCTTTCCCCTCCTCGTTGTTTGCCATGAACACAGTAGGCTGGGCTGAGCTCATCACACTCCATATCTTCTTGTACACTGAGTCGTTGGAAGTCTACAAAACATATTTTTTTGTAAGAATACAAAGGCGTATACACAACTTTTCGCTTACTTATAGTTCCTTGAAAATTCGATTCCTTGCATTATTTTACAAATAAAATATTCTATGACAAATTCCCTAATTCCGAAAAACCAAGTGAGCCACACTCCATAGTTAAAATTCCAAAGCCCTTTCTTTGATGCCCGTTCTTACACTCAATAATAGATATTGAGTGCGTACAAACAAAAGAAAAACAAGCATATAAATGTAGCTGAGTTGAATGTAATGTCCCAAAACTAGGGATGGCGATCTGAGATCGATTAATCGAAGAATCGATTTTTGGAGCCAAAAAGATCGATTTTTTAATCGATATGTAGTTGAATCGATATTTCACCCTTGAAAATCGACATCCGATTTTATTTTATATTTTGGTTTAAACCAAAAAGTATTTATAATGAATTGAATGTACCCATGTTAGAAAAGTGCTGCCGGCTGCCGGTTAAAAACGGTTAATTATTCAAAAACTCGCGAGATGGCTGTATGTTTAGATTTCTTTGCTTCTCTTTAATAAAAAAGTTACGTTTGTTTGTAATCTTTGACTTTTTGCTGGTGTAGTGTAGGCGACTCGCCTGGGACGCATGTGTTAATTAATTATAAAATCTTCTGTCTCACTCCCACATTTAGCTGTCACCCTATATATGACCTGTTAGGGCCCTATTCGAATCTGCGCTGCGATTTCACATAATCTGTGATAGTTTTCGTGGCAAGGTTAAAGATTTTAGCTAACGATAACAAAACGTTATTCTGTTGCGTTACTAAAAATAATAATTCAATATATAAATATTATTTAATTTTTCACAAAATCTTAAAAAATAATTCATCCCACCCTAACTACTAGTAATAGGTGTGATAATTAGGGTGTCGTTTAATAAAAATAGATTGATATTAGATTATAAACAAAAACTTAAGAAAAAGATCGATTTTTCAGAAATCGATCTTATTTGCCTCGATTTTTTTGTGGATCGATTCAGTAGGTCACGATTCGAATCGATTTAAAAATCGATCTTTTTTGGAAAGAATCGCCATCCCTACCCAAAACTACTTTAGCTTGCAATATGATGCTGAACACTTTACTATCGAACGCCATAAGCTACACTTTTCACGTACTAACAACTAATGAGTGTAATATTATAATTTACCCTAAAGAATTCGTAAGTAGCCCCGTTATACATGGCTCCGTAGCTGATGTCCTTCTGGTTGGCTAGAGCCTTGACGTCGGCGATGTCGTTGCTGCGTCGGCTGTTACTCAGGAAGGTAGACATGTTGGCCGTGTAGGAGGCCGTCACGATCATGGCAAAGAACCACCACATGCCGGTCACCCAACGAGAGCCGACAGCCCTGAAAGTAGCCCATTCATTCGATTCACACAAATGCACAATTTATAGACAAACATACATTAATACAACATTACAATAATAGACGCAAAGGCAGTGCAAGAAAACTCATCGATATCTGTGTATTCAAAATCAGAAAGTATAGTAACAGCATGTTCCACAATTTCCTTATAAGTTCTGGATAACCTTATCTCTCAGACACTATTTCATACGAAATGTTGTCTAATATTTGAATTATTTGTTAGTGAGTGCTTTTTAGTCGATAAGGAAACTTTACGCTTGATTCAAAATCCTATATATACCTGGGCAATATATCACATCCTTGGGTCATGATGGAACCCATAGTAAGCCACATGCAATTGTATAAACTCCAAATGTTTTGCAAATTTTCTGGATTCTGGTTACATGGGTGAGGATTGACCCAGTCATCTTGACTCATTCTGAAAAAGGTAATAAATCAAGGGTGACCCTTACAAAGAGAGGATGTTTGAAAATTGAGTTCAAGGTAAATAGTTATTTAAAAAATTTGCTTGTCCTAGCTGAAAACAAAACTTGGAATGAAACAAAGAAATAAGCAACATCAACATCTTACCGGGCACAAATAAGGAGTATAAAAGACACAATGATGTATGTGGTAGCCAGATACAGCCACACGTCTAAAGCCAAAGGCTGCAAAAAGGAGAACATGTCAGGCTCTATAGGATCTGGTTCTCTGAACAGCATACTGATACCCAAAGTCATGAAAGGTATCGAAAAATCTACCACATCGTTCCTTTCTGATGTTATACTCAGATCGGAAATTCCTAGCTCTGCTTTCTGGAACAAAATGTAGAGACTATTAGTGCCATATGCCATCATGTAGTGTAGGTACTATTGAGGTCACCACCGCCTAACCACTTTAAGAGCCAAAATCGCTTGCACTTCAAGTCTTATTTTGTTTGAAGTGACGTCGGTTTTTGTGTCGTGTGTATTAGCGATTATCGTTAAAAGTGTTTAGGCGGCGGAGACTTCAACCTCACGCATATAAATAATAGAATGGCTAAGAACGTGTTAGTTAATAGTAAGCAAATCTTAATCAAGCAATCTGTAGAACCCCTCACATGTTCCATGATGTCTCCAAGTAGTCCATTCCATTTCTTCGAACCTTTTATAGGGTTCCCTGTCTTCTCTACCGCATAGAACTCATATTCCCAGTTCATGTTATTTTCTTTGTTTATAATTTTGAATATGGCGTCTATTAAATCAACGGCGTAGCCGCGGTATGGTAGTTCTGAGCTATCGTTAGCGTTGGTGAAGTCAAAGTAGGGTCTAGTTACTTTTGTCGCTATCTGAAAACCGAAATAATAGTTTGATGTTTTTTTTATAGTATCTAGGCAGACATTTGGCCATAATCTCACCTGATGGTAAGTGATGATGTGGCCTAGGATGGCTCATACCTGACTAGTAATAGCCTATTCACTCTTTTCTTGAAATCGCCCGAATTATAATGTCTAGGAAACGCTTCAGCCGGCAGCGAATTCCACTCCCTAGCCGTGCGCATGAGAAATGTAGATCGAAACTTATACTGTTGAGTAGGTAATAAAGATAGTGTTTTGTCATTGCAGAAAATATACAGGGTGCGTATTGCGATGTTGCTTTGACAGTTAAGCAGCTCTGCTTTTGAACGGATTAGCAAATACGTATTGTGTTTTTTCGTATGATCCTCTCAGCAGAATAGCGTGGCACTAAACAAGTGAGTGAAATAACTTTTAATTTTTCTTAAGTAGCATCGCAATGCTGATTTGACAACCCAACTAATTGAGTGGGAATTGAACTGCCTGGAACTTGAACGAATAAAAATATGATCGCAATAGGCTCCCAGGTAGCCTGCCTTTGTTTGTTATTCTTGCGAAGTAGTTTTTGTTATAAACACGTTAACAGAAAGGTAATAGTTACCTTAGAATAATGCACATACTAAATGTCAAAAATGTCGTGCCTATCTAAGGTATATTTAAAAAAAAAGTGATTCTTCTGTAAATAAGGGTAAGATGTGAAGTTAATAACACTTACTCTTATTTTGTTCGTCTTCCGTGACTGCGAGCGATCAGAGAATGTGTTCAGTTCGGTGATGATGTCCGTGTTCGATTCCCAGTCGCCCACGTAGAAGAACTCGCTCTCCAGATTCAACTTAGAATAATACAACTTGAAGTTTATTCTTTTGCCATTTTCGTCGAACTCCACGTTCCCTGTGAATCCATCTACTTTGGTCTGAAAAAGTAAAGTAGCCAGTAAGCATCCCACTGCAGGGCAAAGGCCTTACCTCAAGTAAGAAGTAGTATGAGCCATACTCCACCAAGCGGGCTCAGTGCGGATTGGCGGAGCGGTGTTTGCAAGGGCGACTAATCTTGCTGTCAGATTTAATACGTTCCGGGACACTACTCCAGACACAATAGATATTTTATTGTTTTCACACATGAAGGCGTTCACTGTCCCGGAACGTTTTAATCAAGCCCCCATTAGGGCCTCTGACTGACTAGGCTTAAAGTACTTTTAAATTTTATTTTTATTTACTTGATGGTTATACATATATAAATAAAAATAAAATAAAATACTTTTATTTCAGACAGGGGCCATAATAACAAAATCAAACTAAATTTAATAAAATCGAAATCGGAACACAATTAAATGAAATAAATTAAAATACAAAATCAAATTAAAATACAAAATCAAACTAAAATACAAAATCAAACTAAAATACAATAAAACTCAATATAACAGTATTAATTAAGATATCTGCCACGCTCTGGGGCACTGGGCACACGCACATTATGTGTTTGTAAGTCGCCCACTGGAAAGATGGACAGACGACCTCATAAAGATCGCCGGATCGCACTTTACTTTTCTGGATGCAGACCACTTGCAACCGGTCGCTATAGAAAACCATGATAGAGGCCTGTTTTTAGTTCGAATCGAACGTCCTGTGGCTGTTAATGATAATAATTGATAAGGTAAGTGTGACTTGCCTTCTTTAACGATTCAATGAGATTAGTCCCAGAACTCCACGCCACAGCCTGGTAATCTGCTTTAGAGTCCCTGAAGCACATAGCTGGTGGTTCTTCAAATGAGATCATCTTGGAGTACCCTTCCTGCTCTTCTTGCATGCTCCTTATGGTCTTCTCGATGTGAGTTAGGGCGTCTACTACCAGTGCCGTTTCCAACTAAAAACAGAACAATATAATGTTTCGTACAAACGTACGTACGTACGTAACGACGTAGATGAACCTTTATACAAGATTTGAAATCAGAAATACGTAAGATGCGCTTAGTTAGGGTATACAAGCAAATTATTGCCGTAAAAATATTTAATAACGACATTAACACTAGCTCAAAGGATTAGCATTGCTATCCAACCAACGCGGCAACGCACCCCGATTCGCGTATTTTCGGCATCTACTGTTGGACAACAGTAGTCATTTAGTAGTGCTATTGTAACACATTGCGTCTAAAGTCATCAGAATTGAAAGGTGACACGCCGCTATCAGAATGGTATATCAATTGAACTCTCGTAGTAAAACGAATGCACAACTTAGTAACAACTAAATTAGCAGAATTGAGGTCCAGTATCATCGCCTCCTTGCCACAAGGAAACGGCTAAATTTTTTAATTAGCGGGTTTTTTATTAGTAATGCATGTCTTAGTGTTAATTTGTTTTTGGTCTAAACGATTTTCAAAGATATAACGACAAAATTCAGTATTATAATCAGGATTCCGCAAAATAAGGCTTAGCGTGATTCAGGAAATATTTTTCTGAAAATTGCATTACATATCGAGGCGAGCAAGTTTCCTTGCCATTTCAAACTAAAAATCAAGAACTTTACTATTTTCTTGGGATATAACGCCGAATGCTCGTATTTTCTACTTAAATAACTTACGTTTCCTGTGTTCATTCCGAAATCTCTCCATTTATCAGGATTGGCCGTAGTCAAGTGCATAGTGGATACGTTTGCCATGAGTTCAGGGACGTCTCGCAGATCTAAAGAATATGTGTCTAGATTGGTGAGAATAAAACTCTGAAAATAAAATACTAGTCAAAAGCAATACAGCGTCACAGAAAACGACTTACAAATCAATGATATGATAACAAAATCTTAACACGACATGACTACAGTTTGTGACAGATGATGATACGTAATCTCTTACGGCTGTACTCGTAGTCGTAGGTATACTTACATAACGAATATACCTTATTTATGTTATCACATGCATTTAAATGGTTTGTTTACCATAAACTCCGTAGAATTTTCAACCTGCACGATTTCATTCATATATTTAATAACATTTTTCATGTCACAGTCTATTACGTGGTAACTGATATGTGCCACCTTAAAAATATGTTTGAACATTTCTTTATTGTCGCCGTTAGGGTCCAGTTTTCTAAATAAAATCGGCTCTCGGTCTTGTGGCCATGTGTCTATTATTTCTTGCAGACGAATAAAACCTATAAGAGATAAAAATATTTTATTTTCTATCTTCTCAAAAGTTGTTGGCTCAGGTATTTGGTCCTATAAAGTTTAAAGAAACTGGCATACAGAATGGCATGCGATTCCAAATACATCATTGCCAATAAGCTATAACATAAATATGTAGTACTTACTGCTATCTTCCTCATATAAAATTGTGAATTTATCCCATTGTAAGTGCTTGATAAGAGTGGCGTAGGCTTTGGAAACCAATTCGGGGGGAGGATGGTATAATAACGTGAAAGTGTCATCAAGGAGCGTGGTGGTTGGCTGCCACCCTAATGCGAGATGGGTTATCTGAAATGTTTCATACATAACGGCATATTAATACAACGGCACTCAAATCATTTGACGTAAATTATGCGATGCAAATTGTGTAGTGTACACTACACTATTGTATGTATCGTATAACCGAAATATCAAGCTGATAAATTTAATGAAAAGTAATTAAATGAAAGGTGCGTTGAACGAATTAATGCACTTACGTTGAGTCTATTGCATAGTAAACAAGCTGTATCACATATTCCATACGTTGGTCTTGCATCAATTAACGCCACTATACCTTTATCGTCAGAGGTAAATGAGCACACTGAAACGAAATAGAATCTTTATTGCCAAAAACATAGTTTGTGATACACTCGTTTTAATTGTTAACCCCACTATTATTGGTCCAAAACTTTGTAGCAGAAATTGCGTAATAAACAATAGATGACGGGTGTAGACTATATCTACGAGTATGCGGTAAACCATCGCCTTGAAGTCTATTATCCTGTCTGCCCAGGATTAAGAAGATGCCTAGTCATTTCAGAAATGTGTCAAAACATGGTATCAAATATTTTAATTCCAAGAACTCACAATTCAAGGCGGTGGAGTAACTGTCAACGGCGTCAGAAAGCAATGCTCTGCCATGGTAAGATTTCCTCCCGCCGATATCAGCAATGTTGCCAAAAGCCACATACGAGCTCAACGCTGTCTGGTTATTAAATAATCCCCCTTGAAACAAACAAAACCGTAAATAATACCGCGGCAAACAGATAAAGTTGATGCTGTACAGTGTGCACAGTCTACAATGTAGTAGAAATGGGTTTTCATCCAATGTTGAGGCACTAGTTTCAAGTTTGGAGATTTGTTTTGAGACTTCATTCTTTTCGAGGTAGTTATAAAGAGACATCGTTTTACGATACGCACGATACGAACACTTCAATCTATAAACTATTGCCCAATATCTTATTCCAGCATGCTTTTAAATGACATTAGTGTGTTTAGGATAGGAAAGGGGGAATTTATCTAAAAACTGTTGGACTCAGTAACATTCACTCACAAATTCATAACGGAATCCAAAATAATGTTTCCACTTCGCCTTGACTTTAAATTTAAAAGAGTATCATCAATCAAATAATTCATCACTATTTTAATGAAGCTCTTTAGAAACAAAACAAACATTCATAATTAGGAAAAGTGAAACAAACATACCTATCGGGAAACTAGCGGTGGCTGCGGCGTCCGCCCCCAGTTGGCTCAAGGACAGAATTGTTATTACAAGCCATGGCTTTATTGTCATCTTGAGCCATTCATGTGCGTCTGGACATGCGGTTCGGAGGCCGCCTCCTCACAGTCTGGTATATTTTTGGAGACCAGTTTTAGGTCACGTCTCAGTCGCTTGAAGCGTCGCGACGCGATGACTTACACTGTTTGGTTATTTCAACATTTGGATTTGACGCGGAAATAGTTTGGTTATGAATGAGCGATGAATTTAGACAGTGGCATTTTTCATTCGAATTAAGTACTAATAAATTGGTAGAGTAGACGTACATTGTTTTTATTGAGATTGCAAAGTCGCTGGGAATTTAATTGTCATTTTTTTACTACACTGAAAAGTCTGCAGACACTATTTTGGACTTCTAAAGTGCGTAGAACGTAGGCAAATATTTTATTTTAGAAAAGTATTTAATTTTTCTCGCGTGCCATAGAACAATGTAACTTAATCAGTCAGGTATCAAACGAATGCCGAGAGTCGCATAACAATGGAATTTTTATTGTGTCTCGTTTACACATACTTGACGAGTTAAATAGCAAACCAGTAAAGAAGCAACATCCAACATTCTCGAAAACTGGACAAACTGTAGCCTTGTTTTGAATGCCAACTCCACGGATTTCTAATTCCGTAAACGTTTAATTTTGTTTGGGCGGCCGGCTAACCAGACTTTAGTGCGCTTACCGACGGCTACGGCGGGTTTAGTGAAATAACACATGATTTAAAATGCTCTGTGAAAATTATATGTGAAATTATGTGGTTTCTGTGCTTCCTTTTAAGTTTTACTGTCCAACAATGCACGCCTCAGTTCATCTACACCGAGAAAAAGGCTATATCTTACCAAATAGGTAAGTGGTTAAAGACTAAACAACATTAAAGAGGAGCTTTTATTTTACCAAATAATAATAACGTTTTAAGATTTTTCGGTATGAAAGAAGAAAACTTGAGTGCAAATAAAATTAAATGCGAGTTACTAGTTAATTTTGATATAAACCTATTTGCCAGCTGGAATTTTCACGGCGGAGGCTCAGACGCAAATGCTGGCCTTCAACGAAACCATGGCCACCAGCGGTCTTGACGAGTTCCACCTCAGCCCCGTCATACTGCAACCCTCCAGCAAAGACAGTCTTGCCATATGGAATGAATGTACGTACATTTGCCTTGTATAACTCAACACCAATCTTCAAGAGTTAGCTGTACTCTAAAAAAACTATAGTTGCTCATTTATTTTGTGTCTCATATGGCCGATATCGGCTTTTTTGTCACATTTCATTAGAGCTATCGTTATTCTACCAAAAACTAGGGTAGGACTTCATGTATTCAAGAGTTGAGCTGACTAACATACTTTCTTACTCTCTCTTATCTCAACTCATTTGATTTTTTCTTAAATTAATTTATTAGTCTATCAAAATATAGATTTTCATGACTGTGTTTTGTTTTTCTCAGTATTTAGGACAACAAACAATTCCGTTGTCCACAGATATAATATTATCATCAAACATCAATAACATTATCATCAAATCATGCGACATTTGGGCAAACAGAACAATTACGGTGTGGTGTTACTTAAAGAATTTGATACTATTTAATCTTACATGTTATCTTTATCATGTGATTCAGTGTGCTCCAACAGAAACCTGCGACCGATAGCAGTGGTGGGTCCACAAGACCCCAAGTGGGACGGTATCGTGCGCGACCAGTGCGCCCTAGCGAACATCCCTCACGTTCAAGCCACATGGCAACCTTTGGACCCTGACCTCGACCTTAATGAAGAAGAAGAAGAAACAGATGAGAATGCGGAAGAAGAAGAAATCAGTTTCAAGAAACTGACGATCAATTTCTACCCAAATTCTGATGAGATATCTTTAGCGTGTGCAGCGTTGCTTAAGTATTATAAATGGGAGAGCTTTGCTGTTCTTTATGAAGACGAATATGGTACGTATCTAAAAGTATCTCGGTAGTAGGTAATTTGTATTGCAAAAGAGACACATAATATTTCTTTAACCTTCTATACAGGTCTGCAAAGAATACAAAAGATTCTTGCTGAACATACAACGAAATTTCCCATTGTTGTACGAAAGCTGGATGTGGAAGCAGATAATCGCCACGTAAGAAATATTCAGTTTAATGTTTACAATGAAACATTAGCTACTTGCTTTGAGATCACCAGAGCAATGCATGTATTTTGTGTCCAATTAAATAATTTAATATTTTATAATCCAGATATGCTCGTTGCTTTTAAGGTTTTCAAAGAACTAGCCAAACATCAATTGAACCGTGTCATGATAGACTGCAATGCAAGTAGGATATTGGAGTACATGCAACAAGCTAGTGATCTGAAAATGGTCAATTATTACCAGGTAAATACTGATTGATTACATCTTCTTCCCCTTATTATAAATCCCACAAAACACAGAAGGTACCTATATACTAAACAGTTAAGTTAGTTCTGCCATCTCGAAAAGCGAAAGTAATTTAGTTGGGCTTAAAATCTTCATAAAATCTATAGAAATTGATCATTCATCCTTGACGTGTGTCTAGGGTGTTTTAACAGCGCTTATGTATTTGATACCTCAGTAAATGGGCTTAATAAGAAAGAAAGAAAGAAAACATGTTTATTCAGTATCATCATTAATACACACCATTGCGACGTCGCCGCCTACGAATCCAAGCAGATAATATTAAAATGTGTGCGGTTGCCAAACCGTCGCCAAGTGAGTTAGGTGCTACTACATTTCAATATCATCTGTTTGGTACAGCCCTAATACAGATAATAGTATCACCCATAATTTGCTTCCAATTCCAGCACTACATACTCGTAACCATGGAGGCGTACATCGTGGCTGAACAGCTGACGCACTACCACTCCAACATCACGTGGCTCAGCCTCACGGAGTACGACAAGCTGAAAGACGCCCAGCACGTGCTGGCACCAATGGTAGGCAAGTGGATCACCAGGCAGATGATCCCGCCGCCACCGGTCACTGATTTTCCTGTAAGAACTCCTTTCTAATTAAACTTTTAACTAATGTTAATGTGTTGGTAAATATGTGACAGGCGGCCAGTATGTTAGACTTGTAGCAGTTATGTAGTATGTTTTTTAGGGTTCCGTAGCCGAATGGCAAAAAACGGAACCCTTATAGTTTCGTCAAGTCTGTCTGTCTGTCTGTCTGTCTGTCTGTCTGTCCGTCCGTATGTCACAGCCACTTTATTCTGAAACTATAAGCATCACATATCTTAAACTTGGTAGGTAGGTGTATTTTGTTTACCGCTTTCCGATTCAGATACAAAAAATTAGAAAAAATAATATTTAAGGGGGGGCTTCCATACATGAAACTAAAACCTAAAAATTTTTTTTTACTCAAACCTATGCGTGTGGGAGGTCTATGGATAGGTCTTTGAAAATGTTGTTGAGGTTTCTAAAACTATTTTTTCTAAAAGTGTAAGGTTTGAGATATAGACGCTTCCAAAGTGGTAAAATGGGCGTCCCCCCCCCATCTAACTTTTGAACTAAGTAAGTGAAAATTTTGAAAAAAATATATGATGTAGATCTCAACAAAAACTTGCAACGAAAATTGGTTTGAAGGAGATCGAACCAGTAGTTTTTGAGATATTGTACATTTTTATCAACCGCAAATATAACTTTGTCTTTCATACAAACACTATGAAAAACAAAGTTATTTTTGCTGTCGCATTATATTGTGATGTTTTCGTTAAGTGAAAGTAAGTGGACCCTGAATTTAGTTAAGGGTGGCACGGAACCCTCAGTGCGCGGGTCCGACACGCACTTAACCGGTTTTTTTTCATTTATTAATTTGGACCACAAATTCACAATACATGTTTACATGGATTATTAAATACTAGTGCTCATTATAAATCTACGTCCGGCCACATCTTTGTGCTGTTACTTGCGACCCTTAATTTGTAGTGTCTCATTTTCAAGAAATACATTTAAGTGTGGTATATCATTAAAGATTTAGGTAAGTACTCATAACTATTTAAACTTCGCCAATTTTTCAAAACTATATTAATTTATCGTATAGCGCATCGTATTGGAAAACGGCTACTTAATCATTGTTCATAAAAACAACATTATTAATTCAAGTAGGTATATAATACTACTTATCAAAAAGAAATCTGCTAATGATATCAATGATTATTTAGTTCTACCTACAACAACAAATTGTTTATGTTATTAGAGGTCATAACCTATAATAGAGTACGATATGGTATTTGAGGAATAAATAGATGAACTTAAAATGACCCTAAGTGGAAATTAATCATTGTTCATCTTCACAGAATGAAGCTCTCATTATGAACGACATAGCCAATCACCTACTGAGAGCTCTTCAGAGCATAAAGGGGAAGATCACATACTTTAAGCCTAGAGTACCTATCTGTGATGCAGACGCTCAACCATGGCGATACGGAGCCTTGTTCCAAAATGCTATTCTTACGGTAAGCGTAACAAATTAATGACAAACTACAAACATAACTCTCCATTTAATTTATTTAACTATACCTACTAAATATTATAAATGCGAGTGGTATCTAAACTAAACAACTGATTTAAAAATGGCCTCCTTTCTGAAAGAAAACAGAATATACGTAATACACAAACTTAATATCGAGGATACCGCCGCCTTACTAGTTTAAGAGACAAAATAGCTTGCACCTCGCGCCGCTTTTGTTCAAAGTCACAGCAGTATTTTTGTCGTGTGTGCAAGCAATTTTCCATTGAAGTACCTAAGTCGACCTCGACCCTCGACCGAATCTAGTCATCTATATAAGATTTTCAAACCATTTTGCAGACATCTTCATACGGCGTCACAGGAAACATAGCGTTTAACGAAAACGGTCAAAGATACAACTACACGTTGTACGTGAACGAGATCCACGTATCCAAACTGCAGACTATCGGCACGTGGTCGTCCACCAACGGCAGCGAGATACAAGAGGACAGGCCAGATGCTGAGAGCGTCAGCAACCAACAGAGCAGCAAACATTTTGTTGTGAGTAGAGCGAGATATTACCAGCCTTACCACAAATAAATAGACGAGGTTTGACCTATTGCCTATTATATATTCTATGATACTGTTCAAATGTAAAGCGGGTTAAAGTGAAGTAGTAAGGACAAATGAGTTTATTGACTGTAGGAGTTGTCGCTTATCGGCCTTTTGGCTAAAATCAAAGTCTAAAGTGCCTGCAGGAGTAACAGCCTCATTAGGAAAACTGGCAACTGTAAAAAAAGAAACAAAAAAAACATGATCGTCTTTTGTTACATTTCCTTTCCAAGTTGTTTGATTAACGATAATTACGTTACGTTAGGGAGTGTTTTAAAAGTAGTGATTACTTACTCAATAAGGTAGTGCGTAAATTAAAAAGAAAGAACAAAAATCCGTAACATTTCCTTGCAGTTACAAAAAATATATACCTGCTTTAAACGACATCTTTTAGTCAATTCACTTGTTTTATTATATTATAGGTGATATCCACAAAAGCAAAGCCGTGGTTCAACGACAAGACTCCGTGTGCAACTGAAGAGGAGTGTGAGAATGACGACAGGGAGAAGTATGAAGGGTTCTCGGTAGACCTCATCAAGGAGATCTTCAAATACCTTCGGGAAGAAAAGTTTAACTACACCTACGAGTTCGTAGACGGAGGCAACAAAAAAGCGGGAACCGTTGATGAAACTACCAAGAAGTGGACTGGATTGATCGGAGATTTATTGGATAATGTAAGGCTGTTGACTGCTTAGGATTAACTCTAGCCAAAAAGTCAGTTGACATCGTCGTGAAAATTCGAAACTCATCGGCTCCCTCCGACGACGCCAACAAGTCTAAAGAATATTGGCGACTGCATTAATACTAGTAACTAGTAACGCGCGATAGCATCGATGCAGTGGCGGTTCTGCATCGCTACTAACGCGCTTCTGCATCGATGTCAAATTAAATCTGTTCATTGTGTGAGTCACGATAATGTCGTGCCATCCACCACCTCTGTTCTACCGACTTCATCCTCATACCATATTATCATCATCATTATTGAGACTATCATTACTCACAAGATAATTCTTAGTGACGCAGCCTACGTGTTAAAGAAAGCACTTACAAAATTCAACAGCTTGCCAATGTGTCGGTGGCCGAGTGGTATAGGTATGCGCCCGGATAGCGTAAGACACAGGGTTCGATTCCTTGTCTGACACAATTGCTTTTTAGAAGAGCTATTTATAATTAAATTATCGTTATCTTTAACCATATTTTAAATTCATTATACCAGTATTATAAAATGTATAACGTCGGCAGGTGGCAGACTTAGCGGTATGTGATATAACAATAACAGAAGAGCGTAAGAAAATGGTGGACTTCTCGGTACCATTCATGTCTCTTGGAATCAGTATACTGTTCACCCAGAAAAAGGAAGCTGAGCTAGAACTGTTCTCGTTCCTGAACCCATACACCTTCGAAGTGTGGATATACACAGCGACCGCGTACTGCGTTGTATCCGTCATATTATTCATATGCGCAAGGTGATTAAGATGTTACGATTAGATATCCAATAACACCCAATGATAGATTTCACTGATTTAGTAATTTGCTTATCAGGATTTCGCCGGCCGATTGGGAAAATCCTCAGCCGTGCGATAAAGATCCGGAGGAGCTTGAAAATATTTGGAACTTCAAAAATTGCGCGTGGTTGACAATTGGCTCCA
Source organism: Pyrausta aurata (assembly GCA_963584085.1). Classification (NCBI taxonomy): domain Eukaryota; kingdom Metazoa; phylum Arthropoda; class Insecta; order Lepidoptera; family Crambidae; genus Pyrausta; species Pyrausta aurata. Next base: position 6,611,568 of record OY757260.1, read on the forward strand.
TTATGACTCAAGGTTGCGATATTTTGCCGAAGTAAGTATCATACAGTAAAACTATCGTTTATATATATTATTTTTTATTCAGCATGTTTAGTAAATATAACAAAAGTAATAGGTCGTAAATCTCAGTCTTATAGTGCCTTATTGAGAACAAAAAGCAAACTCATCTTCGCGCTGCGTCATGATATAAAGCTACGAGTATATTGCCAGCACTAGTATCTAGATTTCTCTCAGAAATCAGTTTTATAATATACCCAGAATAAACTAAAGCAAAGCTGCTTTCTCAGTTTATACGAGTACGTAGGTATGGAGTTACTTCGTGCTTTAGAAATAAAATACTTACCAAGTAAATAAAAAACAATGTTCCTACGGTCGAAAAGTAATATTTATTTAAAATTCTAAGCTCATTGTATTATTCCTACGGATCTCTACTTTACTCTATCTAGCACATTATTCGAAAAATATTATGATACGGTTATCTTTTCGGGAAGTACTAAAAGCTTGGATGAATTAAAGCTTTTTTTATTACAATAAATTGGACTGATGGATTGAGAGCACAATTGTAACAAATCCAACAGCATATAATTTGTTTTTGTTGATTTATTTGACTTTGAAACCCAGAAAACATGACGTGAATAGCAGAAAAAGATTAATAAAGATAAAGGGTGTGTTTTATCTACGAACACAACAATGATTGTAAACCTTTAGAAAATTGACTAACTGCCAGTTTTATGTCTCAGTTGTATTGTACAGCCGTATTATTAAACCACTCGCCTCTATATGGCGTATGATTTTTGTTGTTTAATTTGAATAGTATGTATGATGTGTAATGCTTATAATAATTTCAAAGTAAGTCATATGATTAAACGTAGCCAACGTTGCCAACGCGTTAAAGAATATCTAGGAGGCCGAGTAATATAGGAATATGTCCAGATAGCTCAGGACGCGGTGGTAAAAGCTTTTTTTATTACAATAAATTGGACAGATGCATTGAGAGCACAATTGTAACAAATCCAACAGCATATAATTTGTTTTTGTTGATTTATTTGACTTTGAAACCCAGAAAACATGACGTGAATAACAGAAAAAGATTAATAAAGATAAAGGGTGTGTTTTATCTACGAACACAACAATGATTGTAAACCTTTAGAAAATTGACTAACTGCCAGTTTTATGTCTCAGTTGTATTGTACAGCCGTATTATTAAACCACTCGCCTCTATATGGCGTATGATTTTTGTTGTTTAATTTGAATAGTATGTATGATGTGTAATGCTTATAATAATTTCAAAGTAAGTCATATGATTAAACGTAGCCAACGTTGCCAACGCGTTAAAGAATATCTAGGAGGCCGAGTAATATAGGAATATGTCCAGATAGCTCAGGACGCGGTGGTTCGATTCCCCACCTCAGACAAATTTAGTTTTATTTAAAGTAGTTTTAATTTCTTGTCAGAGCGTTCGGATCTCGATGGGTCTGCGGCATGTGGTGGTTCTTCGCCATGATAGTCTGTCAAACGTACATCGCCCAGCTGTCGGCGTCCATGACGGCCGCTGCTGAGGACGAGCCCATCCACGGCGTCGAGGATCTGGCTAAACAGACCAAGATATTGTACGGTGCCATGCGAGGCGGTTCTACGCTTGAGTTCTTTAAGGTAGCTTAAAATAAGCAAAGAAATACGCCAACCGTAAGGGCAATTGTGTAAAGCAATTGTATTCATTTCTTGTATATGCAATAATAATTCATAAGAGATCTCAATTTTAAAGGCGCTATTTATCCGTTTTCCTATATGCTGATTGGTTTAGTTAGAACCTATTTTTTTTTAATTTTTAATTTATTTAGTATAAAAAAAAACTTAACTAATAAAACATTTAAAAGACATTGACAAAAACCACTGAGGTTTGTCTGCAATGCCGCATCAGTCTTACGTCTCTAAAAATATTTAATACATTACATTGTATAGCTAACACACTTATCTGCTGAGAATTAGTATTGCTACAATGCTATTACTATACATATCGGACTGCCGTGTCACCAAATGAATGAGAGTGAAGGAACAGAGAGTAGAAGTAATGTAGAGTAATTTCGGCAATACACGTGTATTGCCGAAAAATATATTACTCTACATTACTTCATTACAACACTACCTACATTCATAGATCTTCATCTGTTCTTGCTTGCGTTTGTTTTACAAAGTCTGATGAATGTGCTAATATCATCCAATGAAATAGACTACCTTATGTTTCAGACGTCAAAAGACAAAATGTACCGTAAGATGTACGAGAACATGATATCAAACCCTGTGGTGCTGGTCGATAGTAACGACGAAGGAGAAAAGAGAGTGCTTAACGGACAAAATCGATACGCCTTCTTTATGGAGTCAACCAGTATCGATTACAAATTGAAAAGGAATTGCGAACTGACTAAAGTGGGGGATGAGCTGGACTCAAAAGATTACGGAATAGCCATGCCTGCAAGTGAGTATAAAAAGCTACTTTGCTTGATCAATGTAATGGCGGCACGGAATTGTTCACTCCAACATTCAGCTTTTAAAAATAGGTTTTACGGGATTTCTATCAAGATTTGCCTGGTTTTAAAATGAAAAAAAATAATCCAAAGAAGTGCAAGATTATGTCTTAAATACGCGCTTGATTATGAGTATTTAACATTTGTATGTTCCAGATTCCCCCTTTAGAAGTCAAATCAACCGTGCCATTTTACGACTAAAAGAGCTAACAATCCTGGATGACATTAAAACAAGATGGTGGGATACGAAATATGGAGCCATTCAATGTCCCGTAAGTGGTTTTAGGGAAAACTGAAAAGTCTTAATTATAACCATAAAATCAAGACTATCCTCAGGTTCTCAGGACTAGTTATCGAATTGAGTTTATTTTATTAACACGTTCCGGGACACTACTCCAGACACAATAGATGTTTTATTGTTTTCACGCCTGTAGGCGGGCACTGTCCCGGAACGTGTTAACCACAAAATTTATATACAGCGTGTGGCCTGTAATAGGAGAAAAAATTTTAATCAATGATTCTACAGAGTATACGGAGTAACCTTGACCTGTAGGCCTACCGCGCAAGTGTCGTCGGCATCGGCATCGACATCATTTGACAGCCGACGGCACATTTCGTACCGCGCAACTTCCCAAGCCGAGCTGTCAGTTTAACAATCGACGTCGACGGTGAAAGCACAGATAAGATAGGGCAAAAGAACGAATGAAACGCTATGTTTGACAGTAAATGGTACCGCGCAAAGAAATCCAAATCGACGTCGATTTGCGAACCGTCGACTTGAAATGTCATTTCAATACGGCATCTCATGAGTCGTCGATTTGATTATTTTGTTTGTAAAAACGTTTGATTGTTCCAATTTTAGCCTGCTTTTTTGAATTATTCTGCTTTCTAGCGGTTTAAAGCACACTTTATCTTTTTATTTAAATACTTAATTGTTTTTGCTGTTGTTGTTTTGTTTTCTTTGTGATTTAGAAGGCAGGCGGCGATACCATGGCTTGGGTGGCACTCATGGTGGCTGCGGAGAAACAGTGGCTGAAGAAGATAAACATCAGACGCAGAAGGATGGAGCGCACACAGGCCCGGCCGATGTTGCTTCCCGACAACGATTTCATCGGACGGTTTCGCTTATATAAGCCAATTTTGTGAGGCTACGTGAAGATATTGTACCACTCTTGCCCACAAATGTAAGGACCAGTGGGATAAATCCCGAAATTAAGGTACGTATGTATACGTGGACAATTGGTGGTGGCAAAATGTGGCATATTCAATGATTCTTCCAGACATAGGGCCAATTGTGACCTCATACATATATTTATGTTTACAGATACTGACTGCATTGAATTTTTATGCTACCGGTAGTTACCAAAGTAGTGTGAGGGAAAATGACTTTCTTCACCTGAGCCAACAATCAACATCCGATTGCTTGCGTGATGTAACAAAGGCTCTCAAGACTCCTGCCATTTTGAGGAAATATATAAAATTTACTCGAACCCAGACGGAACGAGTCTCTGTAGCACTGAGGTACTTAATTTTGATTCTATTGCATTAATGGTAGAAAGTTACAATAAATAAATATTGAAATACCTAATACTAAGCTATTTTCAGATTTAATAAGAAGTTTGGATTTCCTGGGGTCATCGGCTGTATAGATGGGACCATGTGGCTATAATAAGACCAAGCGATCATGAAGAGGCATTCTACAACAGAAAGAGCTACCATTCCCATAATGTTCTTGCAGTGAGATATTATGTGGACTCATATGGTACTTAAAATATAATTAGGATTAAGTTAAAATACTTAAGTTTAATTGTTATTTAAGTGGACTTATGTGGTCCTTAAAATGTAAATTATTATCCTGAAATACTTAAGTTCAAATATGTTATTTATGTTGACTTATATGGTCTTTGAAATGTAAGTATTCTCGGCTGAGTTTCTTGCCCATTCTTCTCAGTAATTGGTGTAATCTAATTGGGTAGATATTTTTTAATAAACGACATTTTAAAAGTGTTAGCTAACCAAACTTCATTTTAAAATTATGATTCTGATTAATCTATGTTACCTCTCCTTTAAAGAGTGTTTGGAAGATGATTATAGAAGGAATTTTGGGAGTTGGGTTTGATAGAAAAACATTTTTAATAAAACAATTGTTTATATTAAGGAAAACATTTTCAATAGCTTTAGTTAGGTACGGGCGACAGCACATCAAGCTACTACACCGTGGTAATTTTGATTTACGGCTAGGGGTTCTTGAGTAAAGGTATTGATTGAAAAATAACTTATTAATTTCAATACCTACCCAATGTATGTAAACTTTTGTAGAATGTAAGTAAATTGCTTCGCGCCGCCTGTATTTTCTCTGTATAGACCAATGGTTGACTGGTAGAGAATGCTTTTAGCATTAAGTCCGCCATATGTACCTTTTGTTTGTGCATGAAGTGTAATTAATAAATAAATAAATTACAACGTTATTATTATAGTTAGTAGTAGGTTTTTTATTTCAAGAAGTGTAGCTGCTGCATCCTCTTGGGCGGATGCACTTCTCTCCTGGGCCACGACTGAGCGCCCAAGTAGCGCCACCACTCGCTCAAAGAGCGAAATCCTGCACTCGTCAGCCTCGAGCCTGCGCTGGTCCAGGGCAAGGCGGTTTTGCTTCGCCTCCCATGCCCAGCGCGGCTGCGGAATTTCCGCGGGGTCTGGAAAAATAAAAACGGTACTGAAAACAAACCTGCAGTGCCCTTGTCCATGTCGGAACCGAAACTATTTTTAAGGCGGTCAACACAATGCACCGCGCTCCGTCGCAGAGCGCAAGTTTTACAAAGAAAAACGAAACTGCTTAGTTGCAGATAAATAAAAGCATTATGTGCAAAGCAAAGTGTTCGTATCAGACCGTTCACAAACTGTCAGGAGCCTTAACAATTCAGACTGGTTATTGTTCTTCATCTGTTGCTTTATGAAAGTTTACCATGAATACAAGGCTTATGAAGTAAGCTAAGAAAAACAAAAACACACATCGAATGGGATCCGCACTACCTCATCCCCAACACTGCCTGTCTCCCAATGATGGAAAAAATCCTCTCTTCCACTGGAGTTAAAACTTCAGTGGAAGGAGGACCTCCTCCTGTCTCTCCATGAAGCTCACGAGGAGCTACATCTGCAGCAAACTTACCTTTCTTGCCGCTGGCATCTACAAAATACATACGAATGAATTCACTATGATAATATAGATATTATCTAACAAATTTTGAGTAAGTAAGTAATAAAGTGCAAAACAATGTTTACATTTCCTCAAATATTTATCACGAAATCACAGAATATAAAACGAAATATAAACGTCAAAAAATTATTTAACCGGCTGTCAGTGTCATGTCAACAAACACAGATTATAATAGAATAATAAATTTTACGTTCCGTTACCGTATCACGCGTTTAATGAAAATTGAATAAAGAACACTAAACACCACGGAATTCAGTGACTTTTTTTATGAAATTAAGTAAACTCAGATTAAATTTTCCTTGGAGTGCCTTTCAACCAACAAAATCGTATAAATACTTCAACAACATTTTTGTAATAAATTGAATGTGCTGCATAGAACGGACCGCAAGTCGACGGCTATTTTCCATTCATTCTCGTTCTCGACGCTCGGCAAATCGACGCTAAATTATAATTGCGCGGTACGGATTATTTGACAGCGTCGGCATCGGCATCGTTTTCGACGATTCAAGTCGACGACACTTGCGCGGTAGGGCTACTGGTCATAGTGCTCTTAAATGCTTTAACTCAGAGATATAGTAATCCAAAGTAAAAATCCCTCATCAATGTATATCGAAATCGCTAACTCGTTTTAGTGTTTCGTGCACTGAATAGACCTTATTTATCTATTCAGTGGTTTCGTGTATAATTTTATAATCAATGTTACTCGTTGTAGTAAATGACAATGTCAAGTTCTATGACTGGACACATTTGTTTGCAATACATTGCTTGTTCGATTTATTTTGTTACAAAATAACAATAAATTTATTTTTAATCATTATAAATTAAAACCATTAAAAATGGATTACTGGTTAATTAGAGGGCCTACATTTAAATTTTTTGCCCCTATTACAGGCCACACCCTGTATATCGACACTGGAAATTTCAAATGTCGTAAGGGACATTTTGTCGTAAGTACACTAAACACAGCATAGGAATCAGAAAAAAAATCTCTAGCGATCTGTATAGCAGACTTTGTGGTATCTTTTCAAATAAAGAAGTTATGAGGTGAATTTACTTTGTCGTAACTAAACGAAGTGTAAAAATTTTTGTAGTATGGGTCAAATTTTACACTTAAAGGTATCGTTTGCTTAAACGCAACGTCGTATATCTCTCAACTCTGTAATCATTATGTTGTAAGGGACTATTTTGGTGGTTTATGCTACCTATATGTCCCAGGTGTGTTATTGGGAATTGTGATTATTCTTGTTTGAAAACCAATCGGTACATAAACTTAGTCTTTGCAGTATCGATACTCGTTTACAAAGTACATTTAAAAGTCTGAATACTCGTTATTGGGTATAAACATTGTTCTTAGCTTGTAAGAAGATGATACTCATTTTGAAAGTTCCTTTTAGATTATTGTAATTTACAATTGTTATTTAGTTGGAACTGTATTGCTATTGTTATTGGAATTGCCGATGCGTATATCGATCTCTCCGTCAAGAGAGAGATTGCTTGACACGGTCGACCCCAGGTAACAAAACTTGTCGACTACCTCCAAGGTTGCACCTTCCAGCAAGATGGACGGCTGGTAGGTATAACCCTGCGCTAGGATTACGGTCTTCTCTGCATTTATGGACATGGAGAACAGGGCACAAGCGTGTTGAAATTTGTCCAGTAGGACCTGGAGCTCTTGGGGAGTTCTTGCAACAAAGGCTGCATCGTCAGCAAACAGCAAGCTGTCAACAAATAGGTCCTCGCGATTACGGCGAGACTTAAGGAGGGCGACATTAAACAGCTTCCTATCCGCTCGAGTGTGTAGATGGACACCTTGTTGCGCGTCACCGAAGGCAACTTTGAGCAGAAGCGAAAAGAATATGCCGAACAAAGTTGGTGCCAAGACGCAGCCTTGGCGAACTCCTCTACGCATATCAAAAGCGTCGGACGTTTGACCATTGTAGACAACGGTGCCTTTCATGTCTTCGTGAAAGCATTTCACCAACTTCAGCAGCTTTGGGGGACATCCTATTTTCTCAAGTGCAACATAGAGACCCTCTCTGCTGACCGTGTCGAAGGCCTTATTCAGGTCAACAAATGCGATCACCAAAGGAGTATTCTGCTCACGGCATTTCTCTTGAAGTTGCCGGATGGTAAATATCATATCCGTAGTGGAACGCTGGGAACGGAAGCCACATTGTGCCTCAGGATACACGCGTTCGGAAAGACTTTGCAGTTTAGTCAATATGACCCTTGCAAAAAGCTTACCGACAATGCTAAGAAGGGAAATACCACGGTAAGAGTTACAATCGTCGCGGTCACCTTTCCCTTTGTAAAGAGTCACAATATTTGCATTGCGCATATCCTGTGGGAATAGCTCCCTCTCCCAGCATTTCCCCAGGAAGTTATGCAATACTGGTAATATGCACTTGAGTTTTAGGAGTTCAGTGAGTACACCATCGACCCCTGGACTCTTACCACATTTGAGCTGTAATACGGCCGCACGTAGATCCCACACGGTGGGTAAATCATCGAGCTCAGTCATAATAGGTAGGTTCGGAAGAGATGGGCGTCCTTAGCATTGACCTAAATAACAAGCTAACAAAAAGGAAATTGATAGTTTTATCTATAACTATGGAAATAAAACAATTCTCAATACATAGATATATAAGTTCCTAATATTTTCATACATTTTTAACGCTACTTACTTCAGTGTCCTAGAAAAAAATATGACATTACAACAGAAAAAAAATCGAAAAATTTAATGTTGTGTGATAGTTACGACAGTCGGGTTGAATTTTAGTCTATGGCGTAAGAGATTTTCATATAAATAGTCAGATTTTTTTGTATGCGTAAGGGACAGATTCTTCTTAAAATTATTGTGTAAGGGACACTATTTCCTAAACTATTGAGATATTATATATAATACTATCTCAATGATGTAGGAAAAGCTTTTTGAAAGTTATGTGTAAAAGAATCATCTAATTCGGATTTGTTTATCGGCTCTCCTGAAAAGTAGGACTTTGTCCCTTACGACATTTGAAATTTCCAGTGTCGATATATTCTTGTCAACCAATCACAATTGTTGACAATTAGAGCTTATGTGTTAATCCATTGTATGAACCATATTGTTGTAAAACAACAAAATCTATTCAGAAGTTTTAGCGTGAAGGAGTCCATCTTTACAAACTTTGACATTTTAAATATTAGTAGGATTTCAATCAGGCAGCGGATTACAAATGCAATACAGACTCATAAACATATATGCCTATATACATATATCTTATCATTTAGTTGTCAAATATTAATATGTATGTTAAGGTTAACATATAATTGCATTTTCAATTATTTTATTTTATTTTTATTTTATTTTATTTTATTGAAAGGATGTACAAAACAGGTTACAAACAATATTTAAAAACAAAATGGTGAACATACTAAATTACTAGTTTACAACCCTTAGTGTGTACATACTGTTATAAATATTTTTAGCAAACAAGACCAAATAACTAAATATGTCACGGTACAAAAAGGTAAACTAAAAAAAAAGACTAAAAATTAAAAATACAACTGTTTGAGCACAATCCAATCCGAACAGTAAAAAATGTATATATAACACAAAACAACAATATAATTCAATATAATTCTTAATGCACTATCTCTAGGCTATAACCCTGGCAATATCTTTCTTAAATTTATAACGACTGCTATTAAAAATATCTATATTTGGAAAACCATCAACCAGCTCGTTGTGTTGACGGCACATTCTAGTGATAGGGTTAAAATATGAGGTGTTATTGACATATACATTCAGAGTGAACAATTTGGGCCTACGGACTCGACAATAGGTGTTAAAATTTAACAGAGATAATATACTAGGAGAATCAATTTGAGAGTGGATAATACTATATAAAATCATTTGTTCAATCTGTTTCCTTCGAGTGGACAGTGACGTCATTCGAAATCTCTCAAGTCTATCCTCATAACAATTTAAATTGCGATGGAGATGCATTCTGAAGCTTAGCATACGTAAAAATCTCTGCTGAATTCTCTCGATCTTATTCATATGAACTTTATAGAATGGCGACCATATCACCGAGTTGTATTCAAGCAAGCTACGCACTAAAGCATGATAAAGAGTAAGATAGGACGATACATTTTTGAATGGCTTAGATATCCTATATATGAATCCCAACATATACGACGCTCTCTTAACAATATACTCATAGTGTTGCCGAAAAGATAGCCCAGTATCAAAAATTATCCCCAGATCTCTGGCCTCAGTCCTGCGAACGAGGGTATGATCACCTATAGAATAATTAAAATTAATGGCATTAGACTTGCCAGTGAATGTAATGACGAAGCATTTGTTAATATTTAGTGTCATGCCATTCGACTGACACCACTCGAGAACTAGGTCCAGGTCCCTTTGAAGCTGCACAGCATCATTTAGGCTAGTAATGGAGTTAAAAATCTTGAGATCGTCAGCGTATAAGAGACATGGGCATGAGAGCTGACTTACAAGGTCGTTAATAAAAATAATGAAGAATAGAGGTCCAAGATGAGATCCCTGCGGGACACCGGAGGGAACAGTAAAAGCTGAGGAAAGATCCCCTTTCAGTGCCACTAATTGACTCCTTTTACGTAAGTAGGATTTGACCCATCGCAGCAAGTCCCCATGAATTCCATATGCTTCAAGCTTCTGGCAGAGAAGCAAGTGGTTCACTCTATCAAATGCTTTTGAGAAGTCGGTATAAATCGAGTCCACCTGCCCCCTTCTGGCAAAAGCACCACACAAATAATTTTTATATTCAAGAAGATTACTGGTAGTAGACTTGTTTCTTACAAATCCGTGCTGACATGGTGATATGAAAGGTTTGAAGTTAATCCAGTAGTAATCCAGTGGCGGAACATTTATTGCAAATGTTCCGCCACTGGATTAACTTTCTGCATTCCCAAACGGTTGACTAAGCCGCCCTAAGCTATTTGAACAGCTCAGCTAACAGTGCAATAAAGTTTAAATAAAAAAAATTGTGAAGGGTTCCCTCTATCTGGCAGAATCTTTTTGCTCCGAAAGTCACTTGGCAGAACACACTTGGCATAATTTTCTTTAGTCGAATATTATTCAGGCAGAATTTTCTATTAGCATAGTTATTGTTTGGACGAAAATTTATATGCCCGAATTTACAATGGCATACTTTTAAGATAGCAGAAATTTATAAGGCATAATTACTTACCTTTGGCAAAATTTTACTTTGCATACTTTCGCTAAGCATAATGTTTATTAAGTACGATGTTTATTTGGCATAATTTGACTAGGCATACTATGAAGAAAGCAGAATTTCGTTTAGAATAATTTTACTTCGCATATTGCTATTTCTTTTAAATAGTATTTTACTCTAAAATTGAATTAAAAAGTAATTAAGTTGCGGTACAAAAGTTAGTGACAGAAACGAATCGGTGCAAAACCGACTCCACGCAGTCTTGTTTGCCCCACCCCTAGAGTGTAATTCAAAATCGCGTAGGCGCGGAGGGGCGAGGCAGCCCGCGAGCTGAGGAGCAGGTAGTTTGAAAGCTTGCCGCTGCGGCTGAGGCTGGCCGGCAAAGCCAACCAGCAAGCCGAAGCTGCGGTGGTGAGCGAAAACCATCTGCGACGATAAGCTCGCGTGGGACTGCCGGAGCCCCGCAGCGCCGAAGCCGTGACAGAAATCATACATGCTGCATGCTTGCTTGCTTGCTTGCTGCATGCTTTGCTTGCTTGCTTGCATGCTGCATGCTTTGCTTGCTTGCTTGCATGCTGCATACTTGCTTGCATGCTGAATGCTTGCTTGCATGCTGCACGTTTGATTTGCCATGCATGTTGTATGTTAGTGTTGCTGAGATAGAACTACTTGTGATACACAGAGAAATAAAAACCATATGATAGTTCTGCCTGTTAATGATTTTAAATATGAAAAATATGCCAAAAGACGATTCGGACTGTGAACTTTCTGCGATAGGATGATTCTGCCTATTAATGACTATATATACGAATTGTATGCCACAAGACGATTCTATCTGTGAACTTTCTGCGTTGGGATGATTCTGCTTTAAGACTATTATGAATATTAAATTTCTGCCTAAAGATGATTCTAGCTTACACGATTATGCGTTTTGAACGTCTGATAAATGAGTGAATGCTAATTGATGTTCTGCGAAAGGAAGTTTATGCTATTTGATGATATGCCAAATAAAATTATGACAATAAAAATTCTGAGAAACAAGGTAGACCCATTTGTGAACTTACTAACTGCTAGAATAATAAATAACGAATCTGGTAAACTTATTTGCAGGAAAAAAACGACGCGGATGAAGTGGAAGGGTCACTTGGAATGGAAAACTTGATAGGTGCCTTTTTGGTGCTCATCGTCGGAATGGTTTTCTGTCTGTTTGTCACCGCACTTGAATTCTTAAACGAGGTCCGGAACATCGTTGTGAAGGAACAGGTTTGTTACCTATTACTTCTTTTATGTACATTTAAAACTCTTTTAATGTTAAAAAAACATGTGTAGGACACTAACTGTCCTGAAAAAGTTATTTTCATCTCTCCTGTTCGGAAAATATAACTTTCCTGTGTAGATAGCCGGGTGGAAAATAGCTTATCCATCCCTAGGGTGGAAAGTAGTTTAGTTTTAATTGACATGGCATAGAGTCAAGGCCTGCAGATTATCTGTGGAAAAAAATCGATCGATATTCTTTACAAAGATTTTAATTATTTTATATTTTCTGCTTATTTTGTACTGTTTTCATGTATTCGTGCCGTTATTCTTTCTAATCGTGTTAGGTGTTGTTAGTACTGTAAATCAACTTGAGTTTTCCTTTCTCGCTGAACTACATAATACCTCACCAAGACATCTACAACCACTTTTGTAAATTTAATGCTTTCCTCACAGTCGAAATGAAAAATAGTATGTTTAACTCGGGTAAAAGCACCAATTTCACTCTCGAATTATTGGCGCTCTCACTTCGTTCGAGCGCCAGAAACATCTCGAGTGAAATGGGTCGCTTTCTCCCCTTGTATAACAATCTACTATTTCGCAACACTTGCCCGACAATGTTCGATTATATGTCACGTTGCGGTGAACTCAAAGTGACTCATTCACAATCGCGTTATGTTCGCGTCTTAAAATGAATTAGTAAGAATTAAGTAGTCAATATTTGATATTGCTTCGCAGGAATTGAGAAAAGCAGAGTATTCACATCAGGAATAAAAGTGTCTTCGTCTTGGGCGAGCTTGAATTCCTCGATAATTCTTTCAATTCGCTTGTGATTCAAGATGACGCTCATGCCGTGGGTTACTCCGATTTTCCACACTAAGAATCCTAATACTAATGTGGAAAATTAGACTTTTTGTCCATTTATCTACACTGAAGGGCTTACTAGTGTAGATTTTCAGTGTTGGAAATCGGAATAATTCCATGCCGTAAGATACTTCTTTATTCCTTTGGCGAAAACTCTACTATATAGGATTTTGTTCATATAAAAAACTTTGTATATGTTAAGTTGTTGTTTATTTTAATTGCACCATAAAATTTTCAAATACCATTTTCTACTTTTCCTTGCAGGTGACCCACAAGGAAGTGATACTAAAAGAGCTGAAGTGGTCGCTAAACTTCTTTCAAATGCAGAAACCAGTGCTAAGAAACCCAAGCCGGGCGCCCTCCATCGCCTCCTCCGCCAACACGGTGCTCAAACAAGAAAAACAATCCGCTATTATTGAAAACTTCTTGGAGTTCGAAAAGGAACCCCAATAATAATATAATTATTATCTTAACTTTAACTTTGCGTGGCATTTGAAATCTACCTACATAAGTTTTTGTAGAAATTTGTTAAGTTGATCGAAGTTTGTTATTTTATAACCTCAAAGAATAACGTTTTCATAGGTATGTAGTTTTGAAGTTGTGTATTTTATTAAATAGCTCTAAGATTTTTTGCTTTTGCTATTGATTTCTTGAAAACTTATCTTACACCATTGAACTACTGCTATAATGCCTATGAAACTGACACCACGAACAAATCTCGTGCGCCATGAATTGACGCCATTAGTCATCAACTCATATACAAATGGTTTCATATTCGAAATTCGAATTTCAAGGAATTCGTCATAATCTTGTCGTCGTTTTTGCGACACATTGTTTGCTTGGCATAGCTTCTCTATACGTAGTAATAACAACTCACTGTCTAGCACTCAATATTTAAATTTCCATGCAGAAAAGACAAAGCTTTGATTATGAAGTATGGCAATAATATAATAAGCATAAATAAGATGATTTAAATCAACTCATAACCCAAACAAATGATGAGAAGGAACATCTTTACCGGTCTCTACTAGATCTATACGTCAGAGATAACGAAAAATGTATCAAAGTACATTACCGCAATCGATTAACTGCGTTGTGTTTACAGTTAATTGCACTCAAGTTTTTTGTGACGTCTTTATTTAATCACAATTGGGGATAATGATCAGTAATTCATTTTACTCATTTGATACGTTATCAACAAAAAGTTTCAGTTTACCGATAGGTAGTCTTATCATAATTATCAATGGAAGCTTTCTACCTATTTGTATATACCGTTGATTGATTATTGTTTTTTGAAAGGGCAATGCTAGCATGTGATATCATGCATACTTAATGCAACTTCTCAATGCAAGGAGCAAGAGATAAGCCAGTCTGGGTCTTTCAATGCATCGAAACTGAATTTCAAAAGAAGTTTTAAGAGTTGATAACTGACATCCGGGGGTCTGCACGTGCTACCGAACGTAGCGATTATCGCTGCGACGCACGCGACTTTGCGTCGGAAATGTGGGAGCTAGCGGAAGCCCGCACTACCATTAGTGTTACTACTAACATCGTTACATGTTACAAATTCGCAAGCGACATACCTCGATGCGTTTGTACAATCAGTCGCGAATCAGATCCATAGCAGGATGGAGATATATCGCGAATGGGGGCCGTGAATCGCGAAGCCGCGTGCGCAGCGGTCGTTGCTAAAGAACGCCGAATATGAGTGGATTAGTGGTTCGAGAGCCACGGTGAGAGATGGCCGTGTCGTGGTATGCAGTGGTGTTGTTAGCGGCCACCGTACTTGGGGCGTCCATTGCGCGTGAGTTGCAAACAAGAATATATTTCATTTTTTTTATTAAGTTTTTTCGGCTCTTTGCATATTCACTTTATTTAAATTAATTACGTACTTAATTCTTATAATTACTGTCCAATTCTTACCTGTACGACAGTACATTTCAATAACGTTGAAAAAGGGCAATGGCCAAAAAGTGCAATTAATTGTAATTTTTAGTTTCTCTTTTTCCGACCCCATAAAAGTAACATAGCCGCAATTTTTTCCTGATTCTGTATAAATAATGTGGGAATAGGTATTGTATTGTATCTCCTAGGTTCATATTGCCTATGTTCACTATATTCAACCCATATCACAACAAAAACATAGTCGAAAGTCTACTAGTAAAACATACGTAGGCAGCACAAAATAAAAATATCTTTATCTCTTCACAAAGTAATAAACCGACGATAAACATGCAAATGGATTAATTAAAAAACAAACAAACTAATCCTACTTACTTTAGTTCAGTTTTCGTTTCACAAAAAACATTTGCATTATTTATTATATCAATTTATATTTCAGGAATCAATACTTAATAATTATTATTTTATTGCGCGGCGTAAGTTATTCTTACCTATGACCTTAATATGGTATTAACCAAACAACATTTACAAGGGTTATTATTAAATAACCCTGGAAATGTTCAATAATATTAAATTCCATTTTCCTTCAGCAGGGATTTTTTGTTCATAAAAAAATACTGAAATCTAACTAAAAATACTCACGACATGTAAAGACCTCGCAGTTTATTATATGCGAGTGTAATGCTCATTAGTGAACTCGTTATGTCATCCTACTTGTAACAGTGATGATGCCTGATGCATTTATTAGAATAATATAACAAGGAGAGTGAGTTAGATCCGTTACGCGCCTGTCACTTTTGTTTTCATTACTCACTGATCATGTATGTGTTCTTAGATAACAGGTATAAAGCACTTTATAAGTATCCACTTCACACTTTTTAGGATGAATCCAAACAAATCAATACGTATTACGATGTACTAGCAAATGTGCGATAAGCTATTTCATCAGAGAGCGACTTGATAAGTAATTTTAGAGAAGATATTTAAGATAGATGGGCTATTTGCACATTACTTGTAAGTTGCAGTTTTTATGTGAGGATTTTGAAAATATACATTTTCATCAATGTATTGTTATTGTAGTTATAATGCTGATTTGATTGTTACTTATGATGAATATTATCAATCAGTGTTTATCATGCTCAAGTTTTTTTTTAAATTTAATTCCATTTATAAATGTGCTCAATAAAAGATTATGTTAACAATAGGTTAGTTTACCTTCCGCTAAAAGTATTATCTATAGTCAAATCTTTAGGTCATGCTTAAAAATTGCTATGGTTGCAGTAGAAAATCATAACGACAACTTTCAAGGTTTAATAAGCAACAAAAGCAAGTATCCATTTCAAGGAAGACGAAACATGCAATTTTGCTGCCGTGATAAATGTGCGCATCATCTTCAGGTAACCATGCAACAGTCACAAATCAAGATGTTTAAAGTGTTTTCGTAGTAGTACACACCTTTCAACAGACTAGCTTTTTAGGTTGAAGTAGGTACCTATTTTAACCTAAAAATGTATATTTAAAATGAAACTTCAAACTCTGCAATCGATACATCGGAACTTATTCTGGAATATAGGAAGAAATCCCGAAGCAGTGTGAAAGTGCATATGTAGATAATATCCTCATATTAGTTGCAGCTTCGTCCATGGCTCGAACACGGAAGGTGGTCTTGAGCTCTTGTGTAACCGGCATTGCGTGTGTAATTCTAATTATTTATTTACAAACACAACTACGCCTTGGACTGTGGGCTATCCGATAAGAATTAGCATGGCAACAAAGTTGACTGTCAGCAAGCGCATATTTTGCAACTGCAGACATATTAGGTAGATTAAAGCCAAAATAATTAGTAAAAATACAGAATCAAAGTTTCGTTCTAAACGCAAAGCAGGGAGAAGATTAGCAACAATAACAGATCATAAAAATTCAATGTTAAGACAAAAACTATCGACGCGTTCATCATCATCATTCATTGTGTGGGGTGCACAAAAATAATAGGCGAGAGTTTGCCACGGTTAAGGATTTCCAAAAAAAAAAACACTTTTCCACCACACCATAATTCTAATGTTGCAGTACTCTTTACACTTTTCTTATGTGATCACATTTCATAGCTCTAAGTTAGTTAGCAACACATTTATCAAGAAGAGAAATCATTTCATGAAGAATTGTATTTCCTTATCATTTTTCAGAAGTTCAGAAGGCTCACCAAACGAGCAGTGTCCTTTGACATTGTTTCGTGTAACACTGTCACATTATGTCATGTCATTTTCAGTGTCACTGGTCCCATACAGCGCGCCACCGTCGGACTCAACCCTTAAGTCGAGCCGAATCATACGCACACTCAAACGTGTATGTACGTACGTGATCGTGTCAGATACACGAAAACGGGTCGATGGTGGCACATAAACGTGTAAATACATTTTTAAGTGTTTTACGCTAAGCTCAGATGATTCTGAGTACAAGTCATGGAAATGCAATGATTGCGAACTACTAAAGCCACAAGACTTACTCTTTTAATGTGTTTTTGCATTTTTATGACTGAACTTAGAAAAACATCAATTAGAGCTTGGCCAACGGTGTCAGATCAACACACAAGGGGGATGGTAGCACAAAAATCTAATATTAGGAATGTAGGAACACTCTATAATTTACGTTAACATTTATTTCTGTGGTTATTGGTTATGGTTAAAGAATCAGCTTCGTATTAAATGAGGATTATTCTAGATGCGAGATCTGGATATCCAATAACTACATTTCACATGTCGCAGGTGGTGGTTATTTTAATTCAATACCTAGATTAACAATAGGTGGACACTTACATATCATATCCTTCGGACTCTGCTGTTATATTCGTAAAAGTACTACATCTACTATTATACGATATATTCTGTGACATAGCCCAACATAATCTGCCAGCTTACTCTCAAACAGAGCTATTGGCAGATTATATAAGGCCCGGCATCCACTCATCCGAGGGTAGAGACGTGATTTGATAACCAATCAGGTTCATATCTACTCGGATTGGTAACCAAAACACATGTCTTCTCTTCTCCTCTTTAGTGGATACAGGACCTAATACTTGTTTACCACCTACAGCGGAGAAGCAGGCGTTGGAGGTGTCATCATGCGGTCGTGTCTGGGTGACAGTTCACTCTCCTGAGATCAGACAGTCGGTGACCCAGCGGCTGCAGGATGCTCTGGAGCTCAACTGGGACTTTAATGGCTGTTCTAACCCCCCTAGACAGGTAAATATATAAGAAAAAAAAACCTAAAATACAACGAATCACTTGTATTCGGTGCTCTTATGTTCTTCAATACCTTCTACTTGTAGATATTTGTCATACAATCAGCCGTACTCAATAGTAGATTGTTATACAAGGGGAGAAAGCGACCCATTTCACTCGAGATGTCAATAATTCGAGAGTGAAATGGGTGCTTTCACCCGAGTTAAACATACTATTTTTCATTTCGACTGTGAGGAAAACATTAAATTTACAAAAGTGGTTGTAGATGTCTTGGTGAGGTATTATGTAGTTCAGCGAGAAAGGAAAACTCAAGTTTTGAACAAAATATGACAGTTGATTAACAGTACTAACAACACCTAACACGATTAGAAAGAATAACGGCACGAATACATGAAAACAGAATACAAAAAAGCAGAAAATATCAAATAATTAAAATCTTTGTAAAGAATATCGATCGATTTTTTTCCACAGATAATAATAGAATCCAAAAATAATTTCTTTTTTTTATAAAAGTTTTAACGGCTTTGGAGGAATCCTTCCTGAAATGACACTGACAATAAAAAAATTAAAAAAAATAATCGTAGCATTATGGTGGGCAGCCAAATATTTTAATTATTAATTGAATTAAAATTAGAAATTGTATATTTTTTTTATCAAAGATTATACATAATACCTACACAATATCTGATTTTCAATTTATAGCTAAGCACAAATTTTTGTTATTTTAATAACATGATGTGACTCAATTATCTTTGGTCCAAGCTTTGACTGCAGGCCTTGACTCTATGCCATGTCAATTAAAACTAAATTACTTTCCACCCTAGGGATGGATAAGCTATTTTCCAACCGGCTATCTACACAGGAAAGTTATATTTTCCGAACAGGAGAGATGAAAAGACATTATGTGACACTTATGACCTTGAATTACATATCTAAATGCGGCCAAAAAAGAGTCTAGCTAAACTCTACTACTCCTAAATACCTAAGTAAATGAATTCATTTAGGTTCTATGAAATTCAAAAACTTAAAAAAGAATTTTAGTTTGCGTATGATCATGAGGTCGATAAACTTACAGTAATCTTAGTTTTTTATAAATTGAAAACTTTTGCTATAAATCGTGCTTCCAAAGATATTGAAATTCCGAGCAAACGAATCAACGATGCATACTAATCAATAGTGATAGTTAGAGTGAAGCCTTTGTTCAGTTTAAGCACAAAGGAACTGGACTGTGTTGTCACATAACTATGGAAAATATGAAAGAAAATCCTTGTTGCAATTATTTACTTAATTTGCATTTTTGCTTTTATCGTAAGGACAAAGTGGACACAGTATTTAACCCAGTTAATCATTTTATTAAACAAGTGCTTAACGCTTGACTTGTTCCATTGCTTCTTCATCAAATAGCTAAACATTTTTTGGTACGAACAAATTATTTCGTACAGATGAAAGCTTAGCAAACAATTAGGCTCTTTGTTGATATTTCCATGATTAATAAAACCTACAATCCGTCAGGACTGTATCCAAAATAAAATTTGCTGAAATAAATTACAAACAAAACGGGACACGCGTTTCGGACATGGTAATTAAACTAATCTACGTATTACATGGCCATTTGTGTGGACACGGACGTTAAAGCCTGGCTTTGTTTTATACCACACATTCTCTACGTTGACCACCCTAACAATGTTTTGGACTTACCTACTGATCGTTACATTACATAAAGTAATTGATAACCTATTTATGTAGAGCATCTAGTTTTTCAGTTCTACCTACCTCTATTGATTCTGCTTTCCTATTTTATGGGGATTGTAAAGACCAAATCAGTATCTTGATCCCATCTGTACAGTCTTTATCAAACTACATTGTTAAGTTGCAGCGATAGATGCAATCACATGCAAAATAATAGTAAAAGTACTCTCATCTCATAAGTATGTACATCCAGTGTTCTCTTTTTAATAACTTAATTGCTGTTCTTATATATCAAAAGATAATCCTACTAGAAAACGTACTAATAAGAATAGTAAGATTTTTCCTTCTGAGTCAGTAAGGTTTATACATACCCAACAATTTGGTCACAATCTTACGTTTTCTACCATTATAAGTTTGAATATGCGCTGTAGCTATTTATGTAAAAGTGCCAAAACGACTCTATTACTAATCATAGCAGTAGTTCGTGGGCCGTCTGTGGAGTGGATGATCATTCAATATCACCGCCCCTGACACTCGAGGATTGAATTCACACTTGATTTAAAACAATAAATGTGTCATTGTACCAGCGAGATGCGCCTGTGACGTCACGAACAGTTAAGCCAAATGCGATCACGAGACGCTCTTAACGACATCATTGCCGGATAAACTCGCATTTCTCGACCGAATCTGATAAATTATATCGACTTCCTCGTTATGTCGCGGTTTCTTGTGGATGGCGAAGTCGGTAGTGTTTTGCTTTTTGCTAATCTAGCCACTTTCCGTCGCGGATTCATATTTTTTGTTTGCTGAGATAATTTTTCATAATTTGAGAAATAAAATGTTAAAGTTGATTATTCGTAGCGCTGATTTTTTTGATCAGATAAAACATAACAGACTGATAAATTATAAAACGGCAGATAAAAAAAAATTAAAGTTACGTATGATTGCTGACGATAAGCTGATGATAAGGATGACGTTTTCAAATTAGCCATATTGTATTTTGTTTGACAAATATTTTCCATAACTGACTATTGAAAAATCAGACCTAAGTCGTCTTATTGTCTATCCGTGTTCATGTCTTCATGATAGTTTTTTTTTAGATATAACGAGCTGCTCAGTAGACCTAGACCTTACTCAATTATCAGACACATAAGTCAGCCTATAGCCAGTTGCAAATTGACCTACGTTAAGACTTACTGACACAGATAACGAACGACATTGTTGCATTGTAAACTATTAGTTATATAACCGAAATCAATTTTCTTTGAGCTGGTTATGTCCACTGAATAGCAATTTTGCTTTTTGTATCCATTGCCTATCAAATAACGTTTTTATGACGTTTCATATAACTGACCTGCACTTACCTGAATCAATTATTCGCATTTTGATGTGTGGCCTAGTATTTGAGACTTATGTAACGCGTTCGGACGTGACACCCATTGAAGTTTTTATTCGAGGCGTCATTCATTGTGCTACGGACGGCTAGCGTTGCGAAACGTAACATTGGAATCAAAGTGTCGTATTCGTACAGTCAAAAGCAAAAGTACTCCAAGACTATTTTGCGTTCACTAGCGCATCAGTGAAATATGCAGTTGCAGGACTGCACGCAATCGCGTGGTCAATAGATACATCAAATTACAGAGCTAATTAAACTCAATGAAACAAAAGAAGTGATCACTCAATGAACAATCGATAGGCATTTGATTTGGCAAGTACATTTTACATGTGTCATGTATAATGTACCTGTTACATATGATTACAAACGTAAGGTTTGTAAAAAACCAAACGTAGGGATTTTAATCAAATGTAACGTTTGTAAAATGTATCTTTTGCTATACTAAAAATATTTCATAAAATGCGGTCTTAAAAATGTACAACAGTAAAGCTGATACGATAGTTTTTTAGGGTTCCGTAGCCGAATGGCAAAAAACAGAACCCTTATAGTTTCGTCAAGTCTGTCTGTCTGTCTGTCTGTCTGTCTGTCCGTCCGTATGTCACAGCCACTTTATTCTGAAACTATAAGCATCACATAGCTGATACTTGGTAGGTAGGTGTATTTTGTTCACCGCTTTTTGATTCAGATACAAAAAGTAAGAAAAAATAATATTTAAGGGGGGGCTCCCATACATGAAACTAAAACCTAAAAATTTTTTTTTACTCAAACCTGTGCGTGTGGGGTGTCTATGGATAGGTCTTTTAAAATGATGTTGAGGTTTCTAAAACCATTTTTTTCTAAAAGTGTAAGGTTTGAGATATAGACGCTTCCAAAGTGGTAAAATGGGCGTCCCCCCCCCCCCCCCCCTCTTAACTTTTGAACTAAGAAAGTGAAAATTTTGAAAAAAATATATGATGTAGATCTCAACAAAAACTTGCAACGAAAATTGGTTTGAAGGAGATCGAACCAGTAGTTTTTGAGATATTGCACATTTTTATCAACCGCAAATATAACTTTGTCTTTCATACAAACACTATGAAAAACAAAGTTATTTTTGCTGTCGCAATATATTGTGATGTTTTCGTTAAGTGAAAGTAAGTGGACCCTGAATTCAGTTAAGGGTGGCACGGAACCCTCAGTGCGCGGGTCCGACACGCACTTAACCGGTTTTTACGTTGTTACGGATAGAGCTCTTATAAATTCTAGTAAAGTACATCTTGAGGACTTAAGAGCTTAATCAATTAATTAAGTATTCAATGCGGCAACAGATTTTGCTGTATCTTATCTTCATCATTTCTTGTACCACAAAACAAACTTAAGGTAATTGCTAACGTAACTTCAAATAACAGAATAGTACACTTTGTCTGCAACGTTTTCGCTACAATACGTGCAACTTCACGCATGAAATCCATATTTTACTATATTGCTAGATAATTAAAGAATACGTATGCATTGCCTTGGCGTCTTTATTTATGTAATTTCTCCGTTGTATAACTAGTAACGTAAATACTGATATCCTGCTTCAATTTCCTCTTTCATACGATTCATTATGGAAATTAATTACTTTAGAACCCTAGGTTTATAATTACGCTCGTAAAAGAGAGAAGGGACAGTAATTACAGCCGTTATTAATTAGTCAGTAATATTTTTGCAGTGTTAGACCCACCTCGAGTTTAAAACTGTTACATAAGCGTCTAGTAATATCTATTGCTCCACACCCACGTTGCCTATCCCTACTGCTTACACATAATCTCCATTATTATTTATCCACAGATAGGCCTATTTGAAAGTAGGCCATCATCATGGGCCAACGCTTTAGAGATCCACCCCGTTAACTCTGTGGAAGGGTTCGTAATCACTGGCATATCCCTGGGTGACCCCACACTGCCCGGGGACTGGCTAACAGGCCCCGGACAAAAGGGCCCACAATGTCTGTGGCCCTGGGTCGGAGCGGGGGACAGCGGCATCCAGGCCCACAATTGCTTGAAGATACAACCTACTTGGATGGAGGATAATGCGTAAGTAGTTCTATTCTTTGCAACCGGTCGCTGTGGAAAACGTAGAATAGACATTTATTCAGCAGTGGACGTCCTTTGGCTGATGATGATCGTGAGTCTTATTGGATGTCGTGTAGGTACATTATTTTAAGACAAAAAGTGAACCTTACCAGGAAACCACACAATTGGTGTGTTGTCTGTCGCATATTTACTTATATTTTATTTTTTACATAAGTACTCTGGAACTTTATATTATTATTTTTTTGCCTAAGGTTCATCTGTAATTACCTGAGTTAATTAAAGGTCCGAAGAATAAAAGAAGTAGTTTATAGAAAAAAAAACAACGTCTTCAATAACGTTAAGTTAAAGCTGAAAGTACTTTATCAAGACTGTTAGTCAATCGAAAATTTGGTACTTATTGTGCTTATTATTATGTTCAGTCAATTTTAATTAATAAATGTAGCTAGTTATCAATATTCCAACTTGGTAAGATAAGGATAATCGATTTTCAACTCGCGTCTTGATAACATTTTTTGTTCGCTGAAATGAAAATTCTCTTCCTGCAATTGCTACGACAATTTCCAAATATTACCAACTCTCCTACAAGACTTTCTGCCGATTGTGACTTATCTTTATATGATTTTATACATCTTACTAGTTATTATTCGATGTTTTTGTGCATAATCAGGAATGTTTTGTTTAATTAGAAACTTAATCACATCAAAAAGACACAAGCAGTTCTCACTAATTAAAATAAATAGATACTAAACATTATTCCAAAACGTTTGTCCTTGGCTTGATTAATCATATACGCATTTGATAACAAGACCATGATGCGTAGGTATACCATCAAACTTTAATGATAAACTAATATTGACAGCATTCTGCAAAACACTATTTTCCTCCTTAGTGTACACTTTGACCAAGATATCCAGTACTGCCCGCTTAAAACTGAACAAGTTATTCTTGTTGACTACGTTAGGTAATAAAATGTATTGTGCAGTAGAGTCGGTACATGCAATATGGCTCCTATGAATTATTTCATCATAATATAAATATTAAAATATGAAATAAAACCATAAATTGCGCACGGGCGGGACTTGAACCTGTCAATCAAAGTCCCGCGCCCTTGCGCAATTTTTGGTTTCATAATTAAAACCATGGATATTTTTAATACAATTTAACCATTTATTTCAGGCAACAAGGGCCCATACAATAGATACGTTAACATACATACAATAACGACATTAAAATATCAAAACAAATGTAACACTATTTTGTCGGCGTAGTGTTGCGCAACTTGGTGTCCGGTAACCGTCCGCGAACCCGACGACACAAAACACCCTTTGGTGATATTCTAGCTCATCAATCTCTAGCCTTTCTTCCAAGAGCTTGATAATTTTTACGAGTCATGTGTTCACAAAAATATTTTTTTCCATTTCAGCGACAAAATCAACCGCCTGCGCATAGGCGAGTTAGCCCTCGCCGGCACACACAACGCAGGCGCGTGGCGGTTCAACACCGAGATGAGCAACCTCGCTCGTGACAGCTTCGTGCTGTGCCAAGACCGTTCGGTGTGGGCGCAGTTGGTGCACGGCATACGGTATCTGGACTTTAGGATCGCGTACTACGAGTTCTATGCGAATGAAGACGACAGGTGAGCGTTACCACTACTTAATGTAGTTAAGGTACAAAATCTGATTAGCGTTAAAAGATTCGTAATCAAAAGTACGTCAAATATACAATACATAATAGACCATAGAAGTATGAGTTACATAATACGAGTAAAACAAAACGGGCGATATGAGTATAAATAGGTAATTGCAAGAATAATCGTCACATCTGGTAAATGCATCTGGTAACGATAAAAATCATTGACAATTACCACATAATTAGAGGTTTTCTACACGTTTTACTAAAGCGTAACAATATAACGTGGCGTGTAAAAGTTCCATTGTCGTGTAAACTTGGACAAACAAAAGAAATGGTTATCGGAGCGAGCGATCGCGCCATGGTTGGTTGAACCACTTCTAATTTTGTCAACATCACTAATAGTTACTAATAGTCCAACAAGAAAAACAAAACAATCTCAGTGCCTTTCCGACTAAAACCTAAACCTTTTTTCCAGCAAGCAAAGCGAATAGTTTATATGTAGAGTAGCAAATACTTACTTACGTGATGCCTAACATAATATGTTGTGGTAGCGCTCCTTACTACTATGCCGGTGGTCGCGGGCTCGAATCCCGCAAGGAGGTTTTTTTATTATTTAAAATGTATAAAAAAAATGATGTTGATAGGTATGTATTTCTTAAGTATTTGAAGGAGACGCCACAGCCATTATCGTTAGCTGGTATTCGTAGCGCAAGGAAGAAAATTCCTTAGTTTAAAACCAAGACAATTGGTGTGTTGTTTGGCACATATTATATTTATTTAAAAAAAGGTTCTACGGTTACATAAGTAATCAACTGATACGAAGCCTGATGATAAGATGACAAGTTTTTGACAAAGAGCGTTAAAAACCCAATCCCACAAACCAAAACCTGAATCATAGCAATTGCTATGCAAGTTTGGAATACTATGCGATACGAGTTTGCCAAAAGAAATATACCGTGTAATAATAGATCGTTTAGTCACAGTTCATTTCACTAAGCACATTTGCTTTGCTTTGAATCTTAATACCTTGCTCAACTATTATGTTACTTTTAAGCAATTAAGGACCTATAGTATGTTACATACATACTGTATGTACGTGTACTTACCAATGATCCAAGTATGACTTCGGTCTGGTAGCGCGATGCGGATCTTCATCCGCATGAAGATCCTTGAAGTACCGACAGCTTTTAATATGTCCAGGGTGTGTACAATGCATATAATAATAAATTATGCAATAAAAAATATTCTATCTGTTTCAGGTATTGGTTAAACCACAACTTAATTCGAGTCCGTCCACTAGTGCCTCTGTTGCGTGAGATAAGGACTTTCTTAGACAATACTAAAGAGGTAGGTGATTAATTACTATCTTTTGTATTAAAATTTTTCTGAATATTCAAATATCAACGTTATTGCCAGAAAAGCGATGTAGTTAATATTCATAATAAGGTAGTTGTATTTTGTTTGAGACTATTTCGTGATCGATAGTTAACTGAACTAATGGTTAAATGTCGTTACCAGCAAAAATAGTTTATGTGTGTCTTTAAAAAAACCGTAACCAATGATCATTAAAAAAGTCATTCAATCATGCATATTTTGGTTGAGTTATTTTTTCTTAGTTTTTGATGTTCTCTCTGTCGGTTTTATTTTTGTCCCGTATCTTAATTAATACGTAATTTATTTGTTCTTTCAACTATGATAAACTTTCTTGGTGCTCATATGCTTCATTGACCTACCATGCGAAATAGATGCTGCAACAAACGTAATAGTAATAAACAAAATATGAGTAGTATGAATGTTAATTTTTATCGTTTAACTTTTAACTCGAGCTCCGGTCACTCTCTTTATCGTATCCTTAATATTTTTTACAATTTACATTTCCAGGTAATATTCCTCGACGCTCATCACTTCCCACTCGGCTTCTACCAGCAAGACGGCAGCCCCAACAGGGCCGTCCACTCTGGTCTGCTTGACCTGGTGCGCCGGGAGTTAGGGCCCCACATGGCCGACGCGAGAGACTTCGGCACTGGCCCCGGCACTAGAGGCCCGACCCTGCAGTCGCTTGTAGACGCAGACAAGAGGCTGGTCTTCAGTTATGTGGATAATGCTATTGTTGGAGGTGAGTTAGACCATTCTTCTCAACTCTCACCACTACCAGCAAGGCGACAGCTCCAACAGGGCCGTCTACTAGAGGCCCGACGCTGCTGGCGCTCAAAGACGCAGACAAGAGGCTGGTCATCACTTATGTGTATAATTGTATTCTTGGAAGTGACTTCGACCAGACAACAGGTCATATTCCGGCTCTAAATGCTGGCTAAACAGGAGTTACGGTGGTGGCAAAGTTTGTGAATTCTAACCAAGGCTGGGAAATTTATAATGCTTTGGGTTTTTACGAAGTTGATTACAAAAACATAAGCCACATAGTACCGTTGTAGGCTAATAGACCATGACGTCCTAATGGCTAGATTGACTTTTAATTTACGTTTTTCACGTATTTTTTTCCGTAGTTCAGAAAGACGCCCATACCCATTCACACACAATGCAAGAAGGGTTTATAAATAGATTTAAAGAGGCAATTTATTTATTTTTGCAGAAAACAGTTGGCTGTGGCCAATTCTACCTCATCTATGGGCCAACACAAACAGCCCAGTGGAACTGTTCCAGTACTTAGACCAGGCGATCACTTTTTCGCCGCAGCCGCACGCTCGCTCGCCGATGCACTCAGCCATGGCGCAGACCACGCCCACCGTGCTCGACATCCTCTTCCTACGAGGCTCGCTCCGAGACAATGCTGATGCAGTCAACCGGAACGTGACGGCGCGGCTGACGTCGCGCTGGCGGCAACACGCAAACATCATCGCCAGCGACTTCTTTCTCGCCAACGACGTCATCGACGTCTCGATAGCGCTGAGCTTAGAGCGCGCCGGCCGCTTATGACGTCACAGCTCGCGCAAAAGATCGGGAGGGTTGCACGTGAAGCCGCGAGGGCGCACAGCGGTCGCCGCGCGCCGCTCGCCCTGGCTCCCGCGCCGCACCAACCGCTCCGAACCGCTTCACCAACTACTTACTTACCCGACCAATCTAGCCGCTTCCTGATCAGAGATATCCGTCGCGACACTGCCACATTCCAATAACGCGGCGGACAATAGTGAGATATTATTAGGTACTTTATTTATAGTTACACGTGAACTAGTCCATCGTACCTCTAAGGAACGAGCGTTTTGTATATAAAATATACCTACTTGTTGTGCCAAACTTATTTCGTGTTTTATTCCCATAATGACAGACACAAGAAAAACAAGTTAATTATTATAAGACACGTTTTTCTTATCATAAATAAGATACAGCAGTATTGGTAAACAATAAATAATATCTAATTATTACAGTAAATTGTACTTGCGCAACAAAAACGAGGTAGATTCACTATGCCCGAAGGCACAAAAAAGTCCAAGTAATATCACGTATTCACGTGTGCGGAGCCAGCAGCGGCAACAGCTCCGCGCGGCTCATGCGCGACAGGGCACGCGCGTCCAGCCCCATCGCGGCCGCCGCGCCGGTCACATCAAGCCCGAAGCTCTGCAGCAGTGCGGCTAAAGCCACTTCTTCTCCTGTTCGGGGATCCCGAAGACGCGGACACGACCCGTTACACTGCGGCCACGAGCACCGTTCAATCAACCTCCGAGGCGCACACCCTCCTCTTGCATTTCTTCCTCCGCCTCCTAGTCTCCGTTCCCAACATCTTATGGCCTGCGGCAGAGACACGCCCGAAACGTTGATCGCGAGCCACTCGGGTCTCGCCAGGGCGCCGTGTGCGAGGCATGCCGGGGCGAATGTAGCTCGCACACCTTTCAGACTAGCACGTATCGCCGCACCGGTCTGGTGCACCGCGTCCCATTGAGCTCTCGTTCTTGGCGCACGGACTCCCTCGGCGGCTAACTGTGCCGAGTCGAACAAGTATTGAAACACAAACAATGGCGTTCGAATATGAGGGTACAGTCTGTAGCCGAAGTAACATAGCCACGGCTTTAAGGAGTGCTTTCGAACGCATGAAGTTGGAGGAGAACCCTGCCACAACGAATGGCCAAGTTTCGCCACGGACTCGGCGGGGACGCGTCGAGCGCGCGCCGGTCTATCAAGGAACCAGCCGGAGTCAGAAAGAACCGCGACGCGCACGCCGTGCTTGCGTAGGGTGCGTCGAGCGGAGTCGGCGTGAAGCATGACGCCCGCGCCGCCGGCGCTAGATCCGACGAGGAGGAGACGGCCGGAGAGGCCAATACGAAGGAGATCGTTGAGGACGGTTCGGACGATGAGTTGTCCGGCGAAGGCGAATGTGTTATTAGTGCGGTGGGTACGAGTGCCGGCCCACATATCGCTGGAGCAGTAGGGTAGCAGCACGTGGTTGGACGCGTGCCAGAGAGGGTTGGCTGCGGGGTCTGCGGAGAGCACCGCGGGTGCGCGTCGTGCACGAGGCCAGCGCGTTGACGACATGAGTGCGGGCCGACGACGCCAGCGCGCCGCGCACGACGCCGCGTCCCAGCAGTAGCCGCCGCCCTCCAGGTACACCACCCAGTGAGCGGCGTCGCTGCCTCGACGAATGTAGTACCTGAAACACCATTCAAATAACGGCCATAAATATTTCAATCAACATTAAAGTCCTACGCTATTACCGCTTTCGAAACTTTCAACAAAGCAGCTTGAACTAAGCACCGTTCCAAGACTAGAGGACCATAAAACTTAGGCAGTTATCTGAGAATATAAGGCAGTTATTTACTTCATTTCTAACCTTCTGCACAAATACATAAAGCAAGAATTTACCCATCTTTGTAATTGAAATAAATAGCACTACAAACATAACTTCTCTGGAATCACCTGGTTCGCTCAAATAAAGGTTTCTGCAACGTCAACAACTCTAAAATCCACAGTGCAATAACTTAAATACAGAGCATTCAATTAGTATGCAACTTATAAATTGAAATTACTTCGACGCGTTGTACCTAAAACGGCTCTACTGCATTACGTTTTAATGACCGTGCTATCTTAAAACGAATATCAATCCGTGGTCAATCTCAAAGAGCGGAAAATGCAAACACAATTCCTAAATTAAAATTGATAAATGGGTATTTATGAAACTTACCCAGCAGGAGTGCCATCGTTGCAAGTAAGCGAGGAGTCAGACAACCACGCGAGCTTGAGGCTGTCGGGCGGAGACGCACACACTGTTGTCAGAGCAGCCTGGTGGAATAAAATTTACTATTATATTTTTGTTTTTTTAGCGTTATGTTACCATACAGACTTAATAATATAAATTGTTGTTGTTTAGTGTAGTGATAATGAATAGGTTCTGGCTCCATCAAAGGTATAGTAACCAGTGAGTTGTTATTACTACGTACATAGAGAAACTATGCCAAGCAAAAACAACCCTCAAAATGTGAGCAACTCGATGACGAGATTGTGACGTATTCCATTAAATTTGAATGTTGAATTTGAACCGTTTGTATGCGTTGTGCCAAGTGGCGTCAAGTCATGGAGCAAGAAATTTGTTCGTGGTGTCAATTCCACCATACACTGGTAATAATAGATCAACAAATGTGTTTTCTTAGTATCAATATTCTTAATTCTTAGTATGCAATGGTAGATACTAAAAAAGCCTAAAAAAAGCACAGGAAAAGCTCGAAATTTGGATGTTGGCGTGTAGTACAAGGAGCAATTCTCTACTTCATCTTCATGCCATGGACTAAGCCTTATTCTAAGGCAATAGAAAGCACGTCCGACCTGCTGGTTCTTGCTAGTTATGCCAAATTCTGCAGGAAGACTGTTGTTACGAAATAAATGTTTTTTTTATGAGCGCAACACAACTTATGGTGTTGAATGATGAGCCGGCAGGCGTTCTCATAAGCACAAAATGACTTAAGAACATTCTGGAAAATGTTACGGACTGCAGCATTAGTTTGTTCTGAAGGATTTTATTCTTGTAAAATTAATTTCTAATGATAAATATTCATCATTTAGGAAACTGACGGTAATATAGGAAAACGTCTACATGCATATTAACGTAATTTTCAAAGTACATACTATACATAGGTAGTTGAAGCTAGCTATTTAAACCGGCTCTTTACAGGAAATCAAAGATTTGTACAATCCTATGAATGCATACTGATTAATTTTATTGGCGCCAGAAACCAGATATTAAATCAGAAACCTAGGTAAGCAACCACTCTACTATCTATGTAACGAGTTAAACGATTAGGAAACTTGGACCTTGGTCAATTGGTAATTTAACATTTAATTGCGGAAATCAGTAAATATAAATAATTGTAACTGCACACAAAATCAACATATTGTCAGAATTTTGACTAATAATACCCTAAGAAAAACAAGGTAGAGCACTAAGTTTTTGGCCATTAGGCTAGTTGACACTACGAACTGTTGACGTACTCTTTATTAATTTTCAAAACGCTGTTCGTTCATAGATTTACTATGGGTATTTGAAGTTATGACGCAATGACGTCAAAATAACTTATGAACTTACTCATGAACACTGAAAACTACTTTGAAAACTATTAAGTTTTCTGTGTTCAAGTGACGCACTTTTTACTAAGCTCAGTTTAGAAAAAAATAACCTTAAAGAACAGTTGGCATAAAATATTGAAGTTTCTTTAAATATTCGGATCGTCGAATATCCAGTGATTGCAGAAAACTACCCAATTACTATCTAGTATCTAACACGTTTTCTCTATCACTGCACCAGAGAAAAACATTACAACAGGCTTCCAGTAATGGCACTAACATATTGTGACTACGAAGAAGTATTAAAATTTGTTGTTAGCGTTTTCGTATCCTAAAAAATTCAAATAAGTTAGGTACAGCACCAAGTTTGTGGCCTAGTAATAATGTAACACAAAATCTCTAGTACTGCACTGAAAAAATTAAACAAGTTTTCAGTAATTGCAAATAAATGTTATGACTTTAAAGTGTAATTAAATTAAAACATTTTTAGCATTGCCTTGTTATGCTATTTGTATTAAAAAAATTAAAAAGGTAGTGTACTAAGTTTGTAGCCAAGTAGGTAGGTACTTTAGTTACTATTCTATAATAACGCGTTTTCTCTATCACTGCACCAGAAAAAAAAAGCTTTTCAGCCGCTACTCTGCTGAAGGTCCCAATATCACGCACTGTATGAATCAAAAGACACAAAAACAAAACACAACACAAAACAAAACAACACGTACACAGAGTGTCCAAGCGATCCAGGTGCGGAGAGCCGCCCTCATCACTCCCAGGGGTGGGCAGAGGGTCCGTGCAGGGTCGAGCGCAGCAGCAGAGCACACCCCATACTGGCCGGCGCGCGCGCACCACTGCCCGCCCCGGCGCGGCTGCGCAGCACGGTAGCGCTCCCGCTGTTTACAAAATAAAGCCTATTTAGAGCGAGGGCGAAGGGCCGGACGACTCGCCGCGCGGCGTCGAACCGAATAAAGGTGAGCGGCTCGTTTGTGCTGCAGGGGCGGCGGGACCGGCTCCGGCGGCGAGATCAAACGCGCCGCAGATCAAAGGAGCCGCCGCGCGATCGGCATCCGTCATTATTATTATGCAAGCATTACGAGGCGCGCGTGACTCAGGCGAGAGGAGCACGCGAGCGGCTACCCCTCCCGTCGCCCGCCACACACCCTCCACCTGTCAACGAAACCGCCCCGGGACTCGAACCTCAAGGAACCTCGATGCGATGCGTTTTTTTTTATCCTTAACACAATTTCGAACCGTGCTTAATTTTATAACTCTGTTTGGCAGGCCTCGCTAAGAGCAGGCTGTTTACATTTTGAATTCGTACCCTCATTCTAATGGGCCGCTGTATGTTAATGATATAACAACAAACTACATAATTTATGTCAGAAAACTTTTTATAAATTGCGTCTCTAGGAAGAGCCCAAGCTTTTATGTTAAAAGGTTACTAAGATTTTTGTAATCAATTTATCAACGATAATGCCATCACAAAACAGTTGTTGAATAGGTATATTATGAAGTTCATGGAATCCTGAAAACACGCTTGTAAGTCTTAATTTGATTCAAAGCATGTAATTGTCGATTATTTCCGAATACTTTAGTTAACCTGGCATTAAGGGCTGAATGTAGAGTGACCATCATTCCATATTTCCACCTGTGCTTTGGGACAAATTAATGTTAAGAAAAAAGCAGTAAAATCTGTTAATAAATTCCACTACGAGATTTTTAAGATAATTTATTGAACTTAGCATACTTTTACTGGTTCTACTATATTCCAAAGAAGTGTAATGAAGTGAAGAGAATGAAAATTATAAAAAAAAATTTGCTACCCCACTGAAATCCAAATGGTATTGAGAAACCTTACCTAATAATTTTCTATTTGTATCTTTAAGCTTTTGCTTTACCTTACAAAAACAAATTGAACTCTACAAACAAAAAGGTAGGTAGGTAAAAAAAAACTTTTTGTGAAACCCCCAGGTCGCGCGTCGAAATGTAAGCAAACGAACAAAGTTGCGATATAAACGAGGTATAAACTATTACATGGAAGAGAAGAATCACCCAAATTAACAAAGTTGCGTAGTAATTTATCCTGAGTAGTCGCGTAATGACGGAGTAAAGCGGCGGCATGGTCACCCAGTTAAGTAGAATATAATTGGCGGTTGGAGCGGCCGACGCACAAAGGTTGTACCTGACTGTAAAAATGCTATCATAAAGGCGCACCGCCACAATAAGCCCTTTGACAGTTGGTACCCACCTTTATGATGCCGACTCTGATATACGAGCCGAACTCATTAAACTTACTTTATCGACTCCCGATACAGGATCTCGCGATCCGGATACTAAATCAAACCGTCTTAAGTGTACCGTCCACCGCTCACAAACAGGCCGGAAAGAATAAACCGTTTATACCATTCAAAATCTTTATAGATTATTATTCAATCCCATTACTTAGTAGAACGGCCTTTTTAAAAGCGCTCATAACATAAAAGACTATTATAAAGCTCATTTTCCATAACAAAGAACATCTCATTTTTTGGTGGATGCGATCGTTAATTTGCTGATGATATTAAATTATCGGGGAATAAAATAGAATCGGATAAAATTTGTATTGTGCTGTAGCTGGAGCTTTGGTGTTAATAATACATCGGCTTTTTCGGCAAAAGCTCTTGTTTCAGGAATTTCACATTAACGTTGTAGGTTGCATCAATTTAATATTTAATACATGCTTTTACAGTAGCTAATGAATGCACAATGATAGATAGCAACAACTAATAAATCTCTAGTCACTACACGTCGAGCAAGAAATAATGGTGAGCTTTTTTACAAAAGCTCCAAGTAGCTACCGGGGTCCGCACTGATGGCGGCAAAAAACGTGTGGTGGTCGGTGTCGACACAACGTACACTCGGCTACGTTATTAAACCTTAGTAAGGCATTTATTTATTTATTTGGCCTTAGACCCAAACTCGATAAAGATAAAATTCATGTGTTTTTTTTCCGTTGTTGTCATTGGATCAGGGGCCCTATTGTTGAATAACTTTTTCGTTCGACGTAGAATTAAAAGTCATAGAAAAAAACTCGTTTTCGAACGAAAATCACTCGCCATATCCAAGCGAGTGATTCAAATTTTTAACTAGGGTAATGCTGGCCGCAAAGAAAAGAGTAAAAAAACCGTATTTTTTTTACAATAACACTTTAATCAAAGACAATAACAAATTTTAGTAAGTTACATTAGTAACTTAAAATGAGATAACCTTTCGTCCAGGTGATTTATACTTATCTTCCTAGGTTAAAAACATTAGTTTACCGCATGATAAACAGTCGACACAAAATATCGAACATGCAGCCTTAGTGTAAAACGAAAAATTATTTATTTGCACCTAAGATGT
Organism: Pyrausta aurata; assembly: GCA_963584085.1. Classification (NCBI taxonomy): domain Eukaryota; kingdom Metazoa; phylum Arthropoda; class Insecta; order Lepidoptera; family Crambidae; genus Pyrausta; species Pyrausta aurata. The sequence continues at coordinate 6,646,417 of OY757260.1, forward strand.
TTTTAAATTTGCACAAAATATTCCTAAACATGCATTAAATGTTATTTTGTCTTTACTTTTTACATAACGTTAATAACGTTTATAGAAAAGAATAAGCAAACTTCGTACTTTATATTTAAACCGGATTGGCAAATATAAATCGTAAATTGAGAGGCTTCGATTTTGACTAATTTACCTCTTAAATGAGAAGTTGTAAGGGTTATTTTGCTGTAATGAACAATAATCAAACACCGATCAAAGTCCCGAAATGTTTCAGTAGCACAATTTCTTTTAAATATGCACAATTTCATTTGAAATTGTAAAAAATCACATAAAAGAAATTTTCAGCGAGGCTCTTTGGGGCTCCTAACTGTTTGACAGCCGTCAAAAATGGTTCTGCTGCATCATATCTCGCATCTCTTTTTATCGCACAGCTTTATCCTACTGACATCTCGCTTTTGTCGTTCTATTCCGAAAGGGATAATAATTCTATGCTTTTTTTAACTTAACGGCCAGTCTTCCGAAGAGGTCTACTGTGCTCCAGTTATAATTACCTAATTACAATCAGAGTTTTTTTTTTAAACAAATCATGAACTTCATGTACTTACCTATTGGAGGGTACTATAAGGAGTTTGTCTTCTTAAATAAGTTGTACTGGGACGGAGCCATCCATCCTGTTGAAAAGAGAAAGAAACTGCTATTTTAAATATTGAGTATTAAATCTAAAATATCTGGGTGACCAAACTTAGCTCGGTATATTGTTGGAAAAAAAGTTAAAACACTGATGAAAACAAAATAAAAAATAATCTTATGTACAGCACATCAGACTTTACCTTTTTTTTCGTCCGTACTTGGATTCGAACCTTAGTGTCCGTGCTCAGAGAGAGACCGCCTATCTTAGGTGCTGAGCATTCTAATGACATTTTAGGCCTATTGTAGTGCCTAAAATACGGTGATAACATCATTTTCTAAAAATGAAATCTAGCTAAAATTTTAGAGATTATTTTCCTCCGAAACTTCCTATACACAAAATTTCATGAAAAACTTTGGAACGTTTCCGTGATTCAGAATAAGTACCTATATATGTATACAAAATTGATCGTTGATAGTATAGGAATAAATCAGAATTGAGATTGGATTTGAGGTAAGTACCTGTTTCGCGATGATGGTAATTGGATGTGGTTCGACTCATTTTAACCAGCACTCTATTGTCACTTTCGCGACCAACCGTATTACGCATTCACTCGCCGACGACCATATAAATAATACTACACAAATATTATTCAGTAGGAAATGAATTGACATGATAATTTAATAAATAATAAATTGGTTTTCATTGAATAAATTGAAATGAAATTTGAAAATTGAATTGATTACTCTTTTAAATATATTTTTTTTAAGTTGGGAGGTTTCCTACATACTTTAGTCTATTGATCTCAATTAGGCTTCCATTTAAGTTATGATTTTTTCTGATAGGTACTAGGCACACTATATTGATTCCTTTTAACTAATTAGATCTCTATTTACTTTGTGTAAATAAATATATATTTGGAACATTCTAAAGAAAATTGTGCACGACCTAAATTTGTAACAACACAATTTGTAACAAATTTAATGTCTAATCTCAAGTTCAATGTTAATTTAATAATTTAGAGCAAGAACTGCTTCTATAAGGAATGGACCTCCCTCAGTAAAAGTAAATTGTGCCCGGGCTTAACATAACATGACCATCTCCTCTTTTGGGCTCCACTAGAGCTACGTTGTACCTCATACGTAGTACATAGTCGTAGTACATCTACGCAGTACATACAGGGTGTTATTGCAAGGGGGTGCCAAATTTTTGGAGGTGAAAGGGACCATCAATATGAACAACTTTTACTATGGGACCATCGTTCAATTATTAATTTTATTTTCTGCCTCTCCATACATTATTGTCAATGTAGGTGACTGATTTTGTATGGGGAACCTGAAATTTTATTTAAGATTGTGACAATGACCCCATAGTAAAAGTTGTTCATATTGACGGTCTCATTCACCTCCAAAAATTTGGCACCCCCTTGCAATAACACCCTGTAGTATCTTCTTTGAGAACTAACGACACGCAGTGAACTTTTACCACGTCAATCCTCCCATTCACTTACGCCGATCACCGTGCAGTGCAAATACGTAGATGTGCGAACGTGGTACCCCGGGCAGCAGCCTCCGAATCACAATAAATCTGAAACGATAAGTAGTCGGCCGGATCGGCGGCGGCGTGATCAAAGCGGAGGGCCACATGAAAGACGCCGCCGCTAACTAGGGCTGCCAGGGACGCACAAAGGAACGGACTATACTTTATGAGGAACCTATTGGAATAAATCAAGTGTTACGGTTTCCTAAAATCATTTTATTGGACGGCCGGTTTGTGATGGCGATACGCATTCCTTTATACAGAATGGTTTAATATCTCTATTACTTATTGACGTTCTGATAAAGTAAGCTAGTTAAGTTTCATGCTCGTTTTGTTAATATCGATGCCGTCTTGTGTAAAGTTTTCATAATTCTTTCATATCTTGTTAACTTTATTTCTATTAAGCTCTAACGCAACCGACTTACAATACATGCATCATTTATTCATCTACTTTTCACATATCGAGCTAATTTATAAGCTGTTAAATAAGCTTTTTCTGGAAAGCTATCGATTGAGGTACAACGTAATATTATCTACTTTATTCATACATACATTTGTCGTTAGTTCTCACAGAAGATACTATGTACAACGTAGATGTACTACGACTATGTACTACGTATGAGGTACTACGTAGCTCTAGTGGAGCTAGTCTACTATGGCTAGAGGAGATGGTCATGGGGGGCTGTTATGTTAAGCCCGGGCACAATTTACTTTTTCTGAGGGAGGTCCATTCCATATAGAAGCAGTTCCTGCTCTAAATTATTAAATTAACATTGAACTTGAGATTAGACATATATCTCTACCTCTCTGCTACAAATTTAGGTCGTGCACAATTTTCTTAATAAATTAAACATTTCAACTATTACAATTTTAACTCCGCAGCCCTACCGGCGTCGTTTCATTTGATACCGCGTTTCCACCACCGGCCGTCACGGTCTTTGTACACTGACGTTATAATTAATACGATTGGCCCGAATGACACGCGATGACGAAGGTGGAGTGATTCAATCACGGGCGACCTGTCACGGGATAAGAAATTCTATTACAGTCAAACGATAAGTACGAGTCGGACGATAAAAAATAGTCGTAGAGAATAGCAGTTGCTCTCCAGCGCCTATATTAAATACTTTTAGGAACGTAATTGTTTTATATAATCCCTGATCATATTCACAATATAGTATTATAAATCCAACAGCTTATACGTTTGTTTACACTAAAAATAGAGTGACACTTACCTAAAGATAATTTTGCTTTCCTCTTCGTACCTCATTTTTTTTTATTTCTTTTTTTTTAAATCGTTGCGTGACTTGTGATTTACCGGTTTACTAGGTATACTGATTAGGGAACCCCAATTAATAAAAACGCGGTCACAAATAATAAACATTCCCTCATGTTTACGACCCACCTAAAGTTTTTATTGCTCTACCAAATGATTCGTATTTTTGCGGTAAATCGTCTATTGTGGTTGTCGTAGTCTGACATGACGTATCCAATGTCTACATTATCGTTTTAAGATATGTGAATGATTTAGTTTTGAATTCCAGACAACCCAGCTATTATTACATGTTTAAAACTATGCCCTTATAAAGTATTTCAGGTTCACCTACGGCCTGATAGCTTGTTAGTAATTAGAACTACCCGCGTTCATAGCTTAAGAAACTTCTTATTTACTTAAATATGGATTAGCACCGATTTCCACCAAAATTATAAATACATATGTATTAGGCTTTTCATGTTAGTAGGTAAGAGATCTAGTCTAGGGGCTGAAATGAACGTAACCTAGTATCTAGTACGAGTGACTAGTCGCTCAAGTGGACGTATTTTTTTGTTAGCCAGATCCCAGATGTGGGCAATGCGAGGAAATCGCTATACAATGGATCTAGGAGCGGTAGCGCATATTGTAGCAGTTATTACCGTACGCATGAAGCAATAACAGGCCCGCGTGGGCGGCTTTGATCGCTACCCGCTACGTTTTATGTAATTAATTTGATGCAAACTAGACCCATCCCTTTACCGCCAGAACATTAAGATAAACATCTATAGGAATATTGTATTGAGGATATTAGGATATAAAGTTCGTGAGTGTGTTTGTATGTTTGGAAAATGCTTTCACCTCAGATTTTTTTTACCATTTCTGAGTGACACATTTTTAAAAGGTTTAGAACGGTGCGCGATTTCTACCTTCTAGCTACTAGAAAATTTAATAGAAGATGGGGTACTTAAAGTAGTATCTTTAGGTTGTTTCACAATAAATAAAGATTAACCGCAGTTTCTCTGGAGAAGACTTCAAAACCAGGTTCATAAGTCAACATGTCAGGTTGAATATCGTTTCTTCCTAAGTCTATTCCGCGTCTTTTCTAGAAATATGGAATGAATATGAAGGTAATATCCAAACAAATATTTTTTTACAAAATATTTATTTATAAATTAAATAAAGACTGGAAAAAAAAGTTGTAAATGTATGAAAAGATTTTAATATATTACATACTTAGCAAATGAAAACATACCTAAAATATGGCAAAATATGAAAACTAAACAAAGAAATATAAAACCTGTTCAAAAATTTATAAATACGAAGACATTTTGTTGCATAGTTAAAAACAGCGGTATACAGCACATCCAAAAGTTATAAAATACACGTACAAAGCCTCGACAGCAATAAAATAAATAATTTAAGGCACTTCTCCCTATCACAGAACATAACAACTAGGTACTGAACAATATCTACGAGTTATCCTAGACATGCTGATATTATAAATCTTTACTTAAAAAACACATTTTGTCTTTACATCGAGTTACGAGTGTGTATTTTGAAATAAGAAATATTTTTATTGAAAATCGCGTAATACTGGCCGTTACCGCATTTTTATATGAAAATGGCAAGTTGCATTATTTACAGCGAGTAATAAAACCAAACCAGTATTTTTGTATTCAAAATACGGTAATAAAGTTATTCTTGACGCTTACGTACGTAGCCCAAGGTCCATAGTACTTTTATTGAAATACTTATACCTATATCCATTTGCGATAACTTAGATAATACCCAAACATTAACCCGACTTTCTCGAGAGCAAGCATGAAAATAAGGAATGTAAAACGATGTTGTATTAAATCATTAGCATTAAAATCTAGATAGTAATTTATCAAACCCAGGCGTGAAATTATTATGCCCCGGGCTATTTAATATTCGTGATTGCACATCTTACTCGTTTTATATCACGCCAGCATTTTCGCGATAAAGCTAATATAAAATGTATACCATACATCATTATTACGCATGTATCATTAAAACTCATGTATAAGACTTAAACCTACTTAAACACTGACATTTCATCTTAATATTGTACTTTCACACTTTCAATTAAATTAAAAGCAACATAAATACGTTTTAAAGACACTATGATACTTACAATGAAAATAAATACACATTTTTAATATGGCTAATGAAAATTGTGAAGACTAAATATTGCGACTGATATTTTTCTCTCTTTTAAACTACATTAATGAGATCTTTTAGCTCAATTTGAAATAAATGGCGAAAAAGTTTATTTCGTTTTATTGTCCAAATGATATGACAACAATTTGGATTAAAAGTTCGAGATTCTAAAAAAATTTAACTTCTCTTAACTCGTACACAACTTACTAAATTATTGCAATGAAAAGAATATCATCAGTCTATTCATATTGCCTACAGTTACAGATAGAACCTACATCATGCTAATTTTATTGAGTAAAAGCAATATAATGCAAGGCAAAGTATTACACGACACACAGAATACTTTGTAATCTCATAGCGAAATATTTATAATCTACCAGATAATATTATAGGATAGCACCGCATAGTTATAGTTCGAACACATCACTTAAATACAACATACCGAATTGTGCACCCTGTTACTAAATTAAAATAATATTACACATATATAAACGGTACACTTTTCTCTACACATGCATACAAAACTCTTGACTTAACACTTTAGTGGACAGTGATCGCCTTTAAAATAGGCGTGATAATTTCAAAAACTAGTTGACTAAATTTCAAAAACTAGATTATATACCGTAAATATATTGATCAAATACCTTGATATTTTTAATAATATTCAACATTGACATGATTTAATTATGATTTTAAAAATTAAATTTGAATGGGTCTCAAAAACGCTCGAACTGTAATGGCGTACTAAATGACGTCACGGGCGGAAGTTTGAAGTCTTCTTGACGGCAAAATACTATGAAGAGTTGTCAATGACAGCCAAAAAAGCGCGTCATCGCAAAAGGCATGACGTCACTTCCTCTGATAGGCGTTTGCGGTCACATGACGTTCAAATGTGCGTTTTAGACAACTAAAATATGTATAATATTAATAATGCTAATTTAAATTCATAAAACATTTCGTTTTATGCTATCTTCAAACCATAATTAATCACTAGAAACTACCAACATTGTGATTTGTTCTTAGTGGAAACTAGCCTATTTCTATTGTGTCTGGAATACTGTCCACGAAAGTGTTAAGAAGCATTCCGAGCTACCTTTTGCCAGTAGGTTTCGTCTCTTGCAATCACTATAATAACACAGCCAAAACACACAAGTCACCCGTAGCTCGGGGTAACTCAACCGAGCGAGAACAAAGACTGTTTGTTAGGCGTCTTTTGTCTCAGCTTCTTAAGGAACTCTCTGGCCTGCTTGTCGCCTTGCCGCGTCTCCAACGCCTTGATTGCCTCTCCATCTGTGACAAGTACGGAGTTGTGTTAGTTTTGTGATTTATTAATGGTGTAAATATAGTACAGTTGTGAAAATCTAGATCTTATGTAGATTACTGTGTAGAGGTAAATATAGAAGAACTTGGGTGTGTCGTATTTACGGCGGACGTTTAGATCAAAGTTAAGTGATCAATATACCAGAGGATAACTAAATGTGAATTTACGTAATAATTATTACATTGAATTTAAAAAAAAACTTGGTGCAAATAAAAAAGCGGCTGAACAGATTTTCATGAATCATGGCTAAGAACACTCGGGATAAAATTATCTATGTCACAAAATAAACGAAAATCGGTTTAACTATTTGGGAGCTACGATACCACAGACAGACACGTTAAACTTATAAAACCCCTCTCTGTTAGCGTCGGGGATTACGAACAGACCACGTCATATTTTCAATAGGTTTTAAAAATATACTTCATGTATTACTTAGGTTAAAAATCTGATCAGATTTAGAGAACTAGATTCAATACATTATTTCACCTTGTGCGAAACTGAAATTTTATTTATTGGATAGAAGGTAATACATTTATGTATGTAATCAAATCAATTTGCTAATTGTATTTCATCATCATGCAACAACACCTACACATGATAAATAACATTGAAATGCACTTAGTAAATGTACATGTAGTATCGTAAGTGGGTAAATTGCAAGTGCCATCTGAGCAACTAAACTATTTGTGCTAATGATTTCCTAGAACTGTATTTATAATGCAATAACAGACACTGATAAAAACTTTAACTTCAACAATCATATTGATTTCACGCAATATTGTCCAAGTAAGTCCACCTTTTGTACACTTTTATTTGTGCAATAAAGTTTTAAATAAATATTGAAATTTTGATGTAAGTTTTGTATTTTTTCATTCATCGTAATTCTCTACTCACAAAGTTAAAGCACAGTGGAGGCCACTCACGCCTAACCATTTTTCAACAAAAATCGCTTGCACATACAGCACAAAAACGGGGTCATTTTAAAAAGACGAGGTGAGGCGCAAGCGATTTTGGCTCTCTATGTGGTAAAGCAGCACGAGTTGCGGTGCTGTGACAATAGTGACTGAGTTTGTTGCGCAGCTTCTTCTCAGCACTAGCCCTTGTCCCGAAGCTGTGGTAGGGTCTATGTTGGGACGTGTATATGTGCCCGTAGTGGGTCTATATGCAAAAATAAACGACTTTTCTGACTTTTATGTAGACTTTGCCTCAGTCTCTTCTTAAAAGTGTCCAAATCATAGTGGCTAATTAGTTGTTTTTTACATAAAGCATTCAATGGGATGCTTTTATAATATCTTACCTAAGTTAGAAGGCCTGCTCAGAGGCAGCAACTGCTGTGGCAGACTGGATATAGGCGCAGGCGTATCGGGCACATCGCTGAAGTGTAGATACGCCTCGCCGACGAACGTGTTGCTCACGCTGAACATGTCCTTGTCTTTGATTACGAACTGCAATAAGCCGTCTGGCTCGCAGCGCTGCTCGTGGGTTAGCGGTCTGTGGGAAGATTTATTTATCTATAATATAAAAATTAATCGCAAAATGTGTTGGTAAGCGCATAACTCAACAACGCCTGGACCAATTTAGACAATTCTTTTTTTTAATGTTTTGAAGTTCAAGGATGGTTTTTACGGCGAAAAAAGTACGAATAATTTCCGGAAACAGCCCTTTTATTTTTCCCATACAAACGTTTTCTAACTAAAACGTAAAGTCAAGGAAGATAATAATTATACATAAAACCTGGCCGGGGCGGGACGGGGCTGGGGGCGAAACGAAGTTCGCTGATACCGCTAGTTGATTATATAATTATTTAAGGATTTCAAACATTAGCTTATTATAACGATAGCTAAATAGAGTCGTCCATCCGTAGCCAAAATGGCAGACTTTTAAAGTCCGTTTTTATTTGATTGTCCAATATTGTAAACAATCTTGACATTTCTCTTTAATTAAATAGTTAATTTTAAAATAAGATTCACTCAAAACTCACAACCTACAATAGGTCATTCATCGTTGAACACAGATCTTTTTAATTCGAATACGCAAATATTTTATTCACGATATTTCTTAAAAAGTTATAAAAATATTGTTTCCAAGATACGACTGGCAAAGAAAAACGAACTATAACGGAAAAGCTCGAATCCGTTCGCTCGTATGACTTGGAGTAATGATTGCCGTTTCATGCAATTTCATAGAAATAATTCAATTCCAACGATTTTCTCTGAATCGTGCGGTTTCAAACCTCTAATCTTTGTGAAAGTTTGTGAGGATATGTGGGCAAAATTAGTAGATAATACAAGTACCCTCCGAATCAAATGCATTTGAACAAACATTGGCCAATAATAAATCTCGTCATCCTGAGAGTGTGGAAATTAGTCAGTTAACAATTTATAAGCGCATCGAGACTCAGGACATTCATTTAAAAAACATATAATAATATGATTATGTCGTAAATTAAGTAGGTAAATAACATTTAATAGATACGCAAGTTATTACTGTCGTCAATCCGTCATAAATAACGTTGCAAAACGGTAATTGCTACAAACAATCTTGGTTATGCTACTTCTATTGTGTCGCAAACAAAGGATTTATATCAATTTAAGTGATATTTAATGTTAATATCACGCAATTTAAACTTAATATTACACTATTATTTATACTCACATGATAAACATCTCGTCGTAAAGGGGGAAGAGATTCTTGTTGTGCGTTTGAGTTTTTGGCTTCACGACATTAGCGAAAGTATCCTCTGGCAGTAAGGACACTCGGACGTAGGAGTCGCAGAGACCTAAAAAATAACGCATTTATGTTTCAGTGATACTTTGAGGATTCTTATGTAAACATATTTACATAAAATGACAAGTATTTTTTTTGACAATTTGACACAAGATAACGATGACACAAGATAAGACGTCTTTTGTCCGCAGCAAGTAGACGAACGAAAGCATGATAGATGACGAATAGAGCACCAAACTAAATGCTATTAAAGTCCATTCATCTTTGCTAGTCCAACATTGTACACAATCTGGGCATTCTTTTATAGCGAAAAAATTTTTTTTAAAACAAGATGAACACAAAAATTACAACATACATAGCTAATTCATCGTTCGAAACTGAGATCTTTTTAAATTAAATAGTAAAATGATTTTATTTGCTGATATTATTTTAAAAGTTACAAATAAAATTTTACATTGTTGGACTACCAAAAAATGGAGTTTAGCTCGCATACAAGAAAGTTGTGATAGTTACACACACATTCATTTTTTTTACTTTGTTGGATTCGTTTTTATCCTGAATATGACATAGAGGGGAACGAAGTACTATAAAAATAAAAAGCGAGCTGCTGTCCCTAGGTATCATAAGCGTACTTACCATTAGAATCCGTCGGGATTAAATTCCTCGCATTCATTATCTCAATCTTCAAATTGTCTTCTATAAACTGCGCTCTCACAGTCAACATTCCCATCTTAGGTTCCGTAATAGCCTGCTGCTCCTGCCACCTTTCTAAATAGTACTGATGTATTAATTCCCTCGTCTCCATTCCGTTTAATTTAAGTAAATACTCCACTTTTTTCAAAGTATCGTCTTTTTCAATCTCGTTGCTGTCTTGACGGAATGACTGGATCATTATATTCAAACACTCGTGGAGATTAGAAAAGAAGCTTGGCGGGCGACGTTTCTGTAATAAATAAGGTTTTATGAAATGTCTGTTATCAAATATAATTTGATCTAAAGTGTCCATCACCATAATGCTTTGACAAACTGACAGGGAAGATAGAAACAGGGAGACAGTTTTTTATAAAAATATTGTTATCAACAGTTTATAAGGGCACATGGTTATCATTTTTAAAAATACAATAGAATTAATTTGACAAACAAAAAGTTGTCGGAAGTTCAAGTCATTGAAAATGTTCATCTTCCATCAAAAAATATTACCAACCCAATCCCAACAATAAAATCAGTCGGTATGACACGTCGGTTAGTGATTAACGAACGTGATAAAAAATTTAATCCCGCCACCACATTAATAAATGTTATGTTAATATTTTTAATTAATCAAAAAAATTGGAGTTATTCCGTTCTGATCCACCAGATCTGATCCCCTGCAGGTTTTAATTCCTGTCTGATCCACTATGAACTTTGAAATTCCGTTCTGATCCCCTTACTCTTTTGTAAAGTAAGTACGTACAGTCAAAATAAAAATAGTTGTATACAAAAAAAATATATTTAGTTATTAAAAAAACATATAACGTATATGACTGTAGAATGGACTTCCTCCTCGCTGCTCACACCGCCTGGCCGGTTACCCTCGCGATCCACGTGTGGATCTTTAGCCCAAAGGTGTGCCTAGTAGAGAATGCCATTTGGCGATAAGTCCATCTTTTGTACAAACTTTGACTGGGCAATAAAGTATAAATAAATCAAAGATTAAATTATCAAAGATTAATCGAATAAAAAAATAAACTTAATATTGTCTTATAATTTCGGCAATTACCTACCTATAGCTTAAACTTTTTTAAGCAGTGACCAACTGTATTTTTTCCAGTGCGGAATTGCTCCGTCACATGTTGGTACCATTTGTCGCTTACTATATTATCCTTTGTGAGCCGCCGTTTGCCATTGTGTATGTATTTGATATCATTGGTATTTTATAATATTTGAATAATCTAGTATGGTTTCTAAACGTGCAAAATTTTGTAAGTGTATGTATGTTTGTAGTTTGTATGTTTGTCGACGGATTTCTCGAAAGGGAGAAGTCATGGCGAAATGATTTGTCTTAAGTTCAATCAGGTATTATACTTAAATTTAGGGTACAGTGTAAGTTTTATCAAAATCAGCCCAGTAGTTTATGAGATGCGATATGGATTTAACTAAAAATCATGAAAAAATGTTATTTTAAAAATTATACCGCCTTCAAAACACTGATCAAAAAGCTTTAAATAACGCATTTGTCTTCAGTTTGGGAGAAAAAGATTATTTTGGAGTCAGTGCATGTTTCCAAACCAAATAGACGACGGCAATACCGATCTTCACTGAGCACAGCTGAAATAAGTTTGTCATAGTAAGTAATAGGTTTTGTTATAGGATATTGTTTGGTTTTGTGTTATGGTTTGTTGTTATTTTCATGACTGAGATGTATTAAAATTGTCATATGTCTGTATTTATGACTAGTTTCTGTAGATTGTTCTTAATTTGTAATAGTTTAATAAACTCTGAACGTAATTTTTTTTGCTGTCCGTCTCAATAATCTTTAAAAGATGTCTAGGGGATCAGACCGGAATAAAATTTATTAATTTATTTCTGATACCCTGCATGGTGGATCAGACCGGAATAGAAAATAATTTAAAATATAACTGATCCCCCAGGGTATCAGATCTGGGGGATCGGAACGGAATAACTTAAAAATTGAATCCTAATTAATGATGTAGGTATAAATAGCATAATCGTAGTCATATTTAACATGGTATAAACCCATATCGGTCTCTCTGTTTCCGCGATAGGACTCAGGGAACCATCACCAAACATGCTGTATAATATCATAAATTAAAATATAGTATTTCAGTTGCATTTTCAATGATATTGGTAACATGCATACCATGCAATGAATGAATGGATATGTTTGGACACTAGCCGACTTTACGAAAATACTTTGAAAGTATTTTCTGGGAGATACGAATTAGAAGGCCATTCACGTCAAATGCGTAGTCTTACAACAAAAAAATAATGACCTACACAAAAACACCGATTATAAAATAGTAGAGCGCCATCTCTGTCACGCATTCTAATAAACCACATCATACATAAGAGAAAGATAAAGCTATACATAATCGAAAAGTAGATAACAAGAGTTTTGTTAAAATACTATAGCTCATTTCAATTTCATATAATTTTCCTATAGCACAACACAAGAGCTAGAACTTTAACAGACTTTATGCCAGACAAACTCGTTGAACAGACAATATCTTGAAGCATATACAAACGGCTAAATTATTATATTATAACTCGACAACATGCTACTATTTTGCATCTAATTACAGTAGCTATCTATTCACAATGCAAATAAGGAAAATCAATCAATCCAACCCAGACGATATTTCTATACTAATAATAGTTCTTTAGTTATTTTAAATTCATAATCAAAAGGTCAAGGACCCTAGTTATCTAATAATAAATTAAGTTAATGACGTTATTATATTCTTTTAAATAGTTATAGGTTTTAAATCATTAAGTATATCGTTAAAATAACATTCACGTAAAATTTGTTGCAGTTTTATGAGTCTACGAATAAAATCTATTTCAATTTCTTTGCAAAATAAGGAAAAAAATATTTTTACTCCTAAACCCTAATAAAAAGCTTCAAAAGTTGCCGAGTTACAAAACATACAACACAGTAACATAAACATAATGCAGGGTGCGATCTAAGGTGTATGTTTACCACACGCGCTAAGTGGTCGCCATCCGATTTGCTCAGGCGACGCGGGTCGATATAGCGTGGTATCTTTCTGCGGCGCTAGTAAACAATAGTTTGAATTACTATAAAGCGTAAAATAAAGCCAGGTTAATCCTAGAATGTTACATAATACGCGGCTTATAAAGAATCATTTTCACTAGAGAAAAATTCTGAAATAAGCATAAAGGAAATAAACATAATAAATATCATTAATAGAATAGTAAAAATAAATAAACTGGTTATTCCAAATTGTCCTCAAGTAAAATGGTATTATTTAAAAATAACGGATAGGTATTCAAGGATTTACATGGCCTGCTTTGATTTCTGTATTAAATTAAAAAAAAAACATATTGATTCTAACATTTAATTAAGTAACTTGAGCACAAATGTGTGTGCCACTATGTGCATAATCAACTTAAAATTGCAATAGCGTGCGTATATGCAACATTATTTACCCGAAATATTACATAGCTGGGCGATACTTTGTTTTTGCCAAAATATCTACGCCTAATTAAGCTGATACGGTCGGAGAGTGTCTCTTTCTACAAACGAAATTAGTTATTAGTCTCTATGTACAGGTTAATACGATCTGAAGGATTCAGCGAAAATACTACAACCCATTCTACTTATTAAAACTTTGAAAGAGAAGGAAACAAACATTTACATACAATTACTACTTAAAAACCCAATTTACAATTCACTGAATCCCATTAATGAAATAAACTTCAATCATGATACGATATTGTTAACATTTAACGTGTAGCAGTTAGCATTTTGTTAATTATTACATAACTTTTTATTTAGAAAAATACAATACATACCTCTCTATTGATCTGGATGAGTTCATACAAAACGTCACCGAGCTGTTTCCAAACTATTTCTAGCGTTCGGGAGAAGTTTTCGTTGTTCAAATGCTGGTATAACGTGTCGAGGTTGGCTTCGAGATAGCGCATGACGCGGTCCATGCTTGAACAGTCTTGGTGGAGTAATTCTGCTCCTTCAACTAGGAAACGTCTTATGGACGGCATCATCTGAAATTAGCATTTATTGGCCATGAACAAATATAGTGATAATAAATTGCACTTGTAAAAAGCAACTGTAAAAAGTCAGACAAGGAAGCTGCGTCTTACGCTATCCGGGCGCTGCCTAAGCGTAAGACACACGGGTCGTTTCACTGTCTGACAAAGTTGCCTTTTACAAGTGCAATTTATAATATTAAGTTTTTACTGACAAAAAAAAATTGTCATTGCAAAAAAAAAATTCTTATTTTTATTTACTGACAATAAAGACTGAATAAGTTTTTAACGTTGTAAAAAAAAAAGATACATAAACAAATTACTTACTCTTTTCACCATTTCCTGTAGGAGATCGACGATTTTATTATTTACAGTGTCTATTGCATTAGCCATCACGTTCTGTAACGTTTGTTTGCATCTGGAAGTAAGCAACATTTCAATTAATTTAAACGCCGCATAAATCATCCACCCTTCGTAGAAAAGACAACCTTGTACCATATTATATCTATGGCAGAGGCTTTATTCAGTAATCAACGACGACTTGACGATAAATTTATTTTAGTCAAAGCAAGTTCATACTTATATATTGTACATATCGTATACTTTGAAAGGTCATTTACTTTACGAATCAATAAATGTAAAAGTTACCTTTGAGCTTCAATTGGCGATTTGGCTTCGCACATCTTGTGTATAATCTCCTCCATTCCCAGTTCCTGAACGAACGGCTCCAAGCTCTGCCGCACGTAGTCTATATTGTTTATGGCCACGCACCACTCAGTGGTGACTTCAAATCGCTCCTCGTAGACCGTGGAGACGGTGCCGAAGTCGCTCACTCGCCGCTCCATCTTGTCTGCGTAGGTGACGCAGCAGCGGCAGATGTCCTGTAAAAGATACGGAGTTGATGATCCGGCTCGAAGGACCAACTTGAAGAAATTTTGAAAATACGATTGATACTTAATTTTTTTACTTTGAGCTTTACATAATTCTGTGTCAATGTATTTTTTTTTGTTTGTTTGTAATTCATGTGGTAAATTGTGTATGTGTGTTTGTGATGTGATAAATACTTTTTCTTTATTTATTTATTTTTTCTTTCAATACGCGATCGAAGCCAATTAAGTTAAAGATCCGGGTCGAAGGACCAATTTGTTATGCAAGTGTTAGACCGGTTCAAATTAATATCTCCTCTAATTGGAAAAAATCGAAGTCAGTTTTGTTCACTCGCAGAATAATTAATTACAGCATTACTAAAAAAATATATATATGTTTAAAAGATTGCATGAAGTACATGAAAGAATATGTGGACTGAAATGGGCCAGTCCCTTTGCGCAACTCAACAGAGATCGCACTCGTATATAGAACATCCGTATACTCACATCAATGATTTTAGCTACAAAAGTGTAACAGCCCTCCACATCAGGCCACGCCAGCTGCTGCCAGAAAATCTTAATCTGGTAGAAAATAGCCAGCGTGTCGACACCTGAGCTGCTGTATTTCACGTTTGTATCGACCGGCACCAAGTTATCCAGGTCCACCGCTTTCTCAACGCGAGTCTTCGCTTTCTCAGCGGCTATTTCCAGCCACTTAGCAACGCCACCAAAGAACCATGAATGGAACTTCGATATCGCGTAGTTACTCCAGTCAGTCTCATTTAATCCTTGGCCTAGACTGTAAATTGAAATAAACATTGAATTAGAAACCACGTGATAAGCGTCAGATTCAATTTCAAATTCAAATTAGTTTATTGCCATTAAATTATATGCCAGATAATGACTATAAAAGCATTAGATCAGGGAAAGATAAAGATTATTTGAGTCATGAAGTTTTAGTATGGCTCAGTTTAAATCTTCAAGCTGAAGATAACAATAAACTATATGCATGATCATTGCTGCTATAAAGCGTTTATAGGCTTGTCTTATGATACTTACGTCAAAAACCTTTGCAATGTCAAATATAGCTCGAATAGTGTTGTTCCCATTGCCATAGATTCTGTGTCGGTACTCCCATTTTCTCCTCCCGCTAAATGCACGCTATTTGTTGAACCAATTTTCACACGTTTCAAGCTTTCACACACTTGTATGACCTCAGGTTCTACTAGTGAAGATATCTTATTCTCGTATAGACCGTACAACGACTTCGAGTATGGGAACGACATCACTCTGGAAATAGCCACAAAAAATATCATCAATTATAACTATTTACTTAATAAGAGTACACAATGGGCCTGATTCTGTATATGCAACGACTAAAACTAGTGCAATGTATCTTTCTCTTTCTAATAATTAAAAGAGACAGACTACAACGATATAAAGTTTTCAAACTAAACAGCAGTCAGTTAATAAGAAAATTTTGAAAACCATACACAATTTACATTAACAGCAGGGACATTAAGAGATCACTACTAAATTGTCTATGAGCTACCCAAAACCAAGCAAAAGTTTTTTTTTCTAATAGACAGCTGTTTAGATTGACGTTACTTAATCATTGTAGTCTGACCATTTTTATTTTTTTAGAAAAAAAGAGACTTACTTTAATTTTAGTCCTTTGCATACACAGAATCAGGTCCAATGTAAGCAAGCATACTTACTCGACAAAAAGTCTGTCATAATACTCGACGGCTCGCTGCAAATCGGATCGCACCAACTGTATTACCCTAATCAGATGTTGAAGCCTCGACTCCTCCGTCTTATCTTTACACTCATTATTGTCCAGGATATGAACAAACCAGTCCGAAGCTCCTTGGATCACCGCCTGATTAAGCACCTCGTGGATAGTATACTTCTGGCCGTCTTCTCTCAACCAGCCATACAAAGATGGAGGGAATAGTTCGACATACGCTGGCAAATCCATTACGGATAGTTTGTATAGGATCTTCAGAACCTCTCTGAGTGTTTTCATGACGGTCTTGTCTCCAGCGGTCTTTTTTCTTAGCTTCCTGATGTGGCTGTAACAAGTTGGTAGCAGCTTCTTGGCGCCGTCCCAGAAAAGCTTGACGTCCTCTTCGTTGTCGCTCTTGTTTCCTGGTAGGCAAAGAAACTGACGTTATACGAGCCTTTTATATAGTAAGTGTCATCTATATTTATAAAAATTAATTGCTATTTGTCTAAATCTCGCTATATATAACTAGTTAATAATTATTATTTAAATTTATAAATATTTGTACGCTACTGTTAGCAAATTTTGGCGCTCCCTTGTCTAAACCATAAGATCGTTATTGTACCTAAAATTTTACAAATAAACTTTTGAGTTTATAACTCGAGAACAGCTAAACCGATTTGGCTGATTTAGTCTTGAAATATTCCATGCAATGGGGTAGGGGCCACCGAGGGCAACGAAACGAAGTTTGCTGGGATCGCTAGTGTCAGAATAAAAAATGTTCCGACACTGTACCGGATTGCATCACTATAGCTAGCTTATCCAGCAGTTGATTGAAAAGGGGGAAGCGAAGAGGATGATCGGTTGTCACCGCACAGAACACACCTCACTGCGCTAAGCTGTTGTGTGTGGCCGTGAGCCCGCTCTGTGCTGCAAGAGCCAGGCAACTGTCTTATAATAAACCTATGCTATTAAATTTATAGACACTTACCGGATTGCATCGGTTTCGCTAGCTTATCCAGCAGTTGGTTGAAGAGGGCGAAGCTCAGCGGATGGTCGGTCGTCACGGCACAGAACACACTCCACTGCGCTAAGCTGTGGTGTGTGGCTGAAAGCCCGCTCTGTGCTGCGTGCTGTGTCAGAATGGCCTCAGCTGGCGCGCTGAAGTTGCCGCACCACCAGAATGGGGCTACCTGGAATTTGGATCCACTGTCTAGTCAGATTATACTGTAGGTAAAAGCGTTGTTTGGAAAAAAAAATGCATAAAATCTAGTTTAGGTTAGAATGCCACATAACAAGTAATATTGGACAGTCTTCAGTCAACAGTTTCACGCAAACTTTAGGCACTTATCCATAAAGCTAGTCGCTGCATATTTCACTGCTTATTATTGGTCATCATGAGCATTATCTTCAAACGATTCTAAAGTATCTCCTCTGAGTACATAATTTTAAAGAAACGTTTTAAGATGCAATCGCGATGAATGCAGACCGCTTGTGACAGGTCACTTTGGAAAACCTTGAGTTAGGCCAATGTGGTGGACGTCCTTTGGCTAATAATGATGATGATTATTATTCTTAAAAGATGAAATATGAAACCAAAAATTGCGCACGGGCGGGACTCGAACCAGCAACTTTCTGGCTAACCGGGCCAACTGCTCTTCCAATTGAGCTACCGTGCTGTCGGTCCGACCGCGCGAAATTCTTGGTCTCATTGATACGTCATTGCGTGACGTATATGACACTGTAAGTGTTAAAATAATTGTAAAACCATGATTATTATTATTAAAGATGCTGAGATCACTTCACAAAATAGCTGCATCTTTAATAGAACGAAGCCCCTTAGGCCTCGTCCTGGACGCCAGCGGGCGGAGCGGGCGACGGCGCGCGCGTCTTGATAAATTAAATTTCATAGGTTTGTGTGAAGCTGTTCTCGACAACAGCGGTGCGGGCAGAGCGGGCGGCGAGCGTTGAGCTGTATTACCGCCCATACCACTGCCCATACCGCCTGCTCCGCCCACTGGCGTCCAGGACGAGGCCTTAAAGCGTATCTTCACCAGGCCACGCCTTACAACGCAGCTTGCTCAAGTAGTACAGTATAAGAGAACATGCGGATCAGTGAGGAGGACATACCTTCGAGCTCTCCAGCTCGTGCAGCAGCAGTATCCTGAGCAGGTGGCGGTGCTCCTGCGCGGCGACCTGCGAGTTCTTCTCGGAGGAGAAGTTGAGTCGCAGCTTCACCACGCCCTGCCGACGCAGCTTGCTCTTCTTGCTGAGGTTGTACCACATGGTCAGGCCGCCGGCTGGGATCGACTGTAGGGAATGGATTTTGGTAATGTTCACGAATGCAGTAAGAACGTCAGACATAAGAAATATAAACGCTATGTAATAATTATATCGGACAAATATTGTGTATTTACTTTTATTGTGTAAAAGAGTTAGTTCGGGTGTTAAAGGATCTAATAACTTTTTTAAATAGTGATCCCTGTAATTTTACCGCAAAATAATCTCAGTACTATATATCTGCGCCAGTTTCCTATATTTATTATCTGTAAGTGCCTATCTTAGTATACTCAGAAAACTTTTGAAGATACCAGTTATAGTTTATTTTTGTTTTTATAGTGTTTTGTCACCATACAAACTTAATAATATAAATTGCACTTGTAAAAAGAATACAAGTGCAATTTATATGATACCAGTAATATTTTTCTATAGACGTAAATAGGGATTCGTCGTTCAAGACTGTTGAAGTAATAATAATAATAGTTGTTACGCTTAAAAACGGTCAGTGTTTTATAGGAACACCTACACTAGTATTATACTATCTGTTTCTACCTGTCCGAATAAAAAATAAAATGAATAAGACTTTTAAAATTACTTAGAATATTCGGCAAATCCAAGATCCGCAAAACAAAATTGACCTTGTGGTCACTAGTCATTATCTCAATTTAAAGAAGTGATAAGCATTTATACATGAGTTTCATTGCAATAACTCGACACTTTATTTGATTAACGCGAGGAATGTGTTGGATTTAATCTAATAGTTTATTTACACAATAACTTTTGTAGGATTTCGCGGCTTTAATTTATCAAATTATCTTCGAGGTGGATGATACATGATAACATTATCGTAGTTGAAATATCTTAGAACATATTTGAGGAATATTGTTGGAATAGATCGGGAAAACAATTTTATAATTAAAATTATAAATTTTCCGTTTCCTTGCGCCACACATTGCAAATAACAAACAGTTATTAAATAATAGCAAATTCGTAATACTTAACAACCCGTTCCATATTCAATAGGAAAATATTCAATAAGTGATCATTTCCATCATTGTTGTCACACAATATATTTTTTTATTTTTTATGACATTATTCGATAAAGCTTTATTTTTTAACCTATTATGTCTAAAAAAGAATGAGATATATTTTAAGTAACGTCTTGGTGTCGCGCGACACCGCTTCGCGTCTTGTATAGCAATTGTGGGGTCTACGGCTGCGGAGGTTACCTATTAGTAGTTGTCCCTCCCTGCATACAGACCAACCTAAATACAATAATCCGGCCGACTAATGGACGCGCTACAAAAGATGGTTCGGTCACCAATACACACACTATGTTGACAAATAATGGTTTGTAAACAGTTGATTCGATCTTGCTAGTCCGGAACGAGTTATGTAATTAAATTCACTGTTTAATTTCAATGTTTTTATTTCTACCCCGCACTGAACGTTTAAAAAACGTCGACTAAAGGTTTAAAATCGACATGATTATGTGGGTTTAAAAAACCTGATGACTAAATAAACGTCTGATTTATTGCCGAAACAGCTATGTTACTTACCAATACCCGCAAAATCTTTATGTACTCCGTTCTGTGTCTTTTTAGTAGGGTTCCGTAGCCGAATGGCAAAAACGGTAATAAAAAAAAACTCTAACCTATGCGTGTCTATGGATAGGTCTATTAAAATGACATAAGAGTTTCTAAAACAATTTTTTCTAAAAGTCTAACGTTTAAGATATAGACGCTTCCAAAGTGGTACAATGGGCGTCCCCCACCGATATAAGATGTAGATCTCAACAAAAACGAAAATTGGTTTGAATGAGATCGAACCAGTAGTTTTCGAGATATTGCACATTTTCATCAACCGCCAATATAACTTTGTCTTTCATGTAAACACTATGAAAAACAAAGTAATTTTTGCTGTAACAAAATATTGTGATGATTTCGTTAGGTGAAAGTAAGTGGACCCCGAATTCAGTTAAGGGTGGCACGGAACTCTCAGTGCGCGGGTCCGGCACGCGCTTAGCCGGTTTTATTCTTACCTTTAGAGGTACGTTGGAGGTGCCAATAAGCTCATTGTCGTGTTTGCCAGTCGACGCCGTGATGGCGATCTCCTTCATCAGCTTTCGGAGACCCTTCACACCTTTCACCTCGAAGATTTTTGTCATTTTCTCCTTGACAGTCTCCGCGGGATCAAAGTCCCTGTAAAAAAATCTGGTTTAAAGAGGCTGATAGATCTAAGAGACCCTTCGACCAAAGGCGCAGCGTAGGACGTCCACCGACAAGATGGACAGACGACCTTGTAAAGATCGCGGGATCGCGCTGGATGCGGACCGCTCACAACCTGTCGTTGTGGAAAGCCATGGGGGAGGCCTATGTTCAGCAGTGGACGTCCTTCGGCTGATAATGATGATGATGATGATGATAGATCTAAGGTTTGGCAATTCAGTTGGTAAGGCATTCATAATCTTAGTTTTTAAAATGGGCAACTTGAAGAGTGCAGAATTTATTGATTAATTACAGTGAACACCCTGCTTGTTAGCAGCTATATCCAGCGATGAAAATTACCACAGTGTAAATATCATTGAATAGATAAGTTCATATCGTGATATATTATAGTACATAATATGTCAGCATTTATAAATTAACTAATAGCACCTGGTGTGTTGTATACATATAACAAAACTGATTCTAACTAGACTGAATCAATGCACAGTAACAGCTAAATTAAACAATATAACAACAAGCTTACCAAACTTCTAAACAAAGTGAGTCTTCTTGTAGATTTCCGGGCATCGGTCTGCAACAAAGTTCACGAGTTAAAATACGTTAGTTTAAACATAGGAATAGGTACGCTATGTTACAATATACGGTCGGTTCATGCATAGGAATAATCGCTAATACCGTTGGGTACAAGGTTAAACTCTCCCTAGATGCCAAGGTTAGGACCTGGGACTACACTTTGTTGAACTTCGCCCGTGTTTTGAGGTCTATGTATTGTGTATCTTGTTCTCGTTGGCATATGATCTCTGAGTTAGAAGAGGATAGCAAATGTCGCAAATACTGTCATTGTCCCATAGAGTAGGAACTCCGGGGCTAATGGTGTCGTAAAACCGTTAGTTACGACTGCTTCCATACAATCTGCATAGTAATTTAGCTTAAACTATAAACTACACTGTACTAAACGAAAGTAGTTCCGGTATGTTTAATGCAAATCAAGTTAAAGTAATAGATTTACAAATAAAATATTGTAATACAAGTAATACAACTTTAAGTGGTGCGTCGTATCGTGTAAACTGCTCACAGTTATTGTTTAAAATGTTCTTTTCTTCGGATTGTCTATACGTCCGGTAGTTATACCTGACTAGTGTGTGTATATTTTTAAAAAGTGAGTTAACTGCAAAACGTGACTACAAAAACTAAAAAAGTTACATAAAAAAATCAGAAATACTTACAAAGAGAAATGCTCCTCCCATAATGGATTAAGTGTTCCTGACTTCACCGAAGTGTTATACCTATGCGAAGAATTGGACATCAGGTATATCGTAACGAAGGGGTCGCTGAGGCCATTAGGGTCTTTGGGGACGAGGTCTTTTGCCTCTATCACTTCCACGTTGAGCATCAGCTCAGGGGGTTCCTTAGCTTCAGCCTGTGTTAACAGTTCTGTGTGTTTATCATTAGATATCTTGAAGGCTTCTTGAACGTAAGAAAGCATCGCCTGCTCGCCAACTTCGCAGCCTACGTCACATCCCCCGACATTGTGCAAAATTTCGTACAACACCTCAAGGTAGAGCTCATCGATCTGTTAACAAAAAGTTTGCAGTTATTCCACCTTTATACTTTTTAATGTAAACAACACTGTTTTAGAATGTGTAGGCCACTCGCGTTTGAATGAATTACAATTTATAAACTAAAGGTTATTGGCAATTAGGAAGGTTTATAGCGTACGAGCATACCGAGGATTCGTAATAGTAACGCAGTTTCATGAACTATTTATCAATATGCGAACACAGACGAAGAGCTAAACTAATCAAGTGCAGTGGTGACTTTGTAATGAACCCTCGGAAGGGTGAGGTTGGTAACCACGGCACCACAGAAACAAACCATTGCCTAACACGCGACCAATTTGGGCTGTCATGTCGCGAGGAGTCCGCGCTATACAACTACCCACCCTTGTAAAACCGGCAGGGTTACTGCGCCGCCGTGGGAAGCTTATTGATCACTGAAACTAGTGGTGTTTTCGATTACCCGCTCCGATGGACTAGTGTCTAGTACTATTCTAGACTAACGAAGTGAAAAAAACATCTTAACTAGAAATACACTCCTTGCACTTCTGCTAATGATATGACTCATCCTCAAAAGCAACGGTGTCGAAAGAGCACTTAACTTGTGACCACTGAACCATAACATTCGGAAATAAAAACGGCCTGTTATCGTTTTCGAGTTCGGCCAACACAGTTCGTGACTTCACTCTACAAGGTCCTTTCGCTTAAATTAAAATTTCCTGAATGAACATAGCATTTAAATGTGAACTTGAATACAAATTAGTTTAATTAATAAATACATACAGTCATAGACTGTATGATGAGACTGGTCTGCCGGTCCAGCAGTTCCTTCTTCACGCCCCTGAACTTAGTCCGAAGTGTTCCCGTACCGTTCATCATGACTGCTGTCGCACTGAACTATTTACATAACACAACACTTCATCACTCTTTCATAAAGTTATCGCGGCAACTATTTCAACGAGCGCATAAACACATGTGTGAAACGAGTGGGATGAACACTGAAACAGAAATGTGTCTGGTGGGTGCCGCCGGTGCACTGACGGTCGGAACTTGGGATACAACTCGCTCTGAACGCCAAATTCTATTTTTGCAAGGCGCCGCCAACGGAGACGAATGCGAACTCAACAGAGCAATAAAAAAAAGTTACCCAAAGTTTTTCATCAGCTGGTGTCTGGAACTTTCGTCCGTGTCATACGTGCTCGTTGAGCTGTTCAAATGATAGACTGCTAAAAGCGCACCTATACAATTAGCGTTTCCTAACTATCCCCTTCGCGCGACCTATAAATTTCGCTCTGACGCAATTTTTGAAGGACACCCTAGTTATAGCCTCATAATCTCTTTGCTAATGGAGAATCGGATTTATGATCTTCCATCGTAGATAAAAATCAATCCAATAAAATATAATGCAAAGTTTTATGTAGGCATTAGAGGCGTTTCAGGCCATAATATTTATTTGACTGCAATATTTACGTCAAGTGTAGTTTGACTATCGAACGAATAAATATCTCAAAATACGCATCATAATAAAATAGTGATACATAATGGATGATCTGTAAATAACTACCTGCAACGACTCCTGGACTAAGTATGATGAAACTACGAGTATGTGCTCATCGTATGTGGATCAGAGGATTCTGATTATATTTTCCGTCTTACCTGCATAACTTTCATT
Organism: Pyrausta aurata; assembly: GCA_963584085.1. Taxonomy (NCBI): domain Eukaryota; kingdom Metazoa; phylum Arthropoda; class Insecta; order Lepidoptera; family Crambidae; genus Pyrausta; species Pyrausta aurata. The sequence continues at coordinate 6,671,109 of OY757260.1, forward strand.
TGTTTCCAAAAGCAAAAAATCTTGAGCCGCTTTTCTTATCACAGGTAAGATTTATGAAAGCAGTACTTTTGTATTGTTTACAACAGTGTGTTGCTGTTTCAACGGGAAAGCAGAAGCCAAGGCTTTTCCACATACAGCAACTCGTGCTTATCGATTTGTTTATTTTACTAACCGTACGTTAGTTTACATTAACAAACACGGAAACTTACTTCTCGTTGGTAAATTATTAACACAACTGAACCACCTCAAAAGTACTTAATCGTTATGATAAACTGCATGATATCATAAAACAAGATAAATAACTATCAACATTATGTACCCATCACTTGAAAATCTCAATAGGTGGAAGCCATTGCAGCTTTTGATATGCACTTATCATCATACGATAGGATGTAATCGTCATTAGAAATATCGCACTACGACATACCACGTACTTATTTGATTTGTGAATTTAGTATTTTTCGATAAAAAGAACAAAAGTATTAATTTAATGTGTACTTTCATGATTCTAGGAAGTGGGGACAGCCATTGTTATTTGTAACGAAGATACGTATTTTGTGGCTATGCTTTGTAAGCTCGATCTTGAATATTAATTGGGGTTTAAAAGCTACACGTGTTTCGATCGACTACACAATGAATACAAATTAATAAATCAATAAGTATACATCGAATAACATAACAGTTTATGATGCCTAAAGCTTCAATATGCAAGAGCTGGCAAATGTGATCTAAATTCAGTTCGATTGCTTCTTACTTATCAAACATGATGCATTTCTTGTGCAGACATTGTAGGTATTGTAACATTTCCAGATTGTTCCAGTCTAATTTTACAGACAGTTTAAATTAATGTTTTTACTAAATACAGAACCTTCTTACCTACTTCAGGAGTTGAAACTTACTTCATAACTACATGATGCTTTTGATAGAAAAATCATCTTACTATATTTATGTATTTATTTAAACTAGAATGCACTGTAAGTTGTACAATTGGCGGACTCAATACCTTATGGCATTTCTCTACCAATTAACCGCATGAGGGAATGCAGAGAGTTTAATCAGTGGCGGAATATTTACAAGTACTGAGAGGGTACAAAAATTAAATATATCAAATAAATGTATGCCAATCGAGTTCTTTGAACCCTCTTCATTACAGACGAACCTTGAGTACTAAGAAGCCACTTTTAGATACAGGAGAACGACATTGGCCCGAGCGCATTCTCAAATGACGTTAGTCATTGGGATCAACCTTGGTTAGGAAGTTGACAAAATAACTGGGGAAAAGTAAGAGCCGCTGGCAAGATGCCACCCCGCTGAAACAAGCGCATTGTATACGCAACGGACGACCAAAGTTCGCGCAATTAGAGTTACTGCTCAAGGAACAACAATGTATTCTTGAATCAATGTTCTAACTCAAGCCTTTTAAACCAAGATAGTCAGTCGATCGATCGATTCTTGCATTTTCTGGATGTTAAGCCCATTGGTCACAGGCAATTGTGACATTGGTTTGGAAAAGTGCCCAAACAACGAACCCCCGCCCGGTCGGAGCAGCCGTAATGTCTCTGTTTGTCCCACTTTCTTGGGTTTTACAGCTCTATGAAATTCAATGTCTAGTTCGTTGGAAAGAATATACAAAATTCAATGTTTATTTACGAAAATAAAAGTATGTCGTTCATAAATAAAATAAACGCTAGACTATTCACGCCTGCCAATGGATGAGGCGATGAAATATTAATCGTAATTGCAAAGTACACTACAGAGAAGGGTCAGTACCTACCTACATTAAGGGCGCACTTACCGATCAATATCTACTCAGAGGATGTAGTCACATCAAGAAGCGCCAATGGATGCAATAGGCATATTTATAGCCTACCTTTATTTTTTAAACTTAGTGCCGTTTCAATTTGTGGTTACGTTTTTAATATTGTTTATAATAAAACTTGACTCACGTTCCAGCCGACTGCCGCCGCATACAGATCTATTTTGTCCGGGTCATCAGGTTCAGAATCTGTATCGAGTAGGGTTTCGTTCCCGCTGTCAGAGTCCCTAGCAAGACTTCGGCTCTCACACTGTAGATCCGCTTCACTTTTCTGTTCACCATCTTGCTCCTCAATCTCTTTCAGCGGTGCTAGAGGAGTCGCCTCCTCCAAAGCGGCCCTTTGCGAAGCCTGCTTCAATATCGACCCGAACTTCTCAAAGAAACTATCGTCCACTTCTTGGATTCTGAAACAATAGGAAGTAAATTAATTACAGCTGATAAGTTACATGTCTGATGTAATAATACGCAAGTCATTCATGATGCTCTTTACTGACCTTGAGTAGATTCATTGTGTGGGTTATCAGAAGTCAGTAGTAATAAAAATGCGAATTATGCAAAACAAACATTTATTTTTGATTTATAAATAAGATAAAATAAATTCATAAATATAAAATTATACACATTTCTAAACAAAATTATGTAAATGTTATATAAATAAGTTTCATCAATACATGCCAGAAATGGCCAGAATAAAATTTTTAATAGCCTGTGGTGTCTCAATGCAAGGCAGCAGCCTCTACCAAGGATAATATAACATGATTAAATAATATTTTAATTAAATTAATATTACTGCTTGAATTTACACTTGATAATTTTATAATAATTAGTTATAATAATGAATAGTTTGACACCTTTAATCCTAGATCACATGAGACTGGAAGACTGGAATGGACAACACTTACATAATGCCTACGAGACTTGAGGTTTCCCATATTTAAATCATTATGAGAATATTAACACATGGGAAATAACAATTCATTACAAAAAAAATATACACTAATCAATATAACATACTAACAAGATTATTACAGATTACTTATGTTATACAATACTTCTGTATAATATTATTGATAATATGGCAATTGATATTACATAAATGCACATTACTTTAAATAAATAAAGATGCTTATTCACTATAGAGGTCACATATATCAGCTGGTACAATATTTATTTGTCCAAAGCAGACATTAAAGTATACTTTATGTCTGTATATTCTTCAGCCCCATGTAAGCTGCCCTCTCTTCCAATCCCAGACTCTTTAATGCCACCAAAAGCAGGCTCTGCAGCGGACAGTATACCATCATTTATTGCCACCATACCAAAGTCCAATTTTTGTGACATTCTGAATGCTTGACCCAGGTCTTTAGTAAAAACATATGCGGCTAAACCACTCCTTGTACTATTAGCAATTTCTAAAGCTTCTTCCTCACTGCTAATTTTAAAGCATGTGGCTACAGGGCCGAATATCTCTTCTTTATAGATATTCATATTAGAATTCACATTTACTAAAAGTGTTGACTCATAATATTTAGTACCAAGATCTTTAGCAAACTTTCCACCAATTAAAGCTTTAGCCCCCTTAGACACAGCATCATCAACCAGTCCAGATACTTTCTTAGCTTGTTCTATATTAACAAGGGGTCCACAGGTCACACCAGGTTTTGTTCCAGGCCCAAGAACACATTTTGTTCCAATACGGTTCTTGAAACCTTCCACAAACTTATCATAGACAGCTTCGTGAATTAAAAATCTATTGGCCCCAATACAAGCTTGACCATTATTCCTGAATTTTGCCAACATAGCTTGATCTAGAGCATGTTCAAGGTCAGCACTGGGAAAAACTATGTATGGTGCATTGCCTCCTAACTCCAGAGAAACTCTTTTGATGCCTTTTGCTGCTTGACCGTATAAAATTTTGCCCACATGAGTAGATCCTGTAAAAGAGATACAGCCAACATGTTCATCCTCGCACAACACTTTACCAATAGCAGAAGCATTTTTACGACTGGAAGTAACAACATTGATAACTCCTTTAGGAACACCTGCTTGCTCGGCCAACTCAGCAGCTGCAAGCGCTGACAGTGGTGTATCTTCTGATGGTTTAATGACACAGGTGCAACCAGCCGCCATCAAAGCTGCAACTTTTCGAGTTACCATAGCGAAGGGAAAATTCCAAGGAGTGATCACTGATACCACACCAAGAGGTTGTCTGGACAAGAGAATCTGTTTATTGGGCCATGGACTAGGAATTATTTCTCCATTGATGTGACGAGCTGAGTCAGCAAACCACTCGAGAAAAGAGTTTCCATATGCAACTTCACCTTTCGCTTCATACAGAGGCTTTCCAGCTTCCGCCGTTATTACCGCAGCCAAATCATCAGTATGTTTCTCGCACAAATTGAACCATTTCCTTAGGATGTAAGAGCGCTCCTTAGCTGTTGTGTTTCTCCAGGTTTTGAAGGTGTTTGCAGCCACATTCACGGCGTTTTTAGCGTCGAAAGCATCCATGTCCGGCAATTCCGTAATCACGCTGTCGTCGGCTGGGTTCTGAACAGGAAACACCGCATTTTTTGAAGCACTAGCCCATTCGCCGTTAATGTAGGCTTTGTTTTTTAACAAATGCATGCCCCGTCTCTGCACAATGATCATTTTCAAGCTGCTAATAGAACCGCTATTTAATACTACCATCTTCGTTGGAGATGTTTTTAGTACTGATAAAATAAAGCTACGGCTTTTATCTCTATTGAACTGACGAGATGGCGACCGACGAACGGATAAATTGCCCACCACTTATTTGCCGCAAGGCGAAACGTTATCAATTTATAAATTATACATTTATTATTCACCAAAAGAGCAAACTCCGGCAATTGTATTGACATAAACTGACTGCCAGCTACTGACTTTGACAATGACATTGACAGACCGCGAACCAGTGTGGCGATCGTAAAATTAGGATCACTTAAAAAACGGTAACGTTATATTTTTTAACGCTTTTATGGACAAAGGCTGGGGTCTGGGGTACAAAAATAATCTTTCTAGCTTAGTTAGTTAATGTAGTTTTTTTTGTTATTATAGTGTTTTGTCACTATATAAACTTATTAATAGTTGATGTAATTTTTAACTAGATAACTAGCTACGTAGGGTAGGTTTTCTGTTTCAAAAATACTTTGAAGCAGGTGGTGGTGGCGCATGGCGTGGCACCGACTGCATACTGCACCGGTGTCCGGTACTGATTATGTGTATACCGACGTATTTTAAAGTAATAGTAGTTCAATGGTCTATACCTACCTACACCGACATTATTGTATTTGGAACCACCGTGGTTAGTTGGACTGATGCCATTAGATGCACACAAAAGAACGTAGTGATTATTACTTACTCAATAATGCATACTGCATTAAAATGAAATACAGTAGGTAGGTATCTTAGATACCGTACCCTATCTAGGTACGTACGTCGTACAGATCGCTCGATCTTACGTTTCTTCATTCAAGTGACCTTTCATCCACCACCTCATCTTATTACTTTAACTACGGACCTACCCAACTAAAACTTTTTTCTTACTAGTTCCTACTTACTAGTTGCGTTGTTATAAGATATTAATACTCAGATACTAAGTCTCTTTACCAAAATACAATGAACACAAAATGTTAGCGCTACGCTAACTTTATAATACTACATAACTTCAAATAGAAGAAGACACTCAAAACTTAAATGCAAGTCTACGGAGCTTTGTTAGGGGTTGCTTTGTTAGCTCACCTGCTGTCATGTACTTGTTCATCTACAGACTTCTGTTGCTGCAACTTTTCATAAAAACCTTTCCACATCGACTCTTCATCCATTTTTATAGAGTTACACTTTTTAACTAAATTAAAATCGAGGCACCGATCAGATCAGTCGGGTTTTTAAAGCGTAACTGATTTACTTAAATAGACACACCGGCAACCGAATGATTCAGAAGAACCGAGTCATATGCTCAGCGGAGCAATGACGTAAACACTGGAAGTTAACCAAGATGCCGAATGCCGAAGATCGAGTTCGCGGAAACGTCTGAATATAGGTGGATTAGAGATCGTTGACACCGCGATTCACAAAGTGCTGCAGCTAGGTTGCAATCCTCGCTAAAACTGATAAGCACGGCAGGTTTCGACACTGTATTCGGCGTATTTTATTAGAACGCGTTGTTTGTTTTCACGCGGCGAGTGAATTCTGAAGCCAGCTGACGTAATCGCAGACTAAAGAACGGTACTTCTGCGCGCACCGCGCCGCGATGCCGGTGCCGTGTAAACTAAGCGATCTGCTGATGCCCACGTGCTTTTGTAATGTCATACAATCGCTATGTAAACAAAGGGCACTGCAAATTATACATTCCTTGCACATATCTCGGTGGGTATATGACAGTCATAAAGTTTAAGGTGGCATAAAGAATGCTTTAAATTACTAATACTGGCCTAATCAATTGGTAAATATAAAACATTAATAAGTAACTGATTAAAAAAAACAGTAACAGAGAGGTATAGTACAGTAGTAGGTAACTAACCACCTACCCATTTACATCAATGCAAAGACGAGTATGTATATTGTAGGTCAAAGAACGATAGAATCACCCCCTAACTAGAAGGATTGTTATTAAAATAGTAATAACTTAAACTCACGATTTGTTTCTTATACAAATCTATAAGTATACAAAAAAATCCTAGGATTTAAGTAATGCCCATTACACAAAATGTCTTTAACAACAACTTGAAAGAAATTCGTTTATCATACTTTATTCCTCAAATAAAATTAAGTACCTAAGTATAAGTAGGTAGGTTGGTAACCCAATTCAAATTATAAAGCTTTGAAGTGGCCTCAACGCAAGCCTTTGAGACCTTGAAGGTGCTCAGTGCTACTAAATTTCCTTTTAATGTGAGGTACTTACAAAAACATTCGTTATGGTTACGATTTACCTAATATTATGATTTGCTATATATTATCTTGGTGCAAGATAAAATTAAAGTTTCTTAATTATTTTATGAAATAGTCAAATTAAATCATTTATTAAATAAGTAAGTATGGCTCTCATTTTGATTATGCACTTATGTTTGACAATGCAAAAGGAAATGATAAGATTAATCTTTTCATTTGGTCAATAAAACGGCTTCCTCTCTCGTCAATTCGTCATTGTAGTCAGAATAATAAGACACATTCCTGGGAGAGAAATGCGCAAGTTGAATATCAATTCAATTTCAATCATGAGAAATACCAAATTCCCCTTGCTTTTTACCCTTGTGTACTAGTTTAAAGAACCCAGAAGAACCCATAGTTCGCGAAGGATAAGGCATTCAGCCAGGCGGGCTTAATTAAACATTAATAAAACCCAATATAGCCGGTGTCTTTCCCAGAATTAAGAGTGATGATGATGATGACTCAAGTGCCTGAGGTGCGTGCAGTCAGGTAAACTAAGTAAGTTGAAGTAAGTATGATTAAGTAACAAAAAAATGAGCCAATTTTGAAATTAGTGACTTATATATAGTCTATAGCAGGTACTTACACGTTGTTTTTTTTTTTGTAATTGGTCGCGAGGACGAATTATCTACTTATTTATTATCTAGAGACGTAAGAGTTCATCTAGGTTAGTAAGTACGCACGTCAGCACGTAAAGCTAAACACTGCGGTAGGTACCTTACTGCTGTTGAAATAAGGGCAATTTTCAACAAAAAATTATAGTCTGATGTGCTGGCGACTGCACCTATCAAACAGAGCACTAATAACGCACTCACGTGTTCTAAATATAAATTAAAGGCCCCTAATTACCGGCAGTTCATTGCCACTGATTTGATTCATCCTACAAAAGAGAGGCGATGAAAACATTGATACTTTTAAATGTTTTATATTCATGGAGTAGTTAACGGTGTTCCTATTACTAATCAACTAGTCAATGTCAATTCCGTTCATTCATTATTTTACAAGTTAAGTGGAGATGGCGAGCCGCACAAAAACTTAACTAAAATAAATTAGTGTGACTCACTCATACAGCCCGAGGCCTGGATTTGCGTGACAAATGAACAACAAGTCGCGTTGATGGCAAGCATTATGTGAAAATAGCGTTCCTACTTTATGTTTAGGCACAAAATATAAAATGTTTAGGCACGAAGAAAGATTTAAAACCATAAATTGATACGATAATCACAATTAAAATACCTAATATTTTATTCTAGGGGACAATACAGTCTGGGCTGGGTAGACGTAACTCTGGATTAAGTCATAATGTTGATGTCAGTTTCCCACAGTTTGTTATGCACTCGGTAGAACGGAACGTTTTCTTGGTCGGTTGGTTGGCCGAGTGTTGGCAGCGCGGGAGGAGAATCGCGCGAAGAAAAAAGTTACAAGTCAATCACGGACGAGTAAAAAAAATTCAATCTTGTATTTTGGCGGAGCGCGGACACAAAATAATAAATATTCGATAGACAGTATAGCTAAAGCACCACGAAGCGCGTAGTAAATAGAAGGAAGAGACAATTTGTAATTGTCAGAAGAGTTTAAAAGAAAGAGGTGGGCATGAGAAGAATTTAACGAGATGACGATGTGAATATTGTGTCAGCGATATTGTTTTTACCATGTATTGTACACACCCACAGAAGAGTTTATTATATCCTCTTCCGTGATTTTATTGCGTGCGACACCTCCAGTTAGTATGCGCAGTGAGTGGGCCTCAACTTCAAAAAATGTGTTTCCTTTTTTAACCTTAAGTTTAGTCAGTCTGTTTTACTTCGGCTAAAGACGTTATCAGCGCTCGTCAGCAAACAAATCTTTCTGATAACGTCTCGAAATAGACAAACTGAGTAACTCTAGAATAATCATCCGATGATGATGAACAAACGAGGTCGAACAGAATATTATACATTTACAAAGTAGTAAGTAATTAGCTTAATTGCGGACTAAATTGTTTGGCAATTTAGAGTAGTCAAGTAGGAATTTAACCATTGTCATTCATACACATACATTTAACTTATCACATTACACACATAATACCCTTCTGTTATCAACATTGAGCCTGTCTACAAAAGTAAATAAATGTACATCTTTTTTCTCTTCTTTTTCATTAAAAAGCTATGCTCTTGTCGGTGGAGTTTTCTCCATTTATCTCTATTCAGAGCCATCTCCTTGACCTCTTGGTACCTTTATTTGGGTCATACTTCTAGGTCTTCCTCTTTTCCTTTTCCCTTCAATCTTTCCCTCTATGATGATCTTAATCAAGCTATCGTGCCATACCAAGTGTCCAAGCATCTTCCCTCTCCGGTTTTCTATTGTTTGGAGTATTTTGATTTTGATTTTGATTTTGGAGTATATTTCTCTCCTCGCCTTCAATCCTCAGCACATCTTCGTTAGATTTTTTTTCCATCCAGCTAATCCTCTCCATCCTTCTCTAGCACCACATCTCGAACGCTTCTATTCTTTCTCAGTCACGTTTAGTCATTGTCCACGTTTCACTACCGTACAGAGCGATGCTCTAGCTAGATGTAAGCAGATGTAAACTTTAATAGTAATATCTTTAATAGCCTTTTTGGATTTCCCTCGATATTTTGGATTTAAACATATTTTTTTTGGCAGGCTAGTCTTGTTTTTATATCTAATGTGGATCTGGAGTTGTCTGCTATTATGTTATTATGCAGATACATCATTGACCTTAAAATTAATCACTAAGTGCATTCTCTTTATTTTGCCTGAACTAGGTGAAACCCGTAACTCAGGCTAAAAAAGCTTACACAAGCCTTACTTAATATTAAATACAAAATTGGAGTAAAATTAAATAAATCTTAATAAAACTATCATCTATTATTGTCTGCGAAAAATACATAAAAATAAAAATACATCCAATAAAACTTAGTAACAGCTAGTAGGTAGGGACTGTAACACCAAATAATATTAGAATGAGGTAAAATTATAAAATCACATAATATCTGATTACAAGAGGAAAATGTGAATTTATTATTATTTAGATTTGATACACTGTAATTGGTAATTAATTCAGGTTCCATTATAATATTTATAATATATCCAAGCCAAAATATTGAATCTCATTTAGTATAACTTAATAGCGTAATGAACTATTAGCGTAAAAACAACTATTAATATTATTATATTCTGTGGTAATAAACTAAAGATAGACTATGAAAACTATAGTAGGTAGACGTCGAGTCGTATCAATGAGACAATAATACCTTTGACAAGAGCACCAGAAGAAGAAGACTATGAAAAATTATAATATTATACCTACATGTTAGACTTCCTTCCATACAAAATTAACGACCGTTCAAATCCTATTATTTTGATCATCTACTGTTTATACTCGTTGCGATCATCGCACTAATATCGAGTGCCTATTAAATACACACAGTAAATAATCTCCATCAAAGATTGGTCGTATTATATCATAAGCGGTCGTATCTAAGTAATAAATAAGACAATAAGTCAGAAACACTTATTCATTGCTGCCGGTCACTTGCCGTTTGACTATAAATCCATTAGCAATTTTAGTAAACTTAATTACTTATATTTTATACAATAGACGAGAAGAGACAATAAACGGTTAGTTGTCAACTGTTTAAATGTTGGATAACCCTAGAATAGGCCGCTTATAACACAATAATACTAAGTCCACATTTTGTACTCATTCGGTTATGAACTTATGCTTTAAATAATTAAAATTAATCTTATCATGTTTTTGGAACAAAAAAAATAAAGAATATCTGATCAAGGCAAAATATAAATTAAATTAGAGAGTAAGCTAATCAGGAGCTAATAATGATTCAAAATAAACCAGTAACGCTATAGCTTAAATTGACATAAGGTGGGATTCCTAATTTTTCATCGGAATGATGATTACTTGTCTGATACAGGGCCCCTATTTTTGAATCACTCGCTTGGATATGGCGAGTGATTTTCGTTCGAAAACGATTTTTTTTCTATGACTTTTGACACTACGTCGAACGAAAATCACTCGCCATCTTCAAGCGAATGAATCAAAAAGAGGGGCCCAGGGTCGAAATAATTAGTGGAAACACTGGTGGAAACTAACTTATTTTCATGAAATGAATGAAAATCGAAGTCAGCCTTTAAGTATCGTCGTGGACTTCACAATTCCCCGTTTATGGCGAATTGCCAGTGTTATGGGGGTTGATAGTCATACTTTACGATTAGACTTCTTAAGCAAAGACGGCAAAAGTTCAATGACAAAAACCTCTGCCTTACTGCAACAATATTTTTTAACTTAGGTGCTTATTGTATTATTTTCATGAAAGCCATCATGAATACCTTGCTAGCCCAAGAAACTTGGGTTTAGCATTTAACCACAAGTATTAGAGATAAATAACTCAGTATACATACTTTTTCCTGCTAATAATTTCTTTTTCTTGCATCCGTTTGTAGAGAAACATCCATTGATCGCACTGTTTTTTCACCGGCATTGCGTTTGCCATCGTGCACGACTTATCACTAGTTCAAAGCACAAAGTCTAAATTATAGCACAGGGTAATTTGTCCGATGCACTGTTATTTTATCCTGTTCGTATTTTTAAATTAGGTAGAGTACGTAGCTTAGATATTTTTAGTTGTGAATATACTTATTTAGCACGAGATACTTATTTATTTCAGCACCGCAATGCGCGTCTGACTTGTGAAGGCAGGCTGAAATGTTTGTCGCTGTAAGCTCTGTTTGGTTTGGTTTTACGTCTCCTCAGTTTTTTAGAGATCCAAGGCTGGTGCGTAGAAACCTTTTTATTACTCATTGTGTGCTAATTACGGTATATCCCAGGCTCGAAAACCAGAGAATTAACAAAAATTTTGTTCAGCGGACCGGAATGGAATGTTTGTTGTTGATACCTATTTTAGATTTTTGTCACATAATAAGTAAGAAGTAATAAAAGTAAGTTTTTTTAGCTGACGGACACGAATTTCAAACAAAAAAAAACAGAAGATCTGGGGGTTTCTATAAAAAAACCCTTTATCATAGAGGCCGTTGTTGGCTACTTTGACCATTTGATCAAATAATACAAACTTATAACTTATTATTTAAATAGACACAATCTCTGATAGGTTGATCAAATGATCATGCATATCGGGCCCTTATTCACTTTTTTCTAGAAAATGCTTAAATCATAGTGCTTAGTGGACACTTCAGCCTATACCATATTTATATTCAAACTAGGTACTATAATTTGAATACAATTAAAATAGCAGTACTTAAGTATAAATTGCGACAAAAATGATTTTGGTATATGCATTTAGGTACCAAAGGAATTTAAATGGAATTTGCACGAATTAATAAGATAAAAATCTGTAGTTAAATATTTCAGCGATAAGACCGGATGGTTGTTACGACACGAGATAATGCAAACGAATCTTTCAATTCCGCGAAGCTTTATGATTCAAAATGCATTTTATGTGTGTACAGAACCAAGATAAACGCAATAAATGTTTAAACAGCTTGATTGGGAAACCCATCACAACACGCAAACTGGGTTCACACCACATACAACATAGGTAAATATACAAGCTGAAAGAACAATGCATTGTTAAAATAACTGGCAGGTTAGGACTTTACTTTGATGTTAGGATTCCCATTTTGTCACGGGTATAATATCAGATAGTGGAAGTGAGTAATAACTTTTTGAACAACGTCCGTGCTCTACATCTCTAAAATGATACAGAAGAACGAATTCTCGCTACGCCAAGGTCAGATCCAAACATTGAACTACTATTACTATAGGTCGACCGCAAAACTGAGACGTTTCTGACGTCACTTTTATCACCTTTATTTTCATTTCCCTCACAATTAATGTACTCCTCATCATGACTATAAATTAAACGATCTTTCTTTTACCATAAAGAAGAACATTTTATTCATAACAAAAAATATGGAGTACATTATTTGGGAGAAAAAAGTGACGTCAGAGACGCCTCAGTTTCGCGGTTTATCTATAGTGTATGGAACTGATATCACGAACAAATTTGGTGCTCCATGAATTGATCACACGGTCATCAACTCGTAGTACAAATCATAATTCGAAATTTAAATTTTCAAAGAAAACGTCGTCACTATCTTGTAGTCGTTTTTGAGACACATTTTTTGCTTGGCATAAATCTTCTCTGTACGTAATAGAACAACTCACTGAATCCAAACAACAACCCGTGAAAATATATAACCCAAAACTTTTGGGATATATACTTTCACGGGTTGTTTTTTTATTGTAATTTACAGTAAATACTCGTAAGAGAATACAGCACTTCCCAGTAACCTAGAAATGTTAGACCTTTTTAACCGCAGATTTAAAGGTAGTGCAAATGTGCAAACCGCTCTAACTAGCTACATAAATTGATATTTTTATAAACAATGTATCAAATCTTAACTTACTATTTATATGTATTAATAAATTGTACATACAAACTCAAAATGTTATGACAACCCTGATATGTCAAAAGTAAAAGTCAACCATAAGTTGAATCATCTCTCCACGCAGACATTTAATATTATATTATTGCTACCTAAGTGGCTAAAATCGAGCTTAAGTCTGGCGCATTATTTCTTACCCTATCTTATTTAATTCTCAAGTTAGTGACATAGAAAGACCTTTGGTAAGTATAGTAAGAAAGAATCATATTCTAAAAGTAAATATGAGAGCATGTTCGTCATGTGGGCAGCCAATTTGCATAATAACAGTCAGACAACTTGGTCAGACAATCGTCAGGCTACTTAAAAGTAAACATTCGGAGAACGATTTTTTTAATGGCTGTCTTTAAGGATTCCGTAGTTTAACATGGAACCCTTATAGTTTGCTGTGTCCGTCTGTCCGCAGTTCAGCGCAAAGACCTGAAGTGCTAGAAAACTGTTATTTGGCACGGGTAATGTATTCTTATCTCCTCGACAAAATGGCTAAAAAAAATATTATTATTTTTTCGGGTACCACTCATACATGTAAAGTATGGATGTTTTTTTTCTCTAGCCAAACAGGTCGCGTGCTATCGTTGAATAGGCTTTATTTTTATGATTATGAGTTTGCCTACATCACTTTTCTACAAAGTGGCCTGTTTCCGTAACATTTAGTTTTAAAGGGCTAATCTTTGTTAGAGTCGTGTGAGCCCAACCCTCTCTCAACCAACAAAATGGCAATAGGTAGATATGTGAAAAAAAACAATTACATATATGTATATTATTAGTAATCTGAGAACAAACGATTTATTCGAATCCAGACCAAAATGTTTGTTTTTAAAGTCCGTTTTTCTTTTCTTGTCGAATATTGTAAACAGTCTTTTCATAACTTTTAAAATAAAATCAGTGAATAAAATGAATAAACTATTTGATTTAGAATAATATCAGTCTTTAACGATAAATTACTATAGATTGTGAGCTTTATGTTTATTTTAAAATAGGTATATAATTTCTTTCAAAATTAATGTCAAGGTTGTTTACAATATTTGACTTGCAAAGTCATACGGACTTTAATGACATCGCAAGTGTATTATACCGAACAAAGAACTCGCTTAGCAATTGAATCCAGCTGTTACTTGAACTTTATTGCGTGGGAATAAAGATACTTATGCGGGTATAGTGTCAATGTTCAGTGAAGTGGTGTTACTAATGCAGCAAGTGTTTATCAGGAAGCCGGTTGTGCCGGCGTTCGAGCGTGGAGAGGCCTTTGATCTTCATGGTAGAGATCACTTTATAAGATCGAAGAATAAGCGCGATAAATGATTTTCGACTGTACTCCTGTATGGTAACTTTGTGTAAAAACACCTACCTGTTGCTAGAGCAAGGGTGATACCTACCTACCTATAATACCCTTGCTCGATCGACAATTTGTAGGCCCATAGGCTTAAACTGCTTAGGGGCCTATCCGAATTCAGGGTGCAGATATTTACTTAGGGGAGAATCAGTCTTTTGGCATATATAACTACCTACTTCAAGAAAGAAAAGACAAATAATATGTTTTCTTGTTTCCAATCACAGTACACTGTGATTCCACGATATTTACTCAGTTTTAATGTTTTTTATGATGAAAGTTTGCCTGCGATATGTTGATTAACATTCAGAATAATCCACAGGAAAGATATACCTACAATAAGTGCATGATGTTAATAACTCTTAGCGTACTCGACGGTTTTACGTTATTTCGTAACAATACAAACATAATCTAACAATGGGTTCGGTGAGTATAGTAATTTGTACCCCCTCTCGTACATACCGGCGTTGCGTAACACCGTGACGCGGCACCATGATATTATGGCCGTGGTAGATAACACTTTAGTACATAGCATGGTAGACGGTTCACGGCATCCGCGATAGATGACTAAATTCAGGGACGTATTACTCATCGCTAGGCTGTTAATTACTGCACACAAAGGATTAAAAGAATCAATTCTAAATTAATCGTAAATGTAATAAGATAATAAATCATACCAGTGAATAACGAGTAAGTCACAAACAACAAAACATAAAATGCGGTAATTATTAGAAATCCCAAATATTGATACAAATATTTGCTACGGTCGTAGTCGTGTTCGATAGTCGTAGTCTAGCTAGGCTACGAATGCTACGAAAATCGTAGACGACAATAATTTGTCGTAGCATGAGGATTTTCACGTGTAATTCAAAATAAAGATGCACTGATATTATTGAAGGAAGATAAACGAAATGCATGATGCATGCATGGCATTTACAGCTTGGAACGCCACCTGTCCGGCTCTTGTTAAACGATAAGCTGCGTGTGCGCATTGCAAGTAGTATGCGTCACTTCAGTGGACTGACCGGACCGTAACGCACACAAACAAGTTAGTTCCTACGCTGCTCGCCGGTGGCGCTTGTTACGGCTTTATAAACACGAAAAAAAATAACAATATGTGTAGTAATATACAGGGTGTTATTGCAAGGGGGTGCCAAAATTTTGGAGGTAAATGAGACCGTCATATGAACAACTTTTACCATGGGGTCATGGTCAAAATCTTAAATAAAATTTCAGGTTCCCCATACAAAATCAGTCACCTACATTGACAATAATGTATGGAGAGGCAGAAAATAAAATTAATAATTGAACGATGGTCCCATAGTAAAAGTTGTTCATATTGATGGTCCTTTTCACCTCCAAAAATTTGGCACCCCCTTGCAATAACACCCTGTATGTACTTACAATTGTTGTAGAGATTATTCTTGGTAATTAGGCTGAAGGAATCGAACACGATGCATAAAAATATAAGGCTTCATCAATCGAATTTTTAGGCAATCCTTTTATGTAGTATTCAATAATGAATGAGTCGTTCAAGGTTTGAATATTGAATAAACCGAGACTACTAATAAGTATAATTATTGGCTATGTTTATCTTTGGGTTTAGTTTTTAACCACGACCGGTTTTTTCCCTCCAAGCAGAAGTATTTATAATATTTATTTATCTACGATGGTTGGTTACTTATTGTTTTAATTATAATTAATAAACGAAAGAAGGATACAAACAACTTGCGGTTTCATATATATCGTTGTCGTAGGTCGTGTTAACCGCAAACTACAAAATATTCCAAAGAAAACAATGCCAATATAATCACATTTAGTAATCACATACATTGTTATTTTATATGAGCCAAATATAGAAACAACGGGAGAAGCAGGAGTTCAAACAAATTGACAAAATGCTGCCCTTATTATTAAAAAGTTAGTACCAGGTTTAACCTACGACTAAAATAACGCAACCAATTGGAAAACTATACTCCTTCAGATATGAATGTCGTCGTAATGATATCATTTTTGAATTGGTTGGTAAACCAACTGACTTTAGTACGATACTAAACTATCAACTATGTTTTCGGAATAAGGGGGGCAGATGTAGAGTAACCGCATATTTCGGACGCCTATGAATATTCTAAAACCAATTATTGGTTAATAACAATGGTTATTTTTAGGTTGGTAACAACTTACAAGTAAAAAATCTGATTCGTGCTCGTTGTGAGGTTTTTGTTTTGTTTTTATCTTTTAGTTTAGTTTATTTTTTTTCTGTATTTGTGAATAAATGTGTATATTTTGATTTGGTTAAATAATTAATTAATTAAACAAAAATGTTATATTAATGGTTCTTTAGTGAAATAATATCTGACTTTGGATAAAGTAGGAAAGTTGTGACTTATTTATCAGAATGTCATCATCGACATAATGAATTTAGGAGCGCAGTCAATCAACGTTTATCTTGACATGGAAGTTTACTAGCACATTCTTATCTATATAATATTCAGCAAATCGACTCTCTTCATATCAACTATACAATAAGATATCAGTAAATAAGTATACTGAGTCAAGTAATTAGAACAAGTTCTTGAAATACTGAAATTAACTTACGCAATTGCTTGTTTATTCAAATGAACATTATGTTACTAATAGAAATGCGTGTTTGGGATTTAAGCTAGGGCTACTTTAATATCCATGAAGACATCTTACTACATCACGCCGAGGATTGTGATTAAAATAACATGAATTATTTTTTATTTCTTTTAAACTTCATTTCACTGTAAGTTGTACAATTGGCGGACTTAATACCGTATGACATTATCTACCAATCAACCGCTTATATTTTCTTTTCACAACCATTCGATGTTATTAACTTAAATGAGTAATTTGTAAAATGACAATCCTTTTATTGGCTTTAGGTAATATAAATAAATTTTGTTTGTCTTCTTAATCTTAAGAGCTGTGGATTGATGTAAAATAAATAAAAACTCACTTGTGTACTGTGTCATCACGTGGCTTCTTCGGCCGCCACAGCAACAGGCAGTCCAGCGCACCCTTCCGAAACGGCGGCTTCAGCAGTTTCCACTTCTTCTTCGTGCCACTCTTCGCCGTGTCCACAGACTCCCTACTAGTGTTCACATCCAAAATGTCCGGCTCTGAACCAACTTTCCTAAGCTCACCAGCACTACTGTATTTATCACACTTATCAAAACTAACCACCGACACAGAATCACTCGATACGCAACTCCTTCTGTTAGATAGAGGCGTGGACGTCGCGAAATCTGTCCGAAAACTCACTTCTATACCACTGTCGTTTCTCAAAGATATGTCCTCGGAGATGCTGTGAAGTTTCAGTCTATTAGAATTTCTCCGGACAGGTTTGGAGTTGAGTATGCTGTTCTCTTCAAAATTTCGACTTTTGATGTTGTGTTCGACGTCTACAAATGCGTTTATGTCCTCGCAACTTTTGGCGTTGTACTTGAAGGGAGTCCGGGATTTGTTTTTGTCTGTCGGGTCTGGGTGTAGTTCCATGGCGCCGACTACACTGGCCAAGTTGTCCTCGCTTTTCGAGAGTATTTTTAGGTTGGCAAGCTGTTTCTTCGGTCTTGGTGGTCGTGCTGGAACAGGCGCGGGAGGCGCGGGTGTCTTCTTATATTCTTTCTTAGGCGCGGGTCTCCTGGCCGCGGGGAACGGTTCGTCCGATCTGGCGTAGGATCTGGAATACTTTGCGATAATTCTGTTGATTTCTGCGCTGTTTTTGCGCCGGTTTGTGTGCCGCTTGAAGTTGAGCGGTTGCTGATAAGAGTCGGCGACGCTTGCGCCGGCGACCCGCACTGACCTCTCGCGCCATTCCGTCACTTTGTCTTCCAGTACCCTCTGCAGCTCGATCGCCCGCATTATTGGTCCCAATTCTGGCATTTTCGATATTTTTTTTATACTTTGAGAAAATACGTAGTTTTAATAGTTACTGTTTCTTCGTTGCTTTACTGAAACAAACAAATAGATATCTTAAAACAAAGAATCCGTATATAGTTAAATAACATATTATGCTTCGTTCGACGCTCTCATCTACGAGTAAGGTAGTACTGCTTACAACTTTTTTTCGTTTTTTCAAACTCAAAGTCAAAGTTTTTTCTCTATAAAAATAAGTTTGTATTTGAACTCACGTGTAACAATTTTTTTATTTAACTTTACAATAAATTACTGCACTTTTTAGGGTTCCGTAGCCGAATGGCAAAAACGGAACCCTTATAGTTTCGTCAAATCTGTTTGTCTGTCTGTCTATCTGTCTGTCCGTCCGTATGTCACAGCCACTTTATTCTGAAACTATAAGCATCATACCGTTGAAACTTGGTAGGTAGGTGTATTTTGTTTACCGCTTTCCGATTCAGATACTAAAAGTTAAAAAATATATATATTTAAGGGGCTCCCATACATGAAACTAAAACAAAAAAAAAATTTACCCAATCCTATACGTGTGGGGTGTCTATGGATAGGCCTTTCAAAATGACGTTGAGGTTTCTACAACCATTTTTTCTAACGTTTGAGATATAGACGCTTCCAAAGTGGTAAAATGGGCGTCCCCCCCCCCCCCCCCCCATCTAAGTTTTGAACCAAGGAAGTGAAAATTTTGAAATAAATATATGATGTACATCTCAACAAAAACTTTAAACGAAAATTGGTTCGCATGAGATCGAACGAGTAGTTTTTGAGATATTGCACATTTTTATTAACCGCAAATATAACTTTGTCTTTCATACAAGCACTATGAAAAACAAAGTTATTTTTGCTGTCAAAAAAATATTGTGATATTTTCGTTAGGTGGAAGTAAGTGGACCCTGAATTCAGTTAGGGGGGCACGGAACCCTCAGTGCGCGAGTCCGACTCGCACTTAGCCGGTTTTTGGTCGCTATTTTTGTAACATTATAGATTGTTTTTTTAATATTTCATATGTCTTTTCCTTTCCTACTTAATACTTAACAACCAAACAACCTAAGTCAATAAAGAGATTCTTATGTTTAGTTTTAAAAACTTAAAAATGTTCTTTCGTTACGGTTCCACTTCTGTCGCGACAGGCCCTGGCACTACTTATAATTGTGTTACCTAACACAGTTCAGCCAATGACCCTTGGCTCCTAATTGAATTAAGCCAGCTTGAACTAGAGGCCCAGCTTATCCCCTATATTAATATTTTAAACTGATATCAAGGCAATACTTTAACTGAGTTTTTGTAGTCCTAAATTTTTAAAGTATGAACTAAGTACTTTCGTTGCGGGGTTAAGTTGGTTTTACTTTCTTCTATGACTCCCTAGATTTTTCATTTTAAGCGAAGCTGTGAGGCTCTTCACAGAAGTTTGGAAAATAATATTTTCTTTCTGCCTACCATGAAAATCTATCACAGAATCCACAATTAAGGCTTTTCGGCATACAATACACCCATTAGTTATCCGGAATACCACAATAAATAATAAATAAGCTCAGAAAATACTATGTACCCTAAGGTATACAACCATCTACCATAATTGTTTCTAAAGTTTACATGAATACTACACATTTAATCACATACACTCTCACTTGCGAAACGTCGGGATGAAAAATCTAGTAAATTGTCGCGAAAATATCCGTAAATTATGTTTTATTAAACGTTTGCCATAAGTTAGTTTTTTTAAAGCTAGTATATACTCATTTTTATTTTTAGGACATCGTGTCCTAAGATCTCATGAATACAAATTATAAAAACAACTACCGTTAAGCATTTTCGTGAATTCTTCTCAAAAGCATTTTACACTAATCCTTAGGTAAACATTTATGCAAACTCTACCGGAATGTATAAGTAGAGTTTGGGTTTTCACTGATTTCAATCTAACGAATCGGAAGATAGATAAATAGCATAAACACTTGACAAATTATGTTTTATCATTTTCTCAAACCAAATCAGGTTTCGTCACAACTTCATAACCACGAATAATTATGAACAAACTCAATTATAAGTTAACCGACGAGTGATTTTGCGTGATATTGATAGGAACTATCTGCGGCCCTTAGCCTATTACCTTTATTCGTACTACTGGCTGTAGATAACTACATAGATGTACATCGGTAGATTCGTTCGTAAGGTAAACAGTTAAACACTTCCAAAACCACTCAGCGACGCATCTGCAGCGGTAGCAGACCATTATACCTTACAAACCAGCAACTAGCAATCGGAAATATCGAAATTTTGCTGATCACCATCGTGGAAATACCTACTTAATTGCATTTCATCCGTAATTTAATTACTAAAGAACTAAACAGGCACGAAGTATTTACGAACATAATTACGAGCCCGTATGCAGGATCTAGAAAATGTGGCCCTCAAGTAGAAAAAACCTTTGTGGTGGTTACTTACAGTGGTTATGTTGCCAGTTGCGTTGTGAAATAATTAACTTTAACACACACAGGCTTTGTTTACACAGTGATTTCACTAAAATAACTCACGAGAATTCTGTAGAATTTCTACACAAACAGTGATCGTGAAAAATCTTTCACAGCGTGCTGATAAGAGATGCGCCAGATATTTATTTTATCACTGATGGCAGATAACAGTATGCTTACGTATCAATGGCGTATAGTAGATAATAAATAGGTAGGTCCTTGATTTCTCAAAGTAAAGAATGTCGTTACTCCTACTTAGAAAAAACACTACGGTTATTCATCAAATTTAGATAATTTACATACCGGCTGATTTTTCAGGAAAATTGCTTTGTGCCAAACATTTTAACTACTTAGATTTAGTATGTACATTTGTCTTCCTATGCAATAGCCTTTATGTGTTTCAACTATCAATCTTACATTTCGACAGATCCCATTTGCGGAGTAAGATGTATTGTAAATAAAGCACTATTACATAATTTTGTTCTCCGCTGCTGCACATGTAGGCCTTTCGTGTTTCGAAATTCTAATCCCACAATAGGATGAGGGAAGTTTTTGCATGTTAACTGAAACTGAATCAAATATCGTAACTTTATTGATGAGGCTGAACGGCGTAGTCATGCATTTAATCCTAATTCAAATCAACTACTGAAAAACTTGTAGGTACTTACGCAAATTTTCAGAATGATAATCCTCCCTTAGGCACTTCATTGCACAACACACCAGTAACGAAAAACTGCACTGTGTTCCAGGTTTCTTTCGTAAGAGAACAAACACCTCTTATTACCAATAAGAGTTGTTTGAGAAACTGTTGGATGCGTCAGTCGGCACGCGTGTATCGGCACCACGTGCGGGTGGTACAATGAGTGAGCGCGGTTCCAGGCCGCTGCTCCTGCACTTGACTCAGACTCGGGCGCAGCCTGCCCATCCGCCGGCAACAATGGCTAAATAGAGCACCCATACTACACATACCAGCTACACAACACAGGTGTGACGGAGGATAACTATACATTTTTCCGCAACTGATTACTTACTGTCAATAATCACTATGATTTCTCGCGACGCAGATGTTTCCGGAATAGCATTACTTGTAATTGTTGAGATTGAATAAGATATGAGTTAGATGCCTAAGTAAATAAATATGACGTAGATCATAGAGGCAGACAAAGGAGGAAGTCTAGAAGTATTATCGATCGATAGTTTTATCAAGTCGACTTTGAAATTGATAGTTCCAGTTCCAGGTTTGATGGTATTAGGTACCCCTATTTGGAGTGGAATATGTAGAGTCCTTAGACCTTAATTTATATCTACTGCAAATGTAAGTAGGCTAAAAAAAAATTAGTCCGCTAGTCCGTCTACCTGCTGACACACTAACATCGAAACTATTTTCGTCCAAAAATCGTGAGAACCATTAAAATTGCGAACCTAATGCCTTACTTTCGAAGGCCTATAACAAGCTGCTAATATCTCGTTAACATTTAGAACAATGACCTAACGTGACCTAACTTTGTAGTGTTAATGGTTACGAGGCAAGTGCTGGTCGTAAGTATCTATCGATTCTGCATTGTTGGTAAGTGAAGTGGTGGTGACGCTATTAGCTAGGGCATTGTTCGGTGCGGGCGTGACGGGCGCTTCCGTCAAGTTCATTGTCGTGTTGCACCGCAGTGTCGCGCTTGTCCTGTGTATGACCCTAATTTGCTAGTGAAACCGTAACTCAGGGTGCCAGTAGTAACTATTTGCAATATCTCTACAGGTACATATAGATTAACAAACACTCAACGTCATCTACGAGTACTCGTATAAATAAGCATGATAGATTGAATATATTTTGAAAGTTAATCGATTGATGAAATTGATCTTATTGAAAACAGACGAGGGGCAAAAGATTCCATAAAAGCTGTCATTAGTTACTATGTCTTTTGCTTTCTGCTATTACACATCCATTCTTAAGGCAGTGGAATTCCAGCAATAAATTTAAATACGAGTGACTTCTGCATGGAAATAACTCTTTGCTAAACTCTCTGCTGTTCGTCTACCATCTGACCCACTAACCAACCTTTTTGTTTAATAAAGAAAATGCATAGAAAACGGATCAAGTTGTCCACTTACTAAGTATGTTTTGTTTGTTCAATAATTGATTTATCTCATATCAGTAAGATAGTGTTGACAAACTACTCTATAAAGAGGTCAAGACTGCGCTACAAGCGGTGATGTGCTGACAATGTTGTCAACACGTCAATAATTGCAAGGTCCTTGCGCCACTGATCTCCTAGTTTACCTAATTACCAGATTTTAAGAGTTTTTAGTCGGTCGAGGGTGTTCAGTCGTCATTGCATATGAAGCACTAAGTCATATTTAGAAAATTGTGATATTAGACACTATTGGACAATTAGGCCCACTTGCGATTTAACCCAGGACTAAATCATCATTCTGTCTCGGTCATTTTATTTGACGTTGACAGAGACAGAATGATGATGTTATTTTGTTCTTTTTTTTTTTTTTTGTGAATCTCATACCTATCCATAATCTAGAACTGTAAGCCCTCATGACCTACCTCTCAACTAACACCTATGGAGAGATGGGAGTGGCTGAAAACCAGCGCTGAGTGGGATCACTACCCATATTAGCACAAGCTGAGCCACTCGCCACTTTCTTTCTTTAAACAATTTTTTAATTGCTCACGTTTGTGTATCATCATAATTTTTCTGTAATGAAAGCAATAAACGTTTTTCTTTCTTTTCTTCTTCTTCTTTCCTGGGTTAGCGTAATCCTGGGTTAAATCATCGTTTATTAGATGCCATACCGTAATGGTACTTTTTTTTTGCCAGTATCTAAGACCAGAGAGGACAAAATAATAACACATGTTTCTAAAAGCTCCAATTGGAACGGCTTTAGTCTCAGTACTCAGAAGTCCATTCTTGGCACATCTCAATTGTCTAAATCGACTTGAATTAAGGATGAACAAAATCATATCCGATGAAGCGGGTGCTCAATTGTCGGGATATTAATTGCATGGTGTCTGTTACATGGTGTATTTTTCTAAGAATAGACCTTCCTTCCTTGTATAATGGAATTTTTAATCTTGGTATAAATCTGGACGGACACATATCTACTAAGATGGGAAATACATCTATTCCCGTTATATCCCGACAAAATGTTTTCAAGAGATTCTACAGTTCTCATAAGGAAAATTGGTTAAGTCGGGTAATACAAGTTTATACCGCACGAAAAACTAGTAAATTCATAATTTAAATATTAGCTGAAATAAGATCCTCTAAATAACTATAAAATGAATGAAAGGGCTTCCAAGAGGCACCGTTTGATAAAGGGCATCAACGTATTTTAAACTATGTAAATAAGTATTTGTAAGCACAATTGTCAAAAATATAGTTTTAAACATCATCATCATTCGCTTGCCCTGTTACCAGTTTATCTGGGGTCGGCGCAGTATGTTTTTCTCTTCCACACTATTCTATCACTCGTTACTGCATCATACACTAAAACATAAAAGAAACCAAAGTACCTACATTATAAGAAATAAGTTACAGAAAAAAAAATAACTGACCCTGTGCAAAAACAGAAGAACGAGCAACAAAATATATGCGTATTGATTAGCGATAACGATCCAAAAACAGCATTTAGAAATGCGCTTTCCCTAAAGTGAAGTCAAAGTGCTCACACCGCATACTAAACTCAGGAGTGCATCACCCAATTTTCTAATTGACTTCACGCACACATAAAGAAGAGACGTATTGAAGTAGGTATGTACTCACATTAGTATGCTGACAGGGTCGACTGAGCTACGGTACCATGTGTAGCATTGTTTGGCGATTTGAAACAGTGCTCTGATGCCAAACTTGATAGAGAGAAAGTCAACGAAATTGAATTCCGGAAACTTGCGTGGTGATTTCCATACTAAGTGTAAAGTTACGTACTATTAGTTAGGTTAGGCCCATTTGCGCATATCAGGTATAGTTTAGCTCTAGATTAAATTATCATTGTGTTGGTGCGAGTTTCTTTGATGTTGACATACACAGCAAGATGATTTAACTAAACCACAATTGAGCTAATCGTCAGGATTAGCTCAATTTTGCGCAAGTAAGCCTTAGGCCTGTTGTGTGATCGATAGTTAACTCAACTAATGGTTAAATGGCGTTACCAGCGGTTGAATACTTACAATTGCACGTGTTTTGAAGAAAAAATACCGTAACCAAACGTCAGAATGGCTATTTTGATGATATTTTTTTCTTTAAAACGCGACATTTAAGAATTAGTTGAGTAACTATTAATCACGCAACTGGGCCTTAGTTTATCAAACAGACAAGACTTTCGTACATAAAGTAGTACTCATTTATTTTCTCTTAGCACTAAATAAATAAATAAATACTAAAGTAACAATTAACACAAATTCAGACTTCATAATGGCACCTAACTATTTATAAATGCTGCATCTAATCCGTCGACTCGGTGATCACGAGTGTTCTCTGAAACGAAAATTAATTTATGATAGGATTGTGTTTTTCTGGGTTTTTTGACTTTCAAATTTAATTTCATCATGCAAGTCCTAATAAATACAATTAAAACTTTTTTTTTAAACTTATTAAATAATTTGAGGTAAGGCCTTTGCCCAGCAGTGGGATACTTACAAACTAACTTATAACTAGTATAATATAGAAGTGATAAGAAATAAACGTGACGAACGTAATCTCTTAACCTTTATGCTATGTGACATCATCGAGACTACTGAATACTGATGAATGATAAATCAACACAATTTCTCCTTTTCCACTTGGCAATCATAGATTAATCTTTCATTGTTGCTTTTCGTCAACTTTTATAATGCGCACAGCAAAAATGTGGAACTCTCTACCCGCATCAGTGTTTCCAATGGATTATAACCCTAAAATTTTCAAAGTTAGAGTGAACAGGCTTTTTCTGGGTAAGCTTGCTCCATCGTCATCTCTGTCTATGCCACTGGTCTAGCCTGGAGACAAGAGCGAACCCATTTCAAAAAAAAAAAAACATTGGCCTGGAGCAGAAACACCGGAAAAAACATAAATAAATAAAAAGTAAATAAGAGTTGTTGAACTACGATTTGACGGTTAATAATAACGTTCGGCTTCTACGCTGTTTTGAACTCCAGTGCGTTAATATCTTCATGTAAAAAATAAACAATTTAATCTTACTTTTGCACAATAGGGTAAATAAAAAGAACCATATAATTACGTATCACTATGAGAAAACATAACGTTACGAAAGCACATGTGGCGTTGATTACATTCGCCCGCAGTTGTTTATCTTCAACTCTGTTCATTGGTATAGTAATGTGATCTTTACTGACCTCAGATAGGGTTGGAAGTCGTAGACGTCGTCAAGCACCCTGCGAATGCGACACGTGATGCCGCAGGCCGGCTCCTGCGCACCGTACACTTGCATCGCCCGATCTAGTAGTTGCTGCGCTGACGTCAGCTCCACCACTGATGAAGAGAAATTATTGCACTTTGGAGTGAAGCTTACTTAACTGAAGTGGACTGTAGGAAACTTACTTATAAACCGTAGGAAATAATTAATGTGAAGGAATCACGCGTAAACATATTACGCCAGATTATTATTACTACTTATGACTTATTATATAAGAGACCAGAAATTTCGCGCGAGAGGATTAAAATAACTGCACGGTGGCTCGGAGAAAGAGCGTTGGTCCGATTCGCCAGAGGTAGTGGGTTCAAATCCCACTAGTGCGAATTTACGGTTTCTTATTTAACCATATAGAAAATAATTAAGTCGAATCTAGGGCGTCTAGGGCGTTGATTAATCATTTCATTTCATTATTAGATTAGATCAGATAAGGGCCTGTTTTACAATGTCCAAGTAAGTACCGGTTAGTCTTATTATCCGCTAGATATGACGTTCTTTATTTCAATTAATTTACCTATTATTTCAATTAAATTATTCGTTGGGTAGACTTACTTGGACTTTGTGAAACAGGTCTCTTTTTACCTATTTTTTATAAATAAACCACTTGTATGTATAAAATAAACAATCAAATAAAAAAACACAGAAAAGTGTACTATTAATTTGATTTGAAGACGTTGGAGTGATTGTCATACGTATTTGAAAATTCCCCACAAAACTGTTATTAGAAACGCAGTTGCATTAAAATAACTCAATATGTGTTATGTGTGTAAAGAAATAAACGTTTTATAAATAAAGTACTTACTTACATTCTACCACTAATATGCATATACTGACACACCAAATTGTTTATTATGTATGTACTTACATTTTTTGCTTCCGAAGTTTCGCTCATCTTCATCATTATTCTGGCCACTGTCGTCCTTCTTGAAACTGATCAACTTTGGGATCACCAACAGCATGCACACCACCGCCAGCATAGTGACCAGCTTCTTGAATATCAGGAACTTCAGTAGAAGCTTCGCAATCGTAAGGATGTCTAGTTTCAGAGAAAGCTTGTCGAAGAATCCGAAACCGGGTGCCGTGTATGGGACGCCATACGAAGGTTTCAAAGGAGGTCCGTATACTGGAGGAGGTGGAGGCGGCGGTGGCAGCGGCTTGTGCACGGGGGGTCCATAAGCAGGAGCAGGGGGGCCGTAGCTTTGAGCTGGAGGCCCATAGCTGTGAGCCGGTGGGCCGTACGACTGCGCAGGAGGTCCGTAACTCGAAGAAGGGGGTCCGTAACTTGAAGCAGGAGGCCCGTACGTATTCGGCGGCGAATTGTAGGTAATATCAGATTCAAACTTCACCGGGCCGTAACTATTCGAGGGCGGCAAATAGCTATTGCTATCTGATCCGGAAAAGCTAGGCGACGAAGAACTGAAGCTGTCGCCTGACGATGGCGGCGAATAATCGTATCCGTTATCGTCCCGGTTCATGATCTGCTTTTCTCCATCCTTCGCTGTGATTATCACCACACCCTTTTTAGCTTTCTCGGCATCGACTCGAGATTTCGAGTATGCATCAAGATACGAATCCGTCTTCAGGTTGGCTTTGGTGCCGTTTGCCGAAGGGCCGACTATAGCGGCAACACACGCGAAGAGCGATAGCAGCGCAACGCCTCGGAGCAGCGCCATGTCAATAATCCTCTAACTGCCGTCCAAAGGAGCGGCCTCCGTCAACTGTGGCTGACGAATGACAAACAACGTCGAGCTCCATTCAGTTTTCACTTTTGACTTACAGTAAAAGAACCTAAATATGATAATGGAACACAATTAAATTCTCCGAGTGACCTGTGCGTTCCGCATTGCTCATGGTAAGTAGGCGGGTGGCGTGTGCGCCGCATGCTAAAGAGCCCAGCACGTGGATGATCACCCTGGCCGGGACCTTTCGTCGCATAAACGTATATAATAGGCCACAAATTGTTTGTGAAAGTCATAGCTAGCCTTTGATGCTCTCAAATGCATCTAATAACCAGATGTTATCGACTGTGCTCCTAAATAGGAAGCCATAAAAGAAAAATACGGATGCCTCGTCACGAGCAATACTTCACGTCACGTAGTAGTACGATCAGAAGGAGACCGCACGCAGATACATACGTTAGTAGTACCAACCAAGCAAATGTTGATGATATCTTTGGTGATTTTACTTTTCTTTTAAAATAAGGTGGAAATCTCCGTGGTCCGAGATGACCAACAATTTGTAATTTTGGTAGTACCAAAAATAAGTATCCCGAAAATAGCTCTCATAGCTATAAGAATTCCCATAGCATATATGCTATGCTACGCTTCATTTATAACAAGAGCTTACAAGTAAGCTGGCAAATTCTATATTGAGCGTACTTACCACCAAAATCTGCGCTTATTGATCGATTGATCGGTTAGGTGATCAATCGTGACGATCAATATTCCTATTGAGTCATTGAACCGAGAAATAAAATAAATTATAATCCTTTGTGGATACCTATTTGTGGATATGTGAACCATCACATACTGCCTGGCAAGAAAACAGCGACGGCATAAATTGTTCATGTTTCAATGATTTCCGATTTCTACTGATCTGTGATGCAGGCGAGGACATATTAAACGAAACTAAATACCAAGTCACGATTATGCATACTATTTCGCTTCCACAAAATATGTATACTTGAAAGAGAGAGAACCCTTTCAACATGTGGTTTACATAAATTGACTGCCTCGTTGGTTTGGCGGTTAGTTCGCTGCGCTGGTCACTACCCAAGAGGTCCCGGGTTCGAATCCCGGGTCTCGGGCCGAATTTTGTTTCTGGATTTTTCTGTCTTGAAAATACTATGAAATAGCTCGGAGTCAGGATATGATGGTGGTAATGACACCCCCAAGCACGTTTAAGCCATTGGTCCTGTGCCTGATCTCTTATCGGTCATGTCGGAGCCGTCTCACCTAATTAATAAGAGTAAAGAAACAGATAGTGCACTTCTGTATTGAGCACACATATGGACACTTTAATATCTTCTGCGTACCTGGCCTATCTCTCTTGAGACGGGCCGCGCTTACCGAAAATCATATTACATTAATTTAAATTAATTTGATACCTAACTAATGAACTTATTTTTATTGTGATACAATCTTAAGCAACTTTTTTATAGAACCTGTATCAAAATGCTCTTCACTTTATCAAACCTTTATAATACTATCCTACCTCTAGCTACATAAATCAAGCATCAAGAGAGATTCTCAAAGACATTAAATAAAAAGCTAAAATGTATACACATGCATATATTTGATAAAATAATGTTAGATGTTCTATGTACAAATAAAATTCAAAAAAATATCATTCAAATGCATTACACATAGTCAAGTACCTCTCTTCAAAAAACCTATGTCTTTTTCTTTTCTTCGTGCCATCTTCTGCTTTCGCCATAAAAAATGAACTTATCGATTTAGTGTTCTTCTTGACAGAGTCTTCATCATCAACTTCCTCAAATGTACATGTGGCTGCTTTGTCTTTGAGCATAAGTTCAGCAGTTGACCAGCTGAATCTTACTAGGAGGGGGTAGCCAAAGACATTGTCTATTTGTTCTCGGATAAACTTCTTTGTTAGGGGATCTATGAAAGACAATTTAAGTTTAAATGAAATGTGACGGAGATTGTTTATTGTTTGGAGATAAATAAAGGTTTTATGATTTATTTATTTATTTAATTTCAGGAACACAAACAGTATTACAAGATTGATTAGGAGATGACAGCAATTAAACAAGAGTGGCATCAGACCGAGTTCAATGGAAGCAGTTGGAGGTGGCCATTGGGAAATAAAGATTTATTGTATTGTAACAGAAATTAAAAGCTAATGTCTTATTGTAAGTCTTATTGTTGAAAAGAATAAGCTTAATTTTTCGTTTTTCTGGCCAAGAACTTGACAAAATACCCAAAGTATGAAAAGTTTATATTATGATAAATTATGGAGTGAACTATGATGCATCATTTCCTGAATTTCACTATATGAAGCATGTAGTGTAAAAATTAATAAAGCAATCAATAGTAACACACCTCCTGGGTAACCACTCCCAAATTCTGAATGGTTCATTTCCAAGCCTTCCCGAAATTGCCACACCTTGAGTGCATGGTCCCTCGTCACTTTAGCAACTATACTGGCTGCTGATACTATCGGATATATTGAATCAGCCTTTTTAGCTACCTGTAAAATTATAAACAAAATAAATGAACTTATATCCATCAAAAAATTTTGCAAAAATGATTTATTAATATTGTTGACTTATTATTTTGAACCACTTATGGTGGATTTGACCAAACAAAGGCTGAAATATATTATATTTCCATAACATTATTCTTCGATTAGCTCTTTTATACCATGAAAAATGGTGGGTACAAGAATACCTACCTTGTATGCATACTTTTCTAGAATAGTAGATGACAATATGCAAAATGTACTTACCAACAAATAGCAATTTATTCTCATTTGGTCAAATCCACACATAATTATCACATAACTATATCCAGAAATGTAGAAATATAATAAGTTGGTACTGAATAAATAAATAGCATAGCAACTCTTTCTTGTAATTTTTTTAAGTTTGTTTAGTTATAGCAACTGACTTACAGTTATTTTATACTTGGGAAATATTTCACTCAGCTTTGCTTGATATTTTTCAGGAGGTCCAACAGTATCCACATAAACTTCAATTATATTTACTCCTGCATCTGCCACTTTTTTAATCAAATCAATTGCAGAGTTCATTGATACCTGGAATAAAATAATAATGTGACTGTAACACCCGTATTAAATTAACCTATATAACAACCTCACAAAGAAAATAAGGAAGTTAAGGTAAAATTTAATACATATAATATTCATAAACAGACCTCATTCAAAGAGTGCTTTGCTCTTTTGTACATTGAATTTGATATATAATTAGGGGAAATAACATCAGCTGCCCATCCAACATTATTTATAGAATCTGACTCAGTCAACATTTTTGAAAATATTTTATCCCTTTTCTCTTCAGTCAATGCCTTGGAGTCAGCGCATCCAAGTGCTTCCAAAACGCTTTTCTGGTCTATTGGACAATATGCCACTCCATAGACCATTGGGCCTGTAAATGAAACAGTTTAACAAAATTATTAGGCCTACATCTCTTCTTACAAATATTTTACGATCGTTTTTATTATTAATACAATACCTAATACTGGACCACGGCCTGCTTCGTCCACACCGAGCATACATGGTTCATTTTCACATATTTTGGGCACATTCACAGAACAGTTCACAAAGTTGATAGCGTTATTTTGCCCCCTGATAAATGTTTGAAGTTCTTGTAATGACAGCATAGTTTAATGCAAAACTTTATTTATATGAGATTTACACCAAAAACACTGTAGTAGTATAATAGTTAAAATTCATTAAAAGACGCCTCTTTATTTAATTTTCAAATAATAAACTCAAACAAAAGAAAACAGAATCTCTGATCTATCTCATCTCATCTCAAATTACAAAATAAAAAAAACATTCATGATTCAACGCGGGAAACAGGAACCAAAAAAAAAACGTCAATGAAATGTCACTGTCAACTAGCTCACAGACAAGACAAATAGCAGAAAGTTTTCTATAATGTCGATGAATTGGGCTTAGTGATGTGAAGCTTTCAACGTGTCGTTATTGTTAATATTATTATCATAATAACTTTTGTGGTTTTGTTTGATAGAAAAATATAATAAAAGAATAACGTATAAAAAAGTCATGTAATAAGAATATATCTGTAAATGATAATCAAAACCTTTTCTCCAATTAAAATAAGTGATGCCATGTGATTTTTTTAGATGATAGAATATTTTGCGTTTTTTCATATCATGATTAATCGGTACATTCAGAGACGTGAGACGTCTATAGATGGGGGGGTGGGTAGAAATCCAGTGGATATTTATCCAATTTATTCCCACCCGGTAGGTAAAAATTGATTTTTACCTAATTTACCCAGGTGTTTATTAAGAATGCTGGGTATTTATTAAATTTACGTTGAATACTCATTGTTTTGAGTATCAGTTGGCTGTGTATGAATACCTAGACCTACAATATGATTAGAAATATCATTTAAGCTATACAGTCAGTCATCATATTCACTTAAAATCATAAATTATATTATTCGTTTCAACATAATCGGATAATGTTGAGTAGTATAAACAACCGTTTTTTTTTAAAATGAGTTTAACTTACAAAAGGACAGAGACAAAAGGGGTTATCTCAACTTTGTAATATTTCACTTGATGACGGGGTACTTGGAAGCGGTGACAGCACTCAATGTAAACCTGTATCTCATCGTATTTATTTTGTTTTGCATCAGTATATGAGTTTAATAATTATATTTTGAGTACGTTTAACACTTTCACATATCATTCCTTAATTGCTAAAGCATTCTTGTATTATTAGTAATACATAACATAAAATGCACTTTACGCGATTTTTGTAAGATTTGTAACTCAATGTTTGACACTACTCCGTCGTTGGTCGAGAATTTGTAAAAATAGTTATTACAAAGACTACGCGCAGCGACATTACATTCAAAACTGGCAAGTTATAGCCAACGGCGATTGGACTGCGCACGTGGCAATCCCAGGTAGATAAAAAGATAAAGGGAAGAGTTGTAAAGGTATTGTTTTTGTTTGCATACTTATCGCTTGTGTGACTATGGCCATTGTGTGATCGAAGAGCTGACAAGTAATGAATTTACTGAGCACTTCATTTTCTTTTTAATGTGTTAAATACTCTCATAGTATTTTCAGAATGACTCGTTGACGTGACCTTTCGTAAAACGCTTTATGGCTTACACATCGATACGTTAGGCTGCATTATTGCAGTAAATGTTGTCGATAAGCTTTCTTAAATTTCAACCACATTATATGTATATATTTATAAAATTAGTTCGTACTTAATTCTTAGATATACAAATACACATAATGTACTGCACTGAATAAAATGTAGTCCTGTAAAACTGTTTAACCTTACACAGTCTCCATCTTATCCTTTGGGATTGCCAAAATGCAGGTACGCACTGTATTTGCAACTAAATGACAGTTTTTATTGAATTTAAATAAAATTATACCATTTTCATAGTTCAGTATTATAAACTACTCAAAAAGAAATTGAATCGCACCATAAAAGTGACAAACTTCAATAAAAATATTTCATTTAATTTTTATAAACAGGCTTTAATTTATACCCGGTATCAATTGGAATCGGGTGGGTTAAAATAGCGTGGATTGGATATTCATCCAGTGGCTGGGTTTATATCCGGGTAGGCGCCCATCTATAGACGTCATATAAGGTTATATTGCATTTTATACTGATAACAGGTTTAAAAATCGTACAAAAGCGTCGTCGTAGCATATTAAGTCTCAAGGGTTCCGTAGCCAAATGGCGAAAAACGGAACCCTTAAGGTTTCGTCAAGTCTGTCTGTCTGTCTGTCCGTCCATATGTCACAACCACTACATTCTGAAACTATTAGCATCCCACAGCTGAAACGTGGTAGGTAGGTGTATCTTCTTACCGCTTTCCAATTCAGGTACAAAAAGTAAAAAAAATACATTTAATGGGGTTCCCATACATGAAACTAAAACCTAAAAAATGTTTTTACTCAAACCTATGCATGTGGGGTGTCTATAGATAGGTCTTATAAAATGATGCTGAGGTTTCTAAAACCATATTTTCTAAAAGTCTAAGGTTTGAGATATAGACGCATTGAAAGTGGTAAAATTACCCTTATAACTTTTGAACTAAGCAAGTGAAAATTAAAAAAAAATTGTAGTTCTCAACAAAAACTTGCACCGAAAATTGAACGAGATCGCTCCTGTAGTTTTTGAGTAATATAGCACATTTTCATCAACCGCAAATATAACTTTGTCTTTCATACAAACATTATGAAAAACAAAGTAAATTTTTGCGGTCAAAAAATATTGTGATATTTTCGCTAGGTGGAAGTAAGTGGTTCCCAAATTCAGATTAAGGGTGGTACGAAACCCTCAGAGCGTGGGTCCGACTCGCGCTTGGTCGGTTTTTGTAATTATTTTGTTAGGTTGATGTCATGAAAGGTTCTATTAACAATATTTAAGGAGAAATCATAAAAAAATGCGTCATTTCGGGTACTAAGAATAAATTTAGAAATATGCTGTTTTCTCCAAAACTATAAATTTAAGTTAAAATGATTTTTGATAAAAATACTTAGTCACCGCAAAAAAGTTATATAGGAAGTAAAACAGGAAATTCATTCAACTTAAAACGATGGCAAGACTTGGTATGTCACATTTGGTACTTTTCCGAATGTGCTCAAGTTTCTTTTACAAGCTGCGGACGAAGCTGGTATGCATATAATACTACTATCAACTGGACGAACAACTTGTTTTGTAAAAAACCGTGCTTTAACCAATTTTTTTTGTAATATTTTGCAAATTCTATAATAAACGTTATCTACGAAAGCTACCTAGTATTCCGTAGTATTCCGTAGCCTACCGGTAGGCTACCGTGCGTTTTGGTGGGCTACGGTAGACTTAGAGCGCTATTGTTCAACGATAAATTATGATTGTGGCGGTCATAAACGGTAATTGTGGGTGTAATAACGTTATTGGTTATTTTTATATACCTACGTCACTATGCAATCGTAGACAAGGTAGATGATTTATCTTGAGAGCATAGAAAAAAAAGTCGTAGCATAGCATAATATTTTTAGATGTAGAGAAAAGGCTTTGAATAATTATATCTGATTTAGTCAGAATCGTGCACAAAAGGTAAATATTTTATTTATTGAATTCACTTTTAGGCTATGAAGCTTTTATTCGTGTAATCATTGTAAACTCGTTTATAGGTTAGAATAGTGCGATCTAATATGCAGAACAACCCCCAAGAGCTTTCATGGCAGGCGATTCAGGCTATCGTGGGGGTTAAGCTACCTTCAAACGTGCTACGATTCGACGATATCGGATTCCATTTAGTGAATAATTCAGTTTCAAGTGCTGAAGACTCTGACTCAGATGTGGAAATCGTTGAAAACGACTGGGAGTCTGATAATAATGTATCATCCCGACCCGAGCATTCGGATTATGAGAAGACATCCCCGGACCGAGAACAGAGTGAGTCGCCTGTTTTACATCTCGTAGAACCTGATAATAATAATATCGGGAAAGACTCACAAGTGTTTAGAGAATTCTTAGAGAAAATGGATTCCAAAGATATTCCAGACAAGGAACAAAATTCTCAGACTCACATTGATGATGCTGATAGTTCTAATGGAAATGTTATGTCAATTGAGAACTACCTAGAAGTCACACTGTCAACTGAATCTGAGACTAGTCACACTTGCAGTCAATGCAACCAAATATTTTCTAGTGAGCAATCCCTTTCTTCCCACCACTGCAGTGCCAAAGCAACAGACGAGAAAAAGTATCCTTGTCATGTATGCTCAGAGAAATTCCCCAGTTACTGGGAATTGCGAAAGCATATGAATAGTCATTTTCCTGGGATGCTGGATTCTAAGTCAAGTTTTTGTCACCTTTGTCAAAAAGATTATACCAAGACAGGTTTCATGAATCATCTGCGTAAACACACTGGTGAAAGACCATTTGTGTGTGAGCTCTGTCACAAAGCTTTCTCACAGTCAAGTTCTCTCTCCATTCACATGAAGTTCCATCTGAATGTTCGCAAACATGCTTGTACAGTTTGTGAGAAAAAGTTTGTCACTAAAAGTGAACTATCACGTCACATGACTGTACACACAAAACAAAAGTCTTATTACTGTGGTGTGTGTGATAAAGCCTTTACTCGCTCTGATAATATGAAGAAACATGAAAAAACACATGGATAAGTAAATAAATGTGAAATACATCATTTGCAATCACAATTTTATCCAATTCAGGATTGATAGATCAGTTTATTAGGAAGCAAATGATGCATTTCACAAACTATCTGATTCTCTGATTGCCAAAAACTGTAGTCTTACTTTATGTTTAATTAGAATTTTGCATTGTTTTATACCAAATTTAAAAAATATGATCTAGTTCATAATTTAGTCATTATGGTGTGTTTATCCGAGTGCTTCTTCACTCATTGTGTGCTGTATTTGCTTTGAGTTAGGATTTTATTTATGCTATGTTTTATGCATGTTTGGGGTAATAGTAGTTTAATAGGTAAATGCCTTTTCAGGTGCTCTACATTAAAGTCACACATATCTCAACCCAAAGTTGCCTTTTAGATATGATAAGTGATATTGTAATGTGGATATAGGTCAAATGTCCAAAGATTCCGTTTACTACTATTTGTAATATTTACTCTAGATAAAAGAAATTGCCTACTACTCATTTGGGGCCTTTGCAACCTATTTTATAAACAGTACTTCTTGTTCCTGCTTCATTTGAAAGCTTTAAATAAATTATTGATATTTTTGCACACTTTACTGTGGTATTATAGTACCATTTGTAGAACTTCTATGCCAAATTTTAGTATAAGTGTTCAAAGTGATTCTTAATGTACTGTGTTGTAACCAAAGCAATAATATTGTTAATTGTGCCTATTTAAAAATATATATTTGTACCAAATAATACTTTTAGATTAGAGACTTGTTATAAAAGTTTTGATAATGCCTATTAGTTTAAAAGTAAACCTCATGTCAGATGACTTTTATCTAGTACATAATAACTAGGTAAAATAATGGTCAGGTTTTTCAGTCTTATAAAGTCTCAAAAAAAAGGGATATTGCCATTTTGAACAATTTATTGTTAGAACATTAGTTGTAAAATTTTGTAAAACAAATTGTTATCATCACAAAACCACAATGCTTAGCAATCAGTGCATAATTCACACTGACTAGACTAGAACTATCTACTATTACAAATACTGTCTTATTTTTGGTACCAAATATTTTATAGCAAAACCCAAAGATAATGTTATAATTGGCTTTAATACCAAAGTAATCATATTTATCACTATTTTTTCGATTGTGCCACTTCAATTTTAAATAGAAACTGGTTGTATAATATTAATTAACCTAGAGTTTCATATGTGTAATTATAGGTAATAGACAATAATCATATTTTAATATATTTATTGTAATATTTAATTAAATTAGATGTTTATTGCATGACTTGTTTATAGGATAAGGGTTTAATAATGAGCCAAATAAGGAAAAAATACACACAAAAATCTACAAGACTGACAATAATATTCAGAGTAGATGTAAACTTTGTGCACAAATTAAATATTTTTTAATTTTTATGTACGGACGACAACACGTCAAGCTAAACACTGCGGTATCATATGCTGTTGGAATAAGGGCTATTTTAAACTATTTTTCAACAAAAATGTATAGTTTGATGTGCTGGCTACTGACTACAAAACTGATTACATTTTACCACTTGATTTGGAATTGCACCTTGTTATAAACTCAACATGACAATTAGATTAAGAACAATTTAATATGAATTATGAACCATATATGGAAATGTAATAATTGTCGATTTTATTAAAGAGTTGTTTGTTGCATTTGGTTGTATTTTATTTCTGAGCTAAACGGTTCATTTTCCCTTTGTTCTAGGTGCGCTAACGCTAAGCGATGTCTGCAAGGTTACGTAATCTTAATCCGTATGAGTTGCATAAGTACCTTGTTAACGTTTATTGTCTTACTGGGAAAGGCTCGACCGCCCTCCTAAAACGGGACACCTCCAGAGATCGAACTGACCTCGATGTTATAAGAGAGAACCACAAGTTCCTTTGGGAGGATGATGAAGTCGCTGATTCTTGGGAGAAGCAGCTGGCTAAGAAATATTATGACAAACTCTTCAAAGAATATTGCATTTGTGATTTGACCAGATATAAAGAAAACAAAGTAAGTGTCCGTATTTATACCGCAATGGCCTTGCCTTGCCTACGTAGTCTAACAAAGTTATTCTACAACCTTTGTCTACACTGTATCTACTACTACATACGTTCGATATGTATTAGCTATAGTTACATTTCTAAGAGTATTTAGCAAAGCATGGCTTCTGAATTAAGTTGATGAATATGGCTCAATTTTGGTAAAGCTCATATTCACCAAAAATGACCCATATTCATATCATTATCCACATTTTACCGTTACATTTACTATTTCAATCGAATCCACAATTCTATAAATATTTTATCCCGCTAACAAAGAGCCTCCATGATTTATGAATCTGATTAAAAGTCCCTTATTCAGCTTACGAGCCTGAGGTGGGGTGGTCCCCTATGTAGCATGCCTTTTTTGCCGCGAGACCTTCCTTTGTGTGATACTAGGGAGCGACCCGCAACAATAGCTGTACTGCCTTTCTGTAGGCTAAATATAGCGTGGCTACTGTATGCAGTGCGGGGATTGAGAGGTTGCGCACATCTGCTCTCCGCCCGTGGCGTGGCACGGCTTGCTTGCTAGGCGCAACAATAGTAACGGAATAATATGATAATGTTACTGCCTCGCTCTTGCTCACGATGTTACGTTTATGTAACTTTTCCTGTGGCATTGGGTGAGCTGCACCAGATTTTTTTTATTAAATGACTTATGAAACTAGTTTATTACTCATCATATTGATTTATATAAAGACTATTTCACAAATCATCATGGTGTGCAAAGGTGGAATTAATGCTAAAAGCATTCTCTCTAGAAGTCAGTATTGCCAGTCTAATCATTAGGTCTTGTCTTGCAAATTATACCTATACCTTTGCATTCGTCCGTGTTTGCATATGCATATTTTTATTGTTATATTTATACTGTTATAAATTTTTCATGTAATAAAGTGTATATTTAAAGTTTCTTCCACGTGAGGAGGAAGTTACATTCGGCCTTTTTAAAAAACTTGAATATGTTAATGTTTTTATCAAAATCGATTCATCCAACTCCTCAGAGTTTACTAAACAGATATCAAAGTAGGTATATGCAGCTTTTAATGATTCTGCGTAAGTTAACTTACCATATCTCTCACATTTACCCAAGTTTAATTTTAGCATACTGGTTTGTTATGTAAATTGCATAAGGTCAATGAAACAGATGCCCCTTTTATTACGGGCCTCTTTTTCCAAGGGTGCACGAGCCTTTATGAAAATAACAAAGAGAAGGGATATGGAATAGGATAGTATCCGTAACGTAACAGATGTAACGGTTTTAACGGACGAAGTTTCTTTGTTGATCTCGCTGAAGAAACTACCTACGTTTATTTCGAAGTACACGTCTATGAAACGCTACTTTATTAATTTTAACGCTTGGACAGACATCATCATAGTACAGTAAATCTAGTTTAACAGTTAGACCACATAGCAGACTTAAATTGCTCTTGCTTGACCTGGCTGGCACTCCTTTAAAGGCTTATAAAGATTGTAATGCTTTTTATCTAGGTACTAATGCCGGTTTGTGGCCGTAATACACTGGTTTCGTGGGTTTTATTATCGAAGTTATCACGAAATGTCAACAATTTGGATTCGATAAAATGAATTCTACTGATAGAAAGACTTTTGTAAGCAATCTCTGATCCGTTTTGCCGGGTCATCCATTAAGTTTAAGTAACAGACACACTCTTAAATAAATGAATTGTATCGTCAGGAAACCAATAAATACGCACCTAAGTAGGTACTTAAATTCGTCAACTTACCTAGCTGTCACCTAACTTATGTTCTAAAGCAAACACAAACTCGCCCTAACAAAAGGTTGGGGCAGCAGTAGTAATCAAGTGTTTAACACAAAATAAGTAGGTCATTTGTAAACTATATGTAAACATACTTAGTAGATTTGTGAAAATAACAAACAACTATTTGGTAGCGAAGGAATAGAATTTTATCGCGATCTTGTTAATATTATGTACCTATATACCTACCTACCCCTTGTTAGTAAGTAAGGATGTACGATACGGAGAGAGAGATCTCTCGCGCGCGCCTAACCAACAAGAGCCAAAATCTCTGGCACCTCTTTTTTGTGTCGTGTGTGCAAGCGATTCTCGTTGAAAAGTGGTTGGGCGTGAGAGACCTCGACTCGACCGTGGTTACATAAACTTTGTGGTTGTTTTTCACTTTTAGGTAGCTCTACGATGGCGCATCGAAAAGGAAGTCGTAATGGGTAAAGGCCAGTTCCAATGCGGGAACAAGCATTGTATCAACGTCAACGAACTAAAATCGTGGGAGGTCAACTTCGCGTATGTGGAGAATAACCAAAAGAAAAATGCTTTAGTTAAAGTTCGTAAGTAATTCTATGCGAAGAGTTTGATTGAATGCGCTTATCTTAGAAGCTTTCTACTCGTCCGAAAAAAAAGTTAGTCTTATTTATGGGGGAAGAAGGTTATACTACTTAGTTATAGGCTAGGCTCGACCAGCCGCCCGGCATAGTCCTGATACAATTGATTACCTATTGTGTATGGAAACTGGTATCTGACAGATTGAGATAACATAACTCCACGCACGACCTACGGGAACGGGGTAATCAAAACCCGCGTAGAAGTCGCAGAGAGGGCTACAAGCTATTAAACTTTAACTAACCTAATATGTAAAGCTAAACAAATTCAGTACATTCAAGCATTAAGCAAAACAGGCAGTTAGAGAAGTGAGTCATGCATTATCATGACGTTAAACTTAGGACAATAAACTTTTTTAACGACCGAATTCAGGTAAACTTATATATAAAACAACTACAGCTTATAAAAAACATATGCTGTGGATGGATGGTAAATAAAACTAGTAAGGTAGTAAATATTCTTCCATACGTTGTATAATAATCAGCTAATCAGCTACCACAAATGAAGGGTTTTACATAGCATAAGTAGCACACTCGCGTCTTCAGTGTAAGGAGTCCCAGCGAAGTCTGTCTGCCACCCGAACGGCGCCCGGCACCTCTGCTGGCTGACACCGCGAATGCTAAACTTGCATGGGTTTTTTTCAACCTAGCAGTGCAAAATCACAAAGTGTCATTATGAATAGCCTGTGTTATTCCATGTGTCCAGCTGTATTATTGTAGTTTCGTCAAAATCTATTCAATATCTTAGATTTTGCGTGAAGGAGTAACAAACATCCATTCTCACAAACTCGATGGTATTGATATTTAATGTGCAGGTCTATGCCCAGAGTGTTCCGAAAAGCTGAACTACCGCTCCAAGAAGCGCGAGGTGAAACGATTGAAGAAGCAGAAGAAATCGAAACACAAGGAGAAACATGCAGAGGGTGAGAGCGGGGGCGAAAGCCCTAAGACCCCTGAAGGTGATCCTCCGGAATTAGATGAACCTTCTACGTCGGAAACTCGGGTAGTAGTGCAAGATGCAGAGTCGTTGTGGAAGAAAGGTAAGTGGATATATTAATTTTTGTACCACATACACGTTAGATTACGCATTCGTGATTAAGTACTTAAATTACTATTAGTATAGTTGTTACTAGATACCTATCCCTATTTAAACTAAAGTAGTACTTACTATTAAACACGGTGTTACTTTGCATCCTTGCCATATTCAAAGAGATAAAAGAAGGGAACAGTACCTTAAAGCTTTAGATAAACAAGAGACTCCCATAAATAAAGCTCAGTAAGTTTTAGGAAAATTTGGTTTTGCAGTTCACAGTGGAATACATCATTTTTTTCTCGCACGTGCAAAAGTCGCAATGGGAATAAACCAAGTGGGCGTGGCCTAGCCGGCGCGTTGTTGATGTTAGAAAGAGAGCGCATTCGCCGCGGCTCTTTTGTTCCGATGAACAGCCAACAGTGATGTGTATGCGCTACGATAGTTAATGGTGTGCGTAACAGATTGTCGATAAAATTAAATAATCAAAATTTTAGGTCACTATTTTTTTGATTTGAGTTCAGTGTCCGTAATATAGTTACCTCTGTGAATATGGCAAGGATGCAAAGTAACACCGTGTATATTCTGTGACTAAAGTATAATTATGTGCATTCGGTATGCATACTTATGTACGTACTTACGTATGAATACTTTTTATTTTAAGCCTTTTGCACATGTGATAATATAGTGATGTGATGGTTGACTGGTAGATAATGCTTTTGGCATTAAGTCCGCCATATGTACAATATTATGTCTTGTACCTGAAGTTTAAAATAAATAAAATGTGGACTAAATGCTAAAAGCAAGTCAAGATAAAATCCTACCAATGATATTACCCCTGCAAATTATTTTGCAAATTTGTTACTACTTACTACGAATAGGTGTGCACAGAATGTAAAGTTATGTAGATATGTACTTGTTCACATGTTATCGTTTATGAATTTTCAGCTCCTCAAGAAACAGAAGAAAAATCACGCGAAGAAGAATTTGAAGAATACCTAGATGATCTTCTGTTGTAGTTTTAGCAGAACATTACAATGAATAATAAATACTAAGTTTATTTAAATCATTTATTACATTTCCATAACATATCTAAGATTTGTGTGATTACATAAAAAAGTGTGGAATATAGCTACTGATACAAAAATCACAATTTTCTCGTAAACTTATTTGGTACCTACACGTACTAATTACAAAAATAAACAATAACGTTACAATACACAACATCAACATCGAACACAATCCAGCCACGCCGAGTCTTAGGCACACAATTTTCAACAATGGTGGGACTAGATTAGCGAAATCATTAGCTTAGTGATAATGTCACTCATTACGCATCATTAAAATAAATCAACAATCTATCCTCATGATAATGACAGCATTGAATATTAAAATAAGATGATAGTGACAGAAGCAATTAATTAATGAACAATGCACAAACAAACATTCATTATATTTCACATAATCGTGGTCGGTGATAAGAATCGTTGCTTAAAATTACCATTACAGAAAACCCTATGCCCGCCATATTTTGAACTGGATTATGAAATAAAAAATTCAATAGATGCAACAAAATGATCATTAACTAACATAAATATTTGCGTTAAAACATATATCGTGTACGTACGTATACCTCGAAAAGATTATGCTGACGATTTTTCTGGCACTAACAAACACTCATACAGTGCGTTAAAAAAATCGACAACACAGTTTCAATCATAACAAACTTCTTTCAGAGAAAATCTCGCCTCTCAAATTCAGTTCAATCATTTGAGTCAAAATTTTATCCATTCTTTTTTACTTTTAGCCTCCTTATATTGTTACTCGCATGCCATGCATCGTTTCAACACGATAACCATTTGGTAAGAGATCTCCATTATTCCAACTCGCGAGTCACCCTACACGTTTCATACTAATCATAAATCACAACTCTGCGTCGACCCTGCGTTTAACAATTTGCTTTAATTTCTAGCTAGATACTTTACATAGGGTCGTTTTTTCCAAAATTATCTTTTACAGACAGATAGACT
The DNA here is from genome assembly GCA_963584085.1 of Pyrausta aurata. Classification (NCBI taxonomy): domain Eukaryota; kingdom Metazoa; phylum Arthropoda; class Insecta; order Lepidoptera; family Crambidae; genus Pyrausta; species Pyrausta aurata. The sequence continues at coordinate 6,714,861 of OY757260.1, forward strand.
TAAAAGTAGACCCATACATGAGTCCATGCAAAATATTTTTTGAAAAAAACAGAGATATTGAGTTAGGGTGCTTACACATTGCGCCACGGCGGTGGCGGCGCCGCTCCACTAGTATGAAACTCCCTTCGATTACACAAACGCCGTCACCGCACCGTGTGTGAACGTCCATTCTAGTCCATACAAATTCAAGACGTAATATGTAAACAGCCTTAGATCTTAAATCATTCAATACGTCATCCAGGTACGTTAAATATGAATGAAAATTACAAGGTTTGAATGCAAGTTACAGAATGTTATAACAATGAACACTTCGTTTTTTGAGTCTACAAGTTTTCACTATTTCTATGAGAAATATTTAGAAATTTTCATCGAAATGAAAGCTACATCAACACCATAACTCGGAAGAATTTATTATCAAATACATAAGCACTTCTAGCTCGTACTGAAACTCACAGAGAGAATACAACAACCTCAACGTCGGTTGTCGATTACTACTGAGCTACACAAATCACAGAATTGACTCCATTGAATTATAAGTACGACGTATAACAAACTATCCGCAATTCCTAAAGCCGTCGCGCCACTTTTTGTATTGGTTTGCTGTATTTGAGGTACAAAGAACTAAATTGTATTCTATGCTTTATTAGACACCACTGAGTTTGTGTAAACTGTTATTTTCATGGATTTTATGATAATATCAGGTCAGTTTAGAGTAACGTTTCAAGGTCTTTTACTCACTGCACCGTACCATGCCATGACCGTTCGGAACGTGTCAGACCCGACAAGCAATACGATACGCTTACCTTGCCTACTGAACGGATTGACAGCGTTTGTCTCACTTGTATACGGAGCGAAAGCGAAAGCCAGCGAGGACGTATTTAGCCGGTGCTGACAGTTGACACGCTCTGTGCATGGCACGCGACGGTGTTGGTCGGTGACGGAACGGTCTAGTGGGCAAGGTGTCATAGTTTTTAACATAAATAATATTTTTTTTTATTTGAGAGTTTCCTAGCAAGGACATGGTAAGCTACGGTGTTGTTGGAAAAAACTTTACTTTAACTAGATATTATCGTGATAACGATATGAACGGCAAACTACAGCCCTTCTAGCCTTTTAGGAATAGAACTCTTAATTAACGGGGTTCACATGAGGTTGTATATGATCTGTTCAATGTGATCTATCGTGAGTGGCGCTGCGCTCAGCTGCGTCGTGTCAGTGTGTCTCTGACTATATTCCGTTTGTCTTTACTAATCAAAGAATGTAAACAATCTTTTTATAACTTTAAAAAATAATATTAGTGAATAAAATTAATAAACTATTTGAATTGAAAACATCTCAGTGTTTAACTATGTGAGTTTTGTAGTTATCTTATTTTAAAATAAATCATTCGTAAAAAATAAAAAAAGGAATGTAAAGATTGTTTACAATATTCGACTAGTCATGAGAAACGGACTTTACTTAGCGGCGGCTTTGGCCTGGTCCTCATCGTCAGAGCAATCTTCGTCATGCGTGTGAGTCAGTTGGCGCGGCGTCTCTGGTCGCGCGTGAGGGACTGACATCTGGAAATAGGATTACAGTTTTATTTAACACTTTTTTGAGGTGTTTAGAAGTCAGAATAGAACTTCAATAAAATATGCCTACATAAATGCTTAGACATGTCATAGAACATTTATACTCTGATTTTTAATTAGATAGACCAAAATGACATTTGGTGGGTGGGCACTTTTTCGTGATTTAAAAATAGTGTTGGTCCTTAATAATCGAAAGTTTAAAATTCATTCAATTGTTGTTTATAATCGATTTTAAAATATACAAATAAAATCTGTTTAATGAAATCAGGATTCCTACAAAAATCATAGTTATTTTAATGAATTAATTTATAGAAAGTAAGAAAAAGTCAAAATAGGTAAGACCATACAAAAATATTTCTATTGCAAGAAAACCTAGATTTTTCAACTCCTTACACAAACTGTTTTATGAATTACGTTTATTAGTAGCTTTATGTAACGTTTAACATGTATAATTTATCCTAATAAGTAAAATCACATTAATGGAAATTCATATCACAAGTTCAAATAATCGCGTACAATTGAATTGTTACAAAACTATGGGTACTACGCTAGTAACATTAAAAAATAAAAAGTTCGATTGAAGCTGTCATTCTGGTCTATCTAATTAAAAATCAGAGTGTATTCATGCTGACAGTACGCTAACTTTAAGCGCAAGACAACAAGCACTAAGTAGTAACTAGGCAATGAATGAATGGTCCCATTTGAGTGTTTCTAATTTCACGCATATAGAGACTTACCCCCTGATTCTTAACTCAAACGGTCTTATAAACCTATTTTAGCTATTACACTGTTTTGTCTCATTCTTTCTTGGCGCTGTCATCATTTGACAGAAAGTGACAAAACAGTGTAATAGCTAAAATAGGCTTAAAAGACCGTTTGAGTTATTATGAATAAGGGGGAATGTGTATATCAATTCAACACACAAGCATGACATAGCTACAATACGTGTCAACATAAAAGCTTATTGGGACCGTGCGCGACGACGACGACAAACTCATAAACTATTGGAGGACGTTGAAATGATAAAAGGCTGTCATTACGAAAAGTAATAAAAATCAAAGTTATTTCAATGAAATATTAATCGACGTAATCAACACTACTACGACGTTAATCTTTTCTTTTCTTTATAATTTAAGAGCTATGCTCTTGTCGATGGAATTTTGGAGAAAACTAAACTAAAGGAGATGGCTCTGAATAGAGATGATTGGAGATTCTCTCTCCTTGACCTCTTGGTACGACTCGACGTCGTTACATCGTCGTCGTCGAGTACATTAATCTATAGCATCGATTTTTACTTCTTAATAAAATATAATGCACTACGTAAATTTTGTACTAAATTGCTAGAGAAATGGTGACAGACGTCTGCCAACGTTATTTTATTTGATCACTGCGAGCGCTGTCATCGATTCGTGTTCCCCCACCTTATTCGCACTTATTCAAATATACATATATTAGTGCTGACAGTACTTTGACAAAAAATTACTTTAAGCGCAAGCTTAAAAGCACTTGAACCTTGACAATGACCCCCTTATTCCAAAAACCAAACCAGTTACTAGGCTAAGGTTGATTTCCTCCTAAGCTGGACGTCGGTGACCGACGTCGGCGGCGCGTACCGTCGGTCACGTATGAACACAGAAAATAGAACATTGTGTTTATTCGTACGCTCGACCGATGTACGCGACCGACGTCAGCTTAGGAGGAAATCAAGCCTTAGAACCGTATTTAGCTATTGACTAAACAATTTAAAAAGAATGTCACAATGTCAGAATTCAATAATGGAGGTATACTTTTTTAATTGGTATTTTTAAACCTGGTGCTAATTTTTTGTAATAATGGGTTAAGTGGCTTTCTCGGAGCGTTTCTAAGTAAACACATATAGCGACAACGTGCATGCATATTCATTCAATACACAAACATGACTCGTAAGCTTTGTTGAGATGAAACGTCTACGAAAAGATAAGTAATATACATCTCTACGCCTGTAGTTTAGGTTACGGTTATCATAATAACTTATATTTTTTCAGTAAACATTGATATCACTGCATTGTATTATAAACACTGACAAAGTCACAGATAAAGTTTTATCTGGCGTTTGTATACTTTCACATTATTTGGTTCTGAAGTTTACGCGAATACTCATTACTCAATAAAACACACTTTTACGGATTGATTTCGTAGACAGACACACAGAATGTCTGCCTGAGACCACGGATGCTGTTAAGCATTCGAAACGTCAGACATTAAATAAAAATAAACGTTCGCGAAATCAATCCGTAAAAGTGTGTTTTATTGAGTACTTTCATATTGCTTTAAATCTTCACTACTAATATAAGGGTGGTTGTGCGAGATAAAAACAGGACTAAAGCTAGCCTACTCAAAGAGCTTGAAGTAAGGAGGCTGTTTTATTCATGCAATAATCATACCACAATCTTGATTCGCTATAAAAGTATAAAGAAATTTAAATATTTTTTATTTTTGCAAATGCCAATTAACGTCACACGGTATAACAAAATTATAATAAGATATCTAGGTTTAATGTCAGGTAACTAACCTTATCAGTGGATTCATTTGGCACTTTAGCAGTGTCTGCTTCTTCTACGATGTCCTCGGATATTTGCACGCTGATGCCTCGCTGCGCACTTGGGTGTCTGGATCTGTAACATAAATAAAAATATATTTGAACTAATCGCGATCCGCAACAGACTAAAAATAAAAGATCTGGATGCTTTCGGTTCTGGTAGCCATTGTGACTTGCTGTGGGTCTCTGTGCCCTTGTCGTAGCACTCATGATATTCGTAGCCGATTACAAGTTGTCGTAGTCACAAGGTCGGTGGGTGTGTCGACAGTGAACCGCTGCTCGTGTGCGACCGTGGACTCGTGTGGCATCTGGGTCTTTGTCGTAGCAGTTATAATGGTCATAGCCATCTACTTTTGTAGTCGTAGCGGCTCACCACTCTATATGGTAAGCGTGGCACCAACATGGAACATTTAGCTACTACAGCTCTCGTAGCCATTGTGACTCGCTGTAGCAGTCATAATATTCGTAGCACTCATTCTTCTTTCGTAGCGTATTTGGCGTAGCAGTTACAATTCTCGTAGCCGATTACTTACGTAGTCGTAGTGGTCACTCACCTGTTTTAGGTAGGCCGTGCATTTAGTCAGTACAGATCTACAGCTTTCGTAGCCATAATATCTCGTCGTAGCAGCCATTGTGACTTGTAGTAGTCATAATGTTTTTAGCACTTGTTGTTGTAGCACTGATAATATTCGTAGCACTAACCAGTCCATGGTAGGTGTATCGACAGTGAACCGCTGCTCGTGCGAACATGTAGCAGAATGGGTAGTACATTAGGTCGAGGACTTCGAAACTATTTCAATATGCCATGTTTATCCGAGCCTTTGCCGTAGCAGTCATAATGATAGCGATTTACTTTTATAGCGACTCACCGCTCTATACGGTAAGCGTGGCACTAACATGGAACATTTAGCTACTACAGCTCTCGTAGCCATTGTGCCTCGCTGTAGCAGTCATAATATTAGCACTCATAATGCTCGTAGTCCCAGTGACTCATATGGTGGGTGTATTTGCGCGACAGTGACTAGCCGTAGTCTTCAGAGCCTTTGTTGTAGCAGTCACATTTGTCGTAGCCGTCTCCTTTCTCACTGCTCTACTTACCGGTCTATGGTGGGTGTGTCAACAGTGAACCGCTGCTCGTGCGCGACTGTGGACTCGTGCGGCATCAGCATGGCGGGCGCGCGGAACATGTAGCAGAACGGGTAGTACATCAGGTTGAGGAATGATGCCGCGTACAGGTCCGCGTACCTTACCACCTGGAAACATTAATACCGTAGTTAGCATAGAGGAATAAGGATAAGGTGAATTTTGATAGCACGCTTGATGATCAGGCAGACCTTAATTATTTTTTTTATTCGATTTTTAATCAACAATTAAAGTTTTCATTATGATAGCGCTATAGTACAGGAGATTAACAAGCGCCATTACATCAACAGGCAAGCACTGCTTTGATCGACAAACGTAGATAGCCTCCTTTTTTGAAGTCGGTTAAAATACGAATACGCGGCGCGCGGATTCAAGGTGTTGTTATAGGAATATATGGGATTGTGGCTATAAATATTTAAAACCAGCATTACTTTCTATGAGGTTATAATGTAAATCGTTGAATTTTCAAAATCAATATGTAAATACATCTGTCACCTCCATATTGCATGAGGCAATAATACATTGGCATTTAAAAACAGTACCCTCCTTTTGACGCAGTCGAGTATAAATCGTATTTTATCACAACATGATGAATATTATCATTTCTGTATATTCGGTGAACTTGACTTCATAACTGGCGATAATTATCTTATCTCACAGGTTATTCCGGCGGCGTTACTAGGCGAACACCTTTCTTATCGAATATAGATTAAGATGAATCGGAAAACCTAGTGAATCCCGCTTATTACAACAACCGGTTATTACAATCTATCTGAGCATATTAATATCACTGTCACTTGCATAATTAGTAACGATCAGAACTGTCTTAACAAATGATTATCTAAATCTGATGGCGCGCCAGGAAATTGCATGATAGATGAACCCACGTGTCATCTGTCACTCATGTTTTTGTTAATTTTATGTAATTAACTCAATGTCAAGTTTTCACAACGTGTACATAGACGGTTACATAATTAAAATTGCACTATGATTTAAATGTTTTAGTTAATTTCTCTTCTGTAGATTGATAAAGGAGAATGTCACATTATTGTGGCATTAAAATCTTTTATCTCATGAATTGTAACTTATTTTTACTATTTTGTATGTTTGACATTCACAGTCACTTTGGAGCAAAGCGTCATTCAGTGTTAAATGTAGAACTAGATTTTATGAACGAAACATATACATAAAAGGTTTATGCTCGAGTTCAATTGCATAGTTTCGAGTTATTTTACCTGTGACGAGAAGAATGTCTGCCTGGATCCAGACCTGAAGAGTGATCCCAGCATACCGTACGCGAGGTCCATTTTGTGGGTGACGTCACGGATTGACATGCGCAGTTTCGATATATCTGGCTTCTCTTTCGTGCTCGAGTCCAAGTCTCTGCAACATAAAATAATTTGTTCACTCACTGTCTAGAAAAACATAAAAGCACCAAGGTTACATCCAACTTTGCGTTATAATTATTTCAATTTACGATCAGATACTCCTGGTTATTTAATTTAAAAAGAGGATTCATACAAAGGATGCCGGCACTCACAAAGCCGGCTGTGAAGTAGGGATGGAACGTATTTACCATACCAGGTTTACAAACCTAGTATTTGCTTCAAAGTACGTATATGAGGTACGGGCTAAAAATACTTCCAAGACCATGAAAGTATTTTACTTAGCAGCGAGCGGCACCTGTTTCCTCGAAATACTTTTAAAAAGACCGTATTTATGAAATTAAACCTTACGCTCATAAAAAAGAGGTCAAAAATTGCGAGAAATAAAAGAAATACTTGCAACGTTTAAAAGTATTTTTCTTGCTAGCGCAATTTTGCGCCTAATGCCAATCGCTCGTCCTGACTGCTTGAAGCTGTCCGTGTATAGCGGCTCTGACACGCACGTACGGTATGCAGAAATATCAAGGTTGTGGTTCTTCGTCCAATCGAGCCACCACATCAGACGTCTAAATGGCAGCTCCTAGGGCTAAAAGATACGATAAAGATACTAGACGCTTAAAGCTACTCACTTGTACATATCCCCCAGCTGTATATCCAGGTTCTGCAGCTGCGCGAACAGCTGGCACTTGTCGGTCCACACGTGCAGCTCCTGCACCAGCTCGGGCACGATCAGGAACGTCCTCCAGCCGCCGATCTTCTTCGACTTGAGGATGTCGCCGAATATGTGGTCGCCGATGTAGAGCACGTCCTTGCCTTTGGCGCCGATCAGCTCGGTGAACACGTCGCATGAGCCTAAGAGACAACAGAGATTGCAGATATAGATGAACAGGTATAGATGAACAAATAGTTTATTAAAAAAAAAGATGTATCAATAAAGATGCATCAGACTAACAATAGACATTATAATTATATTAAAACACGGTGTGCATGTTGATTTGTATAACATTATTACGCCTCATGTCGCCAATACCTTGCTGAAAAAGTATATTATGACTTACGAATATTTCTCGAAGACAAAATTTAAAAATAACTTTACTACTTAATGTTCATATTCTTAAACCTTTTAAGAGAACCATGGCTGTACTAATAATAATTTGTATGTGACATCCTGTAATACCCATGTTTATGAATTAATAAATGATTGATTGATTGATTGATAATAAGTATTTCTTAAGAATTAGAAGTAGCCAGGCGTTTGATCAGTCACTTGATGGTAAATGATGATATGGCCGGGGATGGATCATGTATGACTAGTGACCTATTCACTCAATGGCTCACTTGAGGCTCATGGACCTGATTTCTGACAGCACTCTGTTAGAATAGTATTAAGGTATTTTTCTTCCTTTTTTCATAAAGACTAGAAGACTTCTTTTTTTGTAGCTAGGCAACCCGCATCACTTAATTTAAGATTCTAAAGAGTTAAAATATGTCCCTTTTCTCAATCTTTAGTAAAAAACAGTCAGAATGAAAAAACATAAATGAGGCTGAGAATCAAATCCATTAGATCATTAATCATATTAACATACAACCGTCAAACGTGCTCGCAATCTACACTTAGCTATTTCTAGCCGGTAATAACTTATAAATAAACGGTATAATAGTTCTATCTTTGACTAGTACTCGTACTAGCATAAATATATGCAAATAAAGATGCATCAGACTAACAAAAGACATTATAACGACATTCAAACACGATGTCCATGTTGATTGTACAACGTTATTACGCCTCATGTCGCCAATACCTTATCTCGTCTAGTTATTTATTAGTTTTTATTTAGCATTGTAATGATGGATGCTACAAATGATAAGATAACATACCGTTTTGTCAGTAATACATAAATAATACGTACATGGGTGGATTATTTATGAGCAATAAATTGGCAATCATATCGATATGGCTATCTTTTGACCAACAAAATAATGAAAACTACTCGTTTAATACCGAGTTTGATATATTTAGTGAGTAACACGAAAAAACAGAAAAATAACATGTTTCTCTAACAGATAGTCGAAGATAAATTTTATTCTGATGTGGTCAGTCATGTTGTCAAAAGAGGAGTGACGTATCTACTGCAAGGAAATGACTATCTATAGATCACGCTCTATGCTTAAACCTTTTCGGTGCGGTCGTGATTCGATGGGTGACCGTTCTGACCATATAAATGATGTATACCACGTACTTCGGAAGGCACGTTAAGCTGTTAGTTCCGGCTAATATCGGTTGATTAGTGGTTAAGCCTAGTAATGTTTATTAGGTAAGTGCCTACTAAAATAAATTAATTATATTTTAAAACAATTGTGTCGATGTATAATTTTGTATGTATGTTAGCCTGTAAGGTATTTATTCTATGGGTCTGTATTGCATTTTGTAATCCGCTGCCTGATTTAAATAAATAAATAAATATATTACGTTGTTTAGGTACCTGTTTATTTAAGTGAAAATAGCTATGATCGGTATAACAGAATTTGTCAACCCTTAAAGCCTGCACACAAACGCAGCGTCTGTGCAACATGTCGATGTATGGCCAAAGTGAAAAATTGCCAGGGTGTCCAGGGTGTGCTTTAGGTGAGGCATTTGCCCAACAGTGGGATTGTAACAGACTATGTTTATTTATTAATGTGTTTACCTCCCGAGTAGACGAGCCCCTCGTGCAGCGGGCCGACGTGATGGCCCATCTTGAGCGCGCCGGTGCGCGTGTCCACCTGCCGCAGTGTGGTGCCCTCGCCGAAGAAGAGAGGCTTCTTCGCGTCCACCACGATCCAGTCGAAGTACGTCTTCCAGTTTCTGTGCGGTTCGCCGGGCTGTGAGAAGAAAAAGAAGTTACTTACTTGATGTACGGTAGACAGCACGTCAAGCTAAACACTGCGGCATCTTATGTTGTTGGAATAAGGGTTATTTTTCAACAAAAATGTATAGTCTGATGTGCTGTCGACTGTACGTCGCAGCTAAAAGCGAAAGCATCAAAGAGTATAATATTCTCCCACCGATTTTCGGTAATGGCAGCCCCTCTATCCACAGAGATAGGCCAGGCGAGGTACGCGGAAGATATTAAAGTGCCAAGATGTGTGCGCAATACACAAGTTCACTTTCATTAATTCGGTGAGACGGCTCCGACATGACTGATGAGAGATCAGGCGCAGGACCAACGACTTAACGTGCTTTCCGAGGCACGTGGTGTCATAACCACCAACTTCCTGACTCCGAGCTGTTTCCAAGTATTTTCAAGACAAGACAGAAAATCCCAGAAAAAAATTTGGGCCCGACCTGGGATTCGAACCCGGGACCTCTTGGGTCACCCACGAGGCAGTCAATCAAAGAGTATGAAGAATGTCAATAAGTAGTGGAATTGATTTTAATGAAACTTTAGATTACAAAGTACATACATTACCCTTTAAGATATTACGTAAATTGATAAAAATATAGCGGTAGCAAATAACTAAAGCCGCGGGTAAGTTCGGATGTAGAAATATAATATTACTTACTTTCGCTCCATGCGGGAAATCGAACAGGTAGTTCATAATTTTATCCGTGAAATTGAATTCACTATTTGTCAATAAGAACAGTTTGGCCCCGCTCTCCGTTATCCTCGAAAGAAACATGGGCAGCCTCTCATCCTTTTTCAAATACAAGTCTAAATTCTCTGTCGTTTTTATCTTGAGATCTCCGTGAATGTGGACGTAGTCTACCGCATTCCGTACATCTTGGAAGATGGATTTGAATGACATAGCTAAATCGCCGCATCGCACTCCCGTCTTCTCCCTGCAAACATAAATCTTAATAATGAAATGGATACAACTCTCCAATGACAGCAGCCAAGTAGATCATAATGATAGACAAGTGGTATTCCCGATACTCGGGCCGTTACGTCATCAAGATTGGCTGTAAGCCAACGGTTACAGTTTTTGTCTATAACAGTTTATTTTACCGGCCACATTTCATTTGATGGCCTTTTCTTTGTGATCCAATAACACATAAAGAAATAACATAACACACTTACATGGTCTGTACAGTAATTGTTGGTGTAGCGATCGCATAAAAAGTTTATTGGGCCTTGCGGCTTATTGAGAATGAGTTACTGTGTGACAATGGGCCACTGTTATTATTAGGTACAGTTTGTCGTATAAAATAACAGCTTACCTTGTATACTGTGGTGAATTGGTGAAGAAGTCTATCAAGCATGCTATCAAATAAGTCTCAGGCAAGTTGAACAGCGTATTTAGCACGTATACTCGAGATTCGTCGAGGGTCAAGAACTTGTTTGGATATAACTCGTACACCTGTGAACTGATAATACACAAAGTCAATTGATAACACATCATCCACCCACATCAATATAATTTAACTTTTAAAAAGTAAAATAAAACTTACTGCTTCAAAAATTCAAATCCATGCACGCATACTAAAATATTTCCATAGGCGTCTACTTTTAATAAGTTACCATACAACGTGTCAAACCATAGGCCTCTGAAAGAAAAAAATAATAGTTATGCAATATTAACTTCGCATACAATTTATTTAACGTGTTTAATTAAAGAAGAACCATACCTTACGGGAAACGAAGGGTCGTATTCAAATTCTAATATTTCACGAGGGTATCCTTTATGAACTAATCTCTCTTTGGTTAAATTAAATCCTAACGTTTCATACTGCGGCGATTTGTACTCTGTAAACAAATAGTAAAAATAAAAGTGTTACGAAAATAACGGTATAATCACAAAGTTATTTATACGCTAATGTTATATTTAAACGTACCAGCCAATGTGTAGTCCATATCAAATCCATAAAATTTAACATTTTCTAAATGCAGCGACCTGTTCACGAATATTCTGGAACAAAGAAATAGATCTCGTCATTTTGTTGTTTTGGATTTAGCTAGTATGTATGAGATGAGATTATCATAGTGAGTAGGCATAATTCACATAGCTGAATCGATTTCATGAAGAAAATATGTAAGGAGGTCTGGCGAGTATCCGGTATGGCACGTATCGGAGATACGTTTACTAAGAATCACAAAAATACCGTCGAAATCTAGTACACCGTAGAGTGGAGTAAAAAAGACTTCTATTTCTGTAAAACATTTAATTACAGATTGCCAACAGACTCGTTTCAGATAACTCGCACCCAAGGTGCGCTCGAGACCGATTTGTTTCTCATTTATACTACTTGACTTGACTTTCACGCACTAGCTTTAAACGATCAATGCACTTATTGATTTTCAATAGGCTTTACACGACCCAAACTTTGGTACCTACCAAAGCAGTTAATTGCCGCTTAAATTGTATGGCACCAGGGATATGAAACTATTTATATCCTAAAAGAAATACAATACAACAGATTTCCTAGATCTTCATCTTATGTAACACATGTCAAACAAACGTAAACACAACTTTGGGAAAAAACCTTGTAGCTATTATTAAGTTGTGTACAATAAATACTATCTCCATCTATGTACCACCATGACTGTCGTAGGTGGTATAGATATCCTACTACTTTCTAAATAGAGTATCTTCTACTAAGCTTAGCCAGCACATTTCCTTGAACTTTAACAGTAGCGATTGGCACGTTCAAAACTCTTGATTACACGATAAGTGGTTTAATAGTTCAGCAGTTAGATGGATGGACTGGAGTCAGTTAACTAGTTGAAGCACGCGACCTACGGATCTAGAGCACGACTGATAACAATTGCGTCAGAACGATTATCTTATTTATGATAAATATTGCGAAGAGTGACCAAGATTTATTCTGCCATTCGTACAGTATAAGCACCGCTGAATCTTTGAAAATATGTTGAATGACGTCGACTTTCACTGACCGTCATAGGACTGACGACATCGGATTAATATTGCCTAACTTTTTGCAATCTCGATACATAATTTTGGTAGACAGCAAAAGAAGGAAGAATGATCACAGCGAGATTCAAAACTAAAGCACCTTGTTAAAAAAAGTATATCGGCCGTCCAAGTATTTCTTATGCATGTATGCGTTTGTGGTATCTGTTAAAATATGAACGCTGCCATTGCTTATAAATATTTAATGTACTGAATGCATTCTTATCATATTTTTTTTAATCTGTGACAGCCTGACAGTTCTGTTCTGTCTGACCTCCTCGGCTCGCTAGGCTAATTTATAATTTTATTTTAATTTAATAATGTAATTACTATTTGACGATGTATTGCAACTTTATTTCATGAAGAAATAAATGCTTGTAATAATCAGCGTGCGGTCTTTTCGATTCTACGAATCCTGCTGCACCACTTCCACTCGCCCCTGGATCAGCTCTCGCTACAGGTTATGAACCCAGATTCGAAGACAGGAAACGTGGAAGGTGGAAAGGCTAAAACCAAGAAGCACGTTGGTTATCCACAGAAGCTCATACAAAGGAATTCCAAAGCGGTGAGATTTTTTTTTTGAGAAAAAGTGACCTGCTTCTACCCTCTAAAAGTCACTTCACAAAACCGCATGGTCATGGAGAATTCTTCGAGTACATCTGCAGGAAGTTATGTAATCAACGGCGGCTTTAATTTTGAGAAACTAGAAGGCGTCTCAAATTATGTCAGCTGGAAGTTTGCAATCAAAAACGCTTTGATTCTAGAAGGATTATGGAATGCCGTCCTAGGCACAGAGGCTGACGAATCAAAAGTAGCCAAAGCACTAGCGAGAATATCACTAAGCCTTAAACCCTCTTTATACCAAATTTTACATGGTATTACCACAGCAAAAGCAGCATGGGACAAGCTGAGAAATGTCTATGAAGACAAAGGATTATTCAGACGGGTTGGTCTACTTCGGCAACTTCATAGGGTGGACTACAATCAACATCAAAATATGACAAAATACATCGACACAGTTTTCTCCTTAGTACAGCAATTAGCGGACATTGGTAAGGTCATTGAAGATGAAGAGATTGCGGAGATACTTTTATCTGGGCTCCCTCAGGACTTCGACACACTTGTATCGGCCTTGGAGACAGCATCGTTGACCAATTCTCTATCTTCAGAAGTTGTCCGTGCTCGATTGATTCAGGAAGAATACAGAAAATTGCACACCGAGAACCAGCAAATACTGCACAGTAACAGTAATTCATCAAGTGCACTTATCGTCAAGAGGAAGATCGTCTGCAATTACTGTAAGAAACCTGGACACGTTCAGTCGCGCTGTTTCAAGCTGAAGCGCCAAAAGCAAGAAAAGCGTAATCAAGAGAACACTGCATACGCTTCATCGTTCTACGCGTCTGATAGTGTGGATTTTATAGTGGATAGCGGATCGTCTTCGCATATGTGCAAAAATAAAAATTACTTGGACAATATTAGACAAAATAAGACTATAATTACTTGTGCAGATAAAGAAACTAAAATGAAAAGCTCTGGTGTTGGAGATATTCACATAAGTATTAATGGTTGTAATAAAATTTTGAATGATGTCATGTATGTTCCACAGTTGACCGAGAATTTGCTTTCTGTGAGTAGATTGTGTGAGAGGGGTATGGTTGTGATTTTTAATAAGGATGGGTGTTCTGTCTATGATAGTTGTGATATTAAAGGCAAGCCTATTATGTCTGCTAATCTAAGTAAGGGTGTTTATAGAATGAAATGTACTTTTGCAAAGGAGCGGTCGATGGCTGTTCTACATGAAGTGCAGAAAGCACAGACCGCAAAGTATGCTGGGTCAAATGGTTTGAATGCTAATTTATGGCATAAAAGGTTAGGGCATCTGAGTCTTCAAGGTATGTATACACTTCAGAAATGTGCAGCACGTAAAGTATCTTTTCAGGTTGACAAGGAGAATCTAGTCCCATGTGTCGCCTGTCTGGAGGGGAAGCCGGTGGCCAAGGCTTATCCGAAGGAAAATGCAAGACGTGCAAGCCAGCCGTTAGAGTTGATACATAGTGACGTCTGTGGCCCGATGAAAGACCCCAGCTGGAGTGATGCAAGGTACTTATTAACACTTACTGATGATTATTCTAGAAAAAGTTTTGGATATTTGTTAAAGAAAAAGTCAGAAGTTTTAGACTGTTTTATCCATTTTAAGAACTTTGTTGAAAAGCAGACTGGATTGCATATAAAATGCCTGCGTTCTGATAATGGCGGTGAGTACTGCAGTGACAGTTTTAGGAAATTCCTTGAGAAAGAGGGAATAACTCACCAGTTGACTGTACCGTATTGTGCTCAACAGAATGGCGTGGCAGAGCGCCTTAATAGAACTTTAATGGAGAAGGCTAGGTGCATGTTAATACAGGCAGGTCTCTGTAACCGTTTTTGGGGTGAGGCTGTTATGACGGCAATTTATTTGAAGAATAGATCCCCCACTGCGGCGTTAGCAGGACAGGTGCCTGAAGAGGTCTGGTCCCGACACTCAGTTTGTCTCGGACACCTCCGTGTATTTGGTAGCATTGCCTATTCATTAATTCCTGAGCCTACTCGTACAAGTAAATTGAATGCTAGGGCAAAGTTATATATTTTTGTCGGTTATTCAGAACGAACAAAAGGTTACCGACTCTTAGACCCATCTAATCCGAGGAGAGTAATTATATCTAGGAATGTTAATTTTATAGAGGACAGATTTTATAAGGATTTTGAAAATAATGACATGAAGAACAATTTAATAAGCGATAATTTAAATGAATTTATAATTTTAACAGAATATAATAATGAATTAAATTGTAATAGAACTGAATATAATAATGATTTGAATTCTACTCAGAATAATAACAATTCTAGTCAAAATATTAATAAAAGTATTAATTCAAATGATAAATATGATTTTTCGTATGAATTTACAGATGCTGAGTCTGGCAATGAATCCGACGAGTACCCAGATGCAGAGCAGGCCTCTGCTGAGCCTGAGTCTTCAGTTCGGGAGCCGGAGGCGCAGCCGGTGACTGGTGAGGATGCAGCAGCTCGAGGGGAAGGCGCGACTAGTACAGTAGGTCCTGTTACTGTCAGCGGCCGCCCCGTACGCAGTACACGTGGTATACCGCCAATTAGATATGGCGATTATGAAATCGGTATGTACGCCAACTCTTTATTTGAAGAACCCCAAACGTACGACGAGGCTATGACGTCATCAGACTCCTCCGAGTGGAAAAAGGCAATGAAAGAAGAGTATGAGTCACTTGTTCAACATAATGTATGGGAGTTGGTTGATCGTCCTTCTGATGCCAATGTCATTAAATGTAAATGGGTGTATAAGAGGAAACATGATACGTCAGGAAATTTTGACAGGTATAAAGCTCGCTTGGTCGCTCGCGGCTTTAGTCAAAAGAGAGGACTGGATTATACTGAAACTTTTTCGCCAGTTGTTCGACATTCAACAATGCGTATTCTTTTCTCACTTGCACATGAATTAGATATGTCAATAGAACACATAGACGTAACTACAGCATTTTTGAATGGCAACTTACATGAAAGTATATACATGGAGCAACCACAAGGTTTTGTCAGTGATGAGAACAAGGTGTGTATGCTAAGAAAAAGTCTGTATGGATTAAAACAGGCTAGTCGCATGTGGAATCTGAAGGTGCATGATTTACTGTCAAAGAATGGCTATGTGCAAAGTAAGTGTGAGCCCTGTGTATATGTCAAAAAGTGTGGAAGGGATCTCACCATCATAGCTTTATATGTTGATGATTTTTATATTTTTTCGACTTGTAATACAGAGGATTTATTTAAATTATTGAATGAAAATTTTTGTATAAAGCATCTTGGTTCACTTACGAGTTGTTTAGGCATGCGTGTCACTAGAAATAAGAATGTTTTAATCTTGGATCAATCTGAATATATTAGGAAATTACTTCAACGTTTTAAAATGACAGACTGTAAGCATGTATCCACACCTATGATAGCAGATAGTAATTTATCTAAAACAGACAATGAACCTTTAGATGATAATGTTTATCAGTTCAGGCAATTAATTGGCTGTCTAATGTATTTATCGGTTTGCACGAGGCCAGATATAGCTTTTAGTTGCAGTCAGCTCAGTCAATACTTGACCAATTTTGATAAAAGTCATTGGGTAGCTGCTAAACGAGTATTGCGATATTTGGCGGGTACCATTGATTTAGGACTTTGTTTTTACAAGAGTAAATCTCTAGATTTGTTGGCATATACAGACGCTGACTGGGCTAACGATAAATGTGATAGGAAATCATACACGGGCTTCGTTGTGAAACTAGGTAATAATACAGTTAGCTGGGAAGCTAGAAAGCAGCGCTGTGTGGCACTGTCCAGCACTGAGGCTGAGTATGTAGCCATAAGTGATGTTGCGAAAGAGTTATGTTTTATTCAGAATTTCTTGTTGGAAATTTATGATAAACATATAGAGACTATTATCTATAATGGTAATCAGAGCGCACATAAACTGTTGCTGGCAAAGGAGTACTGTCATAAGCGTACCAAGCATATTGACCTACGTTACCATTTTGTAAAAGATTATGTATCAAGACGTAGAGTTACAGTTAAATACTTACCAACTGACCAAATGACAGCCGATCTATTTACCAAGCCCTTATGTAAAACTAAACATTTTAATTTTGTCGAAAATTTGAATTTGAAGCATCTGTGATATTAATGTTTAGAATATTATTGTGAATGATTTTGTTTGTTGTTTTGCCTGATAATACTGATAATTGCCTAATAACTTGTAATAATGTTATGTACTGACTGACATAAGATAATGGTAGTAGAGCAAATATTGTACATTACTAAGATAGAGTTT
Organism: Pyrausta aurata; assembly: GCA_963584085.1. Classification (NCBI taxonomy): domain Eukaryota; kingdom Metazoa; phylum Arthropoda; class Insecta; order Lepidoptera; family Crambidae; genus Pyrausta; species Pyrausta aurata. Next base: position 6,732,312 of record OY757260.1, read on the forward strand.
GGTAGAGACTTATTTTGTAGAGTCTTATGATAAGAATGAGGGGAAGTGTTAAAATATGAACGCTGCCATTGCTTATAAATATTTAATGTACTGAATGCATTCTTATCATATTTTTTTTAATCTGTGACAGCCTGACAGTTCTGTTCTGTCTGACCTCCTCGGCTCGCTAGGCTAATTTATAATTTTATTTTAATTTAATAATGTAATTACTATTTGACGATGTATTGCAACTTTATTTCATGAAGAAATAAATGCTTGTAATAATCAGCGTGCGGTCTTTTCGATTCTACGAATCCTGCTGCACCACTTCCACTCGCCCCTGGATCAGCTCTCGCTACAGTATCTTTAAAATCTACGTGTATTTCTTATTGAAAATGTAATTTTTGCAAACGAGTCCTATAGTGAGATGACACACGCAAGAGCAAATAATAACTACAATGTCATGATGTGTATTTTTGTAACAATACCTGTCTGAACGTAATGTGCTAATAGTGTAACACGGGAGTCGAATCTTCGAACTAATGACCTAGATTTATTTGCCTAGTGAATTTATACGAGAAACGGAAATGTTAATGTTACTATAATTTACTTAATCCATTTCAAATGCTCGAGAGAGTCAACATACGAGTGATTCATTACAGTGATTTGCATATCTGTATGCATCAACATATCCAGCTGGAATTTGAAAACAAGTAAATATAAACGACATTGAGAAATCTCCAGATTTAAACATTGGCGCCGGTGGGTGTAATGTTCAGATTAATAATGAACCCGATTGGTGACAGCTCGGTGCGCAAACGCAGCGTACCCAGAAGTCTAGCCGTCTAAAGAATTCCAGCACTATGCCAATACTATGTGCCACTTATACCTGCTACTTATTATCGCTGTAGTCATCTGGGAGATTTGTTACGTCCGTGTGTCATTTGGAAATATTGGGGCGATGTTTTGACGCTACCTCATTAGCACCGACGATAATTTGATTTAAGCAAACACTGCCAGATTGTATGATTCAACCCCTACATGAAACATTCTGGACCGCACGTAGATATAGTGTTTCTAAACGACTAATGAAACTTTTTTAAGGCATTACTCACGGCGCAAAATTTTAATAAAACCAAGTCGTTTGTGATAGAGAAAACGAAGAGCCTCCTACACACTACTATTTTTATGTTACAGCATTATGATGATGGAGAGATCTATGGATCTTTCCATTATATTGCGTAACTGTTAACTCGTTCTACGCTGGCTAATTAGGCACAATATACTCAGTCACGTATAAACTTCCTAATTAATCATGTAGGTGGGACATTCAAATTGATTTTGGCAAATTCCAGTTCGAGTCTATTTATTGTTTCACACTACATTGTTAAACCAACATAGTCAAGGATATCGAGTTTACTTACTCGTTAGGTGCCGCTGTGTATCTGTCACCTTTGCCGTACGACGAGCCGTTGAAGTGGACGTGGACGTCCTTCACTACGTCTGCTGTTCCGTTCGCCATTGCGTCCTGCAGCTTCATGGCATATCACTCACAATAACACTTATTATATCTGGTACCACCACACAGCTCAAACGGGTCTCTATCGCACCCACACGCTTTCGAATGCTAACGGTTAAGCAATTCTCGGTATGGTACCCTATATCAGCAGTAAGTATAAACAAAATAACTTGATAAATATAGAATTCGTGCCGACGCCTGCATTTGCTATGATTGCAACATTCGCGTCAGAGAAACGCAGGAAGCGTTTGACTGGATATCCTTGACAGTAACAAGGTTGATAGACCGGTTTTGTTAAAAGTTGGCCTAGGAGCGGTCAAGTGTCCTGAACTAAAAATAACGTTTTGGACATATGTGACTAGAAATAAACATTTAGTTTTAATAGGCAATAAGCTAAGGAATCTTTAAAAAACTCGCTGTTTACTGCTGAATAGTTTTCCATAATTTTAAACCTGACATTATTTGATTTCAAAGGTCAAATAGGCAGATCAGGCTAGCTCATTTATAATAACAAACTGCTACAAAGACTGACAAAGCTATAGAATTTTCGAAGTAATAACTTCTCTAAAATACATAAAACCAAGGTAAATTGAACATGCTCATTGAAAAGGCAATCAAATAGCCTAAAATTGAACAACTAACACTGCGTCAGAGGATTTTATACGAAAACAGCTAAAGTTACAGTGGATGCTACGTTTACACTGTGTCAAGGGATCACTAAGTTAACATAGTAGCTATAGCTAGGTATATACCACAATATTATGAATGGGCCCAGTCAGTGGGGGCCGGGACGGGATGCAGGGCGCATGGGGGAATCGTTGCCAGCACCGCCAATCAATATAGCACTCGAACCCATAACAAACCGGCTATTTCACCGCTCACCGTTAAGCAGGAAAATTATTCCTATATTCATAAATACAACGCAGCTTAGATCCTCGATACGTATGAATAATGTAATACCGAGTAGTAAACAATGTCCGATAGTAGGTAATACACTATCAAGTAAGTATTAATGCTTTCTAAGAATGGAGACGCCTTGAATAACACGCAGCATTGAAAACAAACACACTTGTTCGAGAAGACAAAGAATAATTCGCACCCGCTGAGTCACAATATGAACTGTACAATAATATTGTTACATTTTAAAAACAAACAGTGATTATTCTGTACACTACTATGCTGGAACGGAAATAGGTACTGCCGCTAAAGAGCAAAGGAGCAATTTTAAGAAAATTCAACCAAGCCCAAAACCTATTCAGCCAACTGGTTAAACTCGAAGTCAGGTTGCACAACAAGGCACGGCTCATAACGCGAATGCTACTGCGCATTATCAATGCTAATGATTGCCAAAGTCAATCGGTAACACTTTCAAAAACCACATTCTTAAAACATCATGTTACTGTCAAAGATTCCCATATCTATCATCCGTGCATGTCACACACCAATCACGAATTTAGGACGCAAGAAAGTGATATATCGTGTGGCTTTATTCGCACGATGTACGTAGTCAGGTGGAACAAAACCGAGGCATGACAACACGCACACAATACGAAGCAACGTCACGTATCAAGATCGCTCTGATAAGGTAATATAATCAAGTTACTGAGAGCGTACTTTACGGCGGGGGCGTTCGCGTATACTGACGCTGCGGCGGCGTCGACATAGCATATACCCAACAACATCGCCGTCGCTTCCCCCACACCGGCACAACAGCTGATTCACCGACACATTGCTTCATTCACTTAGTCGCGACATTATTGTATTGTAAGCACCTACCCAACTCATTTGTTCAAGTTATACATAACAGTAGCATCCTGTGAGTTATCTTCACGATTCACAAAACAAAATTGTTCATAGAACTATTTCGCGTGTACTCATGTAATTTTTTGTGTAATGATAAGCCTGGTATCCTTATCGTTGGCAAACAAAGCCGGTTATGAGCTTAGTTAAATCATGCCATATAGATATTAATTCAATGACGATGATGAATTCTGTTTAAACATTATGTGCAAGTGTGATTGCTGACGCTACTGAACTACATCATGCTGCGCAGCACTCATTGATAGACAGACAGTACTTCCTATGCACAAATAATAATACAGCAAATTCCTGTACACAAATAATCATAAAATGCTATAGCTGTCTATCTAAGCCCAATCAGGTCCAGTCAAGACTAGAGTCGAGAGCAAACCCATTTATAAAGAAAGAAAAAGACTAAAAGGGTGATATAGAAATCTCTAAGAGGACAGCTAGAGAGGAGACAGGGGAGACATTTTATTTTACGCAATTTAGTGCAAACCTTGAATAATTTAGTTAAACTAACTTTTGTACGACACCTCAATCAGTTGTAAGACGCAAAAAAGAAGAGGCAACCCCCGTCTAGGACGTGGACTGAGTTTTACTTTCTTCCAGGACAACCTCATAAACATTCATCAGTTACATGGTGGGGTTTAACTCGTCAAGTATGTGTAAACGAGACACAATAAAAATTCCATTGTTATGCGGCGCCCGGCTGTCGTTTGATACCTGACTGATTACAGGAGTTAAAGGGGATGTGAACAGTGGAAAGACTCCTAGAACCAAATGAAACTGATTCTGTAGGAAATAGTAATAATATTGTAGGAATGTTATTACACTACACAAGAATCTTATCTAATTTCTTTCAAGGATAAGAGTCTGAAACCAGATTAATTTATTTATGAAAACGCTGAGCTGTGAGTAACATAGTAAGAAGTGCTTCAATCGTTGGTCTTAATTTCAGATGCCGATGTCCTACAAGCGAGCTCCTTAATCTAATCTAGAACTCTACGTTGTGTGTACTCTAGCTTCGATCTAGCTAGTTGGATTTTAGGCAAGAAACTTATGAAATGATATCATAAATTGCGGATCATGGCATAAGCAAAATATGCAGTATCTTCATACGGCTTTTTAAAATTACAATTATAATCTCGAAAAGCCATGTCAGTCAGTCAATTATGATGACGATCACCTATCATAAATTTATTAGGGCTGGTGCAGCAGACGCTCGCGACTTTATGGGTTAAGGCTAGCAATACTAAATAATTCACTGGAGATTTCCACGTCCACAGGCATCTTGACGGATACGGAAGTAGCTGACGTGTTGTACCCCGCCCAGCACCAGCGACTGACTGTCATGATTTGGGATCATCGAGATTTATCAGTCATAACACCAGATTAATTTAATGTTCGTCCACGTGGTATGGAAGGAGTGCAAAGTAGAGTAAAGCTGTTGTAAACGCTGTCTAAGTACTCTATTGTATTGTTCTTATCGTTCACGTTATAAGCACGCTACGTGATTGTTCGAGCGTCATAAGTCATAAACAATCAATCGGAAACGTTAATAGGTAACAGCCGAAATATTCCTAGAGATAAGAGTTGGGTGAATCGTAGCAATCGGACAGATAGTTACGATTGCTTCAAATAATTTCAATAAAATAAACTGTTCTAAGAATGTAGAACCACTGCATAGATAAATGTAGAACCATAAGTATGCAGTACTATTATATATTCTGTGCCATAAGTTCAAATCTCCATAATTGCGAATTTGATTAGAACAGCATTTTAAACTTTTTACAGTAAGCTTTACAATATATAAATTGATTTGCTATTTGTGTTGTAATAGTCTCGCTAAAACTCGAGAACGGCTGAACCGATTTGGTTGATTTTAGTCTTGAAATATTCGTGGAAGTCCAGGGAAAATTTAAACGGTGACAAAATATAGGATAATAAAATTACTATGCAAGGGGGACGGGGCCGCCCGGGGCAAAAGAATGTTCGCTGGGTCCGCTAGTTGTCAATAAATATCTTTATTCTGTTCAAGGGCGCGCAAAAACATGGAAAACAGTTTATCGATTTATATTATGCCGATCATTAAGAAACCGTACCGCTTGTTGCTAATCAAGATAACGTATCATTAAAAGGATAACGCAGAACGACGATTCTAATGCAAAGTAAAGCACGAGAATGGCCGGTCTAAATAAATATGTAATTCATTTACCTGTGCTCGAGAACTCTTTTGTCGAACCACGTGCTATGCATGGTAGAAAGTGATTCAGCAAAACTGTCTAATTCTACTTCACTCTTGTCCGTCTTTAACGGCTTGTCGACACCAACTACGGATTTGTCGGGTATTTCAACGGCTTCATCTCCGGCGTAAAATGTCACCGCGGGTTTCTTTTTAGAAGAAGAGTTCGCGCGTGCGCGTATGTCCTGTGGGTTCACGTCGGGAGTCAACGGGTACGCACTCTCAAAGGCATCAGGCATTTTTCTAAGGAGTTATAGTACTGCTTGCTATCAAGACAAAAGTCAAATTATCACTGTCCCCGGCTAGCGCGTATGCAAACAAGTAATCGTTACGTGGTGACCCCATCGCCGATAACTCTTGGCAGGTCACGTCAACAACTGATGTAAATAGTTTAAAAGCACGACGCTCCGAAAACAGTTTCTGCTGGTCCTATTGTGGACTTGAAGATAACAAATCTGACGTAATACAACAATATGTTATCAAAATATCTTTAAATGGACAGAACACTAGAGAATAATTTCAGAATGACTATCGGAAAATTGATTTGATTCGCGTAAAACGTGCCGTATTGTTGTGCAAAGCAGGACTAATCAATTTTATGACTTCTCTGTCACGTTGAGAGACAAAGATGCCTGCAGCCAATAAAAATATTTTTTCTCTGGTTAATTTTATTTTTATTTTATTTTATTAGAACACAAAACAGTTTACAGTTGAGGTGAAACAATTTTTTTACATAATATAATTAAAACTAAACTGTAAGCCAAAACATGTGCTTTAGGAAAGTTCATAAGAATGAGTTACATCGTTTCGCAAATTCAACTCTTACTTGCTATATTATACATACTATACGTATGAATATTATACGTACACACTAATTTGTGAGAAGAGAAGCTCAAAAATACTTATCTATATTTTGTGAAATTTATGCGGGTGAAGAAGCCGCTTTGAGTTGCATTCACCAGAATGTGGGGGTGTCATTATTGCTCAGAGTTAATAACTAAAATGATAAACCAGAACCCTCCCTTCTATACCAATGGAGACCATCAGGTGTTAGCAGGTATACCTTCGTGGGTTGAATACATACTACACTTTACCTCATACTCTGTGCTCAAGTTCTAATTGTTATAAAAAGAATAATGCAAATTGTATTTATAGTTACATATAAAGTTAGTTACAACTCAAATAAATTAAATTATGCAAGCATGTTACATATTATTACAGCAGTAGGCCAGCAATGCTTGTTAAAAAAAAACATATCAATATTTTTTTTATAAATGAAGTGATACACTGTATCCTAAACTGAGTAAAACATAATTCTGGAGCTTAGAAGCATATGGGCGGATGTGCAGGTCGGGCAATTTTTTTTTATTGAATAACAAAGAAAAGCGCTTCTTTCTCTTTCCATACCACTATTAGCTGTATTTCTATCCCTTTTCTAGGCTAAGATAATTCCGTGCATAATGTCGGTTCTAACAGCTTTTCTAAAATCATTAGAACCCTAAGGTTTTATTTTCACTTCCTCCTCTCTGCGTCTACATTGCTGTATATTTCTTTTGGTGGTTTGTTAGTTTGGCCCTTATGCCTAAAAAAAATAGTAACACGAAGGCTACGTAAAAGGAGTAACGCCTTTATGATCCAAACAGTGATTTAAAATATTCATCGGAACTAAACTTCCGACATTATGCATCTAAGATTCTTTTAATAATAATTAAACGGTTGTAGATATACGGCTATATGCCTTTTGTGTTAATAACTTTGTAAATGCATCGGTGGGCCAATGTGAAAATAAATCGTTATGGGTGTGAACTTTTCAAACCATGGTGCCAAAAAATTTGCAACATCGGGCATTATCCATTGGTCATGGCGTGTCAAATGACTAACACTGAATCAGTTTGATACGTTGTGATTGGTCGTTGCGCCATCGTATGTCTGGCCGTCTGTCACTTTGCTCCTTGCACGCATATACATTTCGGTGTTTTTGTTTTTTTATGTCTGATTTTTAATTAGATAGACCAAAATGACATTTGGTGAATTGCCACTTATTTGTAATTAAAAAATAGTGACGTTCCTAAGTAATCGGGAAATACAATTTATCAATTGATTTCCTATGCTTATTAGGATTATTCTAATAAAATGTTTATAAATTCAATTTGCGTCGTGCCAAAGTACATAAAAGCTCTGAATAATACGGTGTTTTTACAAAAAAAATACATGTTGAAACTATAACTTGCAACCAAACCAGCCATTTTCTAAAAGCATTGAATATAGTTTTAGTCAAGTTCAGCGATTTTAGTCTTCTTAAGCATACAATTCAGCATAAAGTTTTAACCCATCAAAAATAGTGAAGTTGTTTGTACAGGTATCGTTCTAATGAGTTTATCTTTAAAAATAATTGCCATGGCACCTTGTATAGCGCGTATCTGTGATTTATATTTTATATCAAATAGACCTAAGATTGCGGATAAAAAAACTAAAGATGGTAAAGAATTCAAAATATCGGAAACTGTGTGGCTGCAACTGAGACAAATGGAACCCGGAGTGCTGTATTTTGAAACAAAACTTTTCTGAAGAATTTTCCAATATTGCTTTGGCGCCTAACTATCCCTAACTTCCCTAAAAAAATACCGCAAGTAAGAGACACTGAGAAGCCTATATCTACTGCAAAGAACAATGATCTCATGACTCTTTTGAAATGGGTTCCTACGGAGTTTCATGCATACCATAGAAATCTTCCTCATAACGGAAATATTCCCGACTTTCCAGCAAAAACCCAAAACCAAAAAAAGGTCTTGCTATAAGCATTGTTGGCTAGATTTGTGAAGTTTTCTTGTCTTTTGCTTTTCACCAACTTACATAATAAAAAGTTAATCACAATGCATTATTGTCACTCTTAAAGTAAATCATGGCCTTTAAATTACTAAACTAAAAATTTTAAGTGTCTAAATTAATTTAAAAAAATAAAAAGTAGAACAAAAATAAAAATTAAATAAAAAAACAATTGTAAAAAAAATATAAAAAAACAATTTATATATTTTTTAAAGTTCCTGAAGATTATCTTAACGCCATTTAGTGACAGTGAATTATAGATGAAAACTGCTCATTAGGGAAACAGTAACAAATAACTAAACCAAAAACCAGTTACAAAAATAATAATAAAGTATGTTCGTCTGTGCCCTTTTTTGCTGACCATTCGCAGTTGAAGTTAAGTTGACAACGTCACAAAAAACAATCAGAGCAAATAATAAAGAAAGAATTTAAAAAACAATATAACTCGTGCATTATATTTCTATTATAATAAATTCTTTCGAAAAAATATTACTTTAAATACTTTGTAGAATCCTTATTTTAATTTTACGGAAAACAAAAAGAACATGTTTTATTATACTCCGTTAAATAGATGAATAAATAAATATTTAAATTTTCTCTGATTTTCTTATTATTTTAATTAATAATTGTCGTTTAATTATGGAACAGTTTCTGTGTCCGACTTTATGCCAAAAAAACTATCCTACTACTATTATAAAGGCGAAAGTTTGTAAGTATGGATGTATGGATGTATGGATGTATGGATGTATGGATGTTTGTTACTCTTTCACGTAAAAACTACTGATGGATTTGAATGAAACTTTACCACAATATAGCTTATACATCAGAATAACATATAGGCTACAATTTTTGAGGTTTCTAATGTGAGATCGTAAAAAAAACACATTTTTTGCGCTACTAGACGGGACGAACCTGAAGTCCACGCGAACGAAGTCGCGGGCAAAATCTAGTAATTAATAAATGAACACAATAAAGTCGCATTTACAATTTCGTCTTGTTAAATTTATATATTCAAAACACAAACACCTCACATTAAATTAACAAAAATTGGAGGCATAAAGCCGTATGGGCACATACCAATCAGCTGAATAAATACATTGAATAATTTTAGTGGCATAAAGGCGGATGTCATATTTTTTTTAAAAAAAGTTGATTTTTCACTATTTAGAAACATTATTTTCAAATTTTAATTATAAAGCTAGGAAAGGTACTTATTTCTCTAAGTAAATGCAAAGAAATCATTTACGTGTTGTTTGTACCTATTAAAATATTTGCCGATAAAATTTAATTTTTATTTTGCTCTGTCCTGTAAAGTTGGCAAAATCAACATCCGCCCATATGCTTCTAAGCTCTAGAATTGAGTTAAGAAGATAGATAGTCAAGTTAAATTCATTTAGGTAACTCTTCATGATTGCAGTCCAAGATGACTTGAGTCACATTATTCCAAGTTAGCCCATCACAAAATATTAAAATGATATTGAATTTAGGAATCGGTATAACTGTGACTCACCTGTGTTCTGCACGCCGGTAATACTTCTTTGAAAGTAATGTATTGTCTTGAGGTAACTTAGTGAGACACTCTTTGCCTTTGCAAGGTTCCATATTCATTTTTGTAGTCGAGGTCTTTCGTCGAATTAAAATGCAGATTGAATTAAATGGTCTGTTGAAAGTAAATTTGCTTAAAACTATGCTTGCATTCCTAAACATGCACTACAATTAACTCGCAGCTGGGTTTACCTGGAAGAATACAAAAGCTAATGTCAATGACTTCGTAAAATATATTTTTAACTCATGATAAACAAGGGCAAAAGTCTAAATAACATGTAAAAATATTTTATATAACTCAATGACATCAAAATATCGTGTCTTATTAGGTATATTTAAATTTTTCATACATTGAGCTATTGTAGAAACAGGCCAAAATAAGTTAAAAAGCAAATAAAAACTTACGACAAAACAATTTATTAGGATGATTATTGGTGCTCGATAAAGTATTTTAGTTCGATTTTACAGACATCTTTCGAGGACCTATTATAATTCTCCGCGGATACTCTTGAAATTATTTTTCCTTTTACACGAGAACGAATATAGACGAACGCATGAGAAAGGAAGGAAAATGTGAAGACGAAATACGATACGAACGATGCAGAAAATTGATTTTTTCACTGATTTTCACATAAGAAATCGCTAACCCAAGTCAGCGGGTCGCCACAATGAACAATCAAAATTATGAACGTACTTTGTGCCAACAATCACTATTCTACCAAATTAAAAATGTTTGACGCCGCATAGTATCACCTTATCATGTCAGCATTCTAATTTTAGTCGGGTTATACGTCAAATTGAATGTTGGTGTTATTGTCAAAATGGCGATTCTTTCTGTGTAATTTCGTAAATCACATTTTGCAATTTTGTTTTCATTGAATGTAACAGAAGAATCGTGTGAATTTGCGAGTTATGGGGGGTAAATCACTTAGAAAATGTGAAGTTTGTGGTGTGAGGCGAGTCAGAAAATGTACTTCTGACATATTTTTAGCCAGATTTCCTCTGGAACCTAACAGGTAGATGATCAGCAAGTTTACGTTTTTTCTCATTATGTGCATGCAAATTATGATGTTTAATGACTGAATTCGGCTGCCTACTAACTATATTTGTTACAATAATCGCATAAAAAATTTAAAAATAATATTTACGTTTGTAAATAGTGCGGTGCTCATACATAAAATTATGTCGATATTTTTGTGTTGTCTGGCGCATATTTATATTTACATATTTATATTTATAGGTTCTAATGAAGATGAATGACGATACCTAATTTTGTACATTATGGAGCAATAAAGTATTGAGTATTGAAGCGTAGGCAGAGGCCCCAAAAGACGGACTGCTGACCGAAAATCTCCGGATGGGGATAGATCTGGACCGATTATTGTGAAGAAAATCCAGCCAAAGACGTCCAACGGCTGACGTGATTGTGATGATGAACCTCAATTATTCTAAATAAACGACTTGATTCTTACTCTTTTTTTATTAGAAAAAAGTCAGCGGTAACCATTTCACAGCATGTCAATATTCTTACAAATATTCTGTGTATATGCACTATGAAGGCGTGCTATAGTGGAATTTACCGCTTGCTTTTATTTTTTAAAGTAAAATATTTGAGATTTTGAAAGTAAATCCTAAGCAGTATTTTTATCGATATCGATAGCATGTTTAGGTTTCAGGTTGGTGCAGCACTATTATTTTGACGTTTATTGTTTAAGTTGGTAGCACTGTATTTGTTGTTAGGTTGGTAATAAGTACGTTCATAACCCTAACAACGGGTAAAAGGGAGGTGCCAACTCTTAAAACGTAGTGGTTCTATCCTCTTTGACCCAAGTCAAGTTTTGCTGAATTACGAATTTGATTGAAAACGATTATTTTACCGTATCATCGGATGTCATATTGACACTTTTAGTGCGTTCCACACCACATGATGTCAGAAGATGACTGCCACGCATGCGAAGGCCCATTATAATGGTGTTTCACACGACGACCGTGATCGCGGCGAAAACGTCGTCTCATCATCATCACAGTCACCACCTCACCACCACACCAACAGTGGCGTTACTCTGGAGACACAAAACCCGATCTAATGATTATAGCCATCCCTGTCACTCATTTATATGCATGTGACAGGGATGGCTATATTCATTGGATCGGGTTTTGTGTCCATTTCCGATGTATCCTCTACCTACCGAAGTATGCAGTAGCTTAGCGGTAAAATACGGTAGACTTCGGAATAATCCTACCATAGGATGCGTGCGAGACGATGTGCAGTGCAGATGACCGAACTTTTGAGAAAGAAAGGCTTTTATAGTACATCAAAGTGAACTGTTGCGAACTTGCGAACGAAACGAAACGCAGCCAACCATAGAAAGTAGTATAGTTTAAAGCGAAGATTTTTTCTTTCTCTATGCAGCCAACGACAATTGTTAAAAAACAAAATGACAGTAAAAAACAAGATGAAATGAATGAAAGAAATACTCTTTCATTCATTTCATCTCTGAAAATTCAATGAAGAAATTGTCAGTGAAATTGTCTGTATGGCTTAGACGAAGTATAATACAGGACAGGACTAGCGGTCCCAGCGAACTTTGTTTCGCCCCGGCCCCGTCCCGCCCCAGCCCCGGCCCCATTGAACGGGATAAAAAGGATCCTATGTCCTTTTCCTGGCTCTAAGCTACCTCCCTGCCAATTTTCAGCTAAATCGGTTCAGCCGTTAGGCAGGGTACGCAAAATAAGTAACTTTTTTGGTTGATTTTTTACACCTTGTGTCCGAAAAACCCTAATATCCGAGGAACCCTATTTTTGTTCAAAATTAAATATAGCCTATATTACTCGTGGATAATGTAGCTTTCGAATGGTGAAAGAATTTTTAAAATCGGTCTAGTAGTTTATGAGCCTATTCATTACAATCAAACAAACAAACAAACAAAGTTTTCCTCTTTATAATATTAGTGTAGATTAAATATAGCCTATATTACTCGTGGATAATGTAGCTTTCGAATGGTGAAAGAATTTTTAAAATCGGTCTAGTAGTTTATGAGCCTATTCATTACAATCAAACAAACAAACAAACAAAGTTTTCCTCTTTATAATATTAGTGTAGATACATAATCTAAGCTGTATGGCGTACAGCCGAGGACTTTTAAACTTGAGTACTATATATATTCTGTGCTTGTATTTAAAAAAAAAACATTTCATCTGTCTGTCAGTCAGTCAGTTTTTTTTTGTTGTTGATTACGCCTTACGCCAACCAAAAACACAGAATAATAAAGAAGAAGAAGAAGAAAGAAGGGAGAAGAAGTTTTTGTTGTTTGTTTGTTTTCGTTTCTATTATTCGGTCGGCTATAATAATAAACCTTGAAAGTGTTTATAACTGGACTACTACATTAATTAATTCATTGTGGTTTAGTCGCAAGAGCCCGCTAGAGAAATGTCTCTCTTTCCGGCTTATGCTCAGGATGATGCTGAAACATGCGTCGAAAAGCAAATTATGCACGGTACTATTTTCATACTTTTATCATGCACTTGAAGAATTAAAATCTAAAGGCTTTAGGAAACTACCACCAACACCATACACCCTGCTTCCTTTTTATGTTTACACATTTTGGAAAAATCTTGATAAATAAAGATTACCCTATCTATTTAATTATGTCATATACCATAGCACTAAAATACTTGTCTACATCAAGCCAGTAGCAATAATAAGGCAGAGGGCAGAAGTGTAAACTTAGGACACACCTCTAGGAAATTGGACCATTAATTACCAATATGAGTATGTCATGGTTGGTTTGTGGAGAGTCGTTCTTCAGCCAGGGCTCACTCAACATTCGCTTGCGTTGGACCTACTGGTGGGTCACACATATTTCGGAGTCCCTGATATTGATAATTTAAGCATTATGGATTCTTACATACTGAGAGCAATTCATTGTTAATAAGTCCCAGTGCTGGAGATGTCTCCGGCTCGAGAAGAGCAGCTGCTAGCCAGTGACGAGGAGACGCCGCAGCTGCTGCCGCCTCCATCGCCGCCATCCCCACCGTCCTTCCATGACACCTTCTATCTGGATCCTAAGTCTGACTACGGCAATTTGAGGGTCTCCACACTCTACTACCCTGGAAGACCTCAGTGAGTTTGCTATCTTACTATTTTTACATAGCAGAGGAACAATACAACAGCTTTTAAGATAAGTATTAGACATGACGGGTCTAAACACAAATAAAATCTTATGAGTTGCTATTACTCACTGCTCGATGTTTTGTCTGTGTTGTTTTTATTTGCATTTAGACCCGTCATGTCTAAAACTTATTCCAATGCAACGCGAAAGATTTTAAGATAATGAAATCATCACAAACTAATAACACAGATAGTAATATGAGTATAGTGATATAATTAATTCTTAGTGATTTGAGAAACATAAAGATCAATACCTTAAAAATAAATTAAAAAAAAATATCACTCAAAAAATTTACTTTAAGCTTATATTAACACACTTGTCTTGAAACAAATTCTTTTGAAGTTGTTGCATGATGTGTGCAGACTGTTGGTGGTAAGCTTGACAATATGTACAGACGACAAGTACCTTATTTAAGCCTTTTAATCAGTTTTTTGATATCTTTAGAAATACAACAGCCAACCGGGCCCTGATCCCAAAAATGAAAGAAGCGAGACTTGCAGGCAAATATGCAGTAATTAAAAATGGAGCACTGATAGTAAAGGAATTCAAGGGTAAAGAGAAAAGGAAACGAGCACCATCCTTACCCCCATCAACCCCGCCAGGGAGTTTCAGTAGTATCAACGAAACTTCAATGAATAAACAACCCACAAAACTCTCAAAAATAAACTCATTTCAAGGCAAGAGGGACAACGGAAACCAGACAAAAAACTAGACAAGTATGCTACGGAAACAAGTCTAACAACAACTACAGCAACAGCAACAAGAAATATAAACATAAGGATAAATAAAAATAATAAAAAAGGAAGTCACAAACAACACAACAACTACTGTATTCACAACAACCAATTCCCCAATCCGGCTGGTCCCCGTGGGGATAACGACCACTACCCTCCAAGTCAAACAGAACAAACCTTACAAATAGGTGCGTATAACGTGAGATCGCTTGCATCAACTGAAAAACAAATCGAGCTAACACACGCTTTGGAAAATATTAAATGGGATGTCTTAGGATTGGCAGAAGTCAGACGAAGGGGTTGCAAAATAGAAGAATATCCAGAATACATCTTCTGCTACTTCGGAGAATCAGTAGGACTCAATGGGGTTGGTTTCCTAATCAAGAAATGGCTAAAATCAAATATCCTAACCTTCACAGGAATTACAGAACGGGTGGCTATATTAAAACTCAATCTCAATGGGAAAGTCATATCTGTAATCCAATGTTACGCTCCAACCTCAGACTCAGATGAAGAAGAAATAGAAAAATTCTACAACAATATAAAAACAGCTTTAGAGATGAGTGAAGGAACAATACTCGTCATGGGCGACTTTAACGCCAAAGTCGGACAGCCCTTAAGCCACGAAAGCCTAGTAATGGGAAGTATACGGAGCTCGAAATGATAGAGGCGAAAGATTAGTACAATTTGCTCATGAACAAAGACTGTCAATAATGAACACATACTTTAAGAAAAAACCCAGTCGAAGATGGACGTGGATCTCACCGGACCAGAAAACGGAAAATGAAATAGACTTTGTGATGTGCAATAAGATCAAATCCATAACAAATATCGAAGTTCTGAACAAAATAAGTTTCCCATCGGACCACAGACCAGTGAGAGCTACACTAAAATTAAAAGATCTAAAACTAAATAGAAAAAAAATTAAACCTAATCCAGAAACACTTAAAACAGAGGACGAAGTTACCGCGTACAACGAAAACCTGAAAGAAAACTTAGACTCGAGTGCACTTTCATCCATGACTGACATACAGAAATACTACGACATCCTTGAAAACACTATCAGGAAAAGCCTCAGAATAAGTAATCCAACAAACAATGCAGAAGGAAAACACAAAATCCTAAGCAAGAATACATTAAAGCTGATACAGGAAAGAACGGACCTTATGACAACTCGAAATAGAAATAAAGCAACAAAGACTCGTCTAACAAAACTTTTTAAGGAAACCAACAGAGCGATCAGACAAGATTACAAAAATCATAGAAGCAGAATTATAGAAAAGAACCTTAACAGATACAGGAGCTCAAAACGGGCATTTAAAGAACTAAGCCGGCACAAAGAATGGATTCAAAAACTAAAGCAAAACAACAAGGAAACAAGACATAGAAAGGAAATAATTGACTGTGCAACCAATTTCTACAGAGACCTTTACAAAAAACAAGACGGACATATAACAGAACCAGAGGAAAAACAAAGCATAAAGGATACAGACGAAGAGCCAACTACACCAAAAGACCAAGAGGAAGTACCGCTTTTCACAGAACAAGAAGTAGTAAGGCAGCTGAAAAAACTCAAAAGAGACAAGAGTCCAGGTCCGGACAACATAAGAGCTGAAGCCCTTGTAACAGGCGCATCTTCACTGCTCAAGTATATTACCTTACTCTTCAACTTGGTACTACACCAAGAAAAGATTCCCAAACAGTGGAGCAGCTCGGAGATCGTACTTCTTTACAAGAAAGGTAACCCTCTGGACATTGGAAATTATAGGCCAATTAGCTTGCTTTCAACAATGTACAAACTGTTTACATCATTACTTCAAAACAGACTAGCGCCCCAAATAGACAGCAACCAACCGAAGGAACAGGCAGGCTTCCGCTCAGGTTTCTCAACCATTGATCATATTCATACTATAGAGCAAATTATCGAAAAATATAAAGAATTCAACCAACCATTATACATTGCTTTTGTAGACTACAGCAAAGCTTTCGACAGTATTTCACACGATTCAATTTGGAGAGCACTACATTCGATCAACATAGAGACAAAGTACATAAGAATCATAAAAAATATATATGCAAACAGCGAAAGCAGAGTAAGACTCGAGGGCACAGGAGAAGTAATAAAAATAGAAAGAGGAGTCAGGCAGGGCGACCCTCTATCAACAAAACTGTTTATTGCCGTTTTAGAAGATATATTCCGAAAACTAAATTGGTCAAGGACAGGAATAAAGATAAACAACGCTCGCCTCAGCCACTTAAGGTTCGCAGATGATATTGCACTCTTTGCCGAAACAGCTGCAGAAATGAAACGAATGCTACAATCGCTAAATGACGAAAGCGAAAAGGTAGGACTTCAGATGAATGCTACAAAAACTAAAATTATGACAAACAGTAACACCACACCAATTGAAGTTAAAGGAAAGGCTATTGACTATGCAGAAAGCTACATTTACCTGGGCAAACAAATATCATTCAACAAAAACAGCAACGAGCAAGAAGTAGACAGAAGAGCCAATATAGCATGGAAAAAATATTGGTCTCAAAAAGAAATTGTAAAAGGAAACTACAGTCTTAAACTAAAAAAGATAGTGCTAGACACCTGCATTCTACCATGTCTCACATATGGATGCCAAACCTGGACATTTACTAAGAGGATAGCAATTAAAATACACTCATGCCAGCATGCAATGGAAAGAAGTATTTTAAAACTAAGAAAGATCCAAAAGATTAGAAATGTAGAAATTAGAGAAAGAACGAAGCTGAGGGACGCTCTCGAGCACGCACTCCAGATGAAGTGGAGATGGGCGGGGCACCTAGCCAGATACACAGACAAAAGGTGGACAGTTGAAACTACAAAATGGAAGGGCCCCACAGGAAGGAGAAAGGTTGGAAGACCAAGAGCGAGATGGGAAGATGACATAAAAGAAATAGCGGGAAGAAAGTGGATCGAAGTTGCAAGGGACAAGGAAGGGTGGAAAGACTTGGAGGAGGCCTTTACCCGAAAAGGGACTATGAAAAAATGAGTATATGAAATAATAAGTTTTTATGATATGAAATAAGTTTTATTGTGAATAGGTTTAAGGCTTAAATAAATAAAATAAATAGACATAAGGTGTTGCCAAGGTTTTTAAAAGTTTATTCTTTTATTATTTAAATACTCGTAACCTAAAAATTGTGAACAAAATTAAAATTACTTAAAGTATGTCTAATTACTTGTATTTTCTCGTCATTTTTGTAAACATCTCCTTTGAATGTCGAATGACGTTGATGCCAAGTGGCGTTAAATCATGGCGCAAAGACATTTGTTCGTGGTGTCAGTTCTATACGCTAGCTTTAGTACATTGTTTAATGATTATAATAGAATCAATAATCCAATGATACCGTTGAAAATGTGCTAGGAAGATTAAATAATATATATCGAGACAACTGTACGACTTGCTTAGAAGGAGCGGTCACCCATCCCAATGCAACCATAGCTAGAGTTCCTTTATAGGGACGGTCACCTATCCTAATCTGGTCAT